>CAWUFW010001254.1:1412500-2612500 GCA_963921515.1 Calotriton arnoldi
ATAGGGGGACTCCTAGAGCCACAGCTGCTCCCCCTGACTTGCGGTAGGTTGTTGCCACCTTGCGGGGGTGTCTGCGGCCACGGAGACACAGCGGCTCATCGACTTCTGTGGCTGCAGTACGTCCCGGAGCGGTTTGACAGAGGGGCCTAGTGGGGTCTGGAGACAAGGGACTGTTTAGCTGGGCGGCTCCTCCAGGCCACCCATTGTGCCCTGGTTGCAGTGAGAGGCAACCTTCTGGTCCTCTTTGCGGGTGAGTGATGGACGTTGACCCCGGGGGGTGCGGTGGAAGAGGCGGTGGCCAACTGCTCTCAGCCTGCATGGTGGTGGCTGAGGTCTGGTCGGGACTTCACAGCCTCGCGGCTCCGCTCACGCTGCCAGCTGCGACCCTGAACCCACACCGGATTTCTGACTAACTCCCCACTATTTGTGACCTAACTGTGTGGGACAGCCTGATGCCCGCAGCCTAGGTCTAGTGGATGCTGACAGGCCTGTGCGGTACCTGGGTAGAGTTGATCAGCCCGCACTGTGGAGTGGTGGAGGTCGGGTGACGCCCTGCGCGGAGACACCAGCCATGTAGTAGTTTGCCCTTTCTTCATCGCAGGGGGGCACGAGACGAGGGTTAGCGACCGAGATCTTCTGCTGCCCACTTGCAGTGGGCTGGCCTGTCTTATTTCTCACCTAGGCGCCATAGCGGGGAGCGCCGGGCGAACCTAACCTGATGAAAGTGCCAGGGGCCTTATCCACTACACAGCAGCTTGCTTAACCACCTGAAGTGACTGCCCCACTGACCTCTCCAAGGGCCCACCGGGGGCTGGAAGTAAGCTCTGCATACTAGTGAGCTCCTTGATCAGTTTAGGGTTTTCACCTGGCAGTTGGGGGCCCGGGCTACCCCGCGGGGTGGTTGATCACTGGCACGGGGGGCCGCCTTTAATTTGTACCAGTGGCATCTGACAACGGATTACCAGCATATGTACTAGTACTAGTGGAAAACACTGGTGTTGGGAGTCCCCCCCTCAGGTGTTGGGAGGCACCAGTACTACTGTGGATAAACAAGTGTGGCCCGAGGCCTTATGCAATACACAACCATGTTTTCTCATCGCGCCGTGAAAAAGGACCCCACGCTGGAGGACATGTTTAATAAGACTGCCGCCAAGAAAACGGACCCGACATCAGGGACCACCATTTCCGAGATGCCCACAAAAGACACTTGAGCGGAGGAGGTGGCCCAAGGCGAGACCCATATTACTAAAACATTCTTGGAGCAGCTGTTTCGGACCCTCAGGGAGGACTTCGCAGAGCTCAAGCTGGACATCGCCACTGAGATCAAAGAGATCCGCCAAGATGTGGAAACTGTGGGCCAAAGAGTGGCGTCGCTGGAACAGGGGCAGGCGCTCGTGAGGAGGAACTAGATGGTCATCATCGGGAACTTCTGGACCTACGTGATCAGAATCTCGAGTTGCGATACCAACTTGAAGATCTCGAGAACCGATCTCGTCACTCCAACATTCGTATTAAGGGAGCCCCTTTGCAAGCTGTTCCAGGCACTCTTGAGGACTTTGTCGTCCGCCATTTCAAGTATGTGGCTCCCTCCCTGAAAGATCAGGAAATTATTCTGGACTGCACCCATCGTGCCGGATGGGCCGCGAATTCACTGGGCCTTCCCCAGGACATACTTACCTGTCTTCATTATTTTCGCCAGAAGGAAGTCAGTATGGCGGCAGCACGAGACATGCAGACCATTGAATTTGAGGGTCATAGGCTGTGGCTCTACCAAGATCTCACTCCACTTACATTGCAGAGACGGAGGGCCCTCCGACCGCTGACGGCCCTTCTCCAAGAAAAGAACATTAGATCTAAATGGGGCCACCCCTTCCGCCTTCAGTTTGTGTGGCGGAAGGAGGTGCGTGCGGTTTGCACTCTCGAAGAGGCCCGAGCACTCCCCGATATGCCGTCTCTATGCCCTGCCACACGTGAAGCCTCGCCATTTCTGGCTCTGATCCCTGGTGCGCCTCCAGACGGAAGAAGAAACTGCTGAATAAGTCATCCGAAGCGGACAGTTGTAAAGAACGTGCCCGTCTACTCCAGCAGCTACAGCGTGAGGGTGATTCTGTGGGCGCGGAGGGCGACCACTAACTGCTGCTAGTTGCTGTCCCCGTTCTTGGGCCCTGTCAACTGCCGCTGCCTCCAACTACCCAGTGTTCCCCCCCGCACAAAGTTCATAGTTGTTCTGGCGGAGTTCCACTATGGCTGTTCTGCTCTCCATATCCGCTCGCCTATGACATGGACCTTCCTTCCAGGCTTCTAGTTGTACCCAGGCGGGGGACATTTTTGGTTTGTTGTTTCCCCTCTCTTTCTCATGTTTTCCCATACCCTGTCTCTCCTTCCCTTTACCCCCTTTCCTCAGACACATGTGCGAACACCTACTAACTGGCCTAACACGACTTTGCTGCGATTGCGTTATACACTATGCTTTTAACTGAGTTTCAATGGTGATCTCCATACTTAGCCTCAATGTCCGAGGCCTTAATGCACCGGCCAATCGCTTAGCTCTTTTCTCCTTCCTGAAAGACTCAAAGTACGACCTGACCCACTTCATCTAAAATGATTGGTGACGGCTACACTCCTGCTGCTTCGACTGCCAGTACCTCTCTTTGGGGACGGCCAAAAAGGCTTGGGTGGCTTTTCTGCTTGCCGTGCATTTCCTGGGGTGGGTAGAGCGGTTCTTTGCAGAGATCTCTGGGAGACTGTTAGCTTTGCATGTGCTGATACAGGCTGTCAGGTACACTTTAGCCGCAATCTATGCGCTCAACGACAGCTACTGACCTCACCGGACAAAGATATAGTGGTGGGCGGGGACTTCAATATAACGAAGGACGCCCAGAAAGATAGATCCACTCTGCGGGTGAGTCAGGTCGGGGTCCTTACGCCGGGCACTAGACAATGGCTGGGTGAGGCGGGGGTTGATGAATATCTGGAGACACATTTATTTTTATTTATTTATTTTTAAATTTTGTATAGCGCGAATACCCTGGAAGGGTATCGGAGCGCTTTTCAAATGTTACATCAAATAGAGTGAAAAACTAGGAACATATATATGCGTAGATAACAGGAAAGCATAAATGTTGTCAGTACTCATTGTAGATCCAGAAGGTGTTCGAGTGCATTAGCCATTCGCACTTAGTCAAGCACAGATTCTGGTAGGTGAGCCTAGTCTGATTAGTACCCAACTAGCTCAGGAATTGGGATCAGGGTAGAATTTTGTTTATTAAAAGTAGTTTGACTTCTTTTTTGAAGGAAGTGATTGAAGGGTTCATTCTGATTTCCGTGGGCAGGGCGTTTCAGATCCAAGGTGCTAGTCTGTAGAAGGTACGGTTGTATGTTTTCTTTTTCCGAAATTTTTGAGAGCAAGGTGCTGGTGCTTCTCGAAGTTCTGCCACCACCCGATAAATCCAGTTTATTGGTAGGTACTTTGGTATGCTGAAGTGCAGGGCTTTGTGTGTCATCCAAGCAATTTTTTGCTGTGTTCTTGCCTCATAAGGGAGCCAGTTAAGTGCCTTTAGATCAGGGGTGATGTAGTTGTACTTTTTGGAGCCGGTAACGAGTCTTGTAACCGCGCTGAGGGAGGCTCTTAGTGAAGCCAGTCTGGATCTCGGCAAACCACATATGGTTGTGTTCCCATAGTCTATTCTGGGTATCACTAGAGCTTGCACGGCTGATTTGAGGTAGTCCGCGGTGAGGAAGGGTTTTGGTTTTCTAAGAATGTTCATATGAAAGTTTGCTCCTCTAGCGGCTATGCTGATGTGTTCCTGCACGATGAGATTCTTGTCTAGTGTTATTCCCAGTGATCTTGTGGAATCTATGATGTGTGGTGTGCAGTTGAAGGCTGCTGCGTGTTTCATCCAATTTTCAATGTCGCCGTGTCTGTCGTGTAGTTCCTATATTACCCATGCAGGACCTGCACGTTTGGATAACATAACCTGTGGGTTTGGTGGCAGACTAACTCTGTGCACCCCCACCGAGAAATGTTAGCCTGGTTTGCATTAGCTAGCTCGCAGTGCCACTAGTGTCTCCTCTTCTCGGGAGAGATTAGTTTCTGGCAACCTTAGAACATGACAACCCTGATTCCCTCAGAATCGTGGAAACAATGTACTACCTTTCGCTCAGTCACTCGTGCTCACTTATTCAGTTTGTCTCAGAGAGTTACACAGAATAAACAGTCTGGCGTTTCAATAAGTATTTTTTGAACAGTTGTTATTCTAGTGTAAAATATATGTGCTGCGGCAGCCAATATCAGAGATATATTATCAGCAGTACGATAAAAGCAAAGGGATAGAACAGTTCTACCATTTTGCCATAATCATGAATACATACATGAATATAAAAGCATTAGGAAGAGTGCGCGTACTCCTATGATGCCTAACTAGATGTACCTGAGTGTACCTAGCATATGTGTGTGTAGGTCTAAAGCCTAAGAGCCAAGAATCCCTCTAGGATTTAGTTGAACCCCCATACCTGAATAGTGAGAGTGTGGAATCCCGTCCTGGTCTCGAGTTGGACACCCCGTCAGGGCTGTGTCAGACCACTGTCAGCTGGAGCGACTGCATGCAGGAGCCTCAGCGTCTCTGGTCCGTGTGTCAGCATGGAAGTCTCGGTTCCCTCTCTTACCGGGGCAAGATGTGGTGTATTTATACCCTAAAGAGTCTCGGTCCTCAGTATGGTTTGTATTGGACATGAGGAAGACGTCAGGGGTGAACTTTGTACATACATATTATGCAGGTGGTGTTTTCCTAGAGAGCCATGCATAATTGAGGAGTACAGTGTGGGCCTGTGTTTGGGAAAAACCCTGCTGTATTCAAAACCACAGGATAGATAACGTTCAGCCCTCAGAGCTCGTTGTGTACTAGCTGGGACCAATGTAGGTGAAAGATCATGCCTATATAAGGAATCATGACTATAATAGGACATGTACAGTTATGACCGTAGTAGGGCATATGCGACTATGACCATAATAGGGCAAGTACGAATAAGACCATATTAGGGCAAACACGAGTATGTCTATTTTAGGGCATGTATGAACGGGTCTACATTAGGGCCTCTATGCGGGATATAACACCCACTCCTCTTCCGAATTGGATAACAATGACCATACTTAAAATCTGGACAATTTTTTTAAATCTTTTAAAAGCAAGTAAAAACATGGTTTTAAAAAATCGTTAAAAAAAGTGTTAAAAAAATGTTAAAATTCAGCTATTTCCAGTTGCCACTTGAAAAAAGTCAATATCGTCTCTCTATAAAAGTTGCATTACCATAAGCAGGAGAAGGCCATGCTTTTCTCAAGCAAAAGTGTCAATTTAGAAGAAAGTTCCAAATTTAGATCGTTTGTTTTGAAACGAGTGAAGAAGCCGAATTCTTTCCCAGGACGCGATGAGCCAATTCGAGATTAATTGTCCTGGCTGGGAAGAACAATATTATCGGTGTTAGCTGCTGCAGACGACAAATCCAACGCCTCACAGAGAACGTCAATCGCACATAGATGGAATGTAGCACTGCCAACAGTCGGTGCTGCTGCAGCTTGTGCGGCAGTTGTTACCTGGGTGCCTGTGGAGGAGTCACCTAACCCAGCAGGAGCAAACGGCACCTGTGGATTCTCCAGGAATGCATTCATCAGGATTGGAAGCCGCTGAGGACAACGCAGAGCGTGGGCCTTTATGGGGTCCAGCATTGCATCCGTGTCTGGAGGCGCATCCGATGGAAACGTTAGACAGAGATCCAACATGCATTCTTCTCCGCAGAACAGGCATCGAAGAACAGGTAAGATGCAATCTACCCAGACTGGTCTAAACGATAGAAACCAGGAGGCATTGAGTTCTCGCAGGCAAGGAACGCCCAGAAGTTGTACCATGCTTTCACGGTATGTCCTTTCCAAGAGCGTGTTCGCCATTCCCTCTGGAATTGGGCCGTCCATTGCGTAGCAGTAATATTATAATCAGGATTCCTTCAAATAGGAACAGGATGAGCGGGATCCTCCAAATACGCTTCCGAATACGGAGTGTATCAAATTTGGGATTACTCCGAGGACTGTCTGAAAAGTGCTTAACAGTCCTGACCCTATGGTCTTAAATAGGTGTACAATACCGCTCGTATCAGACATGTTGAAGATACGTCCCACCATTTCTGCGAAATGAATGGGGCAGTTTGTACGTATGAGTGCCTGTATCTCGGTCGAGGTCCTTGCAACTTGAAGTTCATAGGTTTCTCGAGCGGAGGTTAAGGGCACGGGTTTCTGTAAAAGCATGGCTTTCAATCTGCTCAGAGTATCAAATTGTATGAAAGAAACATTCAGCGAAGGCCATAGCGGCGCCTCCCTGACTGCGTTCAGTGGCGGAAACAATACTTGCATACAGCAAGTAACCTTGGAGTTAACAGTGACCAGATAGGCAACGCCCGGAAGCATCCCACAGCAACCTTGATCATTTAGCATTAAGTAACTCCCATTCGAGAGCAGCTGGAAAACCGGCATGATCATGGCCGCTGGGGTCCCTGACATGTGACAAGATAGGTTCGCTACTGAACCACTGCAGGCTCCGTGTAGAGAAATATCCTGACACATGAGAGAACCGCTTAAAGCGTTCTTGCATTTTGTACCGCTCAGATACACTTCTCGAACCCTATTCCGGCATCGATATCTATATGGTAACTCCCAAGATTCCTTAATGTATCCCTTACCCATTTTTTCATATCTGCCTGCCTGCCTGCCTTTGCTCAAGGCAATATTGAAACTGAAACGTAGTGACCGGTAGAGTGATTTGGCCATGGATTAACCATTCAGTTGATGGTGATTCGGCTACAGTGAATGGTAACCTTTCTAGTTTCTCGATACACAGCATTGTATATTTGGCTCCCCTTTGTGCCATTTCTGTCTGTTTATCAGTTAGATTGTATTCTGAAAACAGAGACGTGCTGTTTATAAAACGCCAGGGCACATAGCCTGCACGCAAAGATTGTAGCGTCCAGCTCAACATCATAACAGAACGTAGTTGAGATTGCCCGTACTGTAACAAGGCCAAATCTTGTTCTAGTATGTCGATCGCCGAAGACACAATGTTGCCTAAGGAGTAAATCCTGGAGGTCAAAGTTGTTAACCCATTATCCACTACAGCTAATGCCTTCTCTAAGTTAATACGGTCTATTTCCCGTATCCTCTCTGCGGCCTCTTGTTGGGATATATTCCAGTTTTCATTATAGTAGGCATAAAGGCCTGCGTATATGAAACGTTTGACGTTGTTTCCTGGGTCCCAGTAGAAAATATCTAAGATCCATGTCAGGTGTGAGTAAGGTCAAGTGGTGCTTCACTTCTGTGAGTGTTGAGGTTTCTAGCCAATCAAGGCACAACTTCCCAACACTATAGGATGTCACTACCCCTGGGTGATGTCTCTGTACATAGCGTGGATCTGGCCTATGGATACTAAACCCTTCGGTTGCATTCATAAATCTCTGCTGATGTTTGTGTCAATGGGCCAAACCAGCCATTCTGTCCAATCAGGATCTGATCTGTTGTACTGGAAAATGTAATCTAATCTCACCCCATGTGTAGTTGAATTCTGCCCCCCACCCATCTGTGATGGTGTTGGAAACCCCGGTGTGTTCATTTCCTTGTTCTTGGCTAATCCAAGACAGGATGTTTGTTGCACAGTTTCATTCAGAAATAATATCTGCTGCGGAATGAGGCATGCTCTAAAAAGTGCTTCTATTCCCTGGACTTGCCAGTCCCTAGAACCCCAGATTGATTTTGAATCTATTGTGTCCTTCCATAGGTCGAAACCCTGTGTAGACAACTGGTTCAGAAAGGATGCAGAGTAAATATGTTTGGTGTTTGTTAACATAATTTTCTGAGCTGACATTTTCACCACTTTATAATAAAATGACTTCGGGTCGGATGTGTTTAAACCCTGAGAAGTATGTGAATTTCTGTGCAAAAGCTTGCGAACTACCTTTCGGTGGTGTTGGGCAGTGTTCCCACTGGTGGTACTCAAATACATTTCTAGGTGTTATAGACTTGTGTAAGAAATGATGACCATATTGCTGGTAATTGTACAATGTATCATAGTCTGAAGTACCTTCTAACATTTCATTGTTCGAAAATGCTGCAGTTTTTTCTAAATCAGACATTAAATTATACACAGTTTCAGTGTCCCAATCATCAGAAAATGTACTGGAGGTAATGATATCACTTAAAGAAATTTTAAATACATGTTTAAGCTTTAAAAGTTCAGTCGGACCGAATACATCATAATCAATTTTGTCCCATACTTATACTCGTCCAGTATAGGAACTGCTGTTATGTTCACTGAAGACAAGTCTCTTGGTTCACGATGTGAAGACTGGTGTGGTTTTAAAATCAAATTGACTCTTTGGGCTGTAGAGCTTTGTTGGAGGTATCGTCCATTAATAAGCATATTAAAAGTTATAATTAAACCTAGCCGGAAAATGAAAAATAAAATCCCAGTGATATACCATAGTTCTATCCAAGGTGACACCAGGTAAGTCTTTCTAAAAAAGTTCAAAAAGTCATTGAGTTTCTGTTTGAATGATTTTTTTGTCTGGCGTCGTTTCCGGCTCGCTTGGATCCAGTGAAAACGTATCAAAGTTCATGAAATAGCCAGAAGCAGTTCGATCAATTGTTGGAATTGCATCGGGATGTGTTGAAATCGGATTTTGCTCTTGACGTGGCATGTTGACGTAGATGTCTGTATTTGGTCTAATTGCAACTTGGTTGTTAAGTTGATTTTCTTCTTGAAGATGTACTTCTTGTTGAAGTGGAACGAGTTCCATAGCATTGTTGCTTAGTCTGTCATTCCGTACAGGTGGCTCTTCAAACGTGATGAGTCTTTCTGTTTGAACTTCTTGGATTGTAGCAAGAGGAGGGCGTCTGCTACTTTGGAGTCCACAGGGCCTACTGCTTAGTATCGGCCACATAGTGTGGTTTGATTAAGTCAATTGAGACAAATCTTCTCTCTTTTTTCCCGGCAAGAGGCGGCAACAGTACTGTTCTTGTGCCTTGGATTGCTAGGACCGGTACAGGCTTTCTGTAGGATGGTCCAAATTCTTTCTTGTCAGCAATCTTCTCTCTGACCAGATCCCCGATTTTTGGGATCCAGATAGGTCTTGCCGTAACTGCCTTGACTTCCTCAGTGGCGGTCTGTTTCTGGAGCACGTTACTTTTTTGTGTCCTGGATTCATTTAGATCCTGTAAAACAGCCAAACGATCATGGATATCAAATGGTTTTTGATCCGCCACTGCACCTTCACAATCAAGATCAGGTACCCACATTGTCGTCCCAAATAGGACCTCGTAAGGAGTGACGCCCCCTAGAGAGCTTCTTGGCTGATTATTGATCGCCCGCTGTACCCCATAAAGGTGATCGACCCGTCTACCGCCCTTGCCTAATACCCTAGCTGTTAAAGATTCCTTTAAGTCTCGGTTTTTTCTCTACACAACAGAATTTCCCTCGGGATGGTATGGAGAGGAGTACCGCAATGCTACGCCCATTCCTTCCATGGCCTCTTTGTAAGCTCGAGAGCTAAACGCCGGACCACGGTCAGAATGTAACGTGCTAACTGCGTATGTGCCGATAAAGACTCGCAAATCTTTTATAACAGTTCGAGCGTCAGCCGAGCGCTGAGGCCAAACCTTGAGGAAACTTGAGCTGGACGCGCACGAACGGACAACCTAATGCTGTCTAACAATGGTATCTGTACTGGACGTGTTGTGGTGGACCCTTTCATCTGCTTGCAGATGTCGCAGTTCCAGGCATAGTCTCTAATGAGCCTTCTCATCACGGGCCACCTGTAGCGTTCTTTCAACAAAGAAATGGTCTCCCTAAGTCCCTTATGAACAGAACCTTTCCCTTCGTGTGCCGCCACAATTAAACCTAACCTACGATCCATATTTGGTATTACTCTATCCCCCACTCCAGGAATCTGAGCATATGGAATGTTTTGTGCATCTAACTTTTAGGAGTACTTGAGTGGAAATTTTTTAGGTGCTGCCTTTGTTCAAAGCATTGACAGCTACCAAAATCTCGCCGTCTATTCTCGTTTTTGAACGAGTGATTGCAGCTACGGACCCTGTGCGTACAGCCCCCTTTGCGGCCTCATCAGCCAATGAATTCCCTTCAACGTGAACGCCATCATGCTGATGACTCAGTGTATGTATCGCGTGAGCCCTTGGTAGTTCGTTTCTCAACTCCACTACCTGTTCCCATAGCATTTTATGCTTAATTGTGCCACCTTTTGCATCTTTGAACCCGTTTTGTTCCCAATGATGTAGATATTCATTGTACGACTGTACACAGTAAAAGGAATCGCACACAATTAGTGTGGGGAATTCGTGATCCGTATTTATAAGTGCCAGTATCAGTGCTTTGAGTTCTGCCAACTGAGCCGTGCAGTCTCCTAGAGATTGCGTTTTGGTACAGCTTGGTTGGAACTTGCCATCACGCATGCGACCTTTAACGATTGCACATGCTGCGCTGTAAGCTTGCTTGCTTCCTGTGGCTGGTTGAGCAGAACCGTCAGTGTAAATAATGTATTCATACTGATCTAGAGGCAAAATCTAATTTGGTAGAGGATATTCTTGTTCGTATTGCAGGAATGCTTATGTTTTTAAACTTGGATCAAATCTGTATTCAACATCCGATGCAGTAAGAGAATTAGCCCATTGTATCCATCTTGGATGTAAGGCTTTAGCATTTGGAATGCTAGCTTTTGTAACAGCTTCTAAAGCTGGTACTGGGGTCACGACTATTATGCGTTTTCCCTGAGCCAGAGCTCTTTCTCTTGCTACAGCGGTCTGCACTGCTGTCAGAATTTTTTCTGTTGAAGTGAAACGCATCTCTGCATTTGTGTACAGGTGTGATTTGTATGCGATTGGTACCGTTTCACCTTCATTAAAAGTTAAATAAGTGTACCCGCATTGACCTGCTATTACTCGGATCACCAAATTGTGTGCGTTTACGCATGTCTGTAAATGTTTTGAAGCTATCATGTCTTCCTGTAGGGAACGTAGGATATTTGTATGTTCCTGTGTCCATTGTCTGACTGAAAAATCAGGTTTTATTAAGTCGTAGAAAGGTTTTACTCTTTCTGCGTAATCCAAAATGTATGTTCGACCAAAATTTAGGAATCCCAGAATTGATTGTAAATTCTTTAATGATTTTGGAGGTTGGAGCAGCGCACACTTTTCTAAAAGTTAACTGCTAGGCTTTTTCCTCACTTGACAGCTCGTATCCTAAAATAGGACACTGAGGTGGGCAATCTTTGATTTTTAAAGTTAAATTTGTAGCCCTCAGAGGCGAATCCCATAATAATGGTGCTCACCCTGGTCAAGTGCCTCGGTAAGTCATCGTCCGTCAGATAAATATCATCTACGTAGGACAATGCTTCTTCATCCAAATTTTGGAGTAACTCTGTTACCCTTGCTGAAAACAACCCCGGGCTATTCTTATACCCTTGGGGGAGTCGACAAAATTGCCGTTGGGACCCTAACGCACTGAATGCGGTCAGATACCTGCTTTCAGGCGCTATATTTTGGCAGAAAAATCCATTTGAGATATCAAGTGTTGTTTTGTATTTTTGTCGCACAATGTTATTCATTAATGCGGCACTGTGTGCATTTTGAACTGCAAATGTCTTTGTGCAAGTGTTTAAATGTCTGTAATCTAAAACTAGACGATATGTATTGTCAGGTTTGGCTACGGGGAACAAAGGATTGTTCATAGGTGAAGTGCAATTTTCTATCACCCCTGGTATTCAAGTTGATCTAGGATCTCCCTGACTTGTCTTTTAGCTTCCTGCTTTATAGGGTATTGCCTTTGAGCATTTGGGGAAACTTTTAACGGGATCACGTGGTGGGTTGAATCCTCATCCCAACCAGCATGATTTTTGTACAATGCCGGAGCTAGGGCAACCGTCCACTCCTGCGCATATGCATGTTTAAGATGTATTGGAATGAGGTCGGAAAATGATGGAAAAATTACCTTTTCTCCCTTTGGGCACTCCATCACGGATGCTGGCGGCCAGTCTTGCTCTGCTAATAGGATGTCATAACTAGATGACAAATTCTTCCAAAATAGACCTTTTATTTTTCTGGGCTTGTCCCCCTCCATCCGGAGTGTTCTCATGTAACTTATGTGGGACACTTACCCGAGTATCAGGTGTTTCCACCGTGATATACTCACTCAACTCGGCTGTCACCAGAAATTCTTTCAGGTTCTGGCGAGCTATCGTTACTTCTGCCGCGCTGTCTAGCATCGTCAGAGCCCATTTCCCGTTCAGAAGCTGTTTCCTCAGAATTCTGGGCATGTCTGATCTTGAGACCTGCTACCTTCTTTTTGAACTTAGGGTTTTGTTTTTGTTTATCTTCTTTTTTAGGTGCGTAGTCCGCAGCGCGTTGCGTGTCTCTGGACTTTGTACGCTCCTCTTGTCTGTGTTCTGACCGTCCTTCCCTCTCGGAGTTTTTTGATGAACCCTGAAAGGAACGAGAGGAACGTGTATCAGTATCCTGATACCTGTCAGGTTTTTTAATATTATCCCTATTCCTGAGGTTATACCTCCTTTCAGAGGGCTCCTGTTGAGGAGACCTACCTCTGGATTGAGATCTGTTGTCTTTAGACTTTTGTTGTTTTTTATTATCCCACTTCTTTTTAGAAGAAGCAGGTGTCTGCTTTGTAGTGTCCTTTTCAGGACTGCCCACCAGTTGTGGTTTTAATGCTTTCCCACCTAGACTGTCTCTGCCTAGTTCTGCATATGCAGTTTAAATTATTTTGGGTAGTTCGTGTTGTTGATCTGCTGGACTGAACTCCCTTAGGCGTTGGCGGATCGCCACTGAAGCTGCTTCCCCCTTAATGTTAGCTAGTATTATGGCTGAGACCTGTTCAAAGTTGTTTAGCAACTTCATCCCAAAGTTAAGGGCAGGCTCTGCTCCGTACTCATTTTGTATCTGTCTCAATACGTCAGGTACTACAGCTAATGACGGGATACCATGTGTTCTGGTATATATGGCAGCAAAGACTGAACCCCAAGAGGTGCAATCCTCTAGTTGTGGTGTGATCCCCATGGGCAAGCAGATTGTTCGAATTCTGTGTTTATCACTGGTGGTAGTATTCGGGAATACTGCTTCAAGCCAAGTTATTTTCTGAGCTATCCAGAATGGTATTTGTTCGCGTTTTGCTGGCATTTTGCCCAGTACCGCGTGTAATGTTTGTGGAGTAATTTTATTTACTGTACCCTGGACTGGAGTATCTTGTGCTGCAGCTGGTGCAGGCTGAACTGTTAAAGTCCTCATCACACATTGTGTGAGGTTTCTGTAGATTTTAATTAAATCTCTGTGTTGTACGAGTAAGTCTGGCTGTGGCATTGTGCCAATGTCGGGATGTGGTGTGTGCTCCGCTAATATGGGCCATGTGGCTCCTGCTCCTCCGAGTGGGCCTAATCTTGCTCTTCCTCGTATGTGGGGTAGGGTGCCTTTAAACCAGTAATTGTGTTCCTGGTAAGTGAGCGGAACCTCTAACTCCTCAAAAGGAGTATAGTCCGCAGGTGTTTCATCTTCTAGGTAGTAGTGAAATACCTCTGTAAGTGGATTCGCTGCTGGGAATGTAACCCATGAATAGAACACCTCTGTTTTATTGGATTCGTGTGCCTCAATCACGAGAATTACTTTACCACCCCTGGCTCTTAAGCCATGTTCTAGGAGTTTTATGGTGACTGCCCTTCTGTAATTTGGTGCAATTTATATTGCATCTTCAGGGTCTTCTCCTAAACCGAAGAGGTCTGTTTCAACTCTCCTTGTTACGTCTGCTTCTTCCACCATTTTTTAATTGGAAGAAGGGGGTTTAAAGAATTTTTAAGATAAGGTGTCAATGCACAATTGTAGGAACTAAATGTCTTTCAAGCTTGAATAACCAACAGCCAATAAATAGTATTCTAGTACTACTCAGCTGCGGCGGAGTTTGTGCCCACCCACTCCAGACGTCTCTGGGGTATTGTGAGTAGGTTCTCTGAGAATAGCACGACTGAACTACTCAGATTCTACTGTTAAATAAGTACCCAACCAACGTTGGCGGCGCCATGTGGTGTAGTTCCTATATTACCCATGCAGGACCTGCGCGTTTGGATAACATAACCTGTGGGTTTGGTGGCAGACTAACTCTGTGCACCCCCACCGAGAAATGTTAGCCTGGTTTGCATTAGCTAGCTCGCAGTGCCACTAGTGTCTCCTCTTCTCGGGGAGAGATTAGTTTCTGGCAACCTTAGAACATGACAACCCTGATTCTCTCAGAATCGTGGAAACAATGTACTACCTTTCGCTCAGTCACTCGTGCTCACTTATTCGGTTTGTCTCAGAGAGTTACACAGAATAAACAGTCTGGGCGTTTCAATAAGTATTTATTGAACCGTTGTTATTCTAGTGTAAAATATATGTGCTGCAGTAACCAGCAGACAATGGCAGAAATATATTATCAACAGTACGATCAAAGTGAAAGGATAGAACAGTTCTACCATATTGCAATAATCATGAATACATACACGAGTATAAAAAGCATTATGAAAAGTGTGCGTACTCCTACGATGCCTAACTAGATGTACCTGAGTGTACCTAGCATATGTGTGTGTAGATCTAAAGCCTAAGAGCCAAGAATCCCTCTAGGATTTAGTCGAACCCCCATACCTGAATAGAGAGAGTGTGGGATCCCGTCCTGGTCTCGAGTTGGACACCCCGTCAGGGCTGTGTCAGACCACTGTCAGCTGGAGCGACTGTATGCAGGAGCCTCAGCGTCTCTGGTCAGTGTGTCAGCAAGGAAGTCTCGGTTCCCTCTGTCTTACCGGGGCAAGATGTTGTGTATTTATACCCTAAAGAGTCTCGGTCCTCAGTATGGTTTGTATTGGACATGAGGAAGACGTCAGGGGTGAACTTTGTACATACATATTATGCAGGTGGTGTTTTCCTAGAGAGCCATGCATAATTGATGAGTACAGTGTGGGCCTGTGTTTGGGAAAAACCCTGCTGTATTCAAAACCACAGGATAGATAACGTTCAGCCCTCAGAGCTCGTTGTGTACTAGCTGGGACCAATGTAGGTGAAAGATCATGCCTATATAAGGAATCATGACTATAATAGGACATGTACAGTTATGACCGTAATAGGGCATATGCGACTATGACCATAATAGGGCAAGTACGAATAAGACCATATTAGGGCAAACACGAGTATGTCTATTTTAGGGCATGTATGAACGGGTCACATTAGGGCCTCTATGCAGGATATAACAGTCTTTGTGGTGGGGAAATTAGGAGAAAATCTGTATTGAGCACGTTGAGTTTGAGGTGGATTTTTGTCAGCCAGTTGTGTTTTTTTTTTTGCAGATTTGTGTTAAGTAAATGGATACCATCCGGAGAGGATATTTCTAGGTATAGTTGGGTATCATCCGCATACATGTGGTTATGAACATTGGAGCGTTTCAGAATTTCGGTTAAGGGTTCCATGAATGGATTGAAGAGGGTAGGTGATAGGAGGAACCTTGAGGCACTCCCAGGGTGACTGGCGTGGTAGTGGACAGCGATTGGTTAATCTGGATTCTTTGAGTTCGGTTGTCTAAGAAGGAGGCGAACCACTTTAGGACAGCTCCTGATAGACCCTTTCTGTGTTCAAGGAAGTCCAGGAGACTGTTATGTTTGACCGTATCGAAGGCTGAGGATAGGTCTAGGAAGATTGGGAGGCAAGATTCATTTTGATTTAGTATTCTGAGCGTGTCATCGACAATGTGTGTCAAGGCAGTTTCCGTGCTATGGATCTGCCGGAAGCCTGATAGGTGCTGGTAAATTAGGTGGAATTGAGCTATGTGGCTGCATAGTTGGAAATGGAAGCATTTCTCCAGTAGTTTTGCTAGGGTAGGAATAGTGGATATTGGACAGTAGTTATCTGGGATTGTGTAGTCCCCTGTAGGTTTTTTTAAAATGGGGTTTACCTGTCATGCTTTTAGGTAGTTCGGAAAGGTTCCTTGCAGTAGTGAGGCATTCACTACCTTTGTCCAGAGGGATATTAGTGAAGTTTTGATCTCGCTGAAGATGTTGGCTGGAAGAGGGTCGCAGAAGTGATTTGATGGTTTAAGTGATGTTAAGATCTTGAGAATGGCATTTTGCTCAAAGGTTTTGAAAGTGTTCCAGGACGCTTTGTTTTTGAAGGTAAGTCCGTGTTGGTTGGGGGTTTGTACAGCCGGCGGCTTGTGGGGGATGAGTGGAGGTAACAATGTAAGTTGTTCCTTTGCTGTTTGGAGTTCATTCTCTATCTTTTTAGATTTTTCCAGGAAGTAGGAGGCAAATGTGTTGCAGTTTGGTTGCGAGTTGGGACCTAATGAGGTGTTGGGTTGCTAAGAGGATTGATGTTTGATTATTTCGAACAGTTCTCTTGGGCGATTTCTAGCATTGTTTAGTTGATCTTTGAAGAAATTCACTTTTGAGATTCTAATGAGTTTGTTGTGGATGCTCCTCCTTGATCTTAGTTGCTTAAGGTGCTCGTGGGACGGTGAGGATCTCCATGCCCGTTCCGCTAGTCTCAGGTTGCGTCTTTGATCATTTAGGCTCCCATTGTACCATTGTTTGGAGTCTTTAGAGGACAGTCTTTTCAGCTGAAAGGGCGCGACTGCATCAAGAATGCTAGTCAACGTGTTGTTATAATGGGTTGTGAGGTCGTGGACATCTGTCATGTCCGTTTGCGGCGGTAGTACGTTGTTACTGAGGGATGCCAAGTCTTTGAGGTTACTGTTGCGAGTGGTCCTTTTCCATTGTTTGGGCTTCTTAAGTTGGAGTTTGTATCTTCATTGGTTTGGTGATATAAAAAGGTGATGCAGTGGTGGTCCATCCAGTCACATGGGACGATCGATTCAAGTTTGATGGAGTTTGCATCCTACATCCACCTACTGCACCTTCTTCTCGGCGGCCCACCAAACATATGCCTGCATTGATTATTTCTTTACATCCGTGCATTATCCTTAACGCTGTCTCTGTGGACATTGGTGCAGCGGTGCTGTCGGATCACTCCTCCATTATCTTACATTATAACCCAGGGAGACTCTCTCCGACTCCACCTGTTTGGCAGCTTAACGTGAAACTCTTCACCTACGAACACCTCTTAGCAGATACCTTGACTGCTATAACCACTTTTCTGCGTATTAATGACACACCTAACACCCCTGTCTCCATTCTGTGGGAGACATTAAAAGTGGTGATCAGAGGCCACTTTATCGCATTCTCCACAGGTTATAATAGAGATAGACGGACCAAGTGGCTCCAACTGGAAACTCAGGTCAAGGAACTAAAAGCTGCCCACATTCGATCTGGCTCGGTGAACATTCGCCATCAGTTGACGGTGGCGCAGAAACTGCTACGAACCCTGGACATGAGAAGAGCGGAGTATGCCTTACTCCGCATCCGCCAGAAGTACTACGCTGGTGACAACAAGGCGGGACACATGTTGGCACATCACCTCCGAGCGCAAGCAGTTGTATGAGGGATCCATGAATTGGAGGGGCCGATGGCTCTCCAAGATACCAGGATGAGGACATTGATACCAAATTCAAGACCTTTTACGCTCCCCTTTAGCAGCAGACCCCCTACGGGATGCTGACGCAAGGTCCTACTTGTCTCAAGCACCTCCCCCCCCCCCCCCCTGGGCCCCACCAGCCACGTTCACCGCACTTGACACTGACGTTACACCACAAGAGGTCATAACAGCCATTCAACGACTACAACCTGGAAAAGCAGCTGGCCCAGACAGCTATGGCGCTGACTTCTATAAAGCATTTGGTCCTCAGTTAGCCTCCGTCCTAGCACGGCTTTATAACACACTTAGCGAAACGGAGGAACTTCCACATGTTGTGCATCCTACCGACCAATCTCCCATTTGAACGTGGACATGAGTATCTTCACAAGTGTTTTGGCCCATAGACTGGCCCCCTACGTTTAGGGGTTGGTTGATCCTGATCAGGCTGGGTTTATAAAGGAGTGAGGTTGTAGCGACAACACAAAACGGTTGTGTCACTTGCTAGATAAAGTGCAGCGCTCCCGCGTGCCATCTCTCTTGTTGTCGATTGATGGCGAGAAGGCCTGCGATTGTGTGCACTGACCCTACCTTCACCTCGTCCTAGAGAGAATGGGCCTCAGCCCACGGTTCCGCCGATGGGTCCATTCCTTGTGCTCTGCCCCTGGAGCCAGGGTGTGCGTGAATGGATTAATGTCAACGCCCTTTGCTATCACCCGGGGCACCAGACAGGGCTGCCCTCTTTTGCCTCTGCTTTTCGCACTCTATGTGGAGCCCTTTGTGGAGTGCATCCGGAGAAATCCCCGAATAGCAGGCATCCAAATGGACGGTAGGGATCATAAGATTATTTGCTGATGATGTTCTCCTGACCCTCGCCGACCCAGACAACACCTTTGCAGCCGTGGTGACTGAATTGGCAGCATTTAGTGGAGCCTCCGGGTTCCAGACCAACCTACAAACATCTTCAATCCTCAATTTGACTGTCCTGACTTGGTGAGGAACATCCACTCAGACAAAGGGGGCCCCTGAACAGGATGAGGTAGAGAACAACAGGGGGAATCAATAGAACACTCAAAGAACAAGTTCTCTACCTGTGGAATCGTCTGAAGCTAAAAGTCACAAGTTTCAAATAAACTAACACAGGCCAAAGAATGTGACCAAACCACACGAGTTAAATTGTATCAAAAAGGATTTTTTTATTGTTATTATAATTACTTAAACATTATTTTGTTTTTTTTGTTTACATGGAAATAGTGTAATATAGACATAAAACAAATCCCACACCACGCACACTCGAGAGTCAAACATCCAAATTCATAACCATACATACTCACACGTGCAATACACTCAGACATCAATAATAAAGTGATCATAAAAAGACAGATAAACAGGCATGGACAAATCCTCCAGAGAGGTTAGTTACATAGAAGATACTATCCACCTGGTACAAGGCTTCAGTGTAACTAGAGGAGAAATAGGCAGGATAAATCAATAAAAATCAACTGTATGGTCAATTGATAGACAAATTTCATATCCATAACATTGATCCAGCGCGATATCAGCAAACAGCATTCATACACCAGATACTCACTTGGGCCCATACATTCATACTACGCTAATACTTACGCTGGGTTTTATCAGTTGTTACTCTCTATCAAAATCCCTGCTACCAGTTACCTTCTGATTGAAGAGTAATGACTTACCAATGAATCCTTTGCTAATTGGGAAATTTAAAATGAGTGACATTCATTATAGTACATAATCCTGAAATAACCACTGAGTCAGGAAGTTTTAAAATGTTTATCTAAAGATTTAGCAGAGTAAAATACAGAGCCACATGGTACTTAATCGCAATACCCAAGATTAAGCATAGAAATGATTATTGCTAATCAATTACGGTGTTTAAAGAAAAGGAGAGGATAGAGATAGCAGCGCAACAAAAGGTTGCATTATATTTACCTAAGTGCGAGAACCAAACCCCTTAGCCAAGGAGTTGAAAAGAATAGGACCCAGGAAGGATAAAGAGCAAGGACTTCCTCCAGGATCAGGACAGGACCGGTGACCTCTCTACAACGACGCCTGCGCCGTTCCCCTCTCTGATACTCGACTTCTCCTCGATTCTCCCGTGCCTTCCTTCTAATGGACTCCGCCGCCCCTCCTCAGGACCTCTTCTGGACAGGGATTCAGTCTGCAATCGATCAGCTTAGCGGTCTGGAGCTCTTCTTGTGCGTTCTATGGTCTCTGCTCTCATGGAATCTTGCTCTGTTGCTCTCTTGCTCTGACTAATTAACTAATGCTATATTCTATTATACCCTTCTACGCCCATGTACCTCCCCTTAATGTTACTAAAATATGGGGCCACTACTTCTGATTGGAAAGGGACGGGGTGGATTCACGCACCATATCGATTTGGCCTAAATTGTAAAGCCTATTGTCTTTAAGTTCCCACCCCTTCAAATTAATACATTCGCTTTATTTCCCACCCGTCTCATGACAAATGTAAACCAATTTTCATAGACAATGTATCAATATGCAACAGGAAAGGCAAGAGTACAGCATCTTCGGCCATCGGGTCGCGGCCTTGGACGATGTCCAGATTGACTTCATTTGGCAGGCACACAGGACACATGCGCAGAACCATTTGCCTCTCGAGTTTCAGGTCACCAACCCAGGCCCAAGTTTACGAACTAATAAAAGTGCAAGAAGAAAATATTAAAATCACAGAATAAAATGTTTCACTGTATGCCCACTTTTTCTACTCTATACCCATTTAATTATAATACTGTCCCGCGTTAGTAGCATTAGGAAACGACAATTTAGTAATGACATGAGAGCAAGCTGAAGCATGTGAAAACATCGAGCAGCCATTTTAATGCACACTGCGCAGAAGCAAAGTTTCCCACCAAGCAAAGAAAGACGTCACACCATGTGATATGGTTGCGACATGCGCATTGAGGTTCCCGCGCTTAGCGGCCATTTTGTATTACAGACAAGCGTTATTCATTAGTAAAACACATAGGCAAGCTTCCTTCCCTTTCGTGAATGCAAAGGTTAGTATAAACAATACAAGTTTTAATAAATTAATACTGTGAGGAGGATTGAATACAAGCAAGTTTCATTTTTGAAACCTTGCTCCATCAATCCCCTCTCTGATGGTGTTTCTGAGCCATCAAAACACTACCCTCAATCAGATGCCAACTTCTAGCAAATTACTTCATTCTCATCTTTACACTTTCTATTTTTACAATCTCCTTTTAATTTCTTGTATAATTCACTTCTCCATTCTTCAAGTTCGATTTCATCTACCTTTCGTTTCTTTCCTCTTCCTGTCACCTTATATGTTCCATTCTTTTTACAGCATTTGCACCATATTGTTATTGACAGTACTATTATTGTTATCCCTACTAAGGGTATTAATATTTGACCTATAAGTCCTTTCCCTACATTAGCAAACCAGGTTCCAATTGACGATATACTGTTTGTCAATCTTTCCCATACACTATCAACTTCCAGTGGTTTAAGTTCCTTCTCAAGTTTAGTTATATTCTGTATATACGTTCCAATTTCTGCACTCTTATCAGGAATATAAGTGCAACAATGTTTCGTCTTCAATAATTTACAGACTCCTCCCTCCTTTGCCAATATAATATCAAGAGCAAGTCGATTTTGCATCACCATAGATCTATTCGCAACCATTTCCGCATTGATCATTAGAAAACCTCCAGCAGTATCCGTTGATAAACGATCAACCACTGTAGACAATTTACATATTTTCCTTGAGTTCAGAATTATTCCCACTGAAGGTATCAATGCACGAAATATATCACCTACAATTTCTGAAAAACTAGCTCTTTTACTACGTATTAATTCGCTATTGTTTTCATTGCTCCCAGTGTTTCTTTTTACGTGGTATATCTTTGGAAATACTATTCCAAAATAACAACTTCCATACCACCGTGCAGGAAGCCTAAAGTAAGCCTTATTCCCACACACATAATAGATTCCAGGAAAAACTGAATCTGTTCCTCCTTTGAGTCCCCAATCTCCAAGAATTAAAAAATTGTGTTCACATTCACTGGTACTGATGAAAACATTGTTAGAATCAGTCTTTAACCTATGAAGACAAATTTTCCCTGTCTTTACGAAATCCAGAGCCATAGCAGCTTGAGCCTTGCCAGGTGTGTAACTCCCTTCTTTCTCCGCCCATGGTGGCAAATGAGCCTTATGCTCAGAAGCTTTCTTTTGAAAATCTTGTCTTCTATCTTCTACTAAATTCAAAAATATCTTTTCTTCTTCAAGTAAAGAACATGTTAGATTGTGTCTATGTGCATGTGTTATGTCTATTGATTTCATTGTTAAGAAAAATTCTCCCATAAACTGTGTCTTGACTACTAAGCACTGGGTTCATACTCTTGCGAATCGGAACCTCAGAAAATATCACATCTAAGTTTGAATAATAATACTGAAGTTTCCCTGTTCTATAAAATAAACTAGACAAAACACTACATGATATGCCATATGTCAGTGGTAAATGGTGATATGTTAGACCCTCTGCTACTGATTGAGGGTAACTTCATACAGATGTAACAATTACTAACTTCCATGGTATCTACATATTGAAATAATAACTTTGTGAAAACATTCAAACTAGTGTCGTTATCAGCTATTTCATGATGAATTTCTGCCTCATCTTCTGCCATTAGTTCTACTCTATTGCCCTTCATGTTTGCTGTCCTCCCTTTAGTTTCATTATTAATCTTTTTATCCATTATCATAAGGTAAGGAACTGCTACAATTAGGACTAACCATACTATAAGCACCATCACTAGACTACATATGCATATTGCACAGCATCTTCTACAACATTTCTGTTTTGGTCTCCCAGCAACTATATCGTCAGGCATTTTTCGACAAGGAAGATTGCTCTTCTTATCTTTTCTTCTTTTCTTTAGCTTATTCTTTTGCTTAGTCAGGGTGGTCTTGTTTCTTCTTCGTAAGTTTGTTCCGCACTTGTTCCTTCTCCACCACTGTCACTTGACTCTGAACTTTCAAAATCTTCAAGAATGATATAAGTCCAGTCAGGACCCTTGAATTTGTTATTCACAAGTTTCAGTCTTTTACTTTTTCTTTTCTCTGTCTTTTTCTCTTGATCAGTTTGACTTGTTACTTCAGGTACTTGATCTGGATCTTCACTTCTGGTTGTTATGTGGTACTTTACTCTTTTAATGACACTCGGCCAATGATCTCCTTTTCTTGTTTTCTTTGTTGGCAATGTTTCTTTAATTTCGTCTTCAGAGATCTCGTTAATTTCACTGCTTAGTACTGCTTTGTTTTCTTCGATTACTGTTTCTTCTGTTTGCTCTTTTTCAGGTCTGATTGGTTTCTCTGTAGCAGCTCCACTGTGAGTTTCCAATAATTGACCTTGTTCTTTGTTTATTTCTTCAAGTTCATGTTTTTCAACGTTTTCTTCTTCTGTGCTCTCTTCTTGATCTAACTTGTTCTGATCAGGGCTTATTGCACTGTGAACTTCTGCAGCCTGACCGGATTCTTCTAGACCTGTCTGTCCCTGTTCAAAGTCTATTAGGTCTTCACTGTTTTGAGTCCAGTTTCCTTTCCCTATCTGACCTTGTTCAGGATTTCTTAATGTCTTTTCTTCTTGTTCCTGAACTGCTTCTTCTTCACCTATCTGATCTTCTTCAATTTCTTCCAACTTTGCTTGACTTCTTGTTCTGTGGTATACTTCAGGAACTTCTACCACTGGTATCCAATCCTGACTTGTGCTCGGTTGTTCTTCTTCAGCTTCTCTGGAATCTCGAACCTGAGATCCTTCAGCTGGGCAACCTTCAGCTTCTTCAGTGATTGGCGTTGTCTGAGGATTCTCTTCCTCGGGATCTGGTACTCTCTTGGTGTAACTTACATGAATCCAATTAGGAAATCCGGCACACTTCACTGCTGTATTCGTTGTCAGTATGACTTGACACGGTCTGCCCCATCTAGGTGATAGACACGTTTCTCTGGTGTGATTCTTCACTACCACCCAGTCACCAGGATTCAGATCATGTTCTTGATCGGGCTGCCTGGAAACTGCGTCTTCTCCAACCTGATGAGAGACAGAACGCACTAGGTCAGCCAATCCTTTGCAATAGTCCAGAACCATATCATCAGATATATTCACCAGTTTGTTTGTGGGAACATGTGTTTGTCTCATTGCTCTTCCCATCATTATTTCGTGTGGGCTCAATCCTGTGGTTCTGTCAGGTATACTTCTGAGTCCCATTAAAACAAGTGGCAATGCATCTGGCCACTCTAATGATGTTGATGCACACATTTTTCCCAGTCTTGACTTTATAGTGCCATTCAATTGTTCAACCACTCCAGAAGCTTCTGGACGATATGCACAGTGCAGTTTCTGTTTGATTTGAAATGCTTCACAGATTAGTTTGGATCACTTCACTGTTAAAATGTTTTCCTCTATCTGATTCCAAAGTTACTGGGAAACCAAACCTAGGAATGAGCTCTCGTAGCAACAGTTTCGCAACTGTAATGCTGTCATTTCTCCTAGTAGGGTAAGCCTCCACCCACTTTGAAAACAGACACACTATGACTAGTACATATTTCAGCCCTCTACATGGTGGTAACTGTATGAAATCAAACTGAAGTCTCATAAATGGACCCTCTGCCTTTCCAATTTTCCCAAATCCAATTACTGTCTTCCTCCCCGGATTATGCATCTGGCAAGTTAGACATCTCTGGCAAAGACTCTCTGCAACAGCCCTGAATTTGGGATTGTACCAATTTTGTCTGAACAGCCTAATCATTGCATCTCTCCCTATGTGTGTGTCTCCATGATACATCCTAGCCATTTGTGAGAGTAAACAGTCTGGCATGACAGGTCTGCCATCAGCACTGATCCACACTTCATCATCTCCTCTTTGGGAACAACCCACTTTGATCCACAAATTCTTCTCACTTTCATCAACCTCATCTTGCAATTTCTTGACGTCATTCCAAGTTTCAGGTGGCATATACAGCATAAGTTGGCAGCTGATTCCCATTCTTTCCACCCTCTTATTGACTGACATTCTGGTTTTGGCACAATGTTGAGCCACCAGATCTGCATATCTGTTGCCGACTACCACCCAGTCATCTCCTGACTGGTGTGCGGCACATTTCACCACAGCCAATTCTTTTGGTGATTGTATTGCTTCTAGCAATTCCTTTACAAATTGTCCATTTTTAATGGGGGATCCTGAAGAAGTCATGAAATCCCTCTGCATCCATAGTTGGCCAAAATCATGCACAACCCCGTAACCATATTGGCTATCTGTAAATATGGTTACTCTCTGATTCCTCCCAATTTTGCATGCTTTTATCAACGCAATCAATTCAGCTACTTGTGCAGATTTGACTCCTGGTAAATAAGATGCTTCAATTATTCCAGTTAATTCACATACCGCATAGGCAGCAGTTAGTTTACCGTCTTCATGTCTTTGACATGAACCATCAACAAATAGCTCCCTGTCTGGCTTTTTAAGAGGCTGTTCCTCTATATCTGGGCGTGGTTTTGTGCATAATTCTGTAATTTGTATACAATCATGTTCATCGTCTTCATCATCTTTAATTCTCTCATGATATGGGTCTGGTAGTAAGGTTGCTGGATTTATTATAGTACACCTTACCATGTTCACATTTTCAGCACCCATTATTATTCTTTCATATTTAGTCAGCCGACTAGGAGTAAGATGCTGAGTTCGGGTTCTTGTCAACAGAATGACAACTGCATGTGGAACATACACTTTTACAGGGTGTCCCATCACAATTGACTCACTTTGTTCAATACTCAAACAAGTAGCTGCCACTGCTTTTAGGCATCCTAGCAACGCGGCTGCTACTGGGTCTAATGTAGCAGAGAAATATGCTATAGGACGTCTTTCTAATCCATGTCTCTGAGTTAAGACAGAAAGTGCACAATTTTCTCTCTCATGACAGAACAATGCAAATTCTCTTTTATAATCAGGCATGCCTAAGGCAGGTGCTGAACATAGGGCATTTCTCAATTTTACAAAGGCTTCTACACTTTCATCCTCCCACTCAACAGGGTCCTTTGCTTTCTTTTTTGTCATGTTAATTAAGGGCTTAGCTAACATGGAAAATCCTGGTATCCATTGTCGACAGTAACCTACTATTCCTAGGAACATTCTCACTTGTCTTTGGGTTACAGGCATTTGCATTTTCTTTATTAAAGTTACCCTTTCAGCTGTTACTCTTCTTTTCCCCTCTCAATTTGGTGTCCCAGATACTTAACAGCTGTTGTACAGAATTGCAATTTTTCAGGTGAGACTTTGTCCTTCTTCTGCCAAAAGATTTAATAATGCTATGGAATCAACAACACAGTCCTCTCTGGTATTCGATGCCACCAATAAGTCGTCGATATATTGAACTAAGACTGAGCTTCCTGGCATCACTAGTTTTTCAAGGCACTTTTTCAGTATCTGGTTGAAAATAGAAGGACTTTCTGTGTACCCCTGAGGAACACGATTCCACACATAGACCTTGTTCTCAAATTTAAATGAGAAAAGATACTGGCTGTCTGGATGCAATGGTATTGAAAAGAACGCTTGACACAAATCAATTACTGTGAACCATCCTGCACTCCAAGGGATCTGGTATAGAATTACTGCAGGATTTGGCACTATGGGACAACATGGTTCCACAATCTTATTTATTTTTCTCAGGTCCTGAACAATCCTATATTTTCCACTAGGTTTCTTTAACCCCATTATAGGTGAATTACATGGGCTACTCATTACTTCTTTTAGGATGTTTTGTTCTACCATTCGATTTATTTCTTCAATGACTCCTGCTTTTACTTCTGCACTCATTTTGTACTGTCTGGTATTTGGGAAAATTGCACCTTCTTTTACAGTAATTTTAACTGGATCTATTTTAGCCATAAGTCCTACTTCTTTTCCGGTGAAATCCCATACTATGGGGTTTACTGTACCTTTTAATTCTTCTGGCAACTCATCTTTTGTTATTAACGAAAACATCTCGTCTACTTCTGTACCTTGTTTTGCAATCATAATTTTATATACATGATCTTCATCTGGTGTCTGAACTGCCACACCATCCGGTGTGCAGAAAATGGTACAATTCATCTTGCACAATAAATCACTACCTAATAAATGTACTGGGCTAGAATCACACACACTACGAATTGATGCATTTCTCTAAAGTTTCCTATTTTAACTTCCATTGGTTTGGTAAGAGGTGTTCTAATTCTTTGATTAGCTACCCCTACTACTTGGATATCTTCACCAGAGAGAGGAAGGTCTGGAATGTCTGCTGTTCTCACAGTAGACCGGGTAGCACCAGTGTCCAAAAGGAAAGTAATATCATTACCTTTCACATTCCCTTCAACATATGGACCTGAATGATCTACCTGTAAGGATGCGCCAAGTATGCACTCCTTCTTCCCCTCTCCTAGGCACCGTCATGGACTGAATTGACAGAAATCGTCCTGCAAAAGAAATTGTGATGTCATATAATCATTCTTACCACTTCCTCCTTGATATCCGATGTCTGTACCATGCTTTGCTCTGCTTACATTACCCTGAATAGGTGCAGGTGGCAACTGACTCTGAGGATTTACACCCTGCTGTGAGTCATTCTGCGTCTGTGGATTTAAATTTTGATTTGGCCCATTATTATTACGGATCTTTTTACATTCATCCTTCCAATGCCCCAATTTTCCGCATCCATGACAAGGAAATTTCTTTTTAGCTTCTTCTCTACTCATTCGTCCTCTAAATTTTCCACCATTCCCAGTATCACTATTCGTTCCTGACTCTTTTCCTTGATTTTCACTCGGATTTTCCAAATTAATTCCCTGTTTCTCAGCCATTTTCACCTGTGCCCACATCACTTTTTCCTGCAATTTCTTGTGTCTATCCTCAATATCGTCTCCACAATATTTTGCATACTTCAAAATATCGTCAATGGGCTTTCCCTGCCAACACAGCATGTGTTGTTTAATCATCTGGCAAATTTCTGGCTTCAAACCGTAAACAAACCGGTACACAAACTGACTCATGTTCTTGTCTCCAATGTCCTCAAATCCACTATACTGTTTAAATACCTGCAATAGACGCTCATAGTAGGAATGTACTGATTCATTAGCTTCTTGGGTAGTTCGATCTATTTTTACCCAATCTGTTTCTTTCGGTGGTATTTTCCCCTTCAGGTAAGTTATCACCTGCTGATACTTTTTCATCACATCATTTGACGGGGCACCTGTTTTCGGATCTCTAGGATATTCATCACTTGGCCAATCCACTGTGATTTTGCAATCTGTCCACAAATCGGCAGGTACCACTATGTCAAACAACCCATCCAAATCCTTCAACAATACCTTCGACACCTTCACAAACCTGTCAACCTGCTTGTACCATTCAATTGGTTTTTCTCTCAACTTTGGAAAATCATTCGTAAATGACAAAATATCCTGTCTGCTCCATGGGACATGTACATATCCTCCTCCCGCAACTTCTCGCATGGGATACATTTGGTCTGCTTTCCCTGTTTCCTTCATCACATATTCAGATGCTGTTCTACTTGTTCGTGCTTCTTCCTTTTTCTTGGCCCACCTAGTTCTCCATTTATCTAGGTCTCCCCATTTTTGCAAAACTAACATTAATTCTCTTATTTGTAATCTTCTTCCGGAGGCATTCATATTTTCTAAATCTTTGTCTGAAAATTCTGCTCTATAGGGTTTCTGTAGTACTTTTGATCTCCCTATTTCTATTCCCATCTGTAGTGCTAAATTGGATAATTTTTCATGGAATAACCTTACATTTCTGGTGATACTCCTGCACAGGAACAATAATTCTTCTTCATCATAGGTATTTAAGCGTTCTAGTCCTACATTTCCTGCTATTATTTCTTCTAATTCGACTTTCAATTTATGAATGTCCATTATTTTCGGAGGGGTGCACTGTTTAACTGACCCTTGCACCCATCTTTCTAGATCTTCAGGTGTTACTATGGTAGCACTTTTTGCTCCTGATGAAGTTATTAAACTTACATCTTTTGAACATCCAGGTACATCTTTTCTGGGAGTGCTATTTACAGTACCTCGAATAGGCAAGTCCATGAGTGATATTGTGGATTCACAGTCACTAAATTGATCCTCAATTATAACTGGAGCTTCAGGTTTGGAATTATTCACAGGAGTAGGTGCAAGTATCGGTGGAGGACAGTTTCCCTGAGTACCATATAATGGAACTACAGGACCAATTGTTACAGGTATGGTCAACGAATCAGGATGTACTTTTATCTGAGTTATTTTCTGTATTAATTCTGTTCTAGTCTTTTCTAAGGCTTCTTTCTCTTTGTCATGAAGTATTCTACTCGGGGTGAATTCATGCATTACCTGTGGCACTAATGGCACTTGGGGTGCATCCACTTGTCCCTTCCTGATATGGTGGGGTGTTTCTTAACATTTCCTCCATAAATTCGTCTTCAGACTCCTCATTTCTCAATAAATGTTTTGTCTTTTCTGTGCACTTACTTCCTAATTTCTCCTCTGCTGAGAACAATGGATATAATCCTTCTGTAATCATTGCCCTTCTCCATTGTTTCATCTGACCGTCCCTAGACTCATGTCAGTATCTGGGGAAAAATCCTGGATAACTCCTATTTCTCCTAGATCGGTCCCGCTCAAATGCCTCGGTTTCCCATTCCTCTAAAGCTTCGTACTGGGTTAATCTAGGTCTGGGTTCTAGGTCATTCATCCTCAATCTCAAATTTTGAAGAATTCTTCCATTGAAGGTACCATTCTCGGGAAATGCTAATATTCCATCATTTTTGGTATATTTTATCCAATTCTCCATCCATACACAAGTATGATAACCTCTCTCCATCATCATGAATGAAGCGGGCGTTTTAGCTGGTGGAATAATAATTCCTTCTCTAGTTTTGATTGGTTTGTCCTTTTTTAAATAATTCTTAATCTTTTGTAAAAATGACATTTTTCTCTTTTCTCCATACATCTTGGGTAAATACCGATGTATAAAATTATACTCTGCAAAGCCTAAATATCTCCTATCTGGACGAATTCCTGTTAAAGTCGGATCGCGTTTTAACATGCAATCCTTTTACCACTAATAACTTCGCTTTTATAATTTCAACCAATCAAATGTCTGCTAACTTTTATTTCTGAGCCAATCCTTGCGCGGCCTTTTGGTGACGTTTCTCTGTCAACCCCTCCTTTACAATCTGCTCTTTTCTGTCCTTGCTGGTTTAACCAATCCCAGCGCGGCACCTGTGACGTAAGTACTGCTCCTCACTACCGACCCCTCCTTTACAAGAGTCTCACCACACCCGCTGATTCAACCAATCCCAGCGCGGCGTTTTGTGACGTCAGCTCCCTCTCCGGCAACTGACCCTCCCTTTACAAAAATGTACGCAAACTTATTTTCTCTATAAATCTTAATTAAATTTCAGTAACAACATAAAACATTCGCTATCGTGCCAGTTTCTCTAAACTAGAAAAGATAGTTTCCTCCCATACTTAGTAAAACCCTTTCCGTTTACTAACATACACTACGAGTAAAACCCTTCCGTTTACTCTTCACACAAGCTTCAGAGGTACCTGTTACTTCTTCAATGTTACCCTTTCTAGGTGATATAACATCAAATTTTCACCAGCGTACCCTTTTGCTATTACTCACACGCATAGAGTCCCTAACGAGTACCGAAAGTCCTGCTTAACTTTTCAGTACTATTTCTGCCTGACAGATAACCTCACTGCAGTATGGCTTCCACTTGCCACCCGCTATTCTTTTTACCCCGGGGTATTCTAGACAACATAAAACAAAAACTCTAAAATAAGCGGATTGTTAGTTCATAAAAATAAGAATTCTCATTACCCAATTAACAAAGAGTAACCATCCTCTGATTACCAGAAAACTGATCCAGCACGATATCAGCAAACAGCATTCATACACCAGATACTCACTTGGGCCCATACATTCATACTACGCTAATACTTACGCTGGGTTTTATCAGTTGTTACTCTCTATCAAAATCCCTGCTACCAATTACCTTCTGATTGAAGAGTAATGACTTACCAATGAATCCTTTGCTAATTGGGAAATTTAAAATGAGTGACATTCATTATAGTACATAATCCTGAAATAACCACTGAGTCAGGAAGTTTTAAAATGTTTATCTAAAGATTTAGCAGAGTAAAATACAGAGCCACATGATACTTAATCGCAATACCCAAGATTAAGCATAGAAATGATTATTGCTAATCAATGACGGTGTTTAAAGAAAAGGAGAGGATGGAGATAGCAGCGCAACAAAAGGTTGCATTATATTTACCTAAGTGCGAGAACCAAACCCCTTAGCGAAGGAGTTGAAAAGAATAGGACCCAGGCAGGATAAAGAGCAAGGACTTCCTCCAGGATCAGGACAGGACGGGTGACCTCTCTACAATGACGCCTGCGTCGTTCCCCTCTCTGATACTCGACTTCTCCTCGATTCTCCCGTGCCTTCCTTCTAATGGACTCCGCCGCCCCCTCCTCAGGACCTCTTCTGGACAGGGATTCAGTCTGCAATCGATCAGCTTAGCGGTCTGGAGCTCTTCTTGTGCGTTCTATGGTCTCTGCTCTCATGGAATCTTGCTCTGTTGCTCTCTTGCTCTGACTAATTAACTAATGCTATATTCTATTATACCCTTCTACGCCCATGTACCTCCCCTTAATGTTACTAAAATATGGGGCCACTACTTCTGATTGGACAGGGACAGGGGGTGGATTCACGCACCACATCGATTTGGCCTAAATTGTAAAGCCTATTGTCTTTAAGTTCCCACCCCTTCAAATTAATACATTCGCTTTATTTCCCACCCGTCTCATGACAAATGTAAACCAATTTTCATAGACAATGTATCAATATGCAACAGGAAAGGCAAGAGTACAGCATCTTCGGCCATCGGGTCGCGGCCTTGGACGATGTCCAGATTGACTTCATTTGGCAGGCACACAGGACATATGCGCAGAACCATTTGCCTCTCGAGTTTCAGGTCACCAACCCAGGCCCAAGTTTACGAACTAATAAAAGTGCAAGAAGAAAATATTAAAATCACAGAATAAAATGTTTCACTGTATGCCCACTTTTTCTACTCTATACCCATTTAATTATAATACTGTCCCGCGTTAGTAGCATTAGGAAACGACAATTTAGTAATGACATGAGAGCAAGCTGAAGCATGTGAAAACATCGAGCAGCCATTTTAATGCACACTGCGCAGAAGCAAAAGTTTCCCACTAAGCAAAGAAAGACGTCACACCATGTGATATGGTTGCGACATGCGCATTGAGGTTCCCGCGCTTTAGCGACCATTTTGTATTATAGACAAGCGTTATTCATTAGTAAAACACATAGGCAAGCTTCCTTCCCTTTCGTGTCGTGAATGCAAAGGTTAGTATAAACCATACAAGTTTTAATAAATTAATACTGTGAGGAGGGTTGAATACAAGCAAGTTTCATTTTTGAAACCTTGCTCCATCAACATGATAGTTGGTCCTTGGGGGGGAGGAAATTTGATCATAAAAGTCCACGTCACTGCTGTGGCGCCGACGCGCGTTTCGGTGTTAGACCCCGCTGTGGGTCTCACCTTCTTCAGGGCGCATGTAACAAAAAGAAGTGGTGGTGGGATATGCCTGAAACGAGCAATAAATAACATTTGATGTACTCACAGTGCAAAATACAACTTAATAAGTTTCACTGAGTATAGTCCTATAGATCACACACACTGTATACATATTTATATTGGGTGGTCACATGATGGGGTCACAGCGGCACTGGTTGAAAGTTAAATATACTGATACATAGAAAATGAAAATGAAAGCATGTGCACACTCAATAGGACGTGTAAAAAAATTACACTCGTAAGAATGAAAACAGAACAGATGAAACATGCTAACCATTCATGTAAAGACAGAAAACAAAACATATGTAAGAAACATATATGGCTTCAAAAAGGTTTTTTATAAGAGGTATGAAGAGACATAATATCAAAGACAAAAAAACACACGAATCTCAAGTCAAATGATATGAGAACACAAAGACAGAATTAGAAAAAACGAAAATACTATTAAAAAATGAGTCAAACATGGAGCGCGATAACCACACACAAGATACGCCGCGGTACCTGGAAGTCAATGCAGGCACAGCGGAGGAAATAACCAGATGTCAACACGAACACAATAAAAACAGCACCTAAATAAATGTGAAAGGCACAAAGAGAAAAGGAAAAAGGCAGTCAAATAAGTCTGCTCATAATTACGTAAAAAGTAAGGTCAGGGTTTCTAAATGCAGTACAGCTTACCGCAAGGTATGGGGCGGAGGTCATGGAAAACAGCTTCAACTTTCCGACCAGGGTGAAAAAACAATGAAGGTCCTGCAAATAAGATGTGGGTCAACGGAATTCACAACAGCAGGGGAATGGCAGTATCCCGTTGGAGGCTGTGGCTGATGGGGGCGATAACTGGATGAGCCGATTTTCGCAGAGTATAATATGCGTCCCAGCGATAAAGGGCGCTCCAATTTTCTAAAAGGAGAAGATGAATATGTCAATAGATAAGCCCCGTGGGGACCGCCAAGACTACAGCAAACTATCAACCTGCTCAGGGTCTTACCTAGAGATAACAGCAGGGGACAGAGAATAATAACGGTGTCTATGCCGTGCGGCCGGAGTTGAATCAAGTCCGGTAAGGTGAGATTAAAGGGCGTGCAAGGCAATGGCGGCGAAACATGGCCCCTGAAAGGCGAAACGGATAGATACAAACTGTTAGGACCTAGCTTTCACATAGGGGATAGGGTACAACCAACACTGGTTCCCTAAAGCCGGTAAACCTCACCTATGCGCAGGTATACATGATGGTGGCAAATGCGTTCAGCAGGACGGCCGGTCGGAGGCCGAGAGATCTAAACGCCATAACTGTAAGGGTGGGCTATAAATGCAGCGCGAAAGAACGTGTTGGCGTCTGACGTCAGCGTTAAAGGTATAGACTCCGCCTATTACTCCGAGCCAAGATAAGGGAGGTGTGCGGGGCCAGTCAAATCGAGCTCCAGATAGTAGTAACAGGACAAATAAATAAAGCCTCGCAGCTGTCAGGCGGCACAATACTGTCGCTGAAAATGCGTAATTACACAAGTATATCCACAGAAAAGAAAAAGGATAAAAATAAACAAAAGCGCGATGGGGCCAGGAGGGCTAGTGAGATACAGACAAGCGGCCAAACACGCATGGAGCTAGATCGCGAGAGTTCTTTCATGGGTCTCATGTGATGGCATTTTCCCATGGGAGGATCTCGTTGAGTCCCTTATCTTTGGTATTTAGAGTGAACATCCAAAACACTTCTCGTTTTTTCCGTGTCGCGGTACCATCAAAACCTATTCGTGAGCGTACTTTTTCCAGTATGGTCCATCGAAGGTCCCCTTCAGCATGATTGGCCTCAATCCAATGACTAACTAGGGGTGCAGCTTGTTTGCGTAACCTGATGTTGGATTTGTGCTCACCCATGCGGATTCGGCATTCCCTAGCAGTTTCCCCTTCATATGCCAAAGTGCATAGAATGACATAGATAATATTGGACGAACGACAGTTCGTCATTTCTTTCAGGGACACTATGCGTTCATTGATCTGGATGCTGTCACCAGATCCCTGTTTATCTGTCTTTTTATGATCACTTTATTATGGATGTCTGAGTGTATTGCACGTGTGAGTATGTATGGTTATGAATTTGGATGTTTGACTCTTGAGTGTGCGTGGTGTGGGATTTGTTTTATGTCTATATTACACTATTTCCATGTAAACAAACAAAACAAAAAAATGTTTAAGTAATTATAACAATAAAAAAATCCTTTTTGATACAATTTATTAACTCGTGTGGTTTGGTCACATTCTTCGGCCTGTGGTGTTAGTTTATTTGATACTTGTGACTTTTAGCTTCAGACGATTCCACAGGTAGAGAACTTGTTCTTTGAGTGTTCTACTGACTTGGTGAGGGCCCAACTTAGTACATAGTACCCATTCCAGTGGGCAAGTCACGGACTAGCCTGCCTGGGTCTGCAGATCCACCCTATGAATGTGGCCACTGCTGCTCACAACTATGGGAGCCTCTTGGCGGTCACACAGTCAGACCTTACCAAGTAGAAGAGTCACAGCCTCTCTTGGCTTGGGCGAATAACAGCAGTCAAGATGACACTCCTACCTAAAATCCTTTACGTGATGCAAACCCTCCCCCTCCAGCCCCCTCCATGGATGCTGGACAAGCTACAATCCCTTATCTGGGACTTCATCTGGGAGGGTAAACGTGCCAGAATGGCCAGAACCCGTGCCTATATCCCATTGTTGCCCAGACGTGGGTCCCTTGCTCACTGCGCCACTGGATTCAAGCTAGCCTGGCTGAAGAAGGGTGACATACCCTGAAACCGGTCCCAGGATGCTTGTTTCCGGTCCAGGGAGGACCTGGCTTGGCAGTTCGGTCTGGACTGTTCCCATGGGGCACAGGGTCAAGACTGATTTGCATATGGCTGGGTCCAAACTGGGGTGGCGTAGTGGGCAAAAGAACAATGGATTTAACCCAGATCTTTTGACTGGGGGAGAATGTTTGCATTGTCAGCATTCCGTCCATCATTTGTTTGCTGTAACACTATATCCCATTGTTGGCAGGGGGACTGGGGATACTGCATTTGCGCTGCTACTACCAAGCAGTGCAACTGCGCTGTATGGTAGAATGGTCTTGAGCATACACAGAGAAACACTGGTGCTTTATAGACTAAGTGATCGCGGGCATCCATAATTGGAAGATCCCCTGTTTACCAAAACCCCATCGGCCAGCCGGGGCCTATGTATCGCCACTGATGAGGGCCATGGTTGGGGTTTGGGACAAAGTACAGTTGAGACACGGTTTGTCCAAGCCCTTGTCCCAACAGACACCATTAATTGGCAATCCAGACTTCCCGCCTGCAGCCAAGGTGTCGGCATTTCAGGCCTGGCAAGAGGCCAACTGAAAGCGAATTGGGAATCTGTTCAATGCCGAGGGACTCTTGGACTTCCCAACATTACAGTCGGCTTATAACTTTCCTGATACGGCATAATGGCAGTATCTGACTGTGGCACACTGGGTGACACAGCCCTGGCTCCAACCACATGCCAGTCGGCTGCTCACGTCCTTTGAGAGATGGCTCCTTACCCATGCAACCGACAAGAAACCTTTGTCCGATATTTACGCCTTTCTCGTCATTCCCCAAACACCTTTGCAATCGCCCGCACGGACCAGATGGGAGGGGGAATGTGGACGTCTCTTCACAGACAGGGAATGGAATGACATCTTACACCACGCACGAACCTCAGCCCTTAACACTACTAGTAAAGAAATGTTTTTAAAGATTGCGCATTATTGGTATCACACCCCGGCTAGGATCGCCACTTGGGATCCCACAGGCAGTGACAGCTGCTGGCCCCAATGTGGCCAATAGGGCATCCTTACCCAACTACTGTGGCACGGCCCCAAACTGGAACCCTTTTAGGAGGGGGGTGGGGGGGGAGTCCTGGATGCAGTGAAAGCCATTTTTGACACTGATATTCTTAGGTTTCCTAGTTACGTCCTCCTAGGTCTCCCCAACCTGCTTACCTACCTGCTGCGCTCCAATAGAGGTCGCGCTATTGTCTTAGCACTAGACGCAGCCAAACAGATCCTTCCTGCTAGATGGGGTACCGATAACATCCCTACACATTTAGATTGGCTACACAAACTAAGGGAAATATTGGGGATGGAAAAGCTAACTGCAGTAGCCACACACCGCCTCTCTCTATTTGATAAGATGTGGCAACCTGTCTTACTTATATCTGAGGAATTCTGGGAACTGTCCTGTCCACACTACCTGCAGATACTACGCTTGACCTCCGCATGCGACTCCTACACACACTAAACCATTTGAGACCAACTTCATACACGAAGCCGCTAACCTGGGCCCGACATAACATTGTCCCTTTGCACGGTACCCTCCACACTCTGTCCTTCTCCTTTCCTTCCTTTTCTTACGTCCTCCTCTTGTGATACATGTACATTCCGTTAAATTGATGTTATACAACCGACCAGTGGTTATAGGTGGTTAGTTATTGTATCACCGTCTTTTCAAACTAATAAAACAGATCTAAAACCAAAAAAACCAAAGGTTACAGGGACGTCATAGTTAGGAAATAGATTTTAAAAAAACTTAGAAATCCACTGAAAAATCCAAAGGTTACAGGGACTTTGTAGTTAGGAAATAGAATTATAAAAGCCATAGAAATTCACTGCAAAAAACAAAGGTCACAGGGATGTTATATTTAGGCTCAGATTTCACTCGTACAAAACCATAGAAATTCAGCAGCTATAGTTACCTGAGCTAACTATAACTTACGCCCCTGCAATGCACTGCTTATGACCTCACATATTACATATGCGATACATATTGCTCTAGCAGTCCCTCAATCTCCTTGATGCCCAATGTACCCCGCCGCAGCAGTCTCAATCCCAGTCAAGAGGAAGGTCCCGGGATCAGTTGCGGAGCCCGAAATCTTCGACGCACTCTAAGTCATCAGGCCACTCAGGTAAGTCCCGCCACAAGAGGAACAGTTTAGTCGAAGAGGTTTTCGACTTTGCTCCGTCCGTCAACTAATGAGACGAGCAAACGTCGCCATTCAAGGCCTGGCTCCGCAGTTGAGGCAGCACCTGGTTCGGCTCTGTGCTTCCCTGAGTATCCGGGAGCTGGAGCAACCCCCGCTTAACTCCGAGTTTTATGAGGCCGTGCATCTCATATTTGAGTGGCCTGTTCCCTCAGGCATGCCTTCGGGTCCCACTGGTTTGGGAGTGGCCCCTACTCATTCCCCACCCAGCACCAGTCGGGCCCCACCTCAACCTTCCCTGCACCTATTCTGATCCCGAAACGGAGCCAGAACGGTATCTTCTGATGCAAACTCCTGTGCAACTGGAGCTATGCCTCCCAGGCCGGAGCATGAGCCCTACTCCTATGGGCTAGGACTCGACGAGGATTGACAGATGTCACTGGACCCCGAGGAATACCAGCCTTTAGATCCCTAAATAGACTTGTGTGAGGACTTGGTGGAAGCCAGTGGACTAAACAGTTCTCCAGATACTACCATGCTTTCTCCCCCTACCGTGGCTACGGAGGAGGAAGTGTCCTTTGGAATGGTGGTGAGAAGGGTGGCTGAGGTCCTGAACCGTAACCTGCCCTCAGTGGCAGTCAAGACAAATGTCTTGATAGCAGTGCTTCAGCTGGGAGTGTCTCCCTCAAAACAGCTTCTTCCATTTAATGAGGCCCTTACAGACTTCCTGCTTGGTCCAAGCCCAGCACAAGGACTCTTGTGAACAGGACTCGGTACCCACAGACTCCTTCGGTTGGGCAGCCAGCGGTCTGGCCAGTCCACCCCCGGCAGCTGCAGCCTTCTAGCCCTTATAGTCTGCCCTCTTACCATCACGGGCACCCAGTGGGAGGCAGGATATTCCATCACCTGCCCCACTGGAGATTTATAACATCAGACCAATGGGTCCTCCAAATTGTCCGGCAGGAATTCTCCCTCCCTTTTGTGATTACCCCTCCACCTATGCCACCTGCTTGCGACAGGCTGACGGAGAAGCATCTCTCCTTGCTCCGCCAGCTTTTTTGGCCAAGAGAGCCATTGAGAGAATGACAACGCGAGAAATAGTTTGTGGTTGCGATTCCCACTACTTTTTGGTACCAAAGAAGGACAAAGGTCTTCATCCTATCCTAGACCTCCACCCTCTCAATTTCTTCCTCAAGGAAAAGTTCAAAATCCTCATGCTCGCTGAAGTCCTGTTTGCCATGGACCCGGGAGACTGGATGGAAACATTGGACTTGCAGGACGCATTTCCACATTCCTGTCCTGCCTCCCCACAGGCGATACAGGTGGTTCATGGTGGGCCACAAACACTTTTAGTTTACCGTGCTGCATTTTGGCCTTACCAGTGCCCCTCGGGTGTTTACCAAGGGAATGACGGTGGTTGCCGCTCATCTGCAGAGATCAGGGGTGCCAGTCTTCTCCTATTTAGATGACTGGCTGCTAAAGGCGGGCTTTCTGCAGGTTGTTGTCTCCCACCTCCAGACTGCGGCGGACCTCCTGCATTCGCTGGGGTTCACTATCAATGTGCCAAAGTCACATCTGACTCCTTCTCAGATGCTCCCGTTCATCTGAGCTGTTCTGGACATGGTGCAGTTTTGGGCTTATACTCCCGAGCCACAATTCCAGGAAATTCAGGCTCCGATTACGATGTTTAGGCCTCTATCCTGGATTTCGGTGGCTGCTGGGCCTCATGGCCTCCTGCTTGTGACACATGCCCGCTGGCATATGCGAGCTCTGCAGTGGACCTGAAGTTCCAGTTGACGCAGCATCAGCGGAACCTCTCCGACATAGTCCAGATGTCGGACGGAACTGCAAAAGATCTGCAGTGTCTGTTAACTAACTGCAGTTGAGCAGACCCTTCTTCCTTCCCCTACCAGATCTCACGGTGGTGACAGATGCGTCACTCCTGTGATGTGGCGGTCATCTGGGAGAGGTGAAGATCAGATGCCTCTGGTCTCCGGCAGAATTCAGACTCCACATCAACTTTCTGAAGCTCCAGGCTATCCGGCTGGCATTGAAAGCCTCCATCAAGGAAAGGCTAGTGCTAGTGTTCAGGGACAACACCACCGCCATGTGGTATTGCAACAAACAGGGTGGCGTGGGGTCATGGACCCTGTGTCAAGAGGCCCCCTGTCTCTGGAGATAGCTGCAACAGCAGGGCATATCCCTGGTGGTTCAACACCTGGTGGGCTCTCAGAACACCAGGGCTGACAAACTCAGCCAACGATGCCTAGCGGATCATGAATGGCGTCTCCATCCAGAGGTGGTGCTCGGAGATTGAGCGGCGACAGTTGACCGCTTTCGACCTTCCAGCCGAAGTCTGCAATGTTATCTTGGCAGCCAGTCGTAGGATCTGCTTCTTATGGTTACCCCCACTTTTTTGCTTGATGTTGCACTGTTTTTGCCTAGTCTGACTGGGATCCTGCTAATCAGGATATCAGTCTATCTGCTTTGTCCCTTAAATTGTCATGTATGTACTTGGGTAAACTCCAGATTGGCTGCAGGTGGTACAGAACGCTGCGGCCAGACTATTGTGTTGAATTCCCAAAACTACTTCCATCTCCAGCTATTTACGTGACCTCCACTGGCTTAAAGTGTCAAGTTCAAAGCCTTGAGCTTTTTGTTTAAGATCAAGTCCGGCACTGCTCCCCAATATCTGCAAGCCTTAGCCCAGCCTTACCAACCTACACGCCTGCTGCGCTCCACAACCCACGGAACATTTTTGTTCCCAGGGTTAAACTCTCACGGATGGGCGGCCGCTCCTTTGCCTTTCTTGGCCCTACTCTGTGGAACACTCTTCCTGCATCCCTTTGCAATGAAACAAGCTTTGCAAACTTTCGCAAAAGTCTAAAGACATGTCTGTTCAACCAATAATACTGTTACTTTCTTTTTCCATTCTTCAGGCTGGCGCTGGGAAACCCTTTTTGGGTAGCTGTGCGCCTTATAAAACTAAAAAAAAAGACATTGGATTCCGGGGTACCCTTATCAGTCCCTGGTATATGGTACCCATGTACCCAGGGCATAGGTACCCCAGAGGCCTCCCATGGGCTGAAGCATGTATTATGCCACCCATGAGAGGCCATGCAAAATGGAACTACAGGTCTGCTACTGCAACCTGTGTAAGTTGGTGCTTGCATCACTTACTTTAGATATAGGTTCTCTATATCTATAGGTCACTACACTTAAAACCTAAAAGTCACCCCTATAGCAGGCCTTATCAATCCTGAAGGCAGGGTGCTCGGTTTGTAGTGAGAGGCTGCCCCTGCATGAGCAGAGCCTCTCTGCAGCCTTCGAAGACCATTCTCCCAGGATGTCTGTGACTCAGCCAGACATATAGGTAGAGGTGCATTATAACCTCGCGGTAAATGCTATCTCGAAAACGGATGCATAGAAACATATCGTGTCTGGTATCAAACACCTTGGAATCATACCTCCACATCGGTAACTGGTGTGGGAGGTATGATTCCACCCTTCTGAAGCGAGGTTCGTGGGGTCACTGGTCTATCCGGTGCCAGCCTTCTCGACCCGGTCAAAGCAAACACAAGGAGATGATGGACGGAGCGCTGAAACATTTCAGACACTCGCCCCCAGTCACAGATCTGGGTTGAATCCATCATCATTCTTTAGCTCACTTCGCCACCTCAGTCACCCCTATAGCAGGCCATATCAATCCTGAAGGCAGGGTGCTCGGTTTTTAGTGAGACGGTGCCCCTGCATGAGCAGAGCCTCTCTGCAGCCTTCGGAGACCATTCTCCCGGGTTGTCTGTGACTCAGCCGGACATATAGGTAGAGGTGCTTTATAACCCCGCTGTAAAATGCTATCTCAAACGGCTGCATAGAAACATATCGTGTTTGGTATCAAACACCTTGGAATCATACCTCCACACCGGTAACCGATGTGGGCGGTATGATTCCATCCTTCTGAAGCGAGCTTCGTGGGGTCACTGGTCCATCCGGTACCAGCCTTCTCGACCCGGTCAGCACAAAATGGATGCTGCTGACCAGAGACACATTTCTGCCCTCCTGCTGCTGAGCCAAGCTCGAGCAGAGGAAGGCCGCACAATAGGCATCCTGTCACAGGGAGGTGTGACCACCTCTCAGACAGGATTTAGTGTATTGGGGCTGGGTGGGTGCACTCTGAGAGTGTCTGAAAGTCTGCAGTTGTGGCACATTTGGTGTCCCTGTGCATAGTCCAGCTCAAACCAGTTCTGGGAGCCATTGGCTCCTGCTCTGGCGCGAAACTGGACAAAGGGCATGGGTGTAACCACCCCTCTGTCCTGACTCTCCCCTAGGAGGGTCCCCCGAATCTGTCCAACCCCCTCCAGTGGGTACAAAAGGGCTTACCTGGCTGTAAGACTTTGTATTTTACGTGGACAAGATTCTACAAGAAGAAACCACTGACCTTCGACCGTCTGGACACTCTGGACTTCGCTGGACTTAGGCTCGATCTGACTTCGTCTCCCTCTCCATCCAAAGCTTTGTCTGTGCCCTTGCTCCATACAGGCTCCGTGCAGGACCTGTGGTGCACTAAGGACAACTGAGGAATCTCCCTTGGAGTGAAGGAGTCACTCCCCTGCGGTTGCAGGCACCTTAATGCAACTGACTGGTCTGCTGCTCTTGAGCTCCTGCGGACTCCGAAGATTTCAGCAACACAGGAGGTGGGTTTTCGAAGGTCCCCGAGGTCGATCTGCCCTCTCAGCAAGTTTGAGGCAAGTATCCCTCGTGGGGACTGCATAACCCGAACCCATGTGCACCGCGTCCATTTGCAGTTGCATATGCTTGTTGGTGATTCCCGAGCTTGTGCATTGGACTCCGTGTAGTCCTGACCCTGAGCAGTATTTTCACCAAAGAACTCCGGCCTCCTCACACCGAGTTCTCCGTGGGCTGGTACTTTGCAATCTTGCTCGAGGTCCCCTCGCGACTCCTGGTCCTTCGGCCTGTGGGTGCTCCTGAGGGTCATCTTGATTTCTGTTGGGCTTTTCTGGTTGCTCCAGACGTGCCCTGACTCTCCATTGCTTGATGAATCACCTGGACCTTGCTGGTCCACAACGTAACCTTCTTGACCTTCCTGCATGGGTTGCTTTTGCCAAGGCTTGTTGGTGCTCCAGCCGGACACCGACCCCTCAGCACTCGACATCCTTCGTGGGACAGCTCACCTCCGGCTCCTGGTCGTCCTTGACGTCTCCTGGTCCTTGTGGCCGCAGAGTCAAGCATCCCTTCTTCGCACCTGAAGCACCCGACATCGGTGGGCATTCGTCTACCGAGCCCCTGGTCACTCTGAAGTGACCCAGACTCTGTCCCCTCTGCTTTCAGGTTCCTTCCTTCCAGAATCCAGGCTTGGATTCCACCGGACCCTTTTCACCTTCACGGCAGCAGTACTTCTTCACAGCCCTCCATTGAGCACGACGGCAGTTTCCGACACCACTCCAGACCTATGCACCTGGCTCCTCTGGGATAGGTAACTCTGGTACTACGGTTTCCACGGGTGGGGGGCTCTCCTACCTCTTAAGTTCCAAAGGGTTTGCTCAAAGTCCTCCTAGAAGGGTCCTTAAACTTTAAAACTGTAACCGCGACTTCCCCATAGAATTGTACGGAGCCCGCGGTCGTGTTAGCACACTGCACCCGTCCTCCTTGGGGTCCCTATCTACTCACCTTGGGTGGTTCCTTGGAGTCCCAGCGATTCTACGTGCTCTAGATCTTGTCTTGACTCAAGTCGTGATTGTTATACCACTATTTTAGAATATGGTTTGGTCTCCCCCTGGAGCCCACTGTGTATTGTGCTACTTACAACTGTTCTATTGATCTCGTATTGTGTGCTTTGTGTTCTATCTTCGTGTAGAGGATATTAGAGAGTATTATATTAATAAATACATATTTTTATATAACTACTGTGTGGTTCTCCTTTCATTTAGTCAATATAGGAGGTGATATTCTGGTAAAACAAGCTGCTTTACATTCCTTCAAGATTAAGCCTGAAGGCTGCTCTCCACAGCTACCACTAGGATAGCTTTCTAAAGGTTATCTTTGACCTCATACATCATAAGGGTTATTTGGACTGGTGCAAGGTGCCCACTTTAATTAGTGGACAGCATATACCAGGCCAGCTTCTCACATTGGTGTGCAGCGGTTGGGATTCAAGCATGCATTGTTTTACCATAAAATCTCTTTGCCTTGATTAACTGAAAACCACTAAAGTATTCAGGCACATGTAATACTTAAAGATTAGAATAAGTAAGTTCTACTGAACTTAGGGTTTGGTAAGTTAAGGGTCTAGCACACCCTTTCTCCAACCTAAGTTTAGTTCCCACTAGGGTAGGTAGGTGCATACACTACACCACACTAGTTATGTCTTCTAAAGGAGAAACCAGTGGCTCTCTGCCTTCTAGGTACAATGGTCTTACATTTCAGGAATTGAAAGCCATGTGTGTTTCTAGGAAGCTGAAGACGGGGAGAAATGCCAACACCCAACGTCTCATTGAGGTGTTACTCTTAGATGACCTTAGGAAGACCCCAGGGTCAGATGAGGTAGAAAGAGTGGGTGGGGCAGGGAATGAAGACAGGTGAGGAGGTGACCCCTTTTATGACCTAGACTCAAACCCTGTCCAGGAGGATCAAAATGATTCCAACCTGGACAACCTAGATCTTCAGGAAGAGGGTGGAGAAGGCCCCAGTGGCCCTCTCTTTATTCCTCCTGAAAGAGTGCAGAGTTTACCAAGGAGATCTAGATCTCCCTCTGCAGAATCTGACCATTCAGGACATTCTATAGGGACCTCCATATCTCATAAGAGAGATAACTCTTATGAAAGACAGTGCCAATTTCTAGAGCTTGAGAAAGTCAAGCTTATGCTCAGGCAAGAGCAATTGGCCCTAGATAAGGAATCCTTAGAACTCCAGAAGGCTAGAAAGAAATTGGGACTAGAGTCCCATGGTGGCATCAACAGTGTCCCTAGGGTTAAGGAGTATACTTATGACCATTGGAACCTGAGCAAGATAGTCCCTCCCTACCATGGTGAGGATGACATCCACAAATGGATAACTGCTTTAGAGAGGGCCTGTAAAGTACAGAGCGTCCCTCAAGAGCAGTGGGCAGCTATCTTGTGGCTCTCCTTTGCTGACAAAGGTAGAGATAAGCTCCTCACTGTTAGAGAAGAGGATGCTGACAACTATTCAGTCCTGAAGAGTGCTCTCATTGATGGGTTTGGCTTAACCACTGAACAGTACAGGATTAAGTTCAGAGACACCCAGAAGACACAGACACATGACTGGGTAGACTTTGAGGATGTGCTCTGGAAGGCTGGTTACTTGGCATCAAAGTGAATGATTTCAAGGGATTGTACAATTTGATTATGAGGGAGCAGATCCTTAATAATTGCCAACATCAGTTGTTGCATCAGTACCTGGTTGACTCTGATCTGACTTCTCGCCAAGAATTGGGAAAGAAGGCAGATAGGTGGGTCAGAACCAGGGTGAAGCAGAAAAACCAGACCACAGGTGGTGACCAGAAGAAGCAAGATGCTAAAACTTCAGATAAGGGTGGGGAGAAGGGTAAAGACCAGACGTCTTCATCAACGCCCCAAAAACCTGCATCTGGGGGGAGTCACAGCCTAACAAAGGTAAAGGCAGAAAGAAACCTTGGTGCTTCCTGTGTAAGGAGAAAACCCATTGGACAAAAGATGCCAGTTGTCCAAGGGCCAAGGATCCTCCTACCACCACCACTGCACCTAAGGCAACTGTTCCCTCTAGTTCAGCTCAAAGTGGTGGTGCAGGGAACAAGGGTATAGTAGGGTTAACCCTGGGTTCTGAGATGGGTTCTGGCCTAGTCAGAACTCCAGCTCAGGCTGTTCTTGTCTGTGATGAGGCATAGATATTGCCTCCTTATTTGTGAGCCCCAGTAATCTGGGCAAATACAGACAACAGCCTTTAATCAATGGTAAGGAGGCCATGGCATATAGGGATACAGGAGCAAGTGTCACAATGGTGACAAAAGATCTTGTGGACCCTAACCAGATCATACTTGGAGAAATGTACCAGGTGACCAATGCTAGCAATGTCAGGACAGACCATTCCTTGGCAGTTGTTAATTTCAGCTGGGGAGGGGTAACTGGCCCTAAGAAGGTTGTGGTTAGCTCAGACCTCCCTGTGGAATGCTTGTTGGGCAATGATTTGGAAGCTTCAGCCTGGGCTGAAGTGGAACTCAGGACACATGCAGCAATGTTGGGCATATCTCCAGATGTGTTTGCTGTGACTAGGTCACAGGCCAAAATGTCTTCAACTGAACAGGCCCTGGAAAAATGGATCAGGTGCCTTCCAAGAGGAGGAGCAGTAGGGGTAAGGCAGTGTCTTCCCCCCCCCAGACTCCGAGTGAGGATCAGTCTCCTGAGGGAGATGATTCCAGTCCCTGTGAAGGAACTGTCTCAGAGGAACTTGAACCTGACCAGGTTGAGTTCTTGGGGACAGGGGGCCCTTCCAGGGCAGATGTGAGTCAGGAGCAGCACAGCTGCCCCTCTCTTGAACCCCTCAGACATCAAGCTGCTGCTGAGGCTGCTGGGAGTGCCAGTGGGTCCCACAGGATCTACTGGGATGAAGGACTCCTTTACTCAGAGGGTAGAGACCCCAAGCCTGGTGCCCCCAGGAGGTTGGTCATACCTCTGAAGTTTAGGGGTTTCCTACTGACACTGGCACATGATATCCCTTTAGCAGGACAGTTAGGCCAAAGTAAGACTTGGGACAGACTTGTCCCTCACTTTCACTGGTCTCACATGTCAGAAGACACAAAGGAGTTTTGTCGCTCCTGTACCACCTGTCAAGCCAGTGGTAAGGCTACTCCCCCTTTCTTAACCTTCCCAGAAGACCAGTATTGCTGAGGAGACCACTTAGTGTGCATTCTACGTGTATCCTTTGAAAGTAAGTGTGTCTCCTGAAGCATGCATATGTCACCCTGCGAATGCTCCAGCAAAGAGTAATGCCTCTCCCTTAGTAGGATTATTGAGGCCTCAAACGTTGAGGCTAAGTATCTTAGTCTCTAGAGCCATAGGGGCAAGAGCATGTCTTAAGGGACCGGGCTTGTTGCAACCTGATCCCAGGTGAGATGCAAAAAATATGTGAAAGGAAATAAATTCTCCCAGAGATGTCTAGATGGGGGGCATAGGAAAGTTGGCTCGTCGGAAGGGGTCCCCAAACAGCACAGTATAAACCCCAACATTACTACAAAACAGAAAAAATTGTTGACAAATAGGAAATAGACAAAGTCCATTACAGAAGGAAGGCCAATAAATAGGGGGGCAACCAAAGTGGCAAGAGTCCTTCACCAGCACAAAGATTCGTCACCCCCATCCCCACCAGGCCCAAAACACCAATCCGCCCCAATATCCAGGAAATACTTCAGCTGGAAGGATCAGCTTCTTCTTCTCCTGTGCCAGAGAGGGAGTGAAGCACAGCCGACTTTTCTTTAACAATTGTGTCTGGGTCAGGGCGAAGGCGTTCAAGTCTGGATCCGGGTTTCAGGCCCCAGGCGGCGTCCGGCTGAGGGCTTGTCCCCAGCAGAAGAACTCTGGGGTGCATAATCGCTGAATTCTAAGTTGAGGATCTTGCACGTTTCATCCAAGGAGCAAAGCTGATGTGTTTTGCTTTCGTATCGGAATATAAGACGAAAGGGGGGGCCCCACGAGTAGGCAATTCCGGATGATCACAGATGGCTAGTTACGGGCCGGAAGTCCTTTCTGTTGTGTAAGGTGCTTGCTGCGAGGTCCTGGAAGAGCTGCGGAGCATGGTCTCTAAATTGTAGTGTCTGAGCGGATCAGGCCGCCTTGAGTATGGCTTCTTTTACTTTAAAGTTGTGCACACAAACCAGAATATCCGCAGGAGGACGATTGGCCTGGCGGGGAGGACCCAAGCGGTGGCCCGATCCACTTTACGCTCTCAGCTGAGTTGCCTAGGGCAAAGCCAAACAGAGCTTGCACATACCCCTCTAGATCCGCTCCCTCTACGCCCGTGGGGACCCCCCGGATGCGGATATTGTTCCGCCTTGACCTATTCTCCAGATCCTCTGCGTGAGCCTGCAGATCAATTTGTTGGTCCTGTAGTCGAATTACCTCCTATTGAAGAACTGCGATTTCTTCATCTCTAGCTACGGAGCCTTTCTCCAGGGCCACCACTCTCTCGCCGACAGCGTCCACATCTCGACACACCTCTCTGTTCCATCTGCAGATCCGTCTTTACAGCTAGTATGTCTTCTCGAAGAGAGGCAAACAACGCCTCCAGGAATTCACGGGTCACCAAACCGTCAGCTCCCTCTCTAGCACCGGCCGGCTCTCCCGAGGGCGCTTTGTCACCCTGGGGTTCCACAGTGCTTTTCAGAAGCAAATTGAGTACTGAGCGTTGCTTTTTCGCCTTCGCCGCTGCCATGCTTTCACGACTAGTGACCACCAAATAGATAGATGGCGTCAGGGGCGATGAGAGGCAAGGAGCCGGCAGGAGGATCACTTCTACAGATGCGGGGCACTCCGTTGACCTCTCCTTCACTGGCGTCGTCTCAGACCTACGAGCGTATGTCTAGGCTAAGTACGCCTCGGGCCTTATCAAGCTCTCGATCAGCCCAGGCTATGTCCTCTCTCTCATTTGGTTAGGGCGACGATTGGCATTAGGTCCGTGTGTATCAAGGGACGGAATGCCGTCCACCAGATCAATCGTGTAGGTCGGTCCTTTTCCATGCTATGGTGCCTTAGACTTGGCCCCTAAGGCCAGGGGGCCGCTGTAGTGGACATAACTTGCTCCACCTACTGCTCAGGTGACCGCTCCACCTCAAGGTCATCTGTCTCATTCGACGCTCGATCCCGAAGGCTGGTCTATGATGGAATCTGTGAATTCTGCCTCTTCCTGCTATATCATTCCATCCTCCGACGGTGGGTCCCAGGAAACCCCAGGTAACAGTTGATGGGGGGCTATATGGTCCCCACACAGGAGCCAAAAGCGGTATACAGAGGGCCAAGCCAAGTAGGTCACCACACTTGCCACATCTAGTTAGCTGGGGCCCCCGTGTAATGCTATGTCTCTGCTCCTCCGAGGCCTTCAGCCCACGTCCCAGGCCTCCACAGTACTTGTTGGGGCCTAACTTTCCACTGTTGCGCCGATCGCGCCACTGCATAGGCCCGGGCTCCTATCCCACCAGCTCCTCACCTCAAAAAGCTGACACTCTGCCCAGTAATGACGACTCTTCTGTGTGTGGGCGGGCGCCAAAGTCTCGGAAGGGCCCCGTAGCTCGAAATCTTCTATGGGCCACGCGGGCGTGGTCACACAGGCTGATAGAGGTCCCCGGCCAGAACGTCGGCCACTCCTGGCTGGTAATGCTGTGGATCCAAGAGAGGAGCTCAGAGGAAGGCACTCCGGGGTTCTGGTTGCGGGCGCAGCGCCCTCCCGGCCACGTAGCTCGAAGTCGGGCCAATCCCATGGCCCATGTGTTCCACCCTCGGCAGGGTCCTGCCTCCTCACCACGACACCGCTGTTATCCGCGCGGTGTTTCAGGCGGCACCCGCCTCACTCTGTGCGTTCGGGTGTCGGTGAGGCCCCAGTCTTTGGCTCGCTGCGTTTAGCCGAACTCTCCTCGCCCCCTTTAAGGGAAGTGCAACGGCCTCTATCACCGCCGTCAGAATGCCGGGGCTCCGATCCCCGACCTCAGGGGGGGGGGCAGATTCCGTTCACACGGTCCCTAGGGAAGACACCGATGCCCCACCTTGGGGGGGGGAATCCTCTGGTGCCAAAATTAGGGAGGATCGGGTGCTGTAGTAATGCTATGGGCCCGGCGGGGACTGAGCGCAATCAAGGCACGTCCGCTCACTCCGCCATCTTGGCCACGCCCCTTATCTGTAATTTTACAACCACTTACTTCACAACGTGAAAAATTATTTTCCGACTGTGGCTGTTTTTCACAATCTGTAAATAATTTAAAAATAGTTTAATTTAAGTGTAACATTAATTTTGATGCATTAAGAAGCTTTTTCGCTTAATCCGTACACTTACTTTGGTCAATAGATGGCAGTGTTTGAATTGGTTTATGTCACTTCTTTCCTCAAGCTGCAGCTGCATGTGGTCACCATGGAAGTCAGTGCAACACAGAACAAAATGGTGGGCGACTGTATTTCTACGTTTTGGTGGAGTAAAGTTAAATTTTAAATAAAATATGTTTTGGAAACGATTTTTTTGCGAGCGGTGTAGAGACTGACAGAATGTATAATTTTAATGTACTGTGTGAAAAAATGTTTAATATGTTCCGTTTCAGAATGGTAGCCATTTTGAGCAGATGGTGGTTTGGCTGGTGTAATGGAAACAGTGGAAGGACACTTGTTTTGTTTGCTTCTATGAGCCATAATAAGAGGCTGATTTTGCCACTGACTCTATTAATTGTTTGGTAGAAATGTTTTGTGTGTATACATTAATGGCAGGTATGTTTTTTTTTGGTTTGTTATTAATTATTTCGAAAATGTTACACGGGTATTAAAATTAATACTGGAGTATTAATCCGGGATTTTGGAGTAAAAGCAAAAAAATAAAAATGAATTCACGGGTATTGATATTAATACTTGAGTAATACAATTATTACTAGCGTATTAATATACTTCCCCACCCAAACCCCTATTTCCCTTGCATCCCGTCCCAGTGGATAGGTTACAAAAATTAATGGGATGCGTTGTAAAAGTATGCGTTGTGAATACATGCGTTGAAAAGGTGATTTATATAGCACTCTCTTATTATGCGTAATGACTTTCGTTGTAAAAACATGCGTTGTAATGGTTGTCGCGTTGTAATAATTTTGTTGTAAAGGTATGTGTTGTAATGGTATGTGTTGTAACGTCATACATTCCTCCGCCGGGGATGGTATTGCTTGGGTAACTAATTCAAAGGTAAGAAATCTGTGGCTAGATGTCTCTATCAGACGAATAAGTTACTTACCTTCGGTAACGCCTTATCTGGTAGAGATGGGATCTAGCCGCAGATTCCTTACCGACCAGCCCTCCTCCCTGCTCTGCAAACTGGGTTGTCCTTTCCTTTGCCAGATCCCTTCTGGCATTCTCTTACCTCTCCGCTTAAAAAAATAAAATAAAAAAATAACTGACATCAGGTCGCAGAGGTGTGGCACATATAGGGTCCCCAACATTAGATCCAAAGCGGAGCCGCAGAGGGAATTGCTGCTAATTTTCCAGATCCAGTCTGGCACCTGCAGAAATTCAGGAAGTAAGAAATCTGCGGTTAGCTGGAGTCTCTACCAGAAACGGTGTTACCAAAGGTAAGCAACTTGTTTGTCAAGTCCTTTGAATTTTGCCACCCCTTTTACTCAGCCCCAGCTTTGAGCTAAATCATACCCTCCCCTGTTGTTTGTTGTGCGTCCTGCGGGGTTGGAGCTCCTCGCCTCCTGCTACTATTGGAGTTCGTGGTTGTCTACGCTTCCGAACCTCTGCGAGGAATTTAGTGCTAGGGCTCCTATCTTCTGATTTCTGCTCCAGTGTCTTTCTGCAAAATTGATACTTCAGCGTCGTGGTCTACTGCAGCTTATCTTTGAGCCTAACTTCTTTCTGCCACTTGATTGTTGCTGTAAGGTTCCTCGGGTCACTAGGCTCCATTTTACCTAGTTGCTCTTTTGCATCCAATCCAATCTCCACTGTTAGCGGGTGCTGTTTTGGCCAAACCTCAGACCGTTAATGTCTAATGGTGTTCCAATCACTATTTCGGTTTGACTTTGACATCTTTAGTGTACTGATTCAGCATTATTAATCCAGATGGCTCTGCTCTGCAGCCCACATGCACCAGTAGGATGCAACCATCATTTTGGCCGCTTGGCCAAGCCCCCTGTAATTCTTTGATAACCGACCTTTTTGGCACTGTACGCACCAAATGAGTGCAATCACCCTGTGGATTTCTTCCAAAAGCCTTGAAAGCTATTTCGAGAAAATAACGAGCTGCTCGATATACAGGTAAAAGGGACTTTCTTCATACCATGACCAGCAATTCCTATAAATATTAGGGTGTCTTCACCTGGTTTAACCGGTACATACTTGAGGTGCTCTTACACCCGTGATAATGGCTAGCACGATCATAACTGAGGGCAGGGGTATTTAGCCCATCCAAAAGAAGCAAAAAATGAGTACACTATTAAAAGTGAATATGCATTATGATCTATTTTACTCAAAAAAGAGTCACTTTTGTTTTCCATTGTTCTGTTCATTGTAACAAAAACGGAGGCATTAAAGGAGTTTTGCTTGATTCATAATTGTCTGGTATTCTGGAATGAAGGGTTGGGTGTGGTTTTTCCCCCCCACTGCTGAAGCCTATGTGACCTCTAGTAAGGCCCTAGGGCTTGTGCAGCCTGGTACAGCAATGACTCTGTTATATCCTAAGTTTTACATTCATATGTAATCAGCCTAGGTCTTCCGAGCTGCTCAGCCAGAGTGAGAGATGGCAACGGAATGTTGGTGTGAATGTGATGAATGGAATGCCTGGGTTGCCTGTGTGGATGAGTGGATGACAGTTGGAGATGGGCTGAGCAGCTAGGCAGGCTGCTCCTGGTGGGACTGGTGTAGGAGATGTAGGAGCTGTTACATGGCTGAACCTTGATTGATACCACATGACCTGGAACTAATAAAGAAGACTCAGAAACTTACAACATGGCTACCAGTGTCTTCATGTATAGAATACAACATCTTTTTGGCGACGAGCGGACCTGGACTCATGCGTCTTCCAGGATTGAAACAGAAGCAAAGATATACTAAAGATTACGGAAACCAAGAGAAACGTGAGAACAAGAAACCAAGTAAAGAGCGTTGTGTATGGAGCAACAGGCAAGCCAGTCCCACCAGTGTCCAAGTCAACGGACGGCCCTCCCACCAGCCTGAACTTGCTCCATGGACTTGACCACAGGTATGGTCTGTTATGTTAGGGTATGTCTGCCCTACCACGTCCTTTGTGCCGCATGGATGTATCTGTAGCGTAAAGGAGTTGTGGCTGTTCAAGATGTGAGTTATAGTTTAACTCTGTGAAGCTAACTCACATGTGCAACACAAGAGCGGTGTGGTGTTGCTAAAGACTAGTGCTTTGGTTTCAAGGAGTGCACTATTAAGGACATTTTACAGAGTGGATATGGATTTGATCCTCAACCATGCTCTTACAACCTGCACATGATGAGCTTTTTCTGAGGAGAGTTTGGGGACTTGTCTACATGGTATGTTAACTGCCACGTATCTAATTTGCCAATAGTGGAAAAAAGGAAAAAAGGTACAAGACTTTGACGGTGAGGTTTTTCCTGTCTTTTAATTTATATTCACCTTTTTGGCCCTCACACGTAAAAAAATCTGGCACGAGCCAAGCAACTCGCGCGCCTACCTCGTTCCAGTTGGTTCGTCGCGTGTAGCCTCTCCTGCGATGTGCCCTGCGTCATCTGCACTCTGACGTGCAGGGCTGCCTCGGCTCCGGCGATGTTTCTTCGTTTTGGTGCATGTACGCACCGTAAGCCACTCGGCCAGCACGTAAGACTGCGTGCCGCCATCTTGGGGCTGGCACATTCTACATTATTGTCCTCTTCCCATCGTAATTGCCAACCATGCTGCTCTGTTTGTGCTGTGATTCAGTTAACAATAAAGCTTGTACAAAGGAGTATAAGATCGTCGCATGTCAAGAGTAACGGACAGGGCGACGCAGGCTTGTTTACGACTATCAGCTGTGTAGCGGTCCTTTCGCTCTTCTGTTTTTTCGGACTGTGTGGCGGATGTGTTTTCCAGCAAAATAAAGGTACATCAATTGTGGCAGAAGTGTTCTCCAGCTAAGAAAAGGTTCATTACATTGAAGACAGGAACAAGAAGTGTAATCATCTGCATGTGATGTTTTTGGTGTGATCCTCCGTTTCAAGTATGTCGGAGGTAATGTACATTGGGTTGGGTTTCTGCCATGTCCTCCTTGTTCTCTCCGGAGCCGGTCAACTTTTATTTGCACATTTGGTTTTGAGCATTGTATTGTAAATGCATGTCGCAAAGACCATGGTAATGTTTTTACTGCTCAGTTGTTGGCTGGACATCTATTTCATCCTACATTTTGATTGTGCTCGACAATGCTCGGGCGTTCTAAGCTTCTGTTTCACAATCTGTGTGTTGTAATGGCAATTTGGGTGAACATTTTAATGTGTTTGTGGTCTGGCATTCTTATTGTTGAGGCAAAGGTTTTATCTACTTATTGCATTTGTATTGACAACAAGTTTCAAGTGGTTTGTAACGTATCTGTGTGAACACAGTGTAATACGACTCGGGTGAGAGGTCGCTCACCGGCGTGGGGCACAGTTTAGTAATGTTCTACAGTTTTGGAATTGTATTTGTAAGAACTATCCAACAGTTTTGATTGTCGCGATGCCACAGTTGTCTTTTGTCTACATATGGTTTACAGTAAATTTGAGTTTAGTGATGCCACTGTTTAGGTACCCTTACGTAAGGGATGTTCTAGTTCTAGCGCGTGGTCATCACAGGGACTCCCTTACTTGAGGGCGGTTCTGGTATTGGTGGGTGGTTCCCCATCTCTATGTGGTGGTGTCATTACATATGTGGTTTTGTGTTGTGATCAATGTGTGTAAGTCGTCTTGCGCTGCACGTTTGGTCTGCACGTTGCGTCTGATGTGTTGGTAAGTCGCCTTGCGCTGCACGTCTTCTCTGTTTGTATGTGTGTAAGTCGCCCCGCGCATTACATGTTGCAGTTTTGTGTAAGTCGTCCTGCGCATCTTCTGCTGTCCTGTGTAAGTCGCCCCTCGCTTCAGATGTTGTCGTGTGTAAGTCGCCCTGCGCATCACCGGTTAGTGTTGTCCTGTGTAAGTCGCCCCGCGCTTCAGATGTTGTGGTGTGTAAGTCGCCTCGCGCCTCACTGTGTGTACCCTCTATGTGGTCCATATTGTGGTACACGTGTATCTTGGTGTTGGTTCACCCTTGTTGTCTGTTTTTGGCCTCGGGTGTTAGTCGTGGGGTGTGTCCACCCTTTACTACATTATTTTCTAATGTTTTTTTGGGAAGGATGGGGTTATTGCTAGCTTGATATTTATTTATCATTTCTTGACAATTTTTATTCCTTCCCAAAAGTACGCAGTGTTAGTTTGCTTCTCTGCGTTTTAACATTGTTTGTGGTTTAATAACTAAATGTCTTAATAATTTTCATGAGGGAGGATGGGGGATATTGATGCACGTTTTTATGTCGTATTTTGCCCATCTTTTCTTGATTTGCATGTTCATTCTCTTGTGATGTTTTACTTTTAGTTGCATCCCTGAGTTATGTACATTTCTGTTTTTTTGTGTATAGTTTTCTTTAGTATTGTAATTTTTGGTTTCTATTTAAAGGAAAGGGATAATGTTATATCCTAAGTTTTACATTCATATGTAATCAGCCTAGGTCTTCCTAGCTGCTCAGCCAGAGTGAGAGATGGCGACGGAATGTTGGTGTGAATGTGATGAATGGAATGCCTGGGTGCCTGTGTGGATGACAGTTGGAGATGGGCTGAGCAGCTAGGCAGGCTGCTCCTGGTGGGACTGGTGTAGGAGATGTAGGAGCTGTTACATGGCTGAACCTTGATTGATACCACATGACCTGGAACTAATAAAGAAGACTCAGAAACTTACAACATGGCTACCAGTGTCTTCATGTATAGAATACAACAGACTCGTCAGACTCAAGAGAAACATCTAGAACGACTCGTGGTTCTGCGATTTATGAAAGCTTTGCAAGTCTGAAAACAAATCCTCCTTGATGAGATTGAGCATATTCTAAAGAACGGGAAGTGTCGCATTTATGTATAAACCGTAACACGCTTGTGTGCGAAGCCTTTTCCCCCTAGAATGCTAAGCCTTGTTCATGATGGGGCACTTCATGCTGAACTCTTCATTATTTTTGTTCTGAAAAGATATTCAGGCTAAACATATATCTATTTTCCCCCACATCCTGAAGAATGCAAAGGTACTCAGAGTATGGTCAAATATTTTAAGGGAAAATGTGTAAAAATGTGCTGTGAAAAAGTGATTTTTTCCAAAAAATGTGTTAAAAATGTTTGTTTTGCTAAGATCTCCCTTCCCCAGCTTCCAGAAATGAGCAAAGCTAGAAAAAATCGTTTTTACTCGTTTCGTAGTTTTGTAAAGGATGTTTAATATTTACTTTTTTCGCAGTGCCTTCCTACCTGGAGTCTATGGAAGAAATGGTTGTGCAACCCATGGGTGAACCCAGTAGGCTGTACATTTTCGAAAACTAACAAAACTTCTTAATTCAGCAAGAGTTCATGTGTGCAATCACTAATAAAACAATGGTGAATGTAAGAGTGGGGAAAAAGCGTAATAGACAACCAGGTTTTCTTCTGTAACGTTTTGCACTGAAGGCCACTGTATGAAAGTAATATAGCATTACATCCACTGTAATCTTCCAGTCGCCGAGGTGTATAGTGTTTGTGGATTGTCAAAAAATCTACGCTATCGAGATCCAACAAATGAGTCATTGCTTACAATGATTCTTCAATATGTACCAACTATGCATCATTTGATAATAAAAAATCTAATGAATGAAGTTGGATATATTTTTTTTAAATACATATTATTTAATGTTTGTCATATCACAACAGAAGTCCCAGTATCATATTTATGGCCATCCTCTCCTCCCATGCGGAACAACCAGATTTAAGTCCACTGTTTGCATTACCTATCCAAAGGTACAGTACATTACCCATTACATTTACTCAGGTTAACAATATTGACTCTTTGTGGTTGGGGAGGAGGGGGGAACGAGGGTTGTTCGCTGTATTCTGAAATTGTTCGGTATCATGTTCCCTTCTCCAGCCCCTCCAGCCAATCCCTCCAGCCAACCCCCCCCCCATATCTTGTCAAATTTCTTTCAGACAGCCTCTGTCTCCGTATATTGGTTTCTCCAAGATCATGCATGAGTCCATGCCCCTCTCCCATTCTCGTATCGTGGGAGGTGTCAAACCGCCCCATTTTTGGGCTATGTCGCTTTTAGCCACCATATATTCCAAGTTTAGAAGTAGCTTTTTATAGCTGGTAGCCTCCATGTCGTTCCGTTTCCTCAATAGTACCATTGGGGCAGTTAGTTCAATAGTGTAGTCTGTGGCCTTCTCCAACCTTTGTGTTACCACTTGCCAGTCCATTTCGAATTTGGGGCATTCTCACAAAACATGGGGAGGAATGTACCTCGCTGCCTACAAGTCCGAAGCAATCCCCCTATCACGGCCCTTTCTATTTTGTGCAACAACGTTCTGTTGTAGCATACCCTATGCAGGATTTTCAATTGTACAAGTCTATATCTGGATTTTATGGACACCTCTCGGGAAACCGCTCCTCCTGCCCCCAATCGTCCTCTTCGATGGTCCATATACAATTTTGCCATTTTCCCCTAACTTTGCCCCTTCTGTTTGCTTATTGATCATAATCATCCTATATGTGAAGGATATGGCTTTAGCTTTGATTTGCTCATCTAACAGTCTCCTCTCGAGCGGGGAGTCCTCTTGCAACTTTTAATGTGCCTGAATTCTAGAGTGCAAGGAGTGTTGTAGTTGTAGGTGTTTGAATGTTTGGGGTGGGGCTATGATATACTCTGACTGAAGATGTTCAATTGGGACAATTGTATTCTTATCCCACACTGGTGCTAGCGATGATATGCCTATTAGATCCCAATTTTTGAAACCTGGTAGTTTAGCCACCACCCTCGGTTTTGTTCACAACCATAGAGTTGTTTTTGGGGTCAGTCTTTTTTCCCATCCCATTTCCCTGGTTAGTTTAGTTTGTGCCATGTCAGGATCACTGTATCTGTTGCAGGGGTAGCGGGCCCTCTGTCTTTTCCTCATAAAAGGTGTACAAGTATTCCCTCTCGCCCATTGTGAGCCTATCCATTCGGAAAGCTGGTTCCTCCACTGGCGAATAGGCCCATCCATTAACTGTGCAGACTTGTGCTGCATGAATATAAATTTATAAGTTTATACAAAACCTGAGTTAAGAGATGCAGGTTAATTGTACCATTTCGAATTTTGGATAGCAGATAATGTTAGGTAATTCTCAGGGTTTTTCTGTTCTTTCAAAAATGTTTTTGTGTGGACACTGGCTTAAAATAGGAATTCATAATTGCAGAGAAAATAAATAGAAAACAGTAAATGTCCTTTTAATCATCATCATCGATAAACTTGATTCGGCTTTAAGGATAAAACCATAAAAGTCAAACAGCTACAAAGTACCATCGTACAATACAAATTCACAGATGTACCAAAATCCGAATAATCAAGACACAAGATAAAATACATGATATGCAATACAAATATTAGTTGCGACTTTTCCTAAGTCTAATGGCATCCCGTTAAAAACTGAGTGTGCAGAACAGTATCACTAGAGAGAAGTTGTAAAAAGATAAAAGCTGGTCTCACCCTCCTAAAACCCAATTTTTTTTAAATGGGGATAATGAATAACTTTCTGGGTGCAACATAAAAGGTACAAAACATTAAAAAGTGCATCATGTCCTGAGGAGACTCCGTCGCAGCCACAGGGCATGAGGCACTGACCTCTATGGGAACCTTGGGAGTATGCCAATAAATAGTGGAAGAGGTCGAGCCGGAACCTCGTCAATAGAAACTGTTCATAGGTACTTTTGAGCCCTAAAAGATAAGGCTCAGTGGTAGGCACAGTTTTCAATATGATATATTTTCGCACACTCGGTTTACACAACTCTTTATCCTCTCTATCATGAAGACAATTTCTTAAAAAACCCTCCTTGACCCAAACGAGGTCCCTTTTGCAGATACCCTCTGGGTTCGTGTAAAGATCTGCTCTTCCTAGCCTGGCGAGGCCAACACTTATGTACTGGAGCCAGCGGATGCGCGAGGCATGATCAAGTGTAAGACAATCCCGTATAATGTCTTTACTAAGTGTATTCTCATGCTTTGACCAGATATTGAGCCACAAGGACAAAGGGCGGAAAGCTAGATCATCAGCAAGGAAAGACATCCCCAGTTCCTCATGTACAACATAGGATGGAGTACATTGCGGAACAGAGAGAACTCTTCGCAGGAATGAGTTCTCGGTGCTCTGCACGGCCCCAAGTTCAATATGACCCCATATCTCACTCCCATACCTAACCTTAGAGATACATTTTGCTTGATAGATCTTCAGGAGGGCCCCTATTGGTTTCCCTCCCACTCTACTGGCGAAGTTAAAAACGGCTGCAGAGGCTTTCACTAGGTCCCCTTTCTTGCGGTTAATCAGGGGGCACCAGCTCAGGGAGTCGTCACATACTACTCCCAGGTAGGAGAAGACATTGGTTTTAGGTATTGGCGAACATCCTAATTTAAAAATGGGCTGCTTTACCTTCGCCTTACCAGGGCCCACTTGCATAATGTATGACTTGGAATGATTTACTGATAAGTCCAACTCCTCCATGAAAGAAGCAAAAGAGTTGAGAAGAAGTTGTAAGTCCCTTGCAGTCCTCGCCAGGAGGACTGCGTCGTCCGCATATAAGAGGACCGGCAGACTGCGCTTACCTACCTGTGGAGTGTCTGCTTTAGTGTCTAAATGAGCCTTCTCTAAAGAATTAATATATAGGTTAAAAAGAAAGGGAGCGAGGATACTACCCTGACGCACCCCCCTCTTTATGTTGAATTGGCGGGACACTTTGAAGTCCTTTGAATAACGTACTACTGCCCTAGAGTCTCGATGGAGATCCCTCAAAAACCAAATAATGATATCAATACCGACGGAAGCCATCAGCTGCCATAACTTGGGCCTGTTCACACAGTCGAAGGCTGAGGATAGGTCCATGAAGGCTAAGTATATAGGGCAGGCTCGAGCCACCGTATACTTGTTCAAGACAAGATACAAGTTAAGACACTGCTCCACAGTGGAACAACCGGGGCGAAACCCATATTGAATCTCAGAAAAGAAATTACTTTCATCCCCCCAAGATACCAGTCTTTCGAGTATCATGCGGCCCACCACCTTCACCACGGAATCCAGGAGGGAGATGGGCCTATAACATGAGGTGCTATCCCGGTCGCCCTTTTTGAATATCGGGACTATGGTCGATAAAGCCCAAGAATCAGGGCGGTCAGCCCGAACTGAGGCGTTAATAACAGCAGTAAGGACGGGCGCCCATGTATCTATATGGGCGAAATAGAGATCGGGCGGAATCCCGTCTGACCCCGGGGCTTTTCTCTTTGTCAGGCCCAGTATGCCCGCTATAACCTGTAATTCGGAGAAGACCAGATCCGCCTTACCTTCCACCCTGTTCTGCCTCTCGATAGGCATGGAGTCTGGCTGAAAGATACCCTCGAAATGATGAACCCAATCGTCCTCCGTGATGTGGGCGTCAAATAGGTGAGCACTCTCTTCTGAGAGAAATGGGCTATTAATAATAGCCCAAAACTTAGAGCTATTTCGCAGTGTGCTTGCCACCACTAAATCCGACCAAGCCTCATCCTTCAAGGCGGACTTACGGGTTGCTAACGCAGCCTTGTATGCTCTGCGAAGACCTTTGACCGCCACCATGTCACGGGGCTTGTCGCTCAGAGCCTGTCTCAATTTCCTAGAAGCCTGGGAACATGCAGAGTCAAACCATCTTGGGCCTGCAGGCTCCCTGCCCCATAAAGCACGTAATAACCTCCGTATGACGGTGGACATAGTACTGAAAGCGCCCAAGATGTCAGAGGCGCCGGCCTCGCCATCGAGACAAGTGGCAAACTCCCTACGACACTGGGTTGTGGGGGACTCGTGAAAGGACTCTGGGGCTATGCACCCCCATTTTATACTCCTCCCTTCCTCGGCCACTTTGAGAAGGGCTCCTCCCCCGCCCACCTCAGAACGTCCATGTACTCGGGACCAGCCTGTAGTAATAAAAGTAGGATTGTGGTCACTAAATTCACTTGTCTGAATTAAAAAGTCTGTGACTAAAGCAAAGAAGGGGGTAGATACAAAAGTAAAATCTATAAAAGTCTCACACCCTCTGCCAATAAAAGTGGGGGCAATGTCAGTTTTCCCCGGGGGCAACTTATTCATGACTGATGGTAAGTCGAGTTCAAGCAGAAAAGAGTTAAGCTTGGTTCCCTGGGGGGTATGCTCCAAGTGCAGCCCCGATTGTCATGCACAACCGATGGCTTCCACTCCTCCTTTTCTGATATCCCCACACATGTAGATATTAAAGTCCCCTGTTAGGAAGATATGATTACAGTTCTGAACATTCAGGGTACAACCCCGTAATACTGACCCCAGCTGCGTTATGTTACCCTCACCCTCGCTAATGGCTCTCGCATTATAAAAATTTACCAAGAGGAGTCTACTCTTGCCACTAGATACCGACAACACTTGTACATTGGGCGAGGCATGAAGTACAGATACTGCGATATCAGGGACGGCCAACGAAACAAAGGTAATAAGCCCCCCCTTTGCTCTCCCTGACAAGTACGGAGTTGCTGGGACAAAGAGAGTTTTATAGCCGTTAAGATAATAATTGCTCTCAGTGGCCCAGGTTTCCTGAAGGCGAATCACATCAAATGTTTTCACAAGATCCAGCCACCCAGGGTTGTCTATGTTGCTTGCCAGCCCCGCAATGTTCCAAGAAAGGAACTTATACCCTCCGTTCTTACATGATACCTGTTCCGGGGGTGGAAGGTACCCCTGTGATGCATGGACCGTAGAGTCTGACAAGCCCGCACAGCGTCAATCAGTCTTCCAGCGTGCTCAATGGGGCAAACCTATTTACGGTGCTTACCCCTGAAGTCCCTTCCATGCGACCCCCGTAAACCCCCTCGGGGATCCGCTCGTGAGCAGAGCCTGGGTAAAAATTACCGGGTCTATAAAAGAAACCTAACGGGAGTGCCAAAATTGCAGAGTTCCAACCCCTATATTCAAACTGCACTACTGAACTTAAAATATGGTTTACAATGATTGGGTTACTAAAATTGACAATAATACAGTCCCCTTGCCAAGATTTTGAGGTGCCACCAACCCACTCGGTCCGTCGCACCATAAGAATTTGATTGTCCACCCTAGGACCACGGGCGATGTTAGAGTTGAGCCAGTGCACCACCTTGTTCTTGAGCTGGCAAAAATCTTCCTTGTTATTGGGTTCAAGGCACGGTACATTGGCTAACACCAAGACATAAGGGGTGGACTCGGGAGGGAGATGGACAGAGCCCGCCCAGCGGGAAGGGGGTGCAACATCAGACCCATTTCGCCTGTCAGCGTAACGATGCAAACCGCCAACATTAACACTCAGAGGTTGGCGGGAAGGGGACGAAACAGAGTTCAAGATAATATCCCCCCCTACAGGTGTTTGAGCAATCAGGTGGCAAGGGCCCATGCCTGATCATAGTTGGTACTGAGGTGGCAGCTGCCTCAATGTTTGACTGCTGGGCAGCAGTAGACACCACCACATTTCCTACCCCCGAGCCACTACCACTAGAACTGGGAATGGCAGTCGCAGTCAAAGGCCTAATTTATTTATTTATTTATTTATTTGTAGAGCGTAGCATTCATCCCAAGGGATATCAAGGCGCTGGTCACAACAGTGCTTGGCTGCTGGTCTAAAGAAATTAGTGATTGTTAATTTTTAGGGAACAGATGGGTTTTAAGTTTTTTCCGGAATAACAAGTAGTCAGGTGTAAGACGTAGATCCAAGGGGAGTTTGTTCCATCTCTGAGCTGCTAAGTATGAGAAGGACCTTCCACTGGTCCTTACTTTCTTAATACGTTTAGTTCTGGCTAGTGCTTGATGGAGTGACCGACGGCTCCTTGTAGGGACATAAAACTCAATTCTCCCCTGGAGAATTCTGGGTCCACTTAGATGTAGTACTTTATGTGCATGACAGAGCAGTTTAAATACTGCTCTTTGTCGTATTGGAAGCCAATGCAGGTGTTTCATACACGCTGATGCAGAACTTAGTCTGCTTTTATTGCATACTAGTTTGGCTGCGGCGTTTTGGAGCACCTGAAGCCGCGTGAAAAGGAGCTCATTCATGCCCACAAATAGAGCGTTTCCATAATCAAGCTGACTTATGAGCAGTGCCTGAGTGACTGTCTTTCTGCATTCCAATGGAATCCAAGGAAAAAGTCTGGTTAATAGTTTCAGAGTCGCAAAGCCTTTTCCGCAGAGGGCCCGCACATGGTCCTTCATGGATAGGGTGGTATCGATAATGATACCCAAGTTTCTTGCGCTCTGTTTGGGGGTTGGGGCAGCACCAAGGGTTTGTGGCCACCAAGACGCGTCCCAAATTAGGTTGGCACCCCCAAAAAGCAGGATTTCGGATTTTCCTGCATTTAGTTTTAAATAATGCTCAGACATCCATTGTGCCATCTCTGAGAGGCAATTATGCAGTTTTGTTTTAGTAATTTCAGATCTTTCCTCAAGGGCCACCATCAGTTGGGTGTCATCCGCGTAAGAGCAAATGCCTATTCCCCATTTTCTACCGATTTTCGCCAGGGATGAGACATAGGCGTTAAATAGGGTTGGGCTTAGCGATGCCCCCTGCGGGACACCACAGCTGATGGCGCTGGGTTGAGATCGAAAGTGCCCGAACTGAATCGTTTGAGTACGATTGTTTAAGAACGATCTGAACCATTCCAAGGCTTTGGAATGGATTCCTTTTTCATAGAGGGTTTCTAGCAGTCTGTTGTGTGAGACTGTGTCGAACGCTGCAGACAAATCCAATAGTATCAAGGCAACAGCTCCTCCCTGGTCAGTGCACATTCTGATATTATCCAATACTGCCAGTAGTGTAGCCTCGGTACTATTGGTAGCCCTAAAGCCAGTCTGAGAGGGGTCCAATAGGTTGTTAATTTCCAGGAAATTTGAAAGTTGTTTATTTATTAACCTCTCCAAAACTTTGGAGAGGTAAGGCAATTGGGAGATTGGCCGATAATTTTCAGGATTAAGGACGTTTGTTCCTGCTTTTTTTAGTAGCGGAATTACAACTGCTTGTTTCCAAATGTCAGGAAATACGGCTGAATTAAGAGAGTTGTTAAAAAGCTGCGTGACATAAGGACACAGAGTTGAAGCAATTTGAGAAAAAATGAAATGAGGACAGGGGTCTAAAGGTGATCCAGCCTTAACTTCGCCCATAGCTTTTAAGACCTCAATCTCTGAGAGGGGAGAGAAATCGCTCAATGCTGATGAGGCTTCTGGGTGAGGGGTCCAGAATCTCAAATTGGTTGTTTCTGTAGTCGTAGTTGAGCTAAAAGTGGAGTATATTTTGTTTATTTTCTCCCGAGAAGAAATTACTAATTATTTCACAAGCTTCTATTGAGGGGGGTAGGCATTGAGACATGCTGGTTGGTTTACTCAGTTCTTTAACTATTTTGTATAGTTCCCTAGCTGAGTTGCAATTTTCGTTAATTCGTTGGGCAAAGTATGCCCTCTTTGTATTTCTAGTCGCCTGGTTGTAAGTTTTACGTTCAGACTTGTACCGTAGTTTGTCTGTTTCCAATTTGGACACTCTCCATTGGTGTTCGATATTTTGGCACTTTCTTTTCAGTGCCTTGAGTTGGGGAGTATACCACTTTTCCGTGGTGGATCTTTGTGCTCGTTTGGGTTTTAGCTTAGGTGCAAATTGGTCCAGTGTCGTGCTAATTTCCATCTCAAGGGTGACTGCTTCCATATTCACTGGGAGATCAGGGGTAGGACTTGTGGTAAGAGAAGCGCGGTCCCTTTGCACGGAGGCTGTTAGTACGCTGAGGTTCTTTTCCAAAGCAGCAAGACGATGTAAAATAGGGTCCAATTTGGTGTCCAGGGCTGACAATAGTGCTGCTTGGAGCATATCTAGCGAGATCGCGTCCAAATTAGATGTTACCGGGTGTGCTGCTGGAGTTGACTGAGGACCTGTTTTCTTACTGCGTTTACATGGTCCCCCCACCAAAGGGCGCTTCCTCTTTGCACCTCCTGCGCTCAGGTCATTGCCAAGGGGCTTTCCTGATCCAGACTCGGAGGCTGGGACTAGAACTGTAGAAAGTGCGGTGCGCCGGGTGATAACTGTCGGGGAAAGAGGAACGATACCACCCGCCCGAGATGCCGGCAGCTCGACCCAATCTACCACAGGAGACTGAGGCTGAATTGAGGTGTCGGCCTGTAGGGTAGTTGGAGAGATCAATGCAGGACGGTGAACAGGTGAGCGGGATAAACGTCTGGTGGCCAGTTCAATCTCCTTATCCAGGACCCCGCTGCGCGCTGAAGAAAAGCGTCCATGGTGCTGCCCATAAATGAAGGCTCTTTGCTTGTAGTTCCTGCCGCCACCCTGCGCCTACCCATAATTAGTATGTTAGTGTGTCTGTTCTTGTGAGGGCAGCGTTAAAGGTGCTCAGTTCAATACTACGCCCGGCACACGTAGATATAAAAAAAATCAGACTATCAGTTAAGAGATGATAAAAGCAGTTCAGGCCACAAGGGAAATGCAGAAGTCCGGGCTAACTTAACCAGATTGTTTCAGGAGAACAAATCCTTAACCAGAAACCAGCTAGAAATCTAGCCAAATAGTTAGTACATGTATAAGGAGCGATAACAAATTGTAGTGAAGGAAGGGGTTAGCTCCCTACCTGGTAGTCCGCAGCTTGCATGAGGGAAAGAGCTCAACTTCGGAAAGGTAGGCGGAGGGTGATCCTGCTGAGAGAAACAAAGCCAAGAGGGTGGGCCCAGCCTCCTCTGGTCTCGGACGGGCGCAGACAGGCCCGCCCTTGGCCCGGGCGCGCCCGTGCACGTCCCGCGCTGCAGGAGCCCTGGCTAGCAGTTAAGCGCCTCCTGAGGCGAGGATTGGTCGTTGGCGACGTACGCGCTGCTTGGCACCCTGGTGATTGTGGTCCCTGGCTCCCCCGGTCTCTCAGGCGGTGCGGCAGGCAGGACTAGAAACGGCAAGTGCGGCAGGTTTAATCATTTTTCCCACATCTCTTCCGATTACAAAGTGTACCCCAAATTTGTGGGTGCAGGCCTACTGCACGAGACAGACAAGGCATTAAAACTTGACTGTGTGAAAGGACGAAACTATGCATGAAAAAGATAGTTTTTTCAGATTTGGGATAGCTGCAGTATTTGGGCCCATTGTCAGCCAGTGCCTAGGGAAACCTACCAAATCCTGGCATTTCTGAAATCTGGAGACCCAGGGAGTCTCAAGTAATGTATCTTGTGTGGATGCTGCAACTTTTTCTTACTCTAAATGCCCTGCAGATGTAAAAATTTGGTTAAAAATTCCAGTTTCCTCACATTTCTGTCAGTGAAAGCTCCAAAATGTGCAGGGACCCAGACCTCCCAAACGTTTACTGCTGAAAACAGTACCTCACATATGGGTGGGCTTTTCACTCTGGACAGGAAAGACCAAAAAAAGTGAATACGGAAAGGCCTTGATAATGCTTTTTAAGAAGGCCTTTTTGGGTGTAGCTTGTGCTGTTATCTTGGTATTAGTCAACACCCAGTGAAACCTACCTACATACCCTAGACATTTTTGGAAACTAGACGCCTTCGGAATGCACTGTCATGTGACTGTATGGATGCTCCACTTTTTTACCCAGAATGTATTATACATGAGGAACTGTACCCTGCATTTCCCCAAAACAGTACACACCTTTGTAATATTTAATAGTGTTTATTATATGCTCATCTAATGAATATTATGTTGCAAAATTATCGCCAAAACAACAGGTAACTCGGCAATAGGAAATATTTTGAGACTTGACAGATGTTCACCCCAATTATCACACATTTTTAACATATAAGTGTAATCTCCCTATTTGACTTCGGGCATAACATTAGGTTATTATACTCTCTAGTTGCCGAACCATGTAAATCTATGTCAGGACCGGAGGCGAGGATTATGCTTTTCCTTTTTCACTTTAATTCCATAAACATAACACAGCAGCCATTAAAGCTATACAAAAAACTACATTTCTCATTAACACTAGGGAGAAAAACCCACAAGAGTTCAACAGTCCTTCAGTATTCATAACAAGGTCTCAACAAAGTCCTGTCACTGCTTGCTCTCTCTCTTTCTTCGCTTCTCAGCAGCCAGTTAAGTGATGTTCTTGTTTTTCTCTCCTAGCTGTGGGAATGTATATCTCTGTTTTTGAAGATTATGGTGCTTGACTTTGTGTATTTTTTTTATTTTTTTATTCTTTTTATTAAGTCAAACACAAGCTTCAGATACAAGCATATCTCAATATATGTATAAAAGGCATGTAGAAGACATGGCAAATACCAGGCATTATAACTCGCAATACACAATTACATTATATGCAATGCCGCACACTACCCAATGAAATCCGTCTCTAAACCCTCCCGGAAAACCCCCTCAGTGCACCTCATGAGTCCTATCACAGACCCCTATACAATGTCCACGCCCCCCATATTTTCTCCTATTTGCGAGGGCATCCATGGCTTTGATACACCACCTGCTCCGCATTATGACACCAGTCCATATCACAGAGCCATGCAGCCACTGTCGGGGGCTCCGTCGCCCCCCATGCGCGTGCCATGTTCCTCTTGGCGACCCCCCCCTGCCAAAGCTAGCCACAGCTTGGCCCACTTTGGCCACGTGATCTCTCCAGTGACGCCAAGGATATGCCATCTGGGCTCCAGCGGGACCTGTTCACCCACTTCAGCCTCCATCAACCAGGCGACGCCCTTCCAGTGCTTCTGAATCATGGGGCAAGACCACAAAATATGAAAGAATGATCCCCTCTCGCCACATCCCCTGGCACATACCTCGGAGCCCCCGCCTTTAATACGGACCTGCACCATTCTCGAGGCATATGACCTGTGAAGGATGCGAAGTTGAACAAGTCGAAAGCGCGCTCTGATGGCTATTTCCCTGGGGCACTGGAGGACCTCCGCCCAGTCATCATCTTCCAAAAGACCCACATCTGTTTCCCAGGCCTCCCGCAGGGGACCCAGGCAGTCCGGAGTATTGTTTACCAGTTTTTTATACGTCAGTGACACCGCCTTCTGGATCATGGGGTCCAAGAGAAGCCTATCCTCCAGTGGTGAGTATTCTGGAAGCACAGTCCCCCTCTTTCAAATGGCAATGAAGTGCCGAACGCAACTGTCGGTATCTAAGAAATTCCCCTTCCCCCATTTGGAAGCCCTCCCATAGACTATCGAATGTCACCATTTTACCACCTTTCCAGACGTCCCCGAGCACGTCAATACCTATAAGGCTCCACTTCCGGAAACCTTGCAGTCTGTGCACTTCTTTCAGAAAGTCTCCCTCCCAGAGTGGGGTCTGTTCAGTGAATTTCCACTCCCACCCCACCATTCTAGTTGCCTTATGCCAAATATCGATGACCGTTTTAGTGTGTGGTGGCAGATGTACGGAGCCCCTACCCCTACGGTACAATTCTCCCAAGTGACTATGCTCACCCAAGACCAATCTGTCCACTCTGTAGGCTGGTTCCTCAAGTGGGGAAAAGACCCAACCGTTGAAGTTAATAAGATGAGCAGCCCAGTAGTATTTCCTAAGATCGGGGACTGCCAGTCCCCCTTCATACACCCCCTTCTGTAGTTTCTTGAGCGCAATCCTGGGACTGCCCCCCCCCCCAATAGTAACTGGCATAACTCGGACTCGATCGTTTGAAAGAAGAAGTCCTGAATGCGATAAGGAGTGTTTTGAACGGCGTACAGTAAACGCGGGAGGGCCAACATCTTGAAGAGGACTGCCCTTCCCATAAAAGAGATCGGGAGCCCCCTCCAGTGCGTCGCGTCATCTCGCAACCTGGAAAGCTGCACCTGTAGATTCAGTTGTGTAAACTCAGTTTCAGACTTTGTTATTCATATGCCCAAGTACTTAAATTTATCCTGCAGCACCATCTCCGAACATGCGGATGTCAGAACCGGAGGGTCCCCGGCTAGAGAAAAAAACAATGACTTGTCCCAGTTGATACGATATCCAGAGTAGGAACCAAAAGACCGTATTATATGAATGAGCCTATGAAATGTTTGTCGGGGCCGGTGTGCGTAAAGAATGATATCATCCGTATGCAATGAAATGAGCTCTTCCCAGCCCCCCCCCCCCCAAGATCGATCCCCCTCACCACCGGGTCCCTCCTAATCCACACCGCCAATGGCTCAAGCGGGCCATCGGGGCAGTGTATAACAACCGGATCCACTTTTGCAGCTGCGGCCCAATGCCCACTTTCTTCAGCACAGCAAAAAGGTACGGCCATTCGATGCTGTCAAACGCCATCCTCGCATCTAACGAGAGGAGAGCGGCTGGAACATCTGGCTGCCTTTGAGTGATGTACATGACTCCATATAAACGTCTCAAATTGAGCCTCGTGCTCCTATGAGGCATAAAGCCAGATTGGTCAGGGTGAATCAAAGATTGCAAAACTGGGCCCAACTGGTTCGCGATAATCTTGGCTAGAACCTTAGCCTCAAAATTTAAGAGGGAGATGGGTCAGTAGGAGCTGCAGAGGTCATAAGGTTTTCCTTTCTTAAAGAGTACGACAATAGTCGCCATTCTCGTGTCTTCGTGAAGTTGCCCCACTTCGGACGCTTCCCTAAACATGTCGAGCATGTAAGGAGCCAGCTTGCTCGCCACACATTTAAACAGCTCAGTGGGGAGCTCATTCAGGCCCGCCGCTTTTCCAGATTGCAAGTCTCTCATGGCATTTTCTACTTCTTCTAAGTGGAAGTCAGAATCGAACTCCTCCCTGTCCTCCGACCCTAGAATCTGTAGAGAAATGTCACGCAGGAATTCAGTGCATTCCGGTTCCCCCCATGTGGATTGAGACTGGTAAACATTTTCGTAATATTTGACAAAAATTTCTGTTAGGGCCGCGCCTGTACCACCCTGCGTCCCCTCTGTGGACCGAATCTCGGAAACCCAGTTACGACTCCTGTCCCTCCGTTCAAGCCAAGCAATCAGTTTGTTGGCTTTGTCACCCAGATCATACACTCGGCGCTGTGTGGCGATCGCGTGAGCCGCGTTTACGGCAAGGTCTCGAAGAGATTGTTCTTTGAGTTTGAGGGAATGCTTGAGCCCATCTCCCCCCCCCCGGAGTCCGCGGTTACTGTGCGCTCCAAGGCGAGTATCTCCTGTTGGAGTTCCTCGCACTGGAGTCGGTTTTCTTTACGTTGAGCACCGCTCGCCGCCTGCACAAAATCCCTCGCCACCGCCTTGTACGCTTCCCAGAGGATACTGGCGGAACTAACAGAGCCGACATTTTCAGCAAAGTAGAGTTCCGTGCGTTCCTCAAAGCGCTCACGAAATTCCTGGTCCCGAAACATAAAGGGATCCAATCTTGGAGGAAGAGACCAGTCGCGAGCTGGCCCGCGAAGCTGCACCTCTACCGGTGAGTGGTGGGATATTTCTCGCGCCTTATGGCACCCACCCTGGAAAAAAAACGCCAAGGTAGTATGTGTAAGAATATAGTCCAGCTGAGCCCGCTGCCATGTGCCGCAGAAATAGGAGTATATTGTCTAGACCTGGGATTGTGGCATCTCCAGAGATCCACCAGTCCCAGAGCCCGCGCGAATGAGAACAGTGGACGTGGCCCCCTTACCCTAGAGGGGAGAATTTCCCTATTGTCAGGAATGCATACTGCACAGGTGGTTTCAGTGCCTGCGTCATTTGTCAACATCCTAGGGGTCTCCATACGAATCATATTGCAGTCAGTGGTATAGTGCAGTCAATCATGAGTGAATTCATGTCTGGGCAATGCCCTTTATTATATAGCGTATTCTTGTGGTCCTAGGTTTCATTGCTTAAGTGTTGCTATCATTATTCTAGTGATGCTGCCAATGCTTGTTTTGTTCCATTGGCAACATGAACTTCAGGCAAATAGGAAATGCTTCTGTGTGTTGGGAGGCATGCAAGACTATGGAGCATGACAGGTGCTAGACACACGGAATATCAAGCACTTGTGAAACATGCCGTGCTTGGCTTTTGTTTTCACCGTGTCTGGAGTTAGGTGTGAATTCTTTCCTTCTGCTATGGGAGATGAGTTTCCTGTTCCTGGAATATTCAAGGATTCCTGCCAGCTGGTTACATGTAGATAGAATTCAGAACTTTAAAAGCTAAGTGAACATTTCTATTTAATCCAAGGCCTGCTCAGTGTGTTTTTATTATTTGAGCTGCCAGTTTGTGTGTCATTGGAGGAAGCTCTCAAGGACTCCTGCCAGCTGGTTACACAGAGACAGAATTCAGAACTTTAAAAGCTAAGTGAACATTTCTATTTTATCCCGAGGCCTGCTCAGTGTGTTTTTATTATTTGAGCTGCCAGTTTTTGTGTCATTGGAAGAAGCTGTTTTGCTTTTTGTTTAGTTATTTTAAAAAGCAAAGACTCTTCACTCAGTGTTATGGCTACAGTAGTTTTTGTGGACAACATTGACATTGATATTTCAACCTTATTTAACATTAGCTTTTGGGTTAGTTATGTTGGAACTTTGGAGCACCCTAATTAACCCCTTCGCTGCTAGGCCTTTTCCCCCCCCCTGTGCTAAGCCTTTTTTTGACTATTTGGGGTAGTTCGCGCTTCGGCCCCTGTAACTTTTTGACCACATAAGGTATCCACGCCAAATTTGCGTCCTTTTTTTCCAACATCATGGGGATTCTAAAGGTACCCAGGTTTTGTGGATTCCCCTGGAGGGGACCCAGAAATTAGCCAAAATACAGCTAAATTTTGTTTTGTTTTTGGGAAAAATGCGAAAAAAGGGCTACAGATGAAAGCGTCTGGTTTTTTTCCCTGCAAATGGTATCAAACAAGGGGTTGTGGTGCTGAAATCACCATCTTCCCAGCTTTCAGTGACAAGCAGACTTTTGTCAGAAAACCTAAATTTTTTACACAGTTTTGGCATTTTTCTGGGACATTGCCTATTTTTGCTACTTTTTGTGCTTTCAACCTCCTTCCAGTTAATGATAGAGATGGGTATGATAGCAATAATGGATCCTGAAAAGCTATACATTTTGGAAGAGTAGACAAAATTCTGAATTCAGCCAGGGGTCATTTGTGTAGATCCTTCAAGGTTTCTTTATAGAAACTAACAGTTAAATATAGGAAAAATTGAAAATTAGTTGAAAAAAACAGCCTTTTGTGTCAACGTTTTCATCTGTAACTTCTTCTAATTATGACAGCTCTTTGAAAGCAATATACCGTTACATCCGCTGGACCTTACTGGTTGTGGGGATATACAGGACTTGTAGGTTCACCAAAAACCCGACGAACCCAGAGCCAAAAACTGAGCAGCGACTTGCAATGGTTTTTTATTATGTACCGGGTATATAGCAATTATTCTGGGAAAATGTATACATGGAAAAATCGGTATGAAAGACACCTATGTATTTCTGAAATGGGAACAAAATATAGAGTTTAGAAACAGTAGATAGTTGCACATTTCCGAAATTGGGAATACTCATACTAGCATGAGAATTATCGATCATTTTTCAAAATTACTTCTTTTTACACATTGTCTTTCATTTGGAAGGCAGAAATGCATCGAAAGTCAATAGGTAATAACAGTTGCTTTACAAATCTGAATTACCCTAAGTCTCCCGATAAAAATGGTACCTCACTTGTGTGGGTAGGCATAGTGCCCACGACAGGAAACGGCGCAAAACGCAACGTGGACACACCACAATTTCACAGTGAAAAAAGACCCTTTTTTGGCAAAGTGCCTAGCTGTAGTTTTTGAACCCTAGCTCTGCCGGCACCTAGGGAAACCTAGTATACCTATATATTTTTGAAAACTAGACACCCAGGGGGAATACAGGATGGGGTGACTTGACTGCCTCTCACCAGGTTCTGTTACCCAGAATCCCTTGCAAACCTACAAAATTGTCAAAAAAAACACATTTTCCTCACATTTCTGTGGTGGAAAGTTCAGGAATCTGCGTGGATCCACAAATTTCCACTCACCCCCCATTTCCCAAAGCCTTCTGAGAAAAATGGTACCTCACTTGCGTGGGTGGGTCAAGGACCCGTGACAGGCAAGGGCCCAAAACCTATTGAGGCGACATCAAAATTACCTATCACAAACCAACCTGGTTTTGCAAGGGGGGTCCCATGAGTTTTTGGCCCTGGGCTCGGCGACCATCTAGGGAAACCTACCAAACCCACACATTTCTGGAAACTAGACACCCGGGGGAGTCCAGCGAGGTATGGCTTGCGTGGGTCCCCTAACGTTTTCCTACCCACAATCCCCTGCAAACCTCAAATTTAGCTGAAAAAATCACTTTTTTCTGAAATTTCTGTGTGGGAAAGTTTTGGAATCTACGTGGATCCACAAATTTCCTCCCACCCAGCGTTCCCCGAGGTCTCCCGATAAAAATGATACCTCACTCGCGTGGGTGGGTCAAGTACCCACGACAGGCAAGGGCCCAAAACCTATTGAGGCGACATCAAAATTACCTACCACAAAACAACCTGGTTTTGCAAGGGGGGTCCCATGAGTTTTTGGCCCCGGGCCCGGCGGCCATCTAGGGAAACCTACCAAACCCACACATTTCTGAAAACTAGACACCCGGGGGGATCCAGCGAGGTATGGCTTGCGTGTGTCCCCTTACGTTTTCCTACCCAGAATCCCCTGCAAACCTCAAATTTAGCTGAAAAAATCACTTTTTTCGCAAATTTCTGTGTGGGAAAGTTCTGGAATCTACGTGGATCCACAAATTTCCTACCACCCAGTGTTCGCCCAGGTCTCCCGATAAAAATGGTACCTTACTCACGTGGGTGGGTCAAGTACCCGCGACAGGCAAGGGCCCAAAACGTATTGAGGAGACATCAAAATTACCTATCACAAAACAACCTGGATTTGCAACTGGGGTCACCTGGGTTTTTGGCCCCGGGCTCGGCGGCCATCTAAGGAAACCTACCAAACCCACACATTTCTAGACACCCGGGGGAGTCCAGCGAGGTATGGCTTGCATGGGTCCCCCAACATTTTCCTACCCAGAATCCCCTGCAAACCTCAAATTTAGCTGAAAAAAATCATTTTTTTCTCAAATTTCTGTGTGGGAAAGTTCTGGAATCTCCGTGGATCCACAAATTTCCTTCCACCCAGCGTCCCCCCCGGTCTCCCGATAAAAATGGTACCTCACTTGTGTGGGTAGGCAAAGTGGCTGAAACAGGATATGGCCCAAATCGTATTGTGGAGACTTCAAAATTACCTATAACAAAACTACCTGGTTTTGGGGGGGGCACCTGGTTTTTTGGCCCCGGGCTCGCCGCCATCTAGGGAAACCTACCAAATCCACACGTTTCTGAAAACTAGACACCCTGGGGAGTCCAATGAGGTATGGCTTGCGTGGATCCCCCAACGTTTCCCTACCCAGAATCCCCTGCAAACCTCAAATTTAGCTGAAAAAAACATATTTTCCACATATTTTTGCGTAGAATCACCGTGCTGGCACAAATGTCCTACCACCCAGCGTTCCCCTTGTTCTCCCGAGTAAAATGATACCTCACTTGTGTGGGTGTCCAAAGCAGAATTGGCTAAAAACGTATTTTTAAAAAAATGTAGCGCTTCGAATTCTTGGTGCTATACTCTAAATCCCTATGTTTTGGTCTCTTCCTAGTCACAGGCCTTTGGCCCACCCACACAAGTGAGGTATCATTTTGCTCGGGAGAACAAGGGGAACGCTGGGTGGTAGGACATTTGTGCCGGCACGGTGATCCCACACACAAATGTATGGAAAAGGTGATTCTTTTCAGCTAAATTTGAGGTACCATTTTTCTCGGAAAACTTTGGAGAACGCGGGGTTGGTGGAATTTTGTGGATCCACGCAGATTCCAGAACTTTCCACCACAGACATGTGAGGAAAATGTGTTTTTTTGACAAATTTTTAGGCTTGCCAGGGATTCTGGGTAACAGAACCTGGTGAGAGCCAGTCAAGTCACCCCATCCTGGATTCCCCTGGGTGTCTAGTTTTCAAAAATGTACAGGTTTGCTAGGTTTCCCTATGTGCCAGCTGCGCTAGGGCCCAAAATCCACAGGTAGGCATATTGCTAAAAACAAATCCGTGCCTAGTCTGCTTTCTGCCGCCCTGGGGGGGATATCGGGGGGTGGGGTTGCCCCGATATGCCCCCAAGGGGGGCAGAAACACTGTGGCTATATTTTTGGGGGGTGGGGGCATTGGTATGCCCATTCTGGGCAGCCCCCACCCCCACGCATAAAAAAAGCCAGCATAATCGTTGGCGTCTAGTGGGCTTTTTGCCCCCCCGGGGGGGCATATTGGGGGCTACTGCCCCCATATTCCCCCCAGGGGGGGCAGAATGGCTGTAATTTTTGTGGGTGCGCTGTGGGGAGGCGGAACGCTCTAGCCTGCGGCACTCATCTCTAGCATCGGGAATCAGATGTGCGCCGTCGGAGTCTGGATTGCTCGAGCCTTGTCCTCAGCTGCTTGGGGTGACACCTAGAGATACCGCTGGGTCTATATTTCCCCACATATTTATACAATTTTGATGCTTCACTGGGGTCTGTACTGGGCTGTGCACGCCGAACACTCTAGGGGGTCTGTATTTTACCTCAAAGGCTCATAAAGGCCTGGGTTGGGACACAGTTCCCGAGCAGCGTAAGAGCCGTTTTGAAGCAAAAGGGTGTTTGTGTCCCCAGGGCTTGCGCCCGTAAGATTGTGTGCCTCTGGCCCAGCCATATTTCCCTGGGTCCCCTCCCAGCTGCAGCATTTGACCACGTTAGTGCGTGTAAAACATATTGGCAGGGCCTTTCCAGCCCCACAGTCCGGCATATAGCATCCTGATTAGTCCCAGGCGCCAATAGCTTTTTTTTATTTTTTATAACTGTGTTTATTAAGAATAAACATGAATCAAATATAAACAAAACTGATGCAGTTTCAAAACAAAATACAATTCCTGAGGACAACAGGAAGTATAAGTGAGACAAAAGAATACATTGGGTCAAAAGATAAAGCAATTATATCATCGGTCCTTGCGACTACCAGCTTATGGTGTTTCATTGTCAGCAGTATCAAAAGACGCATCATTAAATGGGGTGCAGATAAAATTTCTACTTTCGTTCCAGGGGCCCCATACCTTGGTCCATTTACCCGGGCAACCCCTGCTTTCATATACCGCCCTCTCTGCTTGCATACACCAGTCCATGTCCGATTCCCAATCATCATGTCTGAGTGCAACCCCACCCTTCCAGGTTCTAGCAATATTGCGTTTAGCGATCATACAACCCAGCGTGACCCAGAGACGTTCAAACCTGGTTAGGTCAGTAGCTTCCCAAATATTTAAAAGACAGAGACGAGGGGATACAACAATTGTTTTATGACATATTTGGGACATGGCTGGAACTACTCTCCCCCAGTATATCTGAAGGTCGGGGCATTCCCACCATTGGTGTAAGAAAGTTCCCGGCTGCCCACAGCCCCGGGAACAACCTGGAGAGGATAAAAGACCCATCTTGACAAGAGCCGAACTGGTGTAGTAAGCTCTATGAAGTAGTTTAAGCTGTATCAATTTAAAACTAGAACGGATCGCCACCTCCCGAGGTGATGCCAAGGCCTCCCTCCACTCTTAGTCATCAAGCTCTCCCACCTCGTCATTCCATTTTGCCCGTAATTTACCCAGGGATTCAGGCATATTATTAAGAATCTTACGGTACGTCAGGGAAATCGCTCGTTCTGGGAGGTAATCATCCAATAATCTATCCTCTAACGGTGAGGAAACAGGCAGGTCAGAGCCTCCAGGTAGCGCTTTTTGCAATACCCTACGTAGTACCTGAAGGTACCGGAAAGTTTCCCCCGCCTGAAGATGGTATTGCTGTTGTAAGTCACCAAACGGGACAACCCCCCCCCCGTCCAAAGGTCACCCACTGTCGAAGGGCCAATTAAATCCCATTTGTCAAACCCTGGGTACCGTGAGAGCATGCCTAGCTGACTGGACTCAAGCAGCGGGGTGGCCTTAGTAATCTTACCCTTCCAACCCAACGCAGCCGTTGCCGTGTACCAAAAAGAAACCGCAGTGGAGGTCGGAGTGTATTTAGGTGTATATTTTTTCCCGCCGTACGGAGCCCTGAGGTAGTTATCTGAAGACATATTATACCTGTCCATTGTATACGCCGGGTCTGTGGTGGGTCGGTGCATCCAGTGGTTGAGTACCACCAGTTCCGAGGACCAATAATAATATTTAATGGCAGGTAAGGCTATTCCCCCATCATACCAGCTTTTAGTAAGCTTGGCGAAGGCGATTCTGGGTGTACCATTATTCCATAATAGGGAGCGTACCTCGGAATCAATAGAAAGAAAATACTGAGATGAAACCAAAAAGGGCGTATTTTGCAAAACATAAAGAAAGCGGGGAAGTGCCATCATTTTATAAAGAGCAGCTCTACCCAAGAGTGTGAGGGGTAAAGATTTCCAATGTTGCACATCGGCACGGAACCGATGGAGCGGAGGGACTAGGTTTTGTCGGTGGAAAGCCCCTTCATCTCTGGTAATATATATACACAAATACCGAAAACCATCAGTGACTATCTGGGCCTGACATCCCAAAGGGAGGATCGGTTGCTCACCGCTCAAGACATAAACCAGAGATTTATCCCAGTTGATCGTGTAACCGGAATATTTTTGGAAGAGGGCAAAAATGTGAAGAACTCTATGAATTGAAAACCGGGGTCGGGCCAAATAGCGTAAAATATCGTCAGCATAAAGGGAAATTCTGTCTGTCCAATCTAATGACCAATTCAGACCGCGAATCAAGGGGTCACCTCTAATCCATATGGCCAGAGGTTCTAGGGCGAAGAGAAGAGGCGACAGGGCATCCCTGTCGTGTGCCCTTACCAAGGTCAAAAATTGCAGACCGGCCTCCGTTTACCGTAACCCGGGCCAAAGGGCGGGAGTAAAGCAAGCGTACCCAGGATATAAACCGAGCACCGAATCCATATCTCTCCAACACAGCGAACAAGAAAGGCCATTCAATCATATCGAAGGCCATCTTAGCGTCTAAGGACATGATCACCGAGTCCTCTTAAATAGTGGAGGCCCGGCCCAACACCCTGAACAAGCGACGAAGATTAAGCGCAGTATTTCTGGCTGGCATGAAGCCAGATTGATCCGGATGGATCAATTTGTGAAGACATGGGGCGAGACGAAGGGCCAAAATCTTGGCTAATATCTTGACCTCGGGGTCTAAGAGGGAGATTGGTCTATACGAGGAGCAGCGATCCGGGGGTTTGCCCTTTTTATGGATGACTACAATATTGGCTAATCTCTGTGTAGCAGGCAGAGTACCCCGGGATACGCCTTCATCATACATGCATACTAAAAAGGGGGCAATAACAGGGGCGGTAATTTTGTAAAGTTCAATTGGGAGGCCACTCGGGCCCATGGCCTTCCCGGTTTGTAACGCACCAATGGCTTTAGAAACCTCTTCCGAGGTCAGATCAGCGTCAAGATCTGACACCTCTTGCGGATTCAATTGTGGTAAAGGCAACGTGGAGAGCAATTCAGCTACTGTGGTTTGGGTGGATGTGGACGAGGGAGTATATACGATTTTGAAATGACTGGAAAATGCTTCTGCGATTCAGAGTTTATCATGGTAGCAAACACCATGCAGGTCTAAAATCTCCCCCACCCATCTATTGGCCAACTCCCTCTTATCCAGCCATGCCAACAACTTACTCGCTTGATCGCCAATATCGTAAATACGGTGCTGGGTGGCTCGATAATGAGTCTTGGCGGCGTCTTCCGCTATATCTCGATATTCTTTCTGCTTTATAGCTAATTTATGCGAGGCCTCCGAGGATGCAGATGCGACCATATCGGCTTCCAATGTTGCCACTTCCCTTTCTATATCCTGTAGCTGTTTACTCTTCTCCTTCTTATGCCCTGCCACAGCTGCCACCCCACAACCGCGGATAACAGTCTTATATGCCTCCCACAGTATTATAATAAGTAAATGGTCACAATAGCAACAATTACAAAAAAGAAAAACAAAAATAGCATTCACAAAACCTTATGTATAATTTTTTTTTTTTAAACTTTATTTTCAATTTTGCATAACAATACAATGGCATCAGTAAAACATATGCATGCATGACATTGGGCACAGTAAGGAGTTATATAATCTAAGGCCGCACCCGTGATGAAAGGGACAACGGGAACGGGAAAGAACATGCACAGACCTATCACTGTAAGGAAGACACCGGGCAAAGCACCAGGTGCCAATGCAAGTCCCTTCAAAGTCCACCCTGAGATTCCCCTCTAGGAGCTGAGCCACCGGATATGTCTAAGTCTTCCTGCTCCCCGTCAGTGGAATCCTGTGAGAATGACTCCCCCTCTGCTAATCCCGCAGTGCACAGGGCTCGCCAAGCTGGTAAGTCATCTGCAGCTTCTCATCTGTCCTGGTGAGTTTCATATGTGCCTCTTCGGCTAGGGACCACTCTCGGACATCCTTAAGCCAAACATTGAATTCAGGGGCCCTCTGCCCCATCCAGGTTATAGCTACCCTCCGCCTAGCAAGCACCAGCATTAGTTGTAAAAGCTTATAGGGGAGCTTCTTTCTCTTGGGCTTCCGTACCAGCGCGAGTAGGCAGTGTAAAGGTTCTAGTTTCACCTGAAGGCCCGTGGCAGTCACAACCCTTTTCACCACTCCCACCCAGAACCGCCGAACCAGTGGGCATTCCCAGGCTAAATGTAGAAAGCCTGCATTCTCTGCGGCACACCTGTGGCAACAATCGCCCCTACTACTAGTGATGCGTTTCAAGGACACCGGGGTAAGGTAAGTACGGTGTAGGTAATTAAAGTGCGTCAATTTAAACCTGGCATTGCATGATACCCTACGTGTGAGGGAGCCAATTTCCTCCCACTGCCTCTCTTCCAGTGGGCCCACGAGATCCCTCTCCCAGGCAGACCTAGATGGCGGCACCAGGGGGGCGGAATCCTGTTTTATTGCTTTATATAGGAGGGAGATCAATTTATGCCCCGCGCCACACGTGAGCATGGCGTCTAGTGTATGCGTCAGCGGGGGGATGCCCGGGTACTGGGGCCAAGTGATTTTCACCACATCCTGGATTCCTCTGAACTGTAAAAATTGGCCGTGTCCGAGGCCAAAGCTCTCTTCCACCTGTTCGTATGTGATGAAGGTTTCATTAGGAAACAGATCGACCAGCACCTCACAACCTCCCTCCCTCCAGACCTGGAACGAGGTGTACCGTCCCATATCTATGAAGGGGGCCAGTATCCAGATCGAGAGCTCCCTATGAAAGGGGGCCCTTCTTAAGACCTTCTCAGCGAAACGCTGCCATATTTCAGCTGTGTGTTTCACAATATGGGGTAAAGCCACATCCGAGCCCCTGCCCTGCATCAGCGCCTCTTGGAGCGTCCGAGTATCTGCCCTATCAAGAAGGAGGCGCTTTTCCCAGTTATCGGTGTCCGTGAACCACCGGGCCGCATGTTGTAGATGGGCCGCGTAATAATATAAGTCGAAGCGAGGGGCTTCTAATACGCCCTCGTGGAAACTGCGGACCATGGTGCGAAGGGCTACTCTACTGCGTCGACCCGCCCAGAGCAAAGATGTGAGCAATGAGTCTAGGGTTTTAAATACTCGCGGCGGCAGAGGGCAAAGTGAGTTCTGAAGCACATAGAGCACCCTGGGGAGCATCACCATTTTCGAGATGGCCAGTCGGCCCTCTCTAATTTAGACATTCCACGCCCGCGCTAGCTTTGTTGCTGTCTTATACTGATCCTCGCGTACTTGCAGATTGTTTATTTATTTGTTTGCAGGTATACTGATCTGTTCCATTTGTGCCGACTGCTTATATATTAGATTTGCTCCATGCTGTCAATATAATTTTGTTTATCTATTTTTATTCTGCTCCTTTTAGTCGATTTATAATTCCTCGCCTGTATACCCTATTCATTGTCTAGCCCCCTTACTTCTACCCCCCACTCTCCCAGTGCCCCCCCTGGTTCCCAATCCTCATCCCCTGTTCTTCCCCCCATTTCCTTAACCTCCCTCTCCCCACTCTCTCCTCCTCTCACATCTACCCAACATGCCCCCTCACAGCACTGACCATCACCCCCAGGACCCTACTCTCTCCAAACATGGCCCCAACTCTTGGACCATTCTCTACCCCCCCAATCTCTCCAAACATGCCAAGAAAAACTTCAAACATAAACTCCTCATCCATAACCCTGAAACACTCATTGTTGATAACTACCTCAGCCTCACCTCCCCCATTATAACCAACTATATCTTTTACTCCAAACGTCCTTCCAAATGGAAAAGCATCTTCCTACAACACCTCCCAGTCTCTAAATCAATCAAAATACCATATGGATTCAAAATATCCACCACTCCCTCCCCAGCCTTTCTTGGTGATATTGATATCTCCATCTTCAAAACAGGTAACATCCTCATACAAGCCACGGTATCCCACCTTGCCATCTTCGAACACCACTTCAGCATTATGTCTCTCCGCCTTAACCACTCAACGCCTAACACTCCTTCTCCCCTACTGAATAACACCCCTCCAACCGCTCCCTCCCCCCTTCCCCCTCACTTCACCTCCACCGACAACCATCCAGCTAACACCATCCTCCAACAATCGCCTTCACCATCACCCTCCCTTGACCTCACTACAGCAAATGACATCCCCCAACCAACATTACCTATTTCTCATCCCCCTCTAATTTTCCTCTCTCCACCTAACACCCGGCACTCACACTGCTCGGACCCCTCCACTAAAAACGGCTGCCCCCAATCCCTACCATCTACTTATCATTCCCCTCCCAAAACCCCGCCTCTGCCTGACCCCACAACCTCTCCCCCCCTACCCAACTTCTCGCGTACTCCACCGTCCTTGCCCCTCAATCCCCTAACACAATTACTCACCCCTCCTCCTACCCATCCCGTACACCCTCTTCTCCTCCCCATCCCCCTATCCTGCCCCTTCAGGCCCCCTAACTCTGCCTCCCAATCCTTTATCCCAACCCCGATAAATTCACAACCCCTCACCCCTATATATCCGCTCTCTACTCACTCTATGCCCTTTTATCCTCGCTGACCACATCTCCTGAAGTTCTTAACCTCATGTCCCTATCTCCCCCTCCCCCTCAGTCCACCCTCCGCAACTAACCCAGATCACTCCCTACCCCTAAATCATTACCTTCCCCCGCCCCTTCAATACCTCCCCATACCCTAATTGCCCCGAACCTACACAACAGTGAACTCGACCTATCTAAATTGATTACTGAACCCCTCCCATCTAACAGCCCCGTCACCCCTCACTCCACTCCCACTACCATATCTCCCCCCTCTCACATCAGTCCACCCTCTGCAACTAACCCAGATCTTTCCCTACCCCCCCCGCCCAGGCCCCTTCAGTACCCCTCTCCACCCCAATTGACAAGAGCCTACATAACACTGAACTTGACCTATCCAATTCGATTACCGAACCCCTCACACCTAACAGCCCTGTCACCCCTCATTCCACACTCACTTCCCTATCTCCACCCTCACACATCAATCCACCCTCCGTAAATAACCCAGACCACCCCCCCTCGATACCTCCCCTCACCTTAATTGCCCAGAGCCTACACAACATCGAACTTGACCTATCTAATTTGATTACTAAATTCTCTCAATTCAAGAAAGACTTGATCTCCCACAGCTCTAGTACCCTCCCTCACCATAAAATCCCCACCCAGCCCTGCCCAAAAATCCCCCCCAAAAATTCACCCCCGAAAATCCCTAACACCAAACACAATAATTGGAGATCAACTCCTCTCCGCTGCCGTATACATAGACCTCACCGCACCTCGAATCATCTCTCCCCATCCGACCTCGCCGACCTATGCAACTCTTACCTTCCTAGCTTACCAACCGCCAATTCTCCACTCCCCTACTCCCACATTCCTATTATCTTAGGGACTAATAGAATCCCCTCCTCCCCCGCTTCCCCCAGACCACCGCCTCAACTCACATCGATCCACACTTGCCCACCCACCATAAGCAACCCCACACCACTTACATGCATGCTTGTCAACTGTCGCTCCGCAGTCCAACATGCCACGGAAATTTCGGAAACTATCCTGAGTGAATCCATTGACATTGCATTCCTCACAGAAACCTGGCTCAAAGACCACTCAACGAGCATACTTGACCTACTCTCCCCCCCGGGATACTCTATTCTGAGAAAAGATAGACCTGACAGAGTTGGGGGTGGTCTAGCCATTATCTTTAAAAATGAACTTCAGCTATCCCTTGTCAAAAATTCTGGCTACTCCTCCTGCGAATACCTGGAAGCTGAACTGACAACCCAAAACTCCCACCCAATTCGTCTACACAACATCTATCGCCCTCCAGGCCCCCCCCAGCCCTTCATCGAGGACTTATCTGAGCTCCTGACACAATCCTCATTATCCAACTCAAAAAATCTCTTTCTTGGGGATCTCAACCTCCATTGGAACGATACCGATGATCCCACTATCCCCCTCCTCACCAATCTACTTGAGATCAATGAACTCAAACAACTATGCCTGTCCCCGACACACACCAAAGGAGCCATCCTTGACATCATTCTTTCCAAAGAAAATCTGGTCTCCGTGACCAATATCGTCCCCATTGACTGGTCCGACCATCACCTTATACTGTTCACCATTGCTACCAATGCAAATCTCCCCACCTCCAAAATTAACAGACCTAAGAAACTGACCAGAAATCTAAAACATATCCCCCCAGGTGTTCTTGAGTCTAAACTCCAAGCTCAACTTCTGCTCATTCCCCCCTCACAAAATGCCAATGAGCTCACCGAACACTTTAACAATACTGTCACTGGAATTCTTGACCAACTAGCCCCGCCCAAACTCAAAATCCAAAGAACCACCCCCTCCAACTCTTGGTTTAATACCGAGCTTAATAACGAAAGACGGTCACTTAGACAGTCGGAAAGAACGTGGAGACTCCATCCCTCTCCAGCCCATCTTGCACTCCTCAGACATGCTAGATCCACATACAAAAAACACATCTTCACGGAAAAGGCCTCCTTCTTCCACACTCAACTTGATCGTGCCAAAAACAGACCTAGGGAACTCTTCAAAATCATTCGTAACCAAACTTCCCCCACACCTCCTAATCTGACCGCCTCCTCAGCCAGATGTGAAGAAATTTCCCACTTCTTCTCAGAAAAAATAGCCAAAATTGATCAATCCTTCCGCTCCACACAGTTCCCCTCCAACTCCCAATGCAAACCCATCCTCACCTCTAATGCCTACCCCACATCCCCTCGACCAGCTGACCCTGCTACCTCTCAGGAAACCAACTCCTCTAACACACAATTAAAGAACAATGCCTCCCTGCTCAACTTCCTCCCCGTGACTGAGCTAGAAGTCCTTAAAATAATTGGTAATCTTAAACCGTCCTCCCACACAAAAGACCCCTTACCCTCTAACCTTGTCCCTGCCCTTAAGCACATCATTACCCCATACTGGACCACAATAATCAACACCTCTCTCTCCACTGGCTGTGTCCCCACCTCCCTTCAACTTGGACAAATCTCTCCCATAATCAAAAACCCCAATGCTGACCCCAATGACCTAAACAATCTCCGCCCCATCACTAACCTCCCACTTCTCTCAAAGGTCCTTGAAAAATGTGTCCTACTACAACTAGACAAACACATCGAAAACTTCAACCTACTTGATCCCTTTCAATCAGGCTTCAGGAAAGGCTGTAGCACCGAAACGGCAATGCTCAATGTCGTCGATGACATCCACCACTCACTTGATAATGGCGAGACATGCCTTCTTATCCTCCTTGATCTCTCCGCAGCGTTCGATACAGTCAACCATTCAGCCCTACTCAATGTGCGTAGGACCCGTTTCGGCCTCAATGATACTGCCTACAAATGGTTCGTCTCCTACCTACAACACCGAACTCAGCAAATGAAAATTCAAAACTGTCTCTCTAACCCCTCTCCCGTCTCCCTTGGAGTCCCCCAAGGGTCTATTCTCTCTCCCTCCCTCTTTAACCTCTTTATGGAACCCCTCACCCTCATTCTTAAACAAGCAGGCATCAACTACCACCTCTACGCCGATGACACCCAAATCTATTACAAGATTAAAACTCATACCGACATCTTACACCTGAACAACACCCTCACCAAAATCCAAACCTGGTTCCACTCCAATCATCTCAAACTTAACCCTAATAAACCCTAATAAAACTGAAATCATTCTCTTCTCCCCTAAAAACAACCCGCTCCCCGTTCAATCTTGGATCTCTGACCTTAATGCACTCAACTGCTCTCTCACCTTGTCCAACTCCGTCAAATCTCTTGGTATTTCTATCGACAACACCCTAACCCTTAACGTCCACATCAAAAACTCAGCTAAAGGAGCCCTCCTCACTCTCCGTCACCTCAAGAAAATCAAACCCTTTATACCCACTGATGATTTTAAACTCGTAGTTCAGTCACTTGTTCTTTCACGTATTGATTATGGTAACGCTATCCTCAACGGAATCCCCAAGATCCACCTTGCTCCAATCAAAGCTGTGCTCAACCTTGCCGCCAGGCTCATTAGAGACTGCAAACGCTTCGATCACATATCCCCGGCTCTCAAATCTCTTAAATGGCTACCTATTGAAGGCAGATCTGCCTACAAAACTGCCTGCATCACTCATAAAGTCCTCCACCAAAACACTCCACAGTACCTCTCTAAAAACTCCTCATTGCGGGCACCACACGACCCCTGAGAAGCACCAACTCACTCCTCCTTATACCACCACCGCATAAAAAGAAAGCCACACAATCACGCTCCTTCTCTGGGAATGCCCCTATCATCTGGAATGCCCTCCCAAAAAACCTGCGCTGCAACCCCTCCTATTTCAGCTTCAAAAAAGACCTCAAAATCCACCTCCTCAATTATTATTGGGGATCCTAACCTATGACATGCACTCGATCTCCAATCTCACCATGTTATATTAGTCCAGCAATATTTGTCCATTTCATGAACATCATCGGCCTAATTAATTGATATATATAGCTCCTGCTCCTGTTTATCCAGTGGCGTAGCTAGGCACTCTGTCGCCCGTGGCGGTCCCTGCCTTTTGCCGCCGCCGCCTAAGAGCAGGGGGGGGGGGGGTGCTGGCGATAAATTTACCTGCCGCCCCCAAATCTCGTGCCGCCCGGGGCGTACCGCCCCCTCCGCCCCCCCCTTGCTACGCCAGTGTGTTTATCTATTTGATATGTATAGCTCCTGCTCCTGTTTATTCTATTTGATTCTTTTTATCAAACTGTTTGATTTGTTTATCTATTTGATTTGTATATTTCACATGTTGTCATTATCTTTTATCTACTTATACGCCATGTTTGGCTCAATTATCATTGGGGGTCCTAACCTGTGACCTGCACCCGATCTCCAATCACCATGTTACTTTTTGTCCACTATTTTTCTGTCCACCCCCCGAACATCATATACCTAGTTACTTGAAATGTATTAGCTCTTGCACCTGTATAATTATTTTGTTTTTGTATATTTCACACGTTGTTTTCTTTATCTTTTTTATCTATTTGTATGCCATGTTTGCGTTATATTATCTTCTCATGTAAAGCGCTCTGATACCTCTGGGTCTAGCCAGCGCTATATAAAACTCTCAAAATAAAAATAAATAAAATAAATGAGTGAGAGTGGGAGAGTATTCCAGAAGGACACCGACTGCCGTAACTACGCGGTCCACATTCCGGGCCAACACCTGCGCGTCCGTCGGGGCCACCTGTATTCCCAGGTAACGGAACCCCTCCCGTTCCCAACGCAACCCCAGGACCGGCAAATCCTCCAGGGGCACTCCGGCCAGGCCCGCAAACGGGAAGATAAGTGACTTGCCACGGTTCAGGCGCAGCCCCGAGGCCTCGCCAAACTGGTCTAGGTGGTGCAGCAATGCCGGTAGGGCGTCACGAGGGGAAGTAGAACAAAGCATCATCCGCATATAGCGATATAATATGACTGGTGTCCCCCAACTTGATACCCCACTGTGCTATATCCGTTCTAATCCGAATGGCGAGGGGCTCTATGGCCAGGGCAAACAGCGGCGAAAGGGGGCACCCCTGTCGTGTACCCCTTCCCAATTGCCACTCCTCTGACCGCGCGCTTCCGAGCTTAACCGAGCGCGTGGGGCGGTGTATAGAATGCGAACCCAGCGACAAAAGGCAGGGCCCATCCCCGCCGCATGCAGGACCTCGAGAAGATATCCCCAGTCCACCGTGTCGAAGGCCTTGGCGAGGTCTATAGAGACCAGCACCATCTGTTCCTCACGGTCCCGCACTTCATGAAGGACATGAGACAGACGGCGTAGATTCATGGCCGTGTTTCGTCCCGGAATGAACCCACATTGATCCTCGTGGACCAGGTGGGTCATATGTGGCGCTAGTCGGGAGGCCAAAAGCTTACAGAGGAGTTTTATATCTGTATTGATCATCGTGATCGGTCGATACGATGAGGGTTCATGTGCGTCCCCCCCTGGTTTTAAAATCATACAGATTTCCCCGTGTCATGCTCGGCGGAAGGGCTCCATGTTCAAAGGCCTCAGCGTAGACCCGCAGGAGGAGCCGGGGAAGGGTATCCGCGAAGGCCTGATAGAACTCGGGCGGAAATCCATCACTACCCGGAGATTTGGCTCGGGGAAGATGCTGCAGTGCGGTGTGAACCTCAGCCAGCGTCAATGGCTCGTCTAGTTCCTTCCGCGCTTGTTCAGGGATGGAGGGCATGGTTATCCCACAAAAATATGGGAGATAAGTCGCCTCACCGATTGCGGGATCTGCAGTGTATACTACCTGCAGATGTGTCTTAAGTACCCGTAGTAGCCCCACCTGTGAATGCACCAATCGCCCAGTAGAGTCCCGCAGGGCTTCAATTACCGCAGGAGAGTGTTCCCTGCGAAGGATCCAGGCCAAAAGACGGCCTGACTTATCCCCTCTCTATGAAGACGCTGTCTATATTGTGTAAGCGTATTTTGTCAAGCCTATCTAATATGTCATGGATGCGCACCCGGACATCCCGTTCCCCATCCCCCTCCGTTAGATCAGTGGCGTCCGAGGTCTGTATCTCTAATAGGCGGCCCTCCTCCTCACGCTGGAGCTGTCTCCGGACCCCGCACGTCACGCTCATGCATGCCCCTCTCACTACTGCTTTCAATGCTTCCCATTTCGTGGCCTGTGTCAAGTCTGTTCCACCCCAGTTGAGGTCGACATAATCAGTAATGGCAGTTTGTACATGGTGTCTCCCCACCTGGTCCTCAAGGATTTCCGCCCGCAGCCTCTGGGTCCGTAGGCGAGATATGGGGCCTCCCCAGTTCACTACACATGCCACAGGGGTATGGTCAGATAGGAATCGTGCGAGGTGGGTCACCTGTAAAGACATAATCGGTTCGGGGTTTGCAAGTAAGACCCTATCCAAGCGGCTATATGTATTATGAGTGGAGGAGAAGCAGGTATACAGTTTCTGGGTCGGGTATCTTTGACGCCATACATCCTGGGCGCCTACATTCCCCATGACCTCCCGAAGTTTCAGCGTCATTCTGGGTTTCGTGCCAGCGCGGGGGGATGCCTGTCCAGGAGGGGGTCCAGAACACAATTAAAGTCCCCCACCCAGAGCAGTGGAACCTCCAAATCCGATACCAGAACCTCCTGCAGGGCCTGATAAAAGTCCGGGTCGTCCGTATTTGGCGCATAGATGTTCAGAAGGGCGACATCCCTACCATCTAGTTTGGCTCTGAGGAGCAAGTACCTCCCCTGAACATCCGCTTCCACATATTGGATGGCGAAAGGGACCCCAGGCGCCACCCACACAAGGTCCCCCCTGGCATAACTAGAGAAGGAGTGAAAGAACTGACCTCGCCACTTCTTTGCCAATTGCTGCGCCCCTTCCTCCGTAAGGTGCATTTCTTGGAGGCATGCTATCGAGACCTGATGCCTACGGAGAAAAGAGAGGACTCTATACCTCTTGGTGCATGTACCCAGCCCCCTCACATTCCAGCTTAAAAATGTAAATCCCATGTAAGTTATGATGCCTATTCCCTGGGCGGGCCATGTCCCTTGCTGCTACCTAAGCTCCGTGCCCTACCTGCAATGCATACGATGCCAATGAAAACCCAACAAAACCTCCCCAGAAACCCCCTCCCACGAGCAATTTACTGACAACAAAACATGCAGAAATGCCCTTCCCGTGCTGGTGCCAGGACGTGCACAGCGATACCAGGGCATAACTACTTCAACAAGGAAGAAATACCCCCCCCCCCCATTCCCCAAAGGCCGACTCCCGACCCAAGCCAACCGCCCCTTGGCTAATTCAATGTCCCGGGCCACCCAGCTAGGTTCGTATACAACCAAACCAGGTCAAAGCAAGCAGCGGAGCCCCGCTGTCGCACCCAGCATCACCACCGTAATCATGGAGAATTCACACACAGGCCCCCCGAAGCGCCACAGACCCCGGTCCCCATCAGTCCCATCCCCGCCCCCCCGTAATATGAAAAAACAAAACAAAGGGATATCAGTCACCAGGTGGATACCGGGTCCTCAAGAGTCCCACCTCCCCGAGCAGTATCCACACAGGCAGCAGGCAGGCAAGACACCAGGGTCGGATCCCCCCCAGCAGTGCAAGGAGGTGCCAGTCCACCCCGATCCAGTTCCCCCCAGTCCGAGAGTCAAACATGGTAACGCAGCCTCATCCGGATGGGCCCGCAGCAGAGGGAAGCTGGTCTAGGTTAGTTTCTGGAATCACTTGATCGGTAGACAAGAGTGTCCGGCACCAGGCTCTCCTCGGGTTTGTCGGCCGCCATTGTCCGTGGGGGGGAGTCATCTGAATCCGAGGAGTCCACACGCAGAGCTCCATCGTCCCCCACCGTGATCCGCTGACGTTCTCCCTGGGTGTCATCCCTGACCCGACCCCCTCGCCTGCTCCTGCCTCGTCTCTTCGGTCTGGTCCCCCAGGTGCTGCGGGAACCCCCCCGGTCAGAGCGCGGGAGGGCCTCCCCCCGGACCTCGAGCCATTCCCATACTTCCTCGGGAGAATCAAAGAACTGAGCCTTACCCTGGGAGATCACCTTGAGTTTTGCGGGGTACAGTAACATGTACTGCAGGCTGAGTGCACGGAGCTGCTGTTTGACACCTAGAAAGGATTTTCGCTGTTCCTGAACTTGGCGGGTGTAGTCAGGGTAAATGGACACCTTGGCGTTATCATAAGTGAGGTTCACCGCCTCTCTCGCGGCCTTTAAAATACAATCCCTGTCCCGATAGTTCAAGATTTTGGCGATGAGGGCCCTGGGGGGGGGCCCCCCGGCGGCGGCGGCGGGACTAACGCCCTTAGGGCTCTTTCTATGATGAAGACTTCGGAGAGGCCCACGGGGCACAGCTTCGTTCGAATCCAGTCCTCTAAAAACCGCTCCGCATTGCCCTGCTCCGAGCACTCCGGGATACCCAGGACCCTGATGTTACTGCGGCGGGCCCTGCCTTCCGCCTCCTCCGCTCTGCGCTCCAAGGCACTGGTGGTGTTGGTGAGCTGAGTGACCTGCTGCCGCAAAGTGGTCACCTCCCCCTGCAGTTGGACGATGTCCCCCTCCGCTGTGGAGACCTTAACCGCCACCTTACGTAGGTCCGCCCGTAGTAGGTTCACATCAATAGATACTGTTTCTATTTGCTTCTCCAGGGCGGTGCGAGAGCCCTGTATAGCCTCAAGTAACTCAGCCCGAGACGGCTCACCAGGAGTATCGCCATCACTATCCTGGCCCGTCTGGCGAGTGATCCTCTGCGTGGGGAGGCATTGCGTGGTATATTGCGTGATCGTGTTGGGGTTAGCGGCACGCGGGGGCTTGTCCCTACCCATGTTATAGGCTGCAGTCCGTCTATTGAGTCGACGACCTGGGTCCGACTGATGTTGCGGGGCTGTTAGAAGTAGGGTTATCCTGCCCCCACGGGTGCCACAAGATGCAGGGCAGAACAATCCAGGTCCCGGAGGGTCAGTATCCTACCCACGGAGGCCGGTAGATCCCCCCTCCGTGAGGCTGCTGGGTAACGTTGCTGAGGCAATCTCCCCGTGCTCCCAGGGCCACTCACCACTGCATAGGTTGACTCAGACCCCCCCTTTCGTTCATCGTCGGAGCCACCGCCACATTCACTGATATCAGGGTCACTGTCGCCGAGGAGCTCTCACTGATCGACCACCTGAGGGACTCCGGGGACGCCTCAGGGAGTAACTAGGTCCCAGGTCGGCCCCCCGACTCCATATACAGGGGGAGGATCACAGTGCTAGGCGCGGAACCCCCCGGGTACATTCATCCCTGGTCAGGCCAGGCCCCGCCCGCCACTCCAAGGAACCGGGCCTCCAATCAGTCGTGGCCCCGTGTGAGTCCGAGCGCTGCCTTTGCTCCAGCCAAGCAGGGAGGGTGCACAGCCGATCAATGCCCCCCAGGGCGGGCGCCGCCCGTCATCAATTCCCGGGCCCCAGCACCGAAGCTCTTCACACAAGGCCCATGCGCGGTCCGCCCGGAGCTCAGCCGGTCAAGGGGCCCACGTTCAGGGCTCTTCTCAGGGCCTCCACCCAGCCGGGGCCGCCAACTTCACAGGACCGGGAAGCGTCGGTCAGCCCCCAGGCCCCCCGCAGGCCAAAGTCCGGCGCCGCTCACAGCTCCTCGCCACTGGGCCGAGCCACGGGCCCAGGGCCAGCACCTCCAGCGATCGGCTCCACCGAGGCAACTTGTCATCCGGGGGGGACCCGGGCCGCGGCCCACCTCCAGCAAATGTCTATCCGTTCAGGGCCCGGATTCCGGTCACTCGGTCGCAGGCCACATCCCCGGCCTCGCGTAGGCCCCTCCGCCGGTCCGCCAGCCGCCGGGGCGATTCGGCAGACCCCCGGACCAAAATCAGCGGGGCCGAAGGTCAGCACCCCCAGCGATCAGCTCCACCAAGGCTAATTGTCATCCGGTGGGGCCCCGGGGCCGCGTCCCACCCCCGGCAAGTCTCCACTCGCTCAGGGCCCGGATCCCGGTCACTTAATTACAGGCCGCATCCCCGGCCTCGCGTAGGCTTCACCGCCGGGCCGCCAGTTGCCGGGGCGATTCGGTCAAGTTCCGGACCGAACTCAGCCCCGCTGGGAGTGCGGAGCCCCGCCACTCCCTCCAAAGCCCCAGGCGCTCACAGAATGTCGTAGTGGGCGCCCGTGTCAGGATATTTCCAGGATATCAGCGGCTAGCAGGACGGGAGCCGAGGGAGCTTGCGTCCTGTCGGCCATGTTGCTTGGCCACACCCCCCAACCTTATGTATAATTGATGTATATATGTCACACTACCTTTTCCTTGTCCACTGCCTTCACTCACTCACTTGTACCCCAACCCACGTACCTTTCCTTTTCCGCACCAAGAGCACTGTAATATATAATCACTCTATCAGATATATGAGCAACTGTGTTGCCTAAGTGATCAATGCTTTGAATAATAATTGCATTTGATGCCAATCAATTTGTTAATAAATTGCATTATTGCAGTTCTGTTAAATAAGGTTTTGTGAATGCTGTTATTTTTCCTTTTTTTTGGGGGGGTAATTGTTGCTATTGTGACCATTTACTTATTGTACTGCAACTATAACCCAGGTCGGGTAGCTTTTTGGGTAACCCCATTAGTACTTAATTCCCACAGTATCATGTCAGAGGCCACCGAACTGTCATTTTCAATAAAGTAATTTTGGGTGGCTTCCAGCAATTTGGCGCGCACCGCTGGTACACGAAGATACCAAGGAGGGAGCGCCATTTCGCGGCTATTGGGGGGGGGGGGAGGGGGGAGAGTACCACCATAATGGGTGACAATAGGAGAGTGGTCGGAAATACCCCCGGGAAGAAAAGTAATCTCACCAAATTGTGCAAGCTGGGTTGCCTTGCAAAAGAAATATTCAATACGAGACATACTCCTGTGTACCCCCGAGTGAAAAGTGTATTGTCTAGACGTAGGATTACATACACGCCATATATCAATCAAGCCTAAGGCATCTAAAAATTCCATCAAAAGCTTACCAGGTGACTCCCCCCCGCTTGGGCGGCAAACGATCAAGGTCACCACTAAGGGCAGCGTTGCAATCACCCCCCACCACCATGTCACCCTCCGGTAAACTGAGCAAGTGTGAGCCAAGGTCGGTCAGAGTGGAAGAATGGAGCTTGGGGGGACATAGACAGAAGTTACATTTAAGAACCTCCCTTCCCACTGCCCGGAGTGATTTTAGACACCTGAAGTGGGAGGGAAGTGGGAGGGAGGTACGTACCAGTATGCCCACCCCTCTGGACCCACGAGTGTAACCCGCATGTGCAATCAATTTATAGCCCCATCTATTAAGTGCGCAGTAGGAGTTGCCCTGAACATGCGTCTCCTGGAGCAAGACCAAGTCGGGGGACTGTCGTTTTTAATATTGCAACACTATGCCCCTCTTGATGCAATCTCCCAACCCGTTTACATTCCACGAGAGTAATTTGAGGCGGCCCCTGGATGGAACAGAATTATCATCATCATTTACTTTATTTTCGACCACAAGATCATAAAAGTACACACAGCATGATAAAAATACACTTAAAAAATGGTCAATACGAGATAATCCTTTAGAAAGATACAGATAAAATACAAGGATAAAAATGATAATCAATAAAATCAAGAAGAAACGAGCGGGCCATCAAATAGTCCAAATTGGATGATCATATGTGGCTTCCGTACTCCAAAATGCATGTTAGTTTACCCACCACTTTACAGTATCATTCAAGGCAGATATTTGGACCTTTTCAGCCACAGCGCAAACCAATATCTTGATAAACCAAAAACCACAACCCTGCTTATGTCCGTGCTCAAAAGTCTAAGCACCTCCAAATAATGTCCGGTACCAACAATTTTACAAAGTGGAAAAATCCACTTGGCCCTCAATGATTTATACATTGGACAGAAAAATAGGAGGTGGGTAATGGACTCAGCGCTTTCATTGCAAGCGGGGCATTGATCATTGTTTTCTATATCCTTCCTCCATTTTTTACAAAATGTTTTAAGCGGGAGTGTTTTATAGCGGAACTGAAAAAACAGCTTCCGAGCCAAGGGAGGGACAATTTCATCCAGTGTATCCTCAAAACGAGGTACACATTTGAAATTTAGAAAACAAGTAGTCAAGCTACCCTCGGCATCAAGTGCAGTTTGTAAGAGCGATGTTTCCCAAAACCTTTCCTTCAGCACGGATCTCGATATGGAATTCATACTTCCTGGGTCAAACCAAAACCCCATCATTCCTAGCCTCCCTAGGAGCACCTTTAGAGCTCTAAACCAAAGTATTGATTTAGAGGAGGGTATTTTCATAAGCTCACAAAGTAGCTCCCGATAGGGGCAGAGTTCGTCCACGGTCCACAATCTGTACCAGAACATCAGGAGCTTATAGCTGATTTTGTGGGCCAACTGTCTGTGTGCCAAATCGTAACAAAGGGGCACTAATGGTGTGCTTACAGGCAGATCTGTCAGGGATCTAAGAAAACGATTTTCTACAAGTGAAAGAGGGTTAGTTAAGCCTGTACCCCATAGTTCTGCTCCGTAGAGTACACCCCCCAAGATTTTTATATTATAAATTTCGAGGGCTGGCGCTAGCTGCCTTGAAAAGGTATTTCTGTGTATTCTGGCCAAATTTGCAGTCTGATGTATGAGTTGGATCTTTACCTTTTCAATATGTTGATCCCACTTAACTGTTGGGGTTAGGCGAATGCCCAGATAGTCAAAGGAGTCGACGCGTTCTAGCTTGCTACTGCCGGCTAGGACTTGTCTTTTGTTTAATTTAGTCTTGCCCTTCCTAAAAATCATGTATTTAGTTTTGGTTTCATTCAACACCAGGCCACGCTCATCACAAAACATAATAAAATCATTTAAGAGCCTTGCAGAGTCTTTGCAATTAAAAGGGTGTCATCAGCGAAAAGGAGGGCTGGGACTCTTGTACTACCAACTTTCGGAGCGTCACACCCATCCCTATCTAGACACTTTATAACATCATTAATAAAAAGAATAAAAAGAGTGGGGGCAAGAACACAGCCCTGTCTCACACCACACTCAACTGGGAAGGTATCCGTAACTTGATTATTCCCTCCCCATCTCACCTGTGCTGTGTTAGATGTGTGGAGTCTAATTAAAATATCTAAGAGATTTTGTGGCATACCTAATTCCTTAAGGACCCTCCACAGTTTAGCCCGGGGGACTAAGTCAAACGCAGACCGCAGGTCTACAAAAGCCACATAGAGTTCCCCTCCTTTAATATGCACTTCCTTCCAATATAAACATAACAAACGGAAGGTTTGGTCCAGGGTGCTAATGTTCGCTCGAAATCCTGCCTGGAGGTCACTCAAGACTCCAGACTCTGCGATCCAATCCTGCAGCCGAGCTAATATCTGCTTGCAGAAGATCTTTTGTAAGGAGTCAATGAGACTTATTGGCCTGTAGCTTGATGGCTTTGCTCTATCCCCTTTTTTATAAATCGGGACGATCTCAGCATTTTTCCACGATGTGGGGATAGGGCTACCTCTGAGTATTGAGTTTGATAGTACATTTATGTACCGACCCCAGAGAGCCACATCCTCCTTATAGAGATCGTTGGGGATTCGATCAGGCCCAGGCGCACGAGCCAAGGTGCAAGAGGCAATTGGTACTTGAGTCTCCTCTAGCGTAATATGGAGGACAGTTGAGTCCAGAGGCCCACTGGTCAGATTTTCGTCGTGTCCCACGAGCACCTTATCCCTGGTTTCATATAATGTGCCAAAATGTGTTTCCCAGGCCTCCGGGTGTACTGTAAATTCCAATTGACACTTATTACCCTTTAGCCAATGGGCGGCTAGGCTCCAGAAATGTTTCGCATCTCTCTCTAGCAATGCACTCCTCAGGGATAACCAAAGGGAGCCCTCCCACTCCCTTTTAGCAGCTTCAACTACTAGTTCGTACTTGGCTCTGCAAGACACTATTTCCTGATGAGATTTTTGCTTAACTGCCTTTAGTAGTTCCTGCTTTGAGAGCCTACAGGCCTTAGTATACCATGCTCCCTGTTGGTTTTGTATATGTTGTCGATTTGGTCTTTCCGTCTTATACCGATTCCCCTGGCTACCCAATAAATCCCTAATTTCTCTGTATAAAAAATCATGGCTAGAACCTATCACCTCATCAACCTGCTCCATAGTTGATCTTGCAGCTTTCTCAAGGAATGTAGAAACCTTCCTCTTTACTGCGCCCAGAGCCTCCGGATGGGCCTCAACCCAGTTCCACTTAATTCTCCTCAACAGAATTATAGTCTTGACTCATTAAAATCTATGATATTGAGGCCCCCCACCCCCAGCGAACGAAAGAACACAATCATACACTCTGCCCCTGCACAATGGACACCACAATGAAAAGCAATCACAAGTGAACATTGAAAATTGCAAAGACCTCATATCAAGGACCCAACTGATGCTATGAAGAAGATTGTTCGATAAACTGCTCCAAGGAAAAAGAACATAATAAAAACCCACAAAAAACTACAAAAATCCCCAACCGTAACCCTGGATCCCCCCCACCCTGCGTCCCTGCAACGTGGACTCAAAACTGCCCACCCCCAATTTGCAGAGCGCCTGTAAACCCCATTTATCTAATCTATGGAGGGTATGTCACGCTGCCGAGCCACCCGGGTAACTACCCAACAGGCCCCCTGATCAATATAATGAACCAGCCGTAACACATATCAAAACCTGAGGCCCTGCAATATATGCAAGTAAAAATATTCCCACCCCCGATCTTATATAAATCAACAAAACAAAATGACAGGTCGACATCAGTCCAATTGGATTTAAGTCCCTGGAGCAAGTGTAAACAAAAGAACATTAGCACACCCACTCCCAGACATGCATATCAGTACTCATCGTGTCCGGATGACGGCCTGGGACCAACACAGCTCTAACGAACAGCTCAAGTCACCAATGCAGTTGACTCACAGTGAGGATCATCCGTTCCCGTTGCTACCTGAGCGTTCCTGTTGACTATCCAGGCCATGCCCTTGATTCGGGGATGATCGTTGACGGGTGTTAGAGGCACGCCAGTTCTCAAGCCAATCACAAGTCTCCTCAGGAGTGTGAAAGAAACAAGTTTTTCCATCTGCCAGGACTCGCAACTTCGCTGGAAAAAGCATGGCATACTTAAGGCCCTCATCACGGAGGGCACATTTGACTTCCAGGAAGGATCTCCGCTTTTGCTGCACTTTGAAGGTGAAGTCCGGGAAAAAGGTAATGGTGGCGTTGTCGAATTTCAGTGGCGGGGCGTTCCTGGCCGTCTGAAGGATTATATCACGATCTCGGAAATTAAAAATCCGCGCCAGCAAGGGTCTTGGAGGGGCGTCGGGTCTTGGGGGACCACCTGGCACCCGATGTGCCCGTTCCACGGAGAAATATTTAGAGAGGGACCGAGGTTGTAAGTGTTTCTGTATCAACTCCTCCACAAACAAGTCTGCGGTCTGTCCCTCTGACTTTTCAGGAACCCCCAAAATACGGACGTTGTCTCTCCGAGCGCGCCCCTCATAATCCTCCAGCTTCGCCTCAAAGTCTGACGCTTGGGCTTGCAGGCGTTTAACTGTAATTTCAAGGGACTTTGTTGAAGTCTGCAGAGTTTTGACAGAATCCTCAGTTTCCTTGACTCTATCCCCCATTTTACGAAGGTCGGCGCGGATGAAAGTAATCTCAGTCAAGGCTGTGTCTATTTTAGCCTCCAACGATGTGCGAACTCCCTGGATAGCCTCCATTACGTCTACGAGGGATGGGCCCTCGGCTGGCGTCGGTTGCTTCGCCTCGGACTCTGCCTGTTCATCCTCAGAATCTTCAGCATTAGAAAGTGCGAACTTGGATAACTTAGCCAGGCCAGATTGTCTAGTTCCCTTATTGGTAGCCATAGTGCCGGTGTCACCAATGATGATTATGGGCAAAAATAAACACCAACTTGCTCTGGGAGAATAGAGGGGGCCCGCGCCCCACGCAGATCAGATCCAAGACAGACTCTGTCCCCACTCAGGATCCAACTGCTCAGTTAATGGAGAGAGAAATTGGAACTGCGTCACTGCACAGGTCTCACAAGGGGAACACGCCCGTAACCTGGACGTAAGGTAAAAACACCCCAAACACACCTCATTGGGTTCTCAAAGTATCTGGGGCTCGCAATGCAGCGAATACTTCCTGAGCACGAGAATGCCCCCCCTGCGCCGATTCAGTAACTTGGAGGAAACACTGCCAATATATCTAGTAGTCCGATGGGGGAGGGGCACCACCCCGGCTCGAAATATGGGGCGAAATCAATCTCAGTTCAAATGCCCCAAGGGTCTGTCCTCGATGTCGACCATAACATGTAGATCGAGGGGGGGGGGGAGAGACCCCCCGCACCGATCTCCGCTCCCGAGGAAAAGATAGAATAATGGCGCCTGTTATGCCAATTGTCGGGCGCGCACCGGAGCCCACCCGGTACAGCGCCGCACCCAGCCGTCCGCGTGGTCCCCCAGACGTTCCAAGGGGCACGCCAACAACTCCACAGCCCCCCGGCCGTCCGAAGAGTGACAGGCCGAGGGCCGCCCCCACCAGGGGTCCGATAGCTGCACCGGCACTAACTTGAATCGGCTCTGGACGTCCTCACGGCCTGCACGTCTTCGCTGCCTCGGTCCGGAGCCGCGTCTCAGGATCTCCTGCACAGAACACCGCCGGGAAGGGATCGGAAGAGTCCTCAGGGCAGCGGCTTACCGATCCAAGCTGCTAAGTACGGCTGGAAGGATATTTGAGCGGATTTTGGGGGTTAGTAGTGGTTCAGAGGCTCAGAGCCTGAGATCTATGCGGCCATCTTGGGTGTTGGCAAGCCACGCCCCCCAATAGCTCTTTTATAAATCTATAACTGTTTTTTAATGCAGCCCTCTCTGCACCCACTGTTATTTCGACAAAAATGTCACAGGCAGCCTATGAGGAGGATGACTCATTGGCCTACCTCCAATGGGATGAGGATTTTTATGAGGGAGTGGATACCTCAATATATAGGGCGGTTAATGAACTCATGGGCCCTATGGAACAACGTCTCACAGAAAGAATTGCGCAGGTGTGTGCCAAGATTGCCCAGTCCCCTGTCCCGTAAAAACCTCCACAGGACACCCAGCTGAAGGGGGGTCCCCACCTCCTAAGAGAAAGTGCAAAGGGGGGGATTTGACATGGACACGTTTGCGCTTCTCAAGCAGGTTTTTTTTTTTTTTTGGGCTAATTCCTCCCCCAAGAAGGCCTGGAGGGGCCTTTGGAGACTTACACTGAGCCTGCCCGCCCTGACACCCTACAGCCTTGTATGGTGATTGCCCCAGAGAATCTGATGAAGAGGCAGGCTCCTCCAAATCTTGGCACCCAGCTTTGACCCCAGTTCCGTTAACAGAAGGGCTTTCGGATGCTAGACCCTTACAACATCCCCCACCCCAGGTCAGCCGACAGGGTCCCAGCCAATAAGGTGGCAAAATATGTTGCGGCGCTGCTTAGGAAGCCCCTAGAAAAAGATGCCCACAACCGTCTTCGAACAGAATGTCCCGACCCACCGTGGAGGGAAAAGTGGCCCTTACTCTCAACATAGATACTAAAATGGCCATGTTGCTGGCGAAGTTCGTTAAAGATCCAGAGAAGGGCATCGACAGGTCGTGGCGATCATGCCAAGATAAACTCTTGGATGCCATAGGTCCTATGACTAAAATATTAGATGTAGCGGAAGAGGCCAAGGCATCGGGTTCCCTTGTTGCCCCTGACATTCTCTCCAACTGGGCACAGCACGCTATTTGTTTCATAGTGTGGTCGTGTGGGGAGTGCAGGCCGGATACACAGACGCGGAGGCTGGATGTAGTGTGCAATTGTAGGGGTTTTATTGAGGACAACAGGCGAACTCGATGGTATAGCGTGACTGGGATCCTTTTTCTTGGTAGGCTGTTCCTCTCGTTCCAGTTCACTTTCTATGGCCTCTACGATGGGTGGGTCTCTTCCTAGGTTGGCATCTGAAGCTGGGGAGACTCTCCGGAGCCTCATACATATGGGAGACACAAAAAGGAGTCGTCAGCTGTTGTCCTCTAGTCTATTTTAGAGACTTAAGCTATCCGTCACCACACCCAGTCGGTGATAAGGAAAACAGGACAAGACGTGACCAAAGGGTTTACCGTGACCGTTACAGAAGGTTATTTAAAGAACTAAAGGGGGGGGCATGAAGAAAGGGGTCTGTGCAGGGAGGTGAGGTTTTAAGGGTACTTCAGGACTTGTGCGTGTTTTGTGCTGTACACCCCAACCCTCCCTAGCCCACCCCTGGTATAGAACCGCCTCCCGCCTCCCGTATTCCCATGTTCCCTTTCTCTCTCTCTTTGAGACTCACCGGCTCCGCCGCAACTCTCCTGAGTTGCGGCCGCTCTCCAGCATCCTCCGGTGGACTCCACCACTCCTCGCTCCACTCTTCTTCTCGTTCGGTCTCGTCTGTTTCGTCCGCTCGGCTCCTCTTCTCTTCTCGGTCCTGGCTCTCCGGTTTTTCTTCCTCCTCTCCAGTCGACGACGCACCTTCGCTTTTCCTTCCTCTATTTGGCTGTCCAGAGGTACCGTTTCCGGGGTTAATTCCGCCTCCTACCGCCGATCCCCGCGTCGGGATTGGTTCCTGTAAGAACACATGACAAGGGGGCGGGGTTAGCCCTGACGGCGTAGCTCTCTGTTCGACTGGGCATCGGGGAAAGAGCGGAGTGTCTCTGGTATGGTAGTCCAGAGGATCAGGTAAGGGACTGTCCTCTATGTATGCCGTCTCACATCCCCTTTCCCTAGCTGTCCTTGTAGGGGTTGGGTCCATAGGGTACCGTGACAAGAAGTCTACATTTGATTGTTCGGTCCCCTTCCGGTGTTTTGTGAGGAACTTATAGGGACAGAAACCACCGTAGAACCCTTTTGTTAGGTCCTTTATTGCGGGCTAGCCACTCCAACGGGGCATGATCTGTAAACAGAGTGAACTCCCTACCTTCTAGATAATAGCGTAGGGAGTCAATCGCCCACTTTATAGCGAGGGCCTCTTTCTCAGTGACTGCATAATTTTTTTCTCTTGGATATAATTTTCTACTGATGTAGAGGATCGGCTTCTCCTCCCCTCTGGCATTGCATTGGGACAGGACGGCCCCCAAACCTTGGTCCGATGCATCTGTTTGCAATATGAAGGGGAGTGTGTAATCTGGGCTGGTGAGAACAGTGTCAGTAGTGAGTGCTGCTTTTAGGGTCTCAAAGGCTTGGATTAACCTAGGGCTAGGTTGTCTTAAAAGGTTTCTGTCTTTGTTTTTCTGTAATAGGTCTGTGAGAGGGGCCGCGGTTTGGGAAAAATTGGGAACAAATCTCCTATAATAGCCTAAGAGGCCTAAAAATGCACGAAGATCTCGTTTTGTCTGGGGAAATGGTACTTGGGTAATGGCTTCAACTTTGCTACTTTGGGGCCGAATGAGTCCCTCACCCAGAAGAAAACCCAAATATTTAACCGACTGAGCGGCTAAGCGGCTTTTGGACGGGTTTACCTTTAGGTTACAGCAGCCTAAGGCATGAATGACTCTATAGAGATGAACAAGGTGTTCTTCCCAGGTCTCGCTGTAGATAATGTCGTCGAGGTAGGCCCCGGCATATTTCTCATGGGGCTGCAAGACCAGGTTCATGGCTCTCTGAAAGGTCGCTGGGGCACCGTGTAATCCAAAAGGCAACACAGTGAACTGATATAACCCGTCAGGGGTGGAGAAGGCTGTTTTCTCTCTGTCTTGTGCCCGCAAAGGTATCTGCCAGTACCCTTTACATAAGTCCAGGGTACTGATGTACTTGGCGCTCCCTATGCGTTCGACCATTTCATCTACCCTTTGGAGAGGGTAGGCGTCAAAGTCAGAGATTTTGTTGACTTCGCGGAAATCAATACAAAAGCGGACCGAACCATCAGGTTTCGGTACCAACACAATGGGTGAGTTCCAGTCACTCTTCGAGGTTTCGATTATCCCCATCTGTAACATCTGTTTTATTTCGTCTCGGATCGTGGCCCTACGTGCTTCAGGTATTCGGTAGGGACGAAGCCGCACTTTCTTACCCGGTTGGGTTTGTATGGAGTGTTCGATCAGGGTTGTCCTCCCCGGGAGTAGGGAGAAGGTCTCCTGTAGGGGACCGAGAGTGTTTAGTAGGGTTTTTCTCTGAGATACGGGCAACTCTTGATCGATGCACTGCTCCATCAGAGGAACTGACTCTACGGCTCCACCGAGCAGGACGGGAAGGGGTCCCACCCATTTCTTTAAGAGGTTCACGTGAAATATTTGTGAGGTGCCCCTGGTCGGATCTAATTCTACACTGTAGGTTACTGGGGTAATCTTATCAAGTATGTTGTAGGGACCCTGCCACTGGCCCAACAATTTATGGTCCGAGGAGGACATCATTAGTAACACTGGGTCTCCTATAGCGAAGCTCCTCTCTTTTGTTCCCTTAACATGTTGTTTTTTCTGTGCCTTCTGGGCGTCTTCCAGATTCTGTCTGACTATTGTGCGGATCTGCGCCAAATGCGTTTTAAGGTTGTCAACATATTCTACTAAAGGTTTTGTCTGGTTCGGTTCTGCCTCCCATGTTTCTTTGGCCATGTCTAAAAAGGAACGGGGTTGGTGTCCATACAGGAGTTCAAAGGGGGAATAACCCGTACTCTTTTGGACCTTACACCGTATGGCGAATAAAGCAAGGGGCAGCATGTCTTCCCACCTCCGTGTTTCTAAAGACAGGAGTTTCTTTAGAGTCGTCTTAAGAGTGGAGTTATAACGTTCCACTAATCCATCCGTTTGCGGATGGTACGCTGCTGTACGTATTTGTTTGATGCCCAACTGATTACAGACCTGCTTCATTAGCTTTGAGATAAAGGGGGTCCCCTGATCCGTAGGTACCTCTTTGGGGAAACCTACACGTGAAAACACTGTTATCATGGCCTTGGCTATGTTAGGGGTGTCAGGTCGTCGTAAAGGGATTGCCTCAGGGAAGCGGGTGGCATAGTCCACAAGGACGAGTACGTATCGGCACCCACTTCGGGACGGTAGTAATGGTCCTATTATGTCCATCCCTATTCTATGGAAGGGTTCATCAATAATGGGCAGTGGTTGTAGGGGAACCCGGGAGGGTTTATATCTGCTATTCTTCTGGCATATCGGACACTTTCTACAATAGGCTCGCACTTGTTGATAGATTCCTGGCCAGTAAAACTTTTCAAGGATGGCTTGCTCGGTTTTCTCGTCACTGAAGTGACCCCCCAATAAATGACTGTGAGCAAGGTACAACACTTTCTCGCGAAAAGGTCCAGGAATCAGTAGCTGTGAGGGCTGGGTAGGGCTACTTTTTCGATACAAGAGTCCGTTTTTCTTATAGAAATAGGGACCTACTTGCAGAGGGTCTTCATTTCCTAAGGCTTTATTCCAGGCCTCCTGTAGAACGGTGTCTTCTCTTTGGGTGGCGTGGAAATCCCTGTCGGTCTCCCAGGGATGCTCTTCGACGCATACCGGATAGACTGCGTGGATTTTTCCTTTTTCTTTTCTCCTCTGGTTTCGGCTCTTCCTCACCTTGGATGGGGGCCATTCGTGTTCCCTCTCTTGGGCAAAGGGTGCTTCATTCCACCAGTCCGTTGGTTCAGGAGCGGATCCTTTGACGAGATCGGTCAACTGTGGATAGTCGTTTCCTAGGATGATTTGTTCTGGTAAGCGGGAGATGAGACCCACTTTAAGGGAAGAACCCGGATCGGTTGGATGTTGTATGGGAACCCGAGTTGTAGGATATTGTTTTGTATCGCCATGAACGCACTGTATGGCCACGGTCCCATCAACTGTTCCGGGCACGTGGTTAAGATCCTGGGGTCTTAGCACGCTCTGAAGACAGCCGGTGTCAGCTAGGGCAGTCAACGGTTGTCCATTTACTAACACCTTGCAGCGATAAGGGGGTACCGTTTTCCCTTGTTGTGCACAGTAATAATTACGGGTGAATCCCAAATCCATCGGTTCCTCCTTTTGAGGACAGAACCGCGCGATATGTCCTAGCCCTCCACAGGCATAACACTGGGGCCCGGGCCCCGGAGCTCGAAACAGGGACGGGCCGGGTACGATGGTAACAGGTTCCGGTTTCCGCGGTACTGAGGGTCGAGGTGGGCGCGATGTGTCCCGATGTTTCCAGCTCTCCAGGGACTCTCTTCACGTCCCTTCTGGATCTCATGGGCTCGATTGAAAGCTGTTGCAATCTCCACAGTGGTTTCCAAAGTAAGGTGGGCATGTCGCACCCATCTCTGAATGGGCGGATGCAGGGAGGATAAATACTGCTCCAAATACACTTTGGTCATAATTTCCTCTTTCGTTGAAGTGGAGGGCTTTAACCATCGGTCGGCTAAGTCTTTTACTCGAAAATATAGCGCCCTTGGCGTTTCCTGGGGTCCTTCTTTCAGTTGTCGTATGTTTCGTCGTCTATCCCCAATCGTTCGAGACCGCACTGTTTTATATCGGCATACGGGGTGGTGCCATGTATGTTTGCAGCTTGGTAGGCAGCTTGAAGGTCACCAGAGAGCAAAGGACCTAGATATTGTCCCCACTTGTCGGCGGGCCATGAGGCAGCTAGGGCCATTCTCTCAAAGTTACTGAAAAAGTAATCGGGATCTTCTCCGCTCACGTATTTCTGTAGAACAAGGGATGGGAGAGCAGTACTCCCTCTTTGTTGACCGAGGGCGTCGGTAAGTTTACCTAGGGGGGTCTCATGGGAGTGGCTCTGGCCGCTGAGGGATTGCTGCATTCGGTCGCGGTCTTCTTCCACGACGGTGAGGAATCTCTCCATGGCCTTTCCCAGGCTCTCTTGGCTGTCGGCCATCTTTCTGATTGCAGCCTCCATATCTCCGGCGGATCCTACTTCTGACACCACCTGTGGTCGTGTGGGGAGTGCAGGCCGGATACACAGACGCGGAGGCTGGATGTAGTGTGCAATTGTAGGGGTTTTATTGAGGACAACAGGCGAACTCGATGGTATAGCGTGACTGGGATCCTTTTTCTTGGTAGGCTGTTCCTCTCGTTCCGGTTCACTTTCTATGGCCTCTACGATGGGTGGGTCTCTTCCTAGGTTGGCATCTGAAGCTGGGGAGACTCTCCGGAGGCTCATACATAGGGGAGACACAAAAAGGAGTCGTCAGCTGTTGTCCTCTAGTCTATTTTAGAGACTTAAGCTATCCGTCACCACACCCAGTCGGTGATAAGGAAAACAGGACAAGACGTGACCAAAGGGTTTACTGTGACCGTTACAGAAGGTTATTTAAAGAACTAAAGGGGGGGGCATGAAGAAAGGGGTCTGTGCAGGGAGGTGAGGTTTTAAGGGTACTTCAGGACTTGTGCGTGTTTCGTGCTGTACACCCCAACCCTCCCTAGCCCACCCCTGGTATAGAACCACCTCCCGCCTCCCGTATTCCCATGTTCCCTTTCTCTCTCTCTTTGAGACTCACCGGCTCCGCCGCAACTCTCCTGAGTTGCGGCCGCTCTCCAGCATCCTCCGGTGGACTCCACCACTCCTCGCTCCACTCTTCTTCTCGTTCGGTCTCGTCTGTTTCGTCCGCTCGGCTCCTCTTCTCGGTCCTGGCTCTCCGGTTCTTCTTCCTCCTCTCCAGTCGACGACGCACCTTCGCTTTTCCTTCCTCTATTTGGCGGTCCTGAGGTACCGTTTCCGGGGTTAATTCCGCCTCCTACCGCCGATCCCCGCGTCGGGATTGGTTCCTGTAAGAACACATGACAAGGGGGCGGGGTTAGCCCTGACGGCGTAGCTCTCTGTTCGACTGGGCATCGGGGAAAGAGCGGAGTGTCTCTGATATGGTAGTCCGGAGGATCAGGTAAGGGACTGTCCTCTATGTATGCCGTCTCACACATAGGCATCGCAAACCGCGCCCTGTCCACTGAGCATTGCTGCTTCCTCCTAATCAAGGTGGACCCCAAGTTGGGGGACCTTGGCTCTTCGGAGGAGGGTGCAATTGCACAAGGGGTTCATTTGGGGAGCCATTTGTAAAGGAGCTGGAGAAGTTTGTGGCAAACTTTGTCACTCGACAAGGCGCAAGCTAATATCAAACATGTCTTCACCCCAGGTTTTCCAGGCGGCCGGTCGTGGCAGGGGCCGCTCGACTGGCTGTTTCTCCTACTCTTCCTCCTACAGGGGACAAGGCTCCGGGCGCTGTTAGTGCCAGGCTAACCCGCTCTTCAACAATTTCTACCCAAAACGCTTCTGTGGTCGTGAGGCTGCAAAGGACATGTAAACAACCTTGTGGGAACAGTAAGTGTCCTTCCTTCTAGTAAGCTAAAGGTGAGAGGGTGGCTGACTTTATTACTCCCATCCTGCGCTTTCATTACGACAGATGCATGGGTCTTGTAGACGGTGCAAAAGTTTCAAATAGAATTTTACGGTTCCCCTCATCAGTATGCTAGTCTGTGCTCCTTCTGCTTCTCTGTTCACGATGCAGTGCTCATAGACGAAAAAGTCTTAGCCCTTCTAAGGAAAGGAGCCATCTTTTAGTCGGTGGTGCATCCCAACGGGTTCCTCTGAAACCTTTTTCTAGTCGACAAGTCTGATAGGGGCCTGAACGAGTGGCTGGTATACCACCACTTCAAAATGGAAGGCATTCATCTCCTCAGGGACTTGCTGCATCCATCCGATTGGATGGTGCGCTTGGACCTGAAGGATGCTTACCTCTCGGTTCCAGTTTTCCCCCCTCGTCGCTGTTTTATGCAGTTCATATGGCGCTTCCAGAACTTCAATTGCCTCACTCTTCCCTTTGGCCTGTCGTCTGCTCCCTGGTGCTTCATGAAGGTCCTCAAGCCAGTGATGGCTTCTTTGTGCACAGGTAATCTGGCTAATCATTTACCTGGACGACGTGCTCATCCTAGACCAATGCCCAAGAAACTGATGGCGCACCTCCAAACAGCAATAAACCTGTTGCACGGTTTGGGGTTCGTTATCAATGAAAATAAATCTCTTCTCAGCCCGACCGGCGACCTTTCTGGGGTTCATCATAGAATCCACTTCTTCATCCCTGTGTCTCCCATCTCGCAAGGTCCCAAAGATCAGGCACGAGCTCTGCCAAACGCTCTTCAAACCGTACACGTCTCTCAGACAAATCATTCGTCTGGTAGGGCTGTTCCCCCCCCCCCCCTCGATCCAAGCGATTTTTTCAGGCTCTCTGCATTACCAGGCCTTGCAGCGGCTGAAGGCACATCACCTCAGGAAGGGCCTCACATATTGTCAGTCGGTCCAGTTGACAGATGAAGCCAGGGAGGAGATATAGTGGTGGCTCACTTATTTGGACGCCTGGAACAGAAGGGCAGTCTTCGGCACCACTCCAGACCTGGTGATAGAATCGGATGCCAGCAGGTCCTGCTTGGGCGCCAGGTGTGGGGATTTTTCCAGAGGAGGAAGGTGGTCTCAACTAGAATTACACTTGCACATAAACTGTCTGGAGCTCCTAGCAGTTTCCTTCACGGTTCAGTGTTAGACAAAAGATCGCATCCACTCCACTGTCCTATTAAAGATGGACAATGTCTGAGCAGTGAGATATACCAATCACTTGGGAGGCACCAGATCACAAGCCCTAGCAAACCTGGCAAAGCAGTTTTGGAATTTCTGCCTAGAGAATCGGGTCTCGATCACGGCAGAGTACCTCCCAGGCCAGGAGAACTAGGTAGCAGACTTGCACTCATGTTACCTTTGGGACTCGAGTATTTGGAGACTGGACCCTCCGGTCTTCCGGGGGCTAGCCAACAAGTGGGGCCTGTTTTCAATCGATCTGTTTGCTCGCCTTGATCACCAGTCTTCAGCTGGAGACGGGACCCTCTAGCGAAGGCAGCAGATGTGTTTCTCCAAGACTGGAGTCGGGCGAAGGCTTGCGCTTTCCCCCCCTACTTGATGATCGCATGAGCATCCGCTTACGTTCGCAGGCATAAGGCAGAGGTGGTCTTGATAACACCCATTTGGACGTCTCAAGTGTGGTTTCCGGTTCTTCTGGAACTTTCTTGGGCTTCTCCAATCCGAGCCCCCCCCCCCCCACCTCCCTCAGATTCTGCTGAATCCAGATTGTGAGCCGCACCGACTGGTGTCAGAGGGGTCTTTACATCTCATGGTGTGGCGGATTAACCCATGAAATGCTGGAAGCTCCCAGGCCTTTGGAGCCACGCCGAGTTCCTCCTGTCCAGAGCCTGGGCAGACTAAACAACTAAACGCTACCATTCGTCTTAGACGAGATGGGTGTGTTGGTGTCTGCAACGGGGTGTGGATTCCATGGGAGCTGATGTAGTCCAAGTTCTTAATTCATATTCCGCTAGAGCTGAAAGGAAATTATCGTATTGTTCAATTAATGCTTTTCGCTCAGCGGGACATGCTCCTATTGATGGGACTCCGGTCGGTGAGCACCCTTTTGCTTGCAGATTGCTCAGAGGGATTTGTCGCTCTCTTGCTCTGGAACCGCGCTATGCAGTGCTTTGGGATGTTAATTTGATCTTGATCCTTTTCTTGTCTTGGCAATCAAACCTATTTTTGTCTTGAAAAGAGCTTTCAGCTAAATTGGCAATGTTACTGTGTCTAGTCTCATGCAGGAGGATCTCAGACATGTGAGCCTTGGTTAGAACAGCCAGGTGTTTTCCCTTCACTGTAAGTAAACACACCAAGTGCAATACTCCCGCAATTTCTTATCCAGCTTTTACCGAATCTCCCAAACTATGTGGTAAAATGTCTCAAAGCATACAAGGAGATTACTGAGGAAAGTTGCTCTCCGGGCGAGAGACAACTTCTCATTGTACTGAGAAAAACGTACAAAGAAAGATCCTCACCTAAAGTAGCCTGCTGGGTTCATGGGTGATGCAAGAAGCTGGCATTGACACTAAGGTCTTTGGAGCACATTCGGTAGGAGGAGCAATGGCCTCGAAAGCCTTTTGTCTGGTGGCATGCCTAGAAGATCTTATGCGTGCAGCAGACTGGTCCTCAGAATCCACTTTTAAGAAATTCTATTTTAACCCAGCGGTGGATGTAGCCCAATTGGTGGTAAGTAAGCTTTGAAATATCATAATCCTCGCCTCTGGTCCTGACATAGAATGACAATTTTCCTAGCTTAAGTGAAGGAAAGTTTCAATTCTATTGGACAGGGAGGCAAGGATTATCCCTTCCAGTGGTCAAATCAGATGCAGACCCACACCGTAATGGAGTAAGTAGTCTTTTTTTCATTTAAAGTTTAGCCTCAATGATTTGTGGAAACATTGGATTGATATTGCAGTATTGATTACCTGGTTGGAGTGTCACATGACCTGCTAATGTTTTTGTGCAAGAGCCTTTGTCGGAATGGTCACTGCCACAATGTGTCTTTGCAGGGAATGATGGTTCTAAACAGGACGCATGAAGGAGACTGTTGGCGTGATTTAAAGAAAGAGGGAGAGCAAGCAGTGTCAGAGGACTTTGTTGAGACCTGGTTATAAATACTGAAGAAGGACTGTTGAACTCTTGTGGGTTTTTTCCCCTAATGTTCATGGAAAAAGTAGTTTTTTGTATCGCTTTAATGGTTGCTGTGTTATGTTTATGCAATTAAAGCGAAGAAGGAAAAGCATAATCCTCACCTCTGTGTCCTTAATAGAATTGAAACTTTCCTTCACTTAAGCTTGCCAAATTTGTATTCCTCCACACATACCTGCTGCTGGTATTTTATATCTCTCCCTCTTCTCACTAATAAAGCAAAGCTTTTATAACGTATACCCAATTTTATTCATATGAAGTTGGCGGGGGCACCTTTCCCACCGAGCACCCTGGTGTGTAAATCTTATTTTGTTGGACTCTGAAGCACCGAAAGAGTTGGTATTTGTCACAATCAAAGCGCTCTGCTGTATGGAAACCGTAGACCTAACAAGCATATCACAAAGAGGAAATTTTACCTCGCAGCTACAGTAAGCAAGTACTGTAGAAAGAGAAACTTTTCCCTTTAAGCCGCAGTTAATAATAAACAGTGTTGAAGCAGAAGGCACGTGGCAAACCAAAGCTTGTATTAATTTGTTACTCTAGTGATCCAGCGTTTTCTGGGCCCAACTTTTCTTACTATGACTTACTTTGTCTTTCGATGGACCTTGTATGTCTACACTGAGGGGAAAGAGAGTTAACGGTGTACTTGCATTAAACAGTGCAACCATTTGGCTGCTTAATGAGGACTAGGAATCAATGGCCAAATTTAAACAAGCTTGATAAGATTCAGGTAAATCACTCTCAACACCATTGTTAGACCTGGCACCATTGGCGTGGGTCTCCCCTCCATTTCTTGCTTTTTGTCTCCTCTGTGTTTGCTGGTGTTAGATGCTCTGGGCGCTGTGCCACGGCCATTCCGTGCCACAGCGCGAATGCTCCCTATGGTAAATTGACTGTATGAATTCATGTTCCCATAATTGGCTCATTTGGTTTACCTGTTAGTCTCTAGTATAGTGCACCGTGCGTGCCTAGAGCTGGTAGACCGAATGCTGCTGGTGGGCCTGCAGCGCTGATTGCGCCACCCACAGAAGCAGCTTGTAAAGTGGACAGTCGAATTTAGTATGCCTGAGCTCAGAATATTAAAGTACATCTTTTAGTGAGGGTTATTTCTATATTCTGTGTCTGAAAATACCACTTTGGGAAAGTGGGTATTTTCTTGCCTAAGTCTTCCAGTGTGCTCTGCTGTTGTGTATTGGCCGTCTGGTTTTGGAGGGACAGGGTAGGCTGAACCCGACCTGGGTCGAGTAGAGGAATCTGCAGCTGGAGTATGGGGAGGGGTGACCCTTTGGTCTGAGCAGGGCTGGGCCTGGCAAGGTGAGTGATGGCTCCAGCCCTCACTGTGTGTCTGATGGCAGACCCTCTCTTCCTCAAAGGCAGGATGCCGCCTCGTAAACAACGTGCCCCCAGGACCTCCCCGAACTGGTTCTGACTGGGTTCAGTGACTTGTGACTTTTGAGAGAACAAAGGCGAGGGGGGTATAAAGATGTGCGTGAAAACCCCCACGAGTGTGTTACTTCGGGATGTCAAGACGAACCTCTGTCCGTGTAACTAGAGGGAAAGGACTTTGAAACTTTCATCCATCTTGCTGAAGCAACTACCCAAGGGCCTGATTTGAGCTTGCCTCTGTAGTGTAGCTCCTATTTCCCTAATAGGCTCTGCGCATTGGAATAATATACCCTATAGGCTTGACATAGGACTGAGGTCGGTATGTCCCTATCGAGTATATTAAACTTAATTATTTGTGCCAGCTAGCTCAGAGGCCACTAGAAACTCCTTGGATTACAAGAAGGGAGTAGTTTCTGGCAGCCGCAAAACATGACCACTTTGTTTCCCTTTAGAATCAGAACGTGTCCCAGAGTCGTGGAAACAATAGATAACCGTTTCACTCCGCTCAATCGTGCATGCTTAGTTTTCCTCAAAGTCGCACAGAAAGAATAGACGGGCGTTTCAATAAAAGCTTTATTGAACAGTCTTGTTTCTCGTGTAAGTAATATGTGCTGTTACGATCACAAGACAGTATGCAAGATAAATAATGTACAGCGTAAGCAGTAGAAATAAATAATACTGCGCTAGCATGATCTTTAGTAGATATTCATTTACATAAATAACACATACTAAAAATACGAGTACTCGTACGATGCGCTTCTAAGCTAGTTCTACCCCAATGTTCCTAACCTAACCTAGGTGTAGGGAGAGGTATGAAGTAGGTGAAGTATTCCTTACTACGGTATACTAAGAGTATGGTAAGTCTAGTATGCCAAGAGTCCCTCTGGGTTCTAGTCAGCTCCATACCTTAAGAATGAGAGAGGTAGGAATCTCTTGCCAGACTCGAACTCCAACACCCCGCAAGGGAAGTCAGATCACTGGAAGCTGGACTCTCTGCGTGCAGGGATGACAGCGTCTTCTCAGTGCGTCAGGCCGGGAAACGGGCTCCTCTGAAGTCGAGGTCTCCTCTGATTTACAAGGGCTAGGGAAGGTATATTTATACCTGAGAGGTACCTCAGGATGTTAGCATTGACGTGAATCGGACAACGGAAGACGTCATGAATGAACCCTTAAGGTATAACGGTTCATGCATAATAGATGAGTCCTTGAAGAAATCAATAGTCCTGTGCTAGGGAAACTCCCGAAGCCTAAGGGTCTGTTCTTCAAGAACTCGTTGTGACGTTAGGGTGGACGGATGTCGGAGACCATGCCTGTATTTGGAGTGCACGGTTTAATGCCTAAATAAGGACTGGGATTTTATGCCTATATAAGGGCAGGGCGAATTGTGCCTATATAAGTACATGATACAGGAAAACCTATATACGGACACCCTAAGAGGAATACAACACCTCCTGCCGAAGTCTCAGGGACATTAGACTTCACCCATCAGCCTTCTGAATTCCTATTTGAGGGGGATTCTACCCTCAGGTGAGGCCTCTGTTGAGAATTCCAGAGCCTCTGGTTCTACTGCGGGGAACGTGTGTTGAAAGGCGCTATCGCGGGCCGCTGCAGCTGAGGAGCTGTGCCGCTGAGTGCCCGCATTTGCCATCCTACGGAAATCATCGCTATCGCGGGCCGCTGCAGCTGAGGAGCTGTGCCGCTGAGTGCCCGCATTTGCCATCCTACGAAAATTATCGCTATTGTGGGCCGCTGCAGCCGAGGAGCTGTGCCGCTGAGTGCCCGCATTTGTCTGTCCTACGAGAATCATCGCTATCCCTAATGGGGGCCGCTGCAGCTGAGGAGCTGTTGCCGCTGAGAGCCCGACTTTGCCTGTGTTACGATAATCATCGCTATCGCTATTGTGGGCCGTTACAGCTGAAGAGCTGTTGCTGCTGAGAGCCCGCATCTGTCCTTGCTAAGAGGATCAGTGCTATCGCTATTGTGGGCCGCTGCAGCTGAGGAGCTGTTGCCGCCGAGAGCCCGCCTTTGCCTGTGTTACGTGAATCAGCGTTATCGCTATTGTGGGCCGCTGCAGCTGAGGAGCTGTGGCTGCTGCGAGCCCGCATTCAATCACCATCTCAGGATCATCGTGGGTGCACGCCGCGGACCGCTGCAGCCGGGATCTGTGGCCGCTGTGAGTCCGCCTGTCATCCTCGCGGCTTGCTCCCGAAGCCGCGTGCCGTGCCCCCCTTTAAATCTCAGGTACATTGTGCATCACTGGGTCGCGTAGACCCCGGCTCCGAACTAAGTTCGTTTCACACGCTATTGAGTGTTTTGATTGCCTTTTTAAGTGAACGTAGATTTACGTGCATTGTGGCTCTTTTGATCGTATTTGAGCCTTGTGTTAAACTGATATAAAGATACTTATTTTCCTATAGCTACTTGTGTGGTGTCCCTTTGTGGTGTCTTCACTGCGTTATTGTGTATGGTCATAAATGCTTCACACACTGCCTCTGAGATAGGCCTGTCTGCTCGTGCTACGTTAGCACAGGGTTGAGCAGGGGTTATCAAAGGGTGTAGCCCCCTTACTCTGACTTAGGAAGAAGGGTCCCTACTTGGACATTGGCGCCAGCCACTCCCAACTAGAGATCCCCATTTCTAACAACCATACTATACAAGTACAATATAGCAACAGTGAGACCGAGTCTCCTAAAGATATTTAGATGAATCAGAATGAAACAGACAAGGAGCTCCACAGCTGCTATGCAAAACAAAAGTACTAATACTTGATGTTCAGAAAACAATCTAAAGTTATTCAAGGGGGCGTGGCCAAGATGGCGGACGGTTGAGACGTGTTTTCGAGTCTCTCCGCTCCCCGCTGCCGGGCCCAGCCACCTAGAACAGCAACACGCAGGGGTAGAATCCACCGAGATATCTGGCTACCCAGCTGAGGTGCCGAAAGATCCTTGTGGCCGCAAAACTGCGTGGACACGCTTCCCTTTTCCTTGTACTCCGGAGTGGAGACGCGGCCTGCGTGCCGAGGCCTAGACGCGTGGATGGCCGCCGGAGTGCGCTATCTCTGAGTCTGTCATTCCTGGCAACGGAGGCCGGTGCAGCTCTCGTCTCGGTGGTGGGCCGAGCCAGCAGTGCAGCGGAGAACAGATGAACTACCGAGCGGGCAGACGTGATCGGCAGAGGCGAGAGAGGGCACGGCTACCCGGATTGATTGTCTGCCCCCGGGGCACCAAGGTGAGGAGGCGAGTGGAAAGAGCCACGGCCGGCGTGATCCAGAGAGGCCCCGGGCTACCCGGCCCTCTGGACAAGCACCCTGACTGTGGACCCATCCGATATCGCAGGAGGTCGACGCGGCAGGTGAAGGGGAGACCTCCGGGAGGAGCGACTGCAATAGCGGCCTTGTAGGGAGAAAGAGATCACCTCGGTCCCTTGGAGCCACACCCTGCCGGCGATGGAGGGGGTCTGTAGGACAACACCACAGGGGCCTCCCGCGCCTGCATCGGAGGAGGGGTCCCACAAGAGAGGAAGGCGCGGCCACCCCACTGGACCACAAGGAAGTAGCGGGCAGCCGGCCCCGGGGTGCGCCCCCCCACCATATTGAGCGGCAGGGCCTACTTGCGGGAACATTGCTCGGCCCTCCAGGGGGCCGAGCCGGCTGGGCGACCCACGCCGAGGACTGAAGCAATGAAATGCGGATGACCCACAGTACCTTAACACTCAGGGCCCCATAGCCTTGACTCTGCCTGCTAGGGGGCGCAACCACTGCAAGACCATAATACGTTGGCCCTAGAGAGGGGAAACAAGCCGCCCCACGCCTGACCTCAAGCACTCACGATTTGAGCAACGCGGTGCATGCGGGCAGCCGCTGAGGATCCCCTCCTGCAGACATCCCCCAACGAAGCTCACGAGCACTTAAAGGGCACTGGATTAACAAGACAGTAGAGCCGGCAGCGTTGGGTGTGTACCTGGGCCTGTGGCGGTGGCAGGGTCGGGCCACACATCGGGTGGAGCAACTCTGGAGCGCAGCTTGCCCCACCACAGAAACCTGGACCGAACCTGAAGAAATCCAACTCAGATACCGGGGCTAACACTCGCTCCCGCAACAGGACCTCCCAACCCCCTTTCAAACCACTTCCTGGCACCTCATCTATCCCCAAACATGGCGGCTGCAAGGGGAAAGAAAGACCACAACCTTAAGGACATGCTCTTAAAGTCAACAAGAGGACCAGGGGGTGGTGCACTTTCGACGACTCCCTCTGACGGGCCCTATGGCACTGGGGTCCCTGACGAGCCATCACACACCCTTACCTGGAATCGCTGTTCGCCTCTTTGCGCGAGGACCTTCAATCCTTCAAAAGGGAGCTCACACAGGAACTGAAAAACTCGGCGTGACCTAAACTGACTGGGCGAGAGAGTCTCCACGTTGGAAGACCATGAAACAAGCAGGGTGGAGGAAATAGAGCAACTCCAACAAGAAATACTATGCCTCAGGTACCAGCACCTGGATCTCCAAGCCCACACAGAAGATTTGGAGAACAAATCGCGCCGGAATAACATCCGCATACGAGGGGTCCCATCTGGGGCCGAAGGATCAGACGTCACTTTCTTTTCGAAGGACCTCTTCAGATTCACCCTGGATGTCAACCCTGAGGCGGACATCAAGCTCGACAGAACGCACAGAGTGGGCCCCAAACGCTCGCCCAAAGCCCCACCGCTAGACATCCTCACGTGCGTACACGATTGCCCCTTGAAGGAGCGCATCCTCCAAGGGGCCAGAGATAAACATCCCTTACAATATCAAGGCTACCATCCGGTCCTTTATCAAGACCTCGCAGCAGCGACCCTCCAGAAGTGTAAAGACTTTCGTCCTATCACCGCGCACCTCCGTGCGCAGGAGTACGCTACTCGTGTGGTCATCCCTTTTGCCTAATCTTCTGCCACGAAGCGAAACCAAAATCGATCACTGGAGGAAGCACGCCGCACACTGGACTTGAGGGGTGACCCACCCGAGTCTATGCGGAACGATGGAGGGGAATCAGACGGTATGAGCAACGGGGGGGGTCGGAGCCTTCCTGGCCGAGGTTCGCCCGGACCCTGACACAATAGCCAGAGAGAAGCAGGCAGTCATAGACACATTATCCGGAGCGTCCTCAAGACCGGCAACACCCTGATTAAAGCAGGGCTTACCTTTGGGGTCTTCTACTCCTATTTTTCCGCTCTGCCCCTTTTCTGTCTACCATCTCTGCCTTCCCACACTGCTTCAGCTTTGGGTGGCGGGCCGGGAGGGGGGCCGCACCCACGAACCCCAACTTGTGAACATAAAATGGACTTACCAGAAATTGACCTTACATTCATTTATACCAGTTTTAATTTGTGGTCGTTTTTTGTCACAGGTTTAGGTCCTCTATTGTTTTTTCTGTTGGGTGGACCCGGGAATTACCTACACAAGACTTTGATCTCACTGTTCCCATGCGCACTAAATATCACCCACGTTGCCTACATGACTTCCCGTTCGCTCAAGGGTAGCCTCAGTAGAGAACCTCACCCCTGTGCCCAATGGCAGACCGATTGAGAGTTCTCACACTGAATGTTAAAGGCCTTAATCATCCCCTCAAAAGGAGCTCTATCTTATCATATCTGGAACACTTTGGGGCATGTGTTTGCCTACTGCAAGAGACACACCTCCTCCCTCGCAACAAGCATAGGCTCTGCTCCAAACATTTTCTGCACCAGTACTTTTCATCTCTCCCGAACAAAACGGCAGGAGTGGTCATCCTGGTCTCCCGACACTTCAGGGGCAAAGTACTATCCAAAGAGGCCGAACTAAGGGGGAGGTTGTTAGCATTCTCACTACAAACGGGCTCCAGAACTATTACAATGGCCTCTATATACTCGCCTAACAAAGGGCAAGAGTCGTTCCTACGACAGGCAGTGACAGAGATCATGGGGACCCCAAACCGCTCAGTCTTGGTGGGGAGCGACTTAAACCTCGTCTTCGACAACAATATGGACAGATCTGCACAAAGACAGGGCCAGACAGGCTCCCTATCTAAAGAGGGAGCGGGCTGGTTAAAAGACATGGGCCTAGCCGATATCTGGAGGAACATTCATACACAGACCCGAGACTACACATACTATTCATTCGCGCATAAAACATATGCCAGGCTAGACTATTTCCTGGGTTCACACAAACTTACTTCTAGAGTACAAGGAGTTACTATTGAACCCCAATCGGTGTTGGACCATGTGGCCGTAGTATTCCCGTTGGTGCTTGCCTATTGATTGACTGCACTAGCTATTCACATATCTGATTCATGTAGGTTGACGCAGTGACATAATAAGAGGAGAATGCTCTAGATTTGGCTTTATTCTTATTTGGATACACAATCTTTGTACTACCCATCCTGTTGTGACCGATTATTTGTTTTTTATGTCATTTACGCTATCCCAAGATGGCCGATACTTTCTCCTTATGGCTCCTTTTGGTACCTTCCGATTAAGTATTGTATGAACTACTTATAGATTTGGATTTTCGGATAGAGATGATACTGTGACGAAAGGAGAGGGCATAGCTATAGACTGAATTTTATCTTTATTTGGATACACAATCGTATTTTGTGATCTGAGATTTGCATTGGACAACATATACTGCCTTTACATAAATACGGTTAAGATGGCGCACACGGTGGTGAATTCATGTCACGTGATCAACATGTTTTGATATTTATTGAAGTCACAAGATCGCGCAGATGTTCCACGCCAAAGGTACAGCGGCGTACTCGCCGGATACTGTTTTCGAGTCGCAGTGGTAAGGGAATTTTGGTTTACTGTTTCTGCTCTAACGTGGGTCTAAGTGAGCTCTAAAGTATCGCCTCATGACTTGGAGAGGGTTGACGCTTTTTTGCTTTATTCATTTGCAGTAGTTGAATTTACAGTTGTTCTGGAACCCTTCCAACTTCGACGGCCTTTTCGTATGAACTCTAGACCGTGGCCTTTTTTCAGCTGATTCTGTGGTTTTCGCTCATATAATGGCTCTCTCTTCCTATTATGGGGACTATATTATTGAGTACGAGATGGGTCGGGATGTCCGTTTAGAATCCCAGATTTTTGTGTGCTAATTAACCGAACATAAGTTTTATCTTACATTTCTATATACTGGTTGTTAAGGATTTTTAGCAAAATATGGGGTATCTTGTCTATTGAAATAGTGGTATATGAGATTTGGATTGAATGATCTGTGGATTTATTGACCCTTGTTAGCCCTGACTAGGGTTGTTTCTTGTTTGGTTACTTTCCTTTTTCGTTGCAGTAGTGGACATACATCTTATGTGGGATACTTCTAGTTTGATGGCCATATCGCTTTGAACTTTACTTTACGGTTCTTTCTGACAGGTTATATTACCTTTTTATACACTGTTCACTTCTATTAATATGGGGAATGCACAATTTTGTATATGTTGTGTCACTCGGGTGTTTTTACTGCTTTGTCTGTTTTCTACACCTTACGTTGGGTTTGATTTTACTTTTAAATAAATCTGGAAATCTAATTCTGGAATATGCATGTGTTTTGAATCGCAAGACAGTGCTTCTGTCACAACTTTAGGGTATTGGTTTGTACACCTTTCTATTACGGCACACTGTCTCTTTTTGAACTGCGGTCTCCTCTCTTGACAATATCACTATTCTTGCTATACTACCCTACACAAGTGTGGGCCCTTTCCGAAAGGAGAAAATGATGATTTGGCTTCCCACATACTATGGTGATTATTGGTCCTTCTCGGTTGAGTGGCTATAATATTTTAACACCATGTATTCACAATTTACAGCCCTGAAGAAGTCGTGGTATGACAAAATACCGGCGAAACACGCGTTGGCTGTATCAGAATTGAAGATGGATAGCTGTATCAAAAATTTGAAGATATGTTGCTGCTTACATTAAATGGATCAATATTGAAATCTTGTGAGAAATCTGCATTTGCTGTGGAGGAACTAGATATTGATTACCCCGGACTGTACATTTTAGATTAAAAGTGGACTACGAAAATACACCTTGTTTATGAACATTACTCTATTTTGGACTGTTGATGTGCTCGGATTGGTAATTTGACAAATGTCTGTTTCTTTCTTTGAAAGTTAATGTTTTGGGGTTACTGTGGTAACTGATCCTTTCTATCTTAGTAGGACTCCCAATATTGTATTGTATTTACTCTCCCCTATATACACTGCAGAGCGCATGTAGCTGGTGATATACCTGGTTACCACATATCCGACCACGCAACCTTAGTAGTTACCATAGAAATCCCAAGGCACAGCCCCAAGACATGGCGCCTGAGAGCTAGTCTCCTGCAATGACCTGAGAACGTAGGTCAAATTACCAGAGCTATCAACAACTATCTGGCCATTAATGATACCCCGGACACTGCCATTTCCATTATATGGGACGCATTGAAGGCAGTGGTCAGGGTGGAATTGATCCCCATATCGTTGGCCGAAAACAAAGAACGCAGGAACAAAAGGGAGGGCCTCTCTCACATCAAGTTGCGGAACTCGAGCGCATTCATAAATGGACCGGGGCTCCTAGGGTTTGGAGACAGCTGGAGGCCGCCAGAACCCAATTAGCTGGCATCGATACAGATAAGGCGGAATACGCTGCAATCCGCTTAAAGCACCAATTTTATCTCGGAGGAGACAGGGGTGGGTGCCTCCTGGCCAACAGGCTGAGGATTCAGCGGCAAGAGCACCGGGTCCAGGAGGTGCTGGACTCCGAGGGCCGGGCAAAGATTGAGGACCCCCACTTAGCAGGCACATTTAGAAATTATCAAGAACTGTACACAGCACAAAACCTCCAGTCGGAGGGGATACCGACATATCTTCAATAGGCACATACATCTACCCTAACTTTGGAACAGAGGGAAGTCTTGGACCGCCCTATTAGAATCGAGGAGGTCATCTCCTGTATAGCCGGCCTAAAGCTTTCCAAATCCCCTGGCCCAGACGGCTTCCCAGCCATTTTCTACAAAACCTTCTGCCTGACCCTGGTACCCCTCCTCACCCGACTCTTCAATGGCCCTCCCCCATCAATGAAGATGGCCTCCATTGCAGTGATCTGCAAACCAGGGAAAGACAAAACTCGATGCTCCTCGTATAGACCGATTTCCTTTTAAACATGGACCTTAAAATCTTCACAGGAATCTTAGCGGCACGCCTCAACCCTCTATTGCCGGGTCTCCTAGACCCGGATCAAGCAGGTTTTGTCCCACAAAGTCAATGCGGTGACAATACACGTAGTGTCCTCCACCTCATAGAAAAGGCTCAGAGACAAAGCCAAGAACGAATGCTCCTATCGGTCGACGCCAAGAAGGCGTTTGACAGGGTCCACTGGCCCTACCTCGAGGCCACCTTGGAGCATTTCGGTATAGGCGATAGATTTCGAATGTGGATCTCTAGCACTTCCACTTCCCATATTCCATACTTAGGACTCCGAATCGCCCCCACGATATCCGAGACAGTGGCCCTCCATTATCGTGCACTAATCTGTCGTACGCTCTGACCTTAGTCGCTGGCGGAACCACTCCCTCTTGCTTGGGAGGATAGCCGCAGTGAAAATTGCAATGCTACCCCGGATCTTGTACCTATTCCAGGTCCTACCAATAGAACCCCCACTGGGCTCACTTCGCTCCTCCAGGAACGATTTGAATCGCTTTGTCTGAGCTGACGGGCGTCCCCGACTCTGCAGAGACCTAGCTTATAGGTCCCCCCTGGAAGGTGGCTTAGGGGTTCCGGACCTTGTTCGATACTACCAGGCCACCCAACTAAGAATCTTTGTGGAGTGGTCGCGCGCAGAGTCGGAAAGGCACTGGCTTTTTTTGGAAAGGGCGCTTGCAGGGCAATCCCTGTGGAAGATACCCTTTCTCTCTAAAAACACACGCCCCCCCCAATTTATATCTCTCCTCTATCACTAAACTAGCAATATGGGATAAGGTGGCGACTCGAAGGAACTTCACCTCCTTCCCCTCCCCCCTGAAACCCATAGTAGGGAACCCCGATTTTACACCGGCCCGAACTGACCCAGTGTTTCACCGCTGGAACCAAACAGGATGCAGAACGGTGGGACACATGTTCGACACAGAGGGTCCCATTCGGATCTCTTCGCCAAGAGCACAGACTCGTCAAAGGTGAAATCTAGCACTACACCCAGATACGTCACTGTGTGATGCAACCCACAATCCGCCCAAGGGCACAACGACATCTTATCCCATATGAACGCTGGCTGCTTTCTAGCACGGCAAACACGTCTTATTACTCATCTGTATAGGCTCCTAAGCCTGGAGAGCACAACCACCAAATCCCCAGGCCACAAGCGATGGGAGTCTGAGATCGGTCGGGACCTATCTTCGAAAGAATGGGAAGACATCCACTACCGCGCTCGACACACAGCCCGTTATGGCCCAGGCATCGAAACGGCAACTAAGATCATAACATATTGGTACCTCACCACCATCAGACTACACAAACACACACCATCTAGATCACCCGACTGTTGGTGCCAATGCAGATCTCCCAGCACATTACTACATATACTATGGGAACGCCCGAAGCTAGCTGCATACTGGATATAGGTTCCTAAAGACACACACACACTCCTAGAAACAGAATAGATTCCCGGCTTATATTCTTCTAGGTCTCCCTTAAGCACTTACCTTGCCATTAAAGTCCCGCAGAGGCAGACAGATTGGGCTAGCACTACTGGCAGCCCTCCAGAATATACTAGTGCATTGGGGCACCAGATACATTCCGACTCATCAGGGCTGGCTACACAGACTGTGGTATATAATGGGGATGGAGCAAATCAACCTTACATTAAAGAATCAAGGTTCATCATTCCTGAGGCTCTGGAAGCCCTTCTTAACCCTCTTGACGACAGAATTTCGCGAACTCACATTCCCTAAATACTTACGCCTACTCCGCCTGTCGGAGGACAACACAGCACCTACCTATGACCGCTAAATCGGGATGGGATGTGGGGGACAGTAGCATCTTTCTTACTCATTTTTAAACGGGTACCCGGGTCCGGGTTAGGGAGGGTGGGGGGAGTTATGGGGGTAGTATATAATTGTTACAATTATAGCCTGTGGTTTACAAGCCATCACTGTCTAGTATAACTGAAACTACAATAAAGAAATTCAAACCATAAAGTTATTCAGGCTATACATTAGAAATCTAAGTATCCCGAGTGCTTAGAGAAAAAATGATTTAATTATGCAAAGAATCTCAGTAGTCAAAGAGTTACATATGGGAAAGCACAACATGGCACGGCAAATATAAAGAGATAAGCATTTGCATCTAGTAAGCTTCAAGAGTCAAGGAATCAGGCAAGTGGCTGCCTAAACTAAACTTAAAGTAGAGTTCGTATTAATTATTTAGGTCTAAATCTCTCAAGGTCCATGCAAAGGGCAGTTTGGAATCAAGTTGCACGTGTCAATTGCTAAAAACTAAATTATAATACTAAAGGTTACACAGACAAATTTGCACACGTTTAGAATCCTGAATCAAGTTAAGATGATGATTTAAAGTGAGCTACACATTTTATTTTATTTTAAAGGTTTTATATAGCGCTGGCTAGACCCGGAGGTATCAGAGCACTTTACAGGAGCGAGAGCTAGGCAAATGTCAATGGAACAAAGGATACATGCAAAATACAATCAAGGATATGAGAATATCCAACATCAAATCAGGAGAAAGGCAAAAAGAAATTTTGGATCTAAGGATTACATACAGTTAGAAAAAAAAAAAAAAGGGAGGTGTGTAGGAAAGTAGGATCTGATTCTTATGGTTACCCCCACTTTTTGCCTGGTGTTACACTGTTTTGACTAGTCTGACTGGGATCCTGCTAATCAGGACCCCAGTCTATCTGCTTTCTATTTAAAATGTTATGCCATGTACTTTGGTACACTCCAGATTGGATACTGGGGAACCCTTATAAGTCCCTAGTATATGGTACCCATGTACCCAGGGCATAGGTACCCCAAAGGCCTCCCATGGGCTGAAGCATGTATTATGCCACCCATGAGAGGCCATGCAAAATGGAACTACAGCTCTGCCATTGCAGCCTGTGTAAGCTGGTGCTTGCCCCACTTACTTCAGATATAGGTTCACTATATCTATAGGTCACTACACTTAAAACTTATAAGGCACCCCTATAGCAGGCCTTAACAATCCTGAAGGCAGGGTGCTGGGTTTTACGTGAGAGGGTGCCCCTGCATGAGTAGAGCCCCTCTGCAGCCTTCGGAGACCATTCTCCCGGGTTGTCTGTGACTCAGCCAGACATATAGGTAGAGGTGCATTATAACCTCGTGGAAAATGCTATCTCGAAAACAGCTGAACAAAACATGTTGTGTTTGGTATCAAACACCTTGGAATCATATCTCCACACCGGTAACCGCTGTGGGAGGTATGATTCCACCCTTCTGAAGCGAGCTTCGTGGGGTCACTGGTCTTTCCGGTGCCAGCCTTCTTGACCCGGTCAGCACAAAATGGATGCTGCCAACCAGAGATACATTTCTGCCCTCCTGCTGCTGAGCCAAGCTCGAGCAGAGGAAGGCAGCACAATAGGCATCCTGTCACAGGGAGGTGTGACCACCTCCCAGACAGGATTTAGTGTATTGGGGCTGGGTGGGTGCACTTCCAAAGTGCCTGAAAGTCTGTACCTGGGGCACATTTGGTGTCCCTGTGCATAGTCCAGCTCAAACCAGTTCTGGGAGAGGTTGGCTCCTGCTCTGACACGAAACTGGACAAAGGACATGGGAGTAACCTCCCCTCTGTCCTGACCCTCCCCTAGGAGGGTCCCCTGAATCTGTCCAACCCTCTCCCGTGGGTACATAAGGGCTTACCTGGCTGTAAGACTTTAGATTTGACGTGGGCAAGATTCTAAAACAAGAAACCACTGACCTTCGACCTTCTGGGCACTCTGGACTTTGCTTCGTCCCTCTCTCCGTCCAAAGCATCGTCTGTGCCCTTGCACCATACAGGCTCCGTGCAAACCTGTGGGGCACTAAGGACAACTGAAGAATCTCCCTTGGGGTGAAGGAGTCACTCCCCTGCATTCGCAGGCACCGTAACGCAACTGACCGGTCTGCTGATCCTGAGCTCCTGTGGACTCCAAAGGCTCTAGCTACACAGGAGGTGGGTTCCGAAGTTCCTTGAGGTCGATCTGCCCTCTCACCGAGTTTGAGGCCAGTATCCCTCGTGGGGATCGCATAACCCGAACCCCTGTGCACCGCGTACTTTTGCAAGTGCATATGCTTGTTGGCGATTCCCGAGCTTGTACATTGGACTCCGTGTAGTCCTGATCCTGAGCAGTATTTCCACCAAAGAACTCCGGCCTCCTCGCACCGAGTGCTCCGTGGGCTGGTACTTTGTGATCTTGCTCGAGGTCCCCTCGCAATTCCTGGTCATTCGACCTGTGGGTCCTCTTGAGGGTCATCTTGATTTCTTTGGGCTTCCCTGGTTGCTCCAGACGTGCCCTGAATACCCATTGCTTGGTGAGTCCCCTGGACTTTGCTGGTCCACACCGTAACCTGCTTGACCTTCCTGCGTGGGTTGCTGTTGCCAAGGCTTGTTGGTGCTCCAGCCGGACACTGACCCCTCAGCACTCGACATCCTTCGTGGGACAGCTCACCTCCGGCTCCTGGTCGTCCTCGACGTCTCCTGGTCCTTGTGGCCGCAGAGTCAAGCATCCCTTCTTCGCACCTGAAGCACCCGACATCGGTGGGCATTCGTCTACCGAGCCCCTGGTCACTCTGAAGTGACCCAGACTCTGTCCCCTCTGCTTTCAGGTTCCTTCCATCACGAATCCACCCTTGGATTCCTACGGACACTTTCTTCCTTCCCGGCAGCAGCTCTTCTTTGCAGCCCTCCATTGAGAACAATAGCGGTTTCCGACACCACTCCAGGCCTATGCACCCGGCTCCTCTGGGATAGGTAACTCGGGTACTACGGTATCCATGGGTGGGGTGGCTCTCCACGGGTGGGGTGGATCTCCAACCTCCTAAGTTCCAAAGAGTTTCCTCGAAGGCCACCGAGAAGGGTCCTTAAACTTTAAAATTGTAACCGCAACTTCCCCATAGAATTGTACGGTCGTGTTGGCACAATGCACCTGTCCTCCGTGGGGTCCCTGTCTACTCACCTTGGGTGGTTCCTGGGGGTCCCAGCGATTCTACGTGTTCTAGACACTGTCTTGACTCCAGTCGTGGTTCTTATACCACTATTTTAGTATATGGTTTGGTCTCCCCCTGGAGCCCCCTGTGTATTGTGCTACTTACAACTGTTTCTTTGCTAAAGTATTGTGTGCTTTGTGTTGTATCCTCGTGTAGAGGATACTAGAGAGTGTTATATAAATAAATACATATGTTATAACTACTATGTGGTTCTCCTTTCATTTAGTTAATACTAAAGGTGATATTCTGGTAAAACAAGCTGCTTTACATTCCTTCAAGATTAAGCCTGAAGGCTGCTCTCCACAGCTACCACTAGGATAGCTTTCTAAAGGTTATCTTTGACCTCATACATCATAAGGGTCATTTGGACTTGTGCAAGGTGCCCACTTTAATTAGTGGACAGCGTATACCAGGCCAACTTCTCACAAGGTGTGACAGAGGAACACTCGTAATTAAGTCTAAAAAGAACCAGTGAGTAACAGAACACACAAAAATTACAGAAATATAATTAGAACATAAAATACATGGGAGACCATGGAGAGCAAGGCAGGTGTAAACAACAAGGAGATCAAAAGGAACACAAAAGGCCGGTAGATTAGCAGAGAGAGGATCTGAAATTGGTGTCAGATATCAGATTCTGAAAGGATCGTGTACTCCAGTATGTAGTGATGAAATGGCATTTAAGGTCTCTTTTGAAGCCGTGGGAGGAGGGGTTGCAACGAAGGGCCCTAGGAAGGGAATTCCAGATGCGAGGTGCGTTTCCTGAGAAGGAGCGAGTCTGGGTAGATTTCTTTTTAGTAACGGGGGAACGAGAAGAAGAGCATTAGAGCTTCTCATCGGTCTGGCACTTCCCGCTCTTGTGAGTTTATTTGATAAGTAGTCCGGGGATTGAGAGTGAAGAGCTTTGTGGGTGATGCAAGCGGTCTTGTAGATGCATCTTCCTTCGATGGGGAGCCAGTTAAGGGACTTAAGGGCAGGCGTGATGTGATCAAACCGTTTGCATCTGTTATAAGCCGGGCAGCCATATTGAGCATGGATCTGAGGGGGGCTAGGTAAGCTTTAGGGGTTCCAGTGAGAATAGCGTTACCGTAGTCTAGTTTAGAGAGGACTAGCGATTGAACGACCCATTTGATGTCGTCTTGAGGGATAAAGGGTTTGATTTTCTTGAGGTGTTTAAGTGTGAAAAGAGCTTCTTTGGCTGACTTATTGATATGGTCCTTCAGTGCCAAATTTTTGTCCAGGATGAAACATAAGGATTTAGCCGTGTTAGATGGAGTGAGCGGACAGTTTAGGGCTGTGAGGTCGGTAATCCAGCTTTGGATAGGGAGGTGGTTACTTTTTGGGGAAAATAGAAAGATTTCCGTTTTGTTGGGGTTCAGTTTTAGATGGTTAGAGTAAAACCAGGATTGAATCTTACTCGGAGTGTTGTTTAGATGAAGGATATTGCTGTGTGAATTGATTTTGTAGTAGAGTCGCGTGTCGTCCGCGTACAGGTGATAGTTGATCCCGACTTGATTCAAAATGATAGTAAGGGGTTCCATGACGAGGTTGAAGAGCGTGGGGGAGAGAATTGAGCCCTGGGGGACACCCAGAGAGACAGGAGTAGGATTAGAGAGGCAGGAAAGAATTTTAATTTGTTGTGTTCGGTGTTTGAGATAGGAGGTGAACCAGTTTAGGATAGTGCCATTGAGGCCAGAACGATTCATTACTAGCCTGTATCCTTGCAGTGTAGCACTCATTAAAATTCTCATATTCTTTAGTTGCGAGGGAGCATATATACATTTGGTTATTACATATCAATCACTTAATTAATTTATTTTTTAAAACTTTTTATTGAAACATACATGGTCCACCAATACAGTCAATAGATAACATCAAGCCTGCTTTGGCAATTACAGGAGCGAGGTGTACAATATTTCATACATCTGTCCAGGTCGTGGATACAACACCCAATACACCCCGAGGCACTTTCCCGTTGATCTTTCCCTTCACCTCCACCCCCGCCCAGTCTGGTCCTGTACTTCTCCCACGGACTCCAATTTTTTTCTCAATTTTTTTGGGGCAGCCTCTACTTTAATATAGAACTCTCTCTGCACCAATCTAAATCCTGTTTCCAGTTGATAAGTCTCGGCGGGGTCGGCGCCCTCCATGACCTTGCTGTGTTTCGCTACCACGAGGCCAACATGAGCCAAATTTTAGTATGTGTGGGCCACCTAACCTCTCCCGTGACTCCCAACAGGTGCCACCATGCGTCAAGTTGTATGTGTAGGCCCGTTACCTCGGACATCACCCCGGCTATTCCTGCTCAGTATCGCTGAATTTACGGGCATGCCCAGATCATATTAAAGAACGTGCCCATCTCCCCACACCCCCTGGCGCAGTGACCAGTATCACATCTACCTAGCTTGTGTTCTGGGAGCGTACATCCTGTGCAGTACACGGAGTTGGATTAATCTGGACCGCGCCCTTATGGCTACCTCCCTAGGACTCTGAATCGCTTCCATTCAATTGTATTCTTCCAGTAGCTCGTCCGCTTCCCATGCTTCTCTTAGTGGGCCTAGGCAGTCCGGACGATTGTTCATTAGTTTCTGATATGTAAGGGAGACCGCCTTATCCATCATGGGGTCAAGTAACAGTCTGTCTTCCATCGGGGAGTAGTCAGGCAGCAACTCCCCTTCTGGTACGTGGCAACGCACAGCATGTCTTAATTGTAAGTAACAAAACTGTTCTCCGTCCTTCATTTGGTATTCTGTCTGGAGTTCTTCAAAGATAAGCATGGCCCCACTCCTCCATATGTCCCCAGGATTATCTTTGCCGATAAGGCACCATCTACAGAAACCCTGCAGGCGTCCCACTTCACCCAGAACGTCGTTTCCCCAGAGCGGGGTTTTTTGAGTCACTCGATTCCCATCCCAGTAGCTTTGTGGCAGTGTGCCATGCTCGCACCACCGCCTGTGTGTGCGTAGGCAGAGACCTCTCCTGATTCGATACAGGGTTGTAGTGTACCCTCCATCCTCCATTGAAGTCGATCAACCCGGTATGCTGGCTCAGAGAGGGGTGCAAAGACCCACCCGTTGATATTAATGAGCTGGGCCGCCAAGTAATAATTCCAAATGTTCCGGACTGCCAAACCGCTCTCTCAGACCCCTCGTTGCAGTTTGCGCAAGGCTATACGCGTATTGCCACCCTCCCACAGTAGGTTTCTCTGCTCCCCTTCAATTGCCTGAAAGAATTTGTCTAGTATCTTGCAGGGGGTGTTCTGTAATGCATACAGCAGATGAGGGAGGGCCGTCATTTTAAACAATACAGCTCTACCCATGAGGGATATTGGTAGTCTTCTCCAGTGTGCTACATCCCCGCGCAGTCTCACTAATTGAACCTGTATATTTAGGTTAAAGAACTCCTTGTCTGATTTCGTGATCCATATGCCCAGGTATTTAAATTTGTCACGTTGTATTAGAGCCATAAATTCAGTTGTGAGTGGTGGGATATCACCAGTTAGGCAAAAATTAGAGATTTATCCCAGTTTATCTGGTACCCTGAATAACTCCCAAAGAGCCGGAGTATGTTAATACGTCTATGGAATGTATGCCAGGCTCTGTCCACATATAATAATTTGTCGTCGGTGTATAAGGAAATACGCTCCTCCCACTGTCCCCAACATCAATACCTCGGATCAATGGGTCCTTCTGGACCCACGCTGCGAGTGGTTCAATCATCATCGCGAAGATCATGGGGGAGAGGTGGGCACCCCTGTCGTGTGCCCCTATGCAGTGCAAACGATCTGGAGACCGACCCGTTTACCCAAACTCGGGCTATTGGGTTGCTGTAAAGAAGGCGAACCCAAGCACAGAATTTGGGGCCAAAGTCCAGCCTAGACAGGACGGCTTGTAGGTAGGGCCATTCAATGCTGTTGAACACCATGCAGGCTTCTGATGACAGTATCGCTGCTGGTTCTGTTGGATGCATCACCGTCACGTGCATTACACCATATAGGAGTCTGAGGTTCAGCCTGGTGCTCCTCTGGGGCTTAAATCCTGTCTGGTCTGGGTGGACTATTGTGGAGATAATGGGACTAAGTAAATTAGATAATACCTTTGCAAGAACCTTTGTTTCGAAGTTAAGTAGGGAAATGGGCCGATCGGAGCCACACTGCTCCAGTGGTTTGTCTTTCTTTGGAATGACCACAATTGTGGCCAGTCTTAAATCCTCAGATTGGCTTTCTTCCTGTAATGCGGTGTGGAACATATCTAACATTGGTTGTGCCACCACTGATGTCACACATTTGTATAATTCCGCTGGAAGCCCGTTCGGGCCCGCTTCTTTTCCCGACTGTAGGTCTCGGATAGCCCCTTCTATTTCTTCCTTCTTCAGGTCCTGTTTAATGTCATCTCTGTCCTCCTGTGAGAATGTTAGCAGAGAGAGGTCTCTGAGCAGTTCAGCACTCTCCTCTCCTGTCCTAGTCGTTGTCGATTGATATAATGATTCATAATAGGACGCAAAGGCTTCCGCTATATCCTTGCCTGAGCTTCATACCTTTCCATCTGCCTCTTGAATCTCCGCGACCCAGTTTCGCTCCCTATCTCTCCATTCCAACCACGCGATAAGCCTGTTGGCCTCTTCCCCCAAGTCGTATAGCCGCCTCTGGGTGGCCATTGCGTGCTGCGTCTTCCTCTATGTCTCTAAGTTCCTTTTGTTTGAGGCGTATACTATGTCTCACTTGGAGGTCATCTGACGCGTTATATTGTAGCAATCTCTCTAGGACATCTGTCACTTTCCAATTTCTCGCCCATGGCTCTTCTCTTCTTCCTCTTCCCTGCACATAACCCTGGGCCACTGCTTTGTATGCTTCCCAGAGGTTACCGCCCAATGCCACCGACCCCGCATTTTCAATAAAGTACAGTTGCGTTCGCTCTCTAAACTTGTCTTGAGATTCTTTGTCTTTGAAATACCAGGGAGCTAGGCGTGGTGGTAGGGTATAGCCTCCAATGTGGCACTGGAACCGGACCTCTACCGAGGAATGGTCAGATATGCCCCATACCTTACGCTGCGCTCCACGGAAGTGTTCCACATTCATGGATTGTGTAAAGAGATAGTCTAGCCGCGCCCCACTACTGTGTGCTGCCGAGATAGGAGTATACTGGTCGGGTTGTGAAGTCTCCAGAGGTCTGAGAGGCCCATCGCTTCTGCGAACGACCGTAGCAGGGCTGGTCGCATGGCTCAGGCTGGCCCCATGGTCCTGTCAAGATCGGGAGTCATTACTGCGTTCATGTCCCCTCCCTGTATAAGTATACCAGGTGGCATATCTAGTAGCGTTTTGCTAAGCTCAGGGAGGGTTTCCGCATGCATCTTTGGTGGAATGTATATGGATCACATGTTCAGGTCCCACCCCTCCCACATCCCAGCCAGCTCCACAAACCAACCCAGTGGGTCCTGCCAAATACGATTTGTCAAGAGAGGTACTGCATTTTTTGCCGATATCGCCACTCCCGGAACCCGATGTAAAGCCTGCATGGGCTCGGAGGGTGTACCCAAACCTGTTAAGTGCTAAGTAGTGGTTGCCTTGTAGGTGTGTCTCTTGTAAGAAGACGAGGTCGGGGAAGTGCCTATGGAGGTATTGTAAAACCATGGTCCTCTTAATTCTGTCCCCTTACCCATTAACATTCCATGTCATGATTTTCAGTATAGCCATGGATTGCAATGCCATGTCAGAGATCAGAAAGTTGGTGTCCCCTCCCCGCCCCTTTGTATCGTCCTTCATGTTGTGCTTGGAATGGTGACTCAAGAGTGATCACATGAACCATAAAGCAAACATAACTTTGAACATCGTAAATCAACCCCTTTCCTGAAGGCCCCCCTCCCTGCTACCCTGCACTGTAGATTTAAAACTACCCATTTCCCCAATCTGCAGAGCGCCTGTCGCTCAAATAGAACCATACATCTATGAACTGGGGTTAGCTAACGCTGCCACCTATAGATCGAGGGCAGCACTCCCGCTCATCTCACTTTATCCATTTTGGTATGTGTCCTTTTGCACGCCAGTGTCGAAGACTCTACTTCCTCACTCCCTTCAAGTGAGGAGAGCGTCGGTGTACCTGTCGTGGCTCTCAACGTTTCCGCTGCTTCTTTTATCCGGTACAATTTATTTTCTTGCAGACAGCCTCCAGATCTGCCCTTCCCAACTTATCATTCACTCTGGCTCGGGAGCCCAGCCTCTGGGTAAAGGCTTCACCCTGAGCTTTCGATGTGCAGTTCCTGCGGTGCAGTGTTTTTTGGGTCCCTGCGTTGTCGACTGTTTCCTTGTAGCGGTTGTCTGTTGGTTGTTCTCCCTTCTTCAAGCCAGCCCCACACCTCGTCGGGCGATGTGAAGTACCAAGACTTGCCATTCTCCAGCACTCTCAATTTGACTGGAAAAAGCATTGTATATTTGAGGTTCTCAGTCCGCAGTGCTCTCTTAACCTCTTGGAATGTGCGTCTTTGGCGTTGGACCATAAGGGTGAAGTCCGGAAAGAAACAGATGACTGAGTTTTCATATGGTAAATCACCCTGGATTCGAATAGCTTGAAAATTAGTCCGGGGGGGGGTGCCCAGGCTTTGGCGGTGGTATTGGTGCCCTATGCGCCCTTTCCACTGAGAAAAAGGTCGAGAGTCGTTTGGGTTGTAGATATTTAACTATAAGGGCCTCCAGGAGCAGGTCCACACTGGGGCCCTCTGCCCCCTCTGGGACTCCCACCACCCTAATGTTGTTTCTGCGGACCCTCCCCTCCTGGTCTTCCAACTTCGCCGCCATTATCTTGTGATGATGTGTGAGTTGTTGTATCCGTTCTTCCATTTTCTTGGTGGCAGATTGCAGTTTCTTAATATTTGTTTCAGCCGCAGCTGCCTTCTCTGAGGTCTTGTTAATGTCCGCCTGCAGGAGAGTCACCTCAATAGTGACCTTGTCCATTTTGGACTCCAAGGTTGTTCCTAGGTCCCGAATAGCAGCCATGCTGGCCCCCATTAACGGTTCCGCCGTCTCCTGAGTTCCCGGTGCTGCTGCGCTTTCTGACATTGTTGTCCTGGGCACCGCATATTTATCTAACTTGTTGGTCTGGGTCGGGGGGGCACCCTTGGGCCGCCTTAGGTTCCAACTGTGAGGGGGGAGGACTGCTCCCTCTGCCCCGGCACCAGTCCCCTCCTGGTTCTGCGTATATTTGCCTGTTGAGTCAATGGTAATGATTCGACCAGTGGGGGTGTCGCTATAGCCCCTATAAGTGGAGATGTGGCTTGGAGAGAGCCTCCCTCCCAGAGCCACTAGTTCTTCCCCACCGCCGGTTTCGCAGCCACAGTCCCTCCAATGACCCCCGCTCCGTCAAGCAACTCACAATCTTGGAAGGGCCAACGCCGCTCAGTTCGCACACCATGTTCTGGGCTCAGAGATTTCACCTGGTCGAGGCCTTCTCCAGCAACAACTCCAGCCTCTGCCCCCAGCAAATCTCACCTGGCCTCTATGCTGCGTGTGCTTAGTGTGCACGAGCCGGCCTCACACAGTCTTCGATTGCCCCACCCCCGCCGGGAGAACGGAGGAATGTGCCACTGCTTTCGTCTCCCAGGCCTGTCTTATTGGCTCGCCCGCACCGCCAGTCGTTTCCACTGGGGGGGCCGGGACCTGGCTCACTGCATCTCTGCCCGTCAGCAGTACCGCGTCACCATCCGGCCCCGCGGCCCTTGATTTTCCTCAGCCGCGAGGCGTCCTGGCCAGCAGCTCACCGGTCAGGCCAAGTCTCGTCTCACACTGAGCGATACTCCAGGGACGCTGGTCTGGCTCTGTATACAGGCATATCCCATTTCAGTCGCCCCGGCTGGGGTGACGGTGGATCACCCCGCCATTCTCGGGCCCTGCGTTGGCCTGTAGGGCCCTGCCCGCACTTTCCGATGCACTCACTCACCGGCAGTGCTAGTGGTGCCGAACAGGGGGGGAGGGTCGGATCCCATCAGCGGTGCCAGGGCGTCAGCGGGGCTTCACCTCCAGCCGGATTTCTTTCTTCCGCCGAGAGGCATGTCGGCGGCGCCCCGCCAGGCCGTTCACATGCTCATTGCCCCTTCCTCCGACAGACCTCCAGGGATGCTGTTTTCGGCCCCGCTCCGTCTCCAGGCGCTTAATGCTCCCTGCCTAGGCACTCTGGTGGCCCCTGCGTCGTAGGGTCGGGCGGATGATGGGCTGATTATGACGATAACGGGAGAGCCGCCTCGGAGCTCCTCTACTACACAGCCAACTTGGCTAGCGCCAAGCCACGCCCCATCAATCACTTGATTAATCGCCATCAAATGAGAAATGCAGAGTCAGTTCTATAGGATATACGTCTAATTATGAGTGTTTAGCACATTAGAACTATGCAAAGTTAAGTTATTAGCCATATTAAGCGCACGTTGCATATATTTTTCCTACTTCTGCAATAAAGGCACTCTACAATAGTGTTGTAAAACTAAGCAATTTGACTCGGTCATTGTGTCACGTAAACTCGTGTGCAAAGTGCACGTTTAAATCAGGTATCTAGTTACGTATTCTGCCATGATCTGTGACCTATAAAGAATGGGCAACTTTGCGCTGCACCAATCCCCCTCTGATGACAAATGAAGCCATTACATCAATGTCTTACCTGATGTTTCAGATTAAAGTGTTGTTGTCTTGATCATTTTTCATCTGGAATCCTCCAGAAATTTCATGTCATCATATAGTTTACTCTGTCTATGTTCCAGTTCCACATCGGCTGTCTTTCTCTTCACTCCTTACTTCATTTGTGTACATCTGTACACCTTTACAATCACAAAGAGTAATAATTCACAAAGAGCGATTATCACCAAAGGTCTCAAAATGCTTCCAAGAATTCCACTCCTAGATTTTTAAACCATCTGCCTATGACAGAAAATCCATTTCCTATTGTTTCCCAAACACCTGTTGCTGTTAACCCTTTCAAATCCTTTTTCAGGTCAGTAATGTAGCTAATATATTTCTTCAGGTCCTTACTCTTATCATTACAATTCCGGTCGGACTGGCTTCCGCGGTCCTGTCGGAACTATCGTTGGAAGCGGTCGCTCCGACCACCGTTTTACGATGCGTTTGGATACATGGAATTCAGACCGCCACAGCCCCTCCGACTCCGCCAGGAAATTTTCGACCACTGTGATGTTGGTAAGGACCAGTGGAGCCAGTTGGAGACCGGACCGCCTTACGCAATGCCCGCCCAATTACGTTGCGCCTTTCCGAAGTGCGGACCGTGGTGGTCCAACCACCTCATCTGAGCTGGCCGAAAGAGAGGGATATAAGGCCGAAACTCACCTGTACACAGCTCCATATGTCCTGTGTATTCATGGATCCTGTTGCATGTCCTGCTGCCGCTGTACCTGCTCGATGGCACCCAAAATCAATACTGTCGTGGATGCAACCGCTGGTAAGTGACACACCTACCTGTGTACATGGAGTCCTCAGCAAATCGATGCACTGCCATGGAAAAGCAGGGAGCGAGGGTGTGTGAGCAACATGTTTCCAAGTAATCATGCTGGGACATCTTGCCAATACATATTTAATGAAAAGCAGGACATGACTGGCCTGAAGGGACAGTGGAAACAGCGAGTAGTGCTAGCTGTGTAGCGGGGCTTGAAATGGTCCGGGGTCTGCTGGTGGTTAGCACCGGCAGGTTGAAAAAGCAGATGCAGAGATGGGTCTCATTGGACTCTCCGTATTTGCCCTCACTCGAAATAAATTCAACTCTGCAGCCAGTACCACCTTCCACTGTCACAGATGTAACTACAAAGAGACACATAATACTTCATTCACAGTGTTGTCAGGTCACAACTGAAGCATTATCATAATATTATGCAATGAAGCCACAGTTAATGCTCCAATATTTGATGCAACTAACAACCATTTGCAAATTCAATAGTCCTGGCTTCTTGTAGGTGCAATGTAACTTATATCAGATAACTTGATGTTGTGCAATGATAGACGTAGTAATATATCATTTGTGCGGGACAATATATCAATCACAAATGCTTGTAAGCCACATGCCTCATGTACATCAGCCACGTCCCTGTGAGAGCCCCCCCCCCCCCCCAGTACAGTCATCCCACTCAAAGTCATCTTGTGGAGAACACGAAGAACACAATGAAACACCAAATGCACAACACTGGTCAAGTCCACCACAACATAGAAGATAGATAGTGTGTGTATGTGTCCGTGTGGGCAGGTCCAACGTCCCAGGTGAAAATCTACAGACGCTTCAAATCACCTGACTGAAAGCACTCCTAGCCAACTATGTTCCACACAATACTTCAGTCATGGGATTGTGACACTACATAACGCCCCCCTGGAGCCATCGTCAGAAGCCTCTGACTGAACATAGTCTCCTACGTTGACGATACCCAGCTGATTCTCTCTCTCCCTGACGAACCCACAGCTGCCAAGAGCAACTTCCACAATAGGATGGAGGCACTTGCCACATGGATGAAGGACAGCTGCCTCAAGCTTAAGCTAAGACCGAAGTCCTCATCCTGGGCTCCTCCTCATCCTCCTTCGCCTGGGATGACTCTTGGTGGCCTGCAGCACTCGAAATCCCCCCACACCCATGGACCACGCATGAAACCTCTGCATCATCCTGGACTCCTTGCTTTCAATGACCCGCCAAATCAACGCCGCTTCGTCCTCCTGCTTCCAGACTCTCCACCTCCTTTGTGAGATCTTCAAGTGGATCCCCACCGAGTCAATGAAAATGGTCACCCATGCGCTCGTCAGCAGCAGACTCGACTACGGCATGCACTCTACGCTGGCACCACCCATAAACTCCAAAAAACACCATCCACATGAAAAAGGAAAGTCAGGTAAATGGCATTCCCACAAAACCACGGTCTCATACATTTAAAGGTCGCAATGTAAAGACTCTCTGCAGATTTTGGTTACCCAAACCAGGGGGGGACTCCTGGAAGGCAACGGATCGAGACCACAGTCCATATTGCACCTCCTTCAATGTCTCCATGTGCACACGACCTGTGGCCTGCGATATATACCAGTGACAACCAATAGTGTCACAAAGTGGCATGCACATGTGGCTAATATGTGAGTGCAAGTCCTAAAAAAAAAAACCATCAACAGTAGTTGTCCGACAACTATTAAAAGTATGTGAAAAGAACACACATGAAAAAGGTTACATGTGCATCTAAAGTACCAGTTGGGTATTACAATACAACCCCCCAAATGTGTGGAGAAACAACTAACTACTTTGCACACATTAAACACATATCCACCCTACATCTCGGGTAAGTACAGCAAGCTGAAACACGTGTACATAGGCCAAGTCAAATTGCAAAACTTACCATAGCAGATAACACCCAATGCAATGTCAGCCCCAATTGGAACTCATCCCACATATACATCCATTGAACTTTGACCCTTGTCCTCTGTAACACCATACCTTGTCCCAAGGTCCAACTATACTTACCACTGCAAATGGATCAGCTATTATGGTCAAACAAACACAACTGTAGTCACACATCCCAAATTCAACAATAAGTAGCCTCAGTTGCAATGGCCAGACAAAGGTGTTTTCAAACAATGCAAGTTGTTTATTATGGAGTAATAATTGAGCTCCCAAAACAATAGCCAATTGCCAGTCCAAATACCAGTCCGTGGGCCAGCATACTGCTGTGCGACCAAACTTGCCTTCCAGCACACTGCTGGGGAAAGCTCCCCAGGAAGGTAAATCTAGTGGGCAGTCCAGACACCTCTATGATGTTATTTGCGTGGGCTGTGGTTAGGGTTGGGAGGGCTGGGTTTGTTCTTGGGAGGGTTGGGCTTGTGATTGGGAGGGTTGGGTTGGTTTGTGGATGGGCTGGTCTCAGAATTGGGAGAGCTGGGTTTGACCCTACATGGTATTTTGTAAGTCTGAAGGGTAGTGATGGGTATAGCGAGGGTGGGAACAGGTTTTGTTGGGGTTTTTTTGGGGTTTTTTTGCCTCAGAAAATCTGGGGTGGGGAAGAGGTCCTTTGGGTTTTGGGAGTGGGTGGATCTGTTTCTGGACGGGTGTTTTTTCTTTTTAATACAGACTTGTGTTTTGGCTGGGGTAGTGAGGGGTTTATTAGGGAAGGGCTGGTGTTTTTGGGATGGACTTTAAAGTTGAAGGGATGGACAGGGGTGGGAAAGAAGACCTTTTGGCTTGGGGCGGGGGGGCGGGCAGCTGTGGCAGGGAAGAGGTCAAGGGCAAACAGGTTAAGTTCTTTGGGAGACTGGGAGGAGACAGGGCATTGGGTGTTGGAGGTTGAGGGATGTGAAGTGTGAGGTGTGGATGTGTGTGCTGTTCCTACATGTCTGTCTGTGGCTGGTTGATGAATGTTTCTGTTTTTTGCCAATGTGTGATGTGTCTGTGGCTGGTGGTGTGGGTGTGTTGTCTGGGTGTGTGATGTCGGTAGTGGCTGTGTCTGGTGGCGTGGTGTCTGGCTGTATGTGTGTAGTGGCTGTGTCTGGTGTCTGCCTATATGTGTGTATTGGCTGTGCCTGGTGGTGTGGCTGCTGGTGTCATGTGTGGGTCTATGTGTGTAGTGGATGTTTGTGGTGCAGTGGATGTAGTGTCTGGGTGTATGTCACTGGATGAGGAGGTGAAGGGGTTGAGTGCCTCTCTTTTTTCATATATTTCTCTTTTCGTGTGCTGCATGTGGATGTTGAGATGGATCCGTGCTGATGTGTGTGCGCGCTTTGGGCAGGTATGGGAATAGGGATTGTGGATGGGGAAAAGGCACGAGGTGGGGTTAGAAAGCTGGAATTGGTGGAAGGCTGCCATGAGTGCGAAAGCCAGAGTCTGAAAAGATCTCTGTAGGCCAGGCATGTCCCCGTGAATTCCTTCCAGACACGACACCATCTGCGTAAGCTGGGGACTTTGCATCTGGAGGGCATTCCACACTGCAGTCTGACCCACAGAGATCTGTCTCATGATGTCAATTGTCTACACACTCTGGGCAGCAGGGGAGTCAGGGGGTAAGGTGCCTGATACAAAGGAGACTCCTCCTGTCTTAGAGGAGCGGGCCGGGACAGCTGGTTGGAGAGCAACAGGGAGGTGGTGGACATGGATGTGGTGGACGCAGGTCCAGAGAGGTCCACCACCTTCAGATCATGTATGGAACAGTTGTACATATGACAGTACGACATGTAAAGGTAAAAATGCCAGCATGTAGGCATCAATACAGATGGCACTAGTGGTGTTAGCCACCTCATGATACTGTACATTCCCCACTTACCAGGGGGAAGTAGTGCTCAGTGTCGGCATCCAGAGTGCATTGTATGCCATTCCACATGTAAGTGGTCCACCATCACATGAGACACAGTAGTGAAGGAGCATTCACTGCAGACAGAACGATGACAAGTGGCCTGTTTGGGACCACTGTCACACATGACATCAAAAGTAAATGTAGGTGATTTGTGACAATAGGGAACCATGTGGCTGTTAACTCTGGAAACTGACATTTGACTGGACTCTGCTCAGTTCCTGGTCACATGGACAACAGTCTACAGTTATCATCATGCACCTACTTCCAGACCTACACACTCAAAAGCTCTCCCATTGCATGGGACATGCATCACTTTCAAGGTTGATTGAGAAATAGCTGCCTGCAATAAAAGATGGATGGTAATGCAGAATACTCACCCCCTCCTAGCTGTTGTTGGGCTCTCAACTGCCCATCAAGCCCCGGGTAGGCCACGGCCAGTATGCAGGCCATTGGGGGTGTCAGGGTCTGGCATGCGCCCCTTCTGCCTTGGGAGGACAGCCCCAGCTGGACATCCACGATCTTACGGGTCCAGGTTCTCAGGTCCTCCTATCTTTTCCTGTAGTGGGCACTGCGCCAACGAGTGACCCCCAGGGTGCACACCTTCCGGGCGGTGGCTTTCCATATGGACACCTTCTGATGAGTGTTGACCTGTATGGATGCAATAGATGATTAGACTGAGTAGACATGCAAGATATAGGTTATCTGCTAGGGTGATACAGAGGTTGTAGACAGCTAGCATAACCGTCGATCAATAGTCCACACTCTACATGTGTATTGCACACATGCTGAGCACTACAAAAAAATGACTACACAAGGTTGAAGTCATTTGAGGAATACCCTCAATCCTGATCATGCCTACACTGACTAGGCCAGCCCACTGACATCACGCTGCCCTGGGCTATATCACATGTGCTCTGAAATGAGTTGCCAGGTAACACAGCACACCGTTGTGCCCTCCAGAAGGATACAGTACTAGTGCATCACTGGTCAGACAACTGAACAGTCTGGACAAATGACTTCCTTCGTACAGTCTAAGACATCACTGCTACCATTGCACTGACTACATTCCAAGATTTAGGTCACAATGAAAGGGGTTGACATGTGTCACACTGAGAGCTCCCACTCTGAGGATCAGTGGACATGTGAGTTACTCAATTGGACATCATACTACGTCTGAATGGGTTTGTGTGGGAAGTCCTGGCATCACGGGACTCACCATATGCCATATTTGGCCGTTTATATGGGACGACATCAACATACCATTGTAAATACTGACTGATTGATCATTCTTACACAGCTAGTGACGCACTTCTGAACTATACTACAGATGTAACCAACTATCTGCAGTGTTCATGTTTCACATGAGCAGTGTTCCTTTACAATGCTAGCATCACTCATGTGACAGTTCAATCTCAGACACGTGGGAGTAAGGGGCCTGTCCTAAGGCAATTACACACAGTGGCAATATGGGTCCAGGGACAGTAGTCTTGGGTCTGGAGGTCTCATCTTGCACCACGCCAAATGTAGTAAAACTAGGTGCATTTAGGCCAACTCATTGTCCTTTTACACTAATGTAGGCCACATCTGAGGATCAACAGATCTACAGGGAGAGTACTCTGTGCATCAGTTCCATAGCCACATTAACTCTGCTACAGCCTGGGCCATGGGCCATACTGGGCACAACTTATTGTCAGGGTTTGCTCTCTGCAGCCTGAGCATACTGTTTCCACATGACTTCACTTGCCTTAATTTTCCATACCTAACAGTACATCTTGTGGCCATATTATACAGGACATGACCTTTGTGCATCACTTTGAAGGTATCTGTTAGGTGATGCTATCTCCCACACAACAGTTTGGCGAGGTCTCATGTGTGCTCAGTGATATGTGGGACTGTACACATATCTCACATCATACTAACATGCTACTTACAGGAAATATACACAACTTATGGTGTAAGGCCTATACATTAGTTAGCACATCTGCCATAAACTGAATAGCAAATTGATCATAGGCAGCATAACGTATACATGCATAGATTTGTGCATGCAAGCGGTGTAGGATATAGGACTGATTAAACATCACTATGGTGATGTGAAGTCAACAAAGTAGAGTGCCCCATGAACCATGGCATGATTGTCCTGTGTAGGGGCCACACTATCTAACATGCATAACTCTGATGTCAGTCTGGGACTCAGAGGCACATTGTGACCTATGGGAGTGGATAGGATAATTTTTGCAGAGTACAGACTCTATTAGCTGTACTCACCTGCTCCTCTGGTGAGCCATTGAGCTGGCGATACAGGGGAATGACCTTGTTCACCAGGGTTTCCAGCTCCTCTGGAGTGAAGGCAGGGGCCCTGCTCCCTGTACAGCGTGCCATAACTGCTCCCGGAGGTGACAAACAGCAGCTACTGTTGAGGAGGTGGTGTAAGCAGCAGTGTCTGGATGCAAGTGAGTTGTTTTTCATACCGCAATGTATACGTCTGCCACATAGGCGGTCTTCTGTGTAGACGTACACAGCCATTAAACCGCGACGGTCACATTATCCAACATTAGCCTATGGCTGTGACCGCTGTGGATGAAGCTGCCTACCACGCAGTTGATTTCCGCCGGCGGTGGGTGATTGTGCATGTCCCATTAGGGAGGTCAGGCATCTGCCATGTTTGTGCTGAAGACCACATAAACGAATGATCTACTAAGTGTATCTCCAACGCTACAAATATGTTGGAACATGTCACCTGATGTATGACACCATTCCTCTGCCTATAATAATCCTCAAATGTCAGTGTGGTGCATTGCTGTGCATGGACACACGATTACCGCGGTGCACTTTACACCAGCGGAGTGGTAGTAATGTGTGCAATGCTGACTCCACAACATGACTGTGTCCATCATACAATGTAAGTTTGTATGAACTGCACAGTGCTGTAACAGACACATGTGGAGTCCAGTTTGGGGATGTTAGATGGAAATGTCAGTAATTGCAAGCGATCAGCTTCATGTGGGTTACTCCCGTATTTCTTAGGACAATCTATATTTTGCTTTAGGCTGCCTTCTGCTTGGAATTGCCTCTCCTACAACAGTGGTCAATGGGAGAAATCTCTCTTCCAGATCAATGTCCGGCATCTCTTCGTCTTTCCTCATCCTAAGTGTTGATATGTATGCAATTGTAACTTATGCAATCATGATGTGAATTGCTGTGCCCTGCTAACATATGCTGGTATGTGTGGTCACATGACTTTTGGGTGTGTCTTGGTTAATCTTAGTGTGGACACTGTGACCAATATCCATATGTCGATACACTCCACACATAGGTACCCTGGAAGGTGGAGGAGACAACAGTCTCCAGTATACCAGCCATTTCCTGGCCTTCAAACTATGGAAGAAAGACGTCATCAGGACATTTCGTCTCAATAGGCAGACGAGACATATTTATGTGACCAGTTGGAGCCTCATTTACGACCTCGAAGAAACTAGCCCACATCTCTGACACCAATGGTGAAACTCGTGGTAGCACTGCATTTCCTGGCCACAGTTTCCTTTTAGTACACTGTGTCTATATCTGGTGGAATGTCACAACCTATTATCAGTGGCGTACTACGTGATGTGCTTTCATCAATGATGAGACACATGGACAGCTACATCCAGTTCACCAGACGTGAAGATATGGCCAATGTGAAGGGTAATTTTTATGGATTTGATCGCATCCCACTTGTGGTTGGAGCTATTGATGGCACACACATTGCCTCAGTACCACTGCAAGCCAGAGAACAGGTTTATAGGAACAGAAAGCACTTGCATTTTATCAGCGTACAAGTGATTTGTTTACCTGATTTATACATCTCACACGTCTGTGCCAGATTCTTACGATCTGCCTATGACTGCTTCGTACTGAGGAACAGCATCATATCCCAACTGATGTCACAACTACTACCAGAGAGGGCCTGCCTTGTTGGTGAGTATGATGTGTCCAACCTTTGTGTGTGTGATGTCAGGTCGTATCCTCTGAAAGTGTGACACTCATTGTTGCTCATATGTTTCTCTTCCATGTAGGAGACTTTGCGTATCCCAACCGCCCTTGGTTGTTGACACCGCTGAGGAATCCAACAACGCTAGGGGGAGTCCGCTTCAGTGAGGCCCAAGGAAGAACACAGCAGCCAATGGAGCGGGCTTCTGGGCTCCCGAAGGCCAGATTCAGATGTCTGGACAGGACTGGGGGGGGCCCTCCTCTACTCACCCAGGAAGGTCAGATCACAGTAGCCTGCTGCATGTTCCGCAACCTTGCACTGCAACAGAACATCCCTCTACAGTGACTGCAGTTGTGATGATGAGAGGATTTTGTAGCTGGCTACCTGTTTGGTATGTACAGCTGTGGAAAAATCTGTGCACAGTATGTTTGTGGAGGGAGATCTTGACACATGCACAAGATACTCTAGTCCAAAGTACAGGAAATAAAATTACTCCACAAACATTATACGCGGTAATGGGCAAAATGCCAGCAAAACGCGAGCAAATACCATTCTGGATAGCTCAGACACACGTTGTTGATGTTGCTTTGTGTAGGTGACATTCACCCATGTACTGTGTACTCCAGACATTGACTGTGATTGGCGTCATATGTATGGCTTCCTAGCTAATCTCTTTGTTTTGGTCTGTTGTAGGTATCTTCACCATGTCATTTTCATTTGGACATTTCAGAGTTGTGACATCAGCAGGTATATGATGCTGTTTTTAAATACGAAGTGGACATGGATTGTTCCTGGGATTATCTGGCACAGACTTCGGTTGTACTACTCCAATACTAAGCCAGCTTGCACTTCGATAGGATGGAAGTTGCTAAGACTCAAGTGGACTGTTGTGTGGTGGTCCTATTGCAATATGCGTGCCATCATGTTCTCCAACTCAATGTTGTTGTTGGGCCAAATCATACTAGTCTCTTCACATTGGCCAAGTCCTCAATGTGCATGAACTGGATGTAGCTCTTGATTTGTCTCGTCATTGTATGCCACAGTGCTTGTGGAACACCACTGACATATGTTTGTGACATTTCATCAGATGCAGCAAGACTGGATTGAAATGAAACTAGCAGGTCTCAAGATCAGACATGCCCAGAATTCTGAGGAAACAGCTTCTGAACGGGGAATGGGCTCTGACGATGCTAGACAGCGCAGCAGAAGTAACGATAGCTCCCCAGAACCTGAAGGAATTTCTGGTGACAGCGGAGTTGAGTGAGTATATCATGGTGGAAACACCTGATACTCGGGTAAGTGTCCCACATAAGTTACATGAGATAACACTCCGGATGGAGGGGGACAAGCCCAGGAAAATAAAAGGTCTATTTTGGAAGAATCTGTCATCAGGCTATGACATTCTATTAGCAGAACAGGACTGGCCGCCAGCATTCGTCATGGAGTGCCAATGGGAGAAGAGATAATTTTTCCAGCCTTTTCCGACCTCGTTCCCATACACCTTAAACATGCATATGTGCAGGAGTGGGCGGTTGCCCTAGCTCCAGCATTGTACAAAAATTATGCTGTTTGGGATGAGGATTCAACCCACCACGTGATCCCGTTAAAAGTTTCCCCAAATGCTCAAAGGCAATATCCTATAAAGCAGGAAGCTAAAAAACAAGTCAGGGAGATCCTAGATCAACTAGAATATCAGGGGTGATAGAAAATTGCACTTCACCTATGAACAATCCTTTGTTCCCCGTAGCCAAACCTGACAATACATATCGTCTAGTTTTAGTTATACAGACATTTAAACACTTGCACAAAGACATTTGCAGTTCAAAATGCACACAGTGCCGCATTAATGAATAACATTGTGCGCAAAAAATACAAAACAACACTTGATATCTCAAATGGATTTTTCTGCCAAAATATAGCGCCTGAAAGCAGGTATCTGAGCGCATTCAGTGCGTTGGGGTCACAACGGCAATTTTGTCGACTCCCCCAAGGGTATAAGAATAGCCTGGGGTTGTTTTCAGCAAGGGTAACAGAGTTACTCCAAAATTTGGATGAAGAAGCATTGTCCTACGTAGATGATATTTATCTGACGGACGATGACTTACCGAGGCACTTGACCAGGGTGAGCACCATTATTATGGGATTCGCCTCTGAGGGCTACAAATGTAACTTTAAAAAATCAAAGATTGCCCACCTCAGTGTCCTATTTTTAGGATACGAGCTGTCAAGTGAAGGAAAAAGTCTAGCAGCTAATTTTTTAGAAAAATGTGCGCTGCTCCAACCTCCAAAATCATTAAAGAATTTACAATCAATTCTGGGATTCCTAAATTTTGGTCGAACATACATTTTGGATTACGCAAAAAGAGTAAAACCTTTCTACGACTTAATAAAACCTGATTTTTCAGTCAGACAATGGACACAGGAACATACAAATATCCTGCGTTCCCTACAGGAAGACATGATAGCTTCAAAACATTTACAGACACGTGTAAACGCACACAATTTGGTGATCCGAATAATTGCGGGTCAATGCGGGTACACTTATTTAACTTTTAATGAAGGTGAAACTGTACCAATCGCATACAAATCACACTTGTATACAAACGCAGAGATGCGTTTCACTTCAACAGAAAAAATCCTGACAGGAGTTCAGACCGCGGTAGCAAGAGAGAGAGCTCTGGCTCAGGGAAAACGCATAATTGTCGTGACCCCAGTACCAGCTTTAGAAGCTGTTACAAAAGCTAGCATTCCAAATGCTAAAGCCTTACATCCCAGATGGATACAATGGGCTAATTCTCTTACTGCAACGAATGTTGAATACAGATTTGATCCAAGTTTAAAAACACAGGCATTCCTACAATATGAACAAGAATATCCTCTACCAAATGAAATTTTGCCTCTCGATCAGTATGAATACATTATTTACACTGACGGATCTGCTCAACCAGCCACAGGAAGCAAGCAAGCTTACAGCGCTGCGTGTGCAATCGTTAAAGGTCGCATGCGTGATGGCAAGTTCCATCCAAGCTGTACTAAAACGCAATCTCTAGGAGACTGCACGGCTCAGTTGGCAGAACTAAAAGCACTTATACTGGCACTTATAAATACGGATCACGAATTCCCCACACTTATTGTGTGTGATTCATTTTACTGTGTACAGTCGTACAATGAATATCTACATCATTGGGAACAAAACGGGTTCAACGATGCAAGAGGTGGCACAATTAAGCATAAAATGGTATGGGAACAGGTAGTAGAGTTGAGAAACGAACTACCAAGGGCTCACGTGATCCAAAAACTGAGTCATCAACGTGATGGCGTTCACGTTGAAGGGAATTCATTGGCTGATGAAGCCGCAAAAGGGGCTGTTCGCACAGCCGCAGTAGCTGCAGTCACTCGTTCACAAACGAGAATAGACGGAGATATTATGGTAGCTGTCATTGCTTCTCGCAAAGGCATTACAGCAGTACCAAAGAGATTTCCACTCAAATACTCCTACAAGTTAGATGCACACAACATTCCATATGCTCAGATTCCTGGAGTGGGGGATAGAGTAATACCAAATATGGATCGTAGGTTAGGTTTAATTCTAGCAGCACACGAGGGTTTGGGTTCTGCGCATACAGGCGTTACAGCGACTATTTCTTTACTGAAACAGCGCTACTGGTGGCCAGGGTTAACAAAGCAGACCAAAGACTATGTCTTGAAATGCGACATCTGCCAGCAGATGAAGGGTTCCACCGTAACACACCCAGCACAGACACCATTACTAAAATCAGACAAACCTCTCGCATGTGTATATTTGGACCACTGCGGACCCCTACAATATGATGGGTCCAAAAAATATATCATGGTTGCAGTGGATTCCTGCTCTAGATTCCTATGGGTTTGGCCTCAGCGCTCGGCTGACGCTCGAACTGTTATAAAAGATTTGCGAGTCTTTATCGGCACATACGCAGTTGGCACGTTACATTCTGACCGCGGCCCGGCGTTTAGCTCTCGAGCTTACAAAGAGGCCATGGAAGGAATGGGCGTAGCATTGCGGTACTCCTCTCCGTACCATCCCGAGGGAAATTCTGTTGTGGAGAGGAAAAACCGGGACTTAAAGCAATCTTTAACAGCTAGGGTATTAGGCAAGGGCGGTAGATGGGTCGATCACATTTATGGGGTACAACGAGCTCTCAATAACCAGCCAAGAAACTCTCTAGGGGGTGTCACTCCTTACGAGGTCCTATTTGGGACGAGAATGTGGGCACCTGATCTTGATTGTGAAGGCGCAGTGGCGGATGAAAAACCATTTGATATCCATGATCGTTTGGCTGTTTTACAGGATCTAAGTGAATCCAGAACACAACAAAGTAACGTGTTCCAGAAACAGGCCGCCACTGAGGAAGTCAAGGCAGTAACGGCAAGACCTATCTGGATCCCAAAAATCGGGGATCTGGTCAGAGAGAAGATTGCTGACAAGAAAGAATTTGGGCCATCCTACAGAAAGCCTGTACCGGTCCTAGCAATCTAAGGCACAAGAACAGTACTGTTGCCGCCTCTTGCCGGGAAAAAGGAGAGAAGATTTGTCTCAATTGAATTAATCAAACCACACTATGTGGCCAATACTAAACAGCAGGCCACGTGTGCTCCAGAGTAGCAGACACCCTCCTCTTGCTACAATCCAAGAAGTTCAAACAGAAAGACTCATCTCATTTGAAGGGCCACCTGTACGGAATGAAGAACTAAGCAACAATGCTATGGAACTCGTTCCACTTCAACAAGAAGTTCATCTTCAAGAAGAAAATCAACTTAACCAAGTTGCTATCAGACCAAATACAGACGTCTACGTCAATGTGCCTCAACAAGAGAACACAGCAATTTCAACAAATCCCGATGCAATTCCAACAATTGATCGAACTGCTTCTGGCTATTTCATGAACTTTGACACGTTTTCACTGGATCCAAGCGAGCCGGAAACGATGCCAGACAAAAAATCACACAAAGACTCTTTGACTTTATGAACTTTTTTAGAAAGACTTACCTGGTGTCACCTTGGATAGAACTATGGTATATCACCGGGATTTTATTTTTCATTTTCTGGCTAGGTTTAGTAATAACTTTTAGTATGCTTATTAATGGACGATACCTCCAGCAAAGCTCGCAAGCCCAAGAAGTGAATTTGATTTTAAAACCACACCAGTCTTCACATCGTGAACCCAGAGACTTGTCTTCAGTGAACATCACAGCAGTTCCTATACCGGACGGTATAGTATGGGACAAGATTGATTATGATATATTCGGTCCGACTGAACTTTTAAAGTTAAAACATGTATTTAAAATTTCTTTAAGTGATATCGTTACCTCCAGTACATTTTTTGATGATTGGGACTCTGACACTGTAAATAATTTAATGTCTGATTTAGAAAAAACAGCTGCATTTCCGAACAATGAAATGTTAGAAGGTACTTCAGACTATGATAATTTGTACTGTTACCAACAATATGGTCATCATTTCTTACACAAATCCATTATGCCTAGAAATGTATTTGAGTACCACCAGTGGGAACACTGCCCGACACCACCAAAAGGTAGTTCACAAGCGTTTGCACAGAAATTCGCATATTTCTCAGGGTACAACACATCTGACCCAACGTCATTCTATTACAAAGTGACGAAAACACCAGCTCAGAAACTTATGTTAACTAACGCCAAACATATTTACTCTGCATCCTTTCAGAACCAACTGTCTACACAGTGTTTCGACCTATGGAAAGACACACTAGATTCAAAATCTATCTGGGGTTCTAGGGACTGGTAAGTCCAGGGAATAGAATCACTTTTTAGAGCATGCCTCATTCCACAGCAGATAATATTTCTGAACGAGACTGTGCAACAGACGTCCTGTCTTGGACTAGCCAAGGGCAAGGATCTGAACTCGCACTGGGTTTCCAACACCATCACAGATGGGCAGGGGGCAGAATTCGACTACATCTGGGGTAAGAATAGAGGACATAACAAAGTACAACAGATCAGATCCTGATTGGAAAAATTGGCTGCTCTGGCCTCTTGACACGAACAAATGTCAGAACAGATTCATGAATACGACCGAAGGGTTTAGTATCCATAGGCCAGATCCACGCTATGTGCAAAGACAACACCCGGGGGTAGTGACATCATATAGTGTTGGGAAGTTGTGCCTTGATTGGCTAGAGACCTCAACACTTACAGAAGTGAAACACGACTCACACCTGACATGGATCTTAGGTATTTTCCTACTAGGACCCAGGAAACAACGTCAAACGTTTCATATATGCTGGCCTTTATGCCTATTATAATGAAAACTGGAAAATATCTCAACAAGAGGTCGCTGAGAGGATACGGGAATTAGACCGTATTAACTTGGAAAAGGCATTAGCTGTAGTGGATAATGGGTTAACAACTTTGACCTCCAGGATTTACTCCTTAGGCAACATTGTGTCTTCGGCTATCGACATACTAGAACAAGATTTGGCCTTGTTACAGCACGGGCAATCACAACTACGTTCTATTATGATGTTAAGCTGGACGCTGCAATCTTTGCATGCAGGCTATGTGCCTTGGCGTTTTATAAACACAACATCTTTATTTTCAGAATACAATCTGACTGATAGACAGAAATGGCACAAAGGGGAGCCAAATACACAATGCTGCGTATTGAGAAGCTGGAAAGATTAACATTCACTGTAGCCGAATCACCATCGACAGAATGGCTAATTCACTGCCAAATAACACTCCTGGTCACGACTTTTCAGTTTCGTTATTGCCTTGAGCAAAGGCAGGCAGATATGACAGGATGGGTAAGGGGTACATCAAGGAATCTTGGGAGTTACCATATTAATACCGATGCCGGAGCGGGGATCGGGAAGTATATCTAAGCGGTACAAACTGCAAGAACGCTCTAAGCGGTTCTCTCATGTGCCAGGACATCTCACTACACGGAGCCTGTAGCGGTTCAGTGGCCAACTTGTCTTGTCACATGACAGGAACCCCGGCTGCAGTGATCACGCCGGTTTTCAAGTTGCTCTTGAATGGGAGTTACTTGATGCTAAATGATCAAGGTTGCTGTGGGATGCTTCCGGGTGTCGCCTATCTGGTCACCGTTAACTCCAGGGTTACTTGCTGTATGCAAGTATTGTTTCCGCCACTGAACGCAGTCAGGGAGGCGCCGCTATGGCCTTCGCTGAATGTTTCTTTTATACAGTTTGATAGTCTGAGCAGACTAAAGCCATGCTTTTGCAACAACCCGTGCCCTTGACCTCCGCTCGAGAAACCTATGAACTTCAAGTTGCAAGGACCTCGACCGAGATACAGGCACTCATATGTACAAACTGCCCCATTCATTTCGCAGAAATGGTGGGTCGTATCTTCAATATGTCTGATACGAGCGGTATTGTACACCTATTTAAGACCATTGGGTCCGGACTGCTTAACACCTTTCAGACGGTCCTCGGAGTGATCCCAAATTTTATACACTCCATATTGGGAAGCGTATTTGGAGGATTCCCGCTCATCCTATTCCTGATTGCAGGAGTCCTGCTGATCATATTACTGCTACGCAATGGACGGCCCAATTCCAGAAGGGTTGTTGAACACACTCCTGGAACGGAAGTACCGTGAGCGCATGGTACAACTTCTGGGCTTACCTTGCCTACGAGAACTCAATGCCTCCTGGTTTCCATCGTTTAGACCAGTCTGGGTAGACTTCATCTTACCTGTTGTTCGATGCCTGCTCTGCGGCGAAGAATGCTCGTTGGATTTATGTCTAACATTTCCATCAGACGCGCCTCCGGACATGGTTGCAATGCTGGACCCCATAAAGGCCCACGCTCTGCGTTGTCCCCAGCGGCTTCCGATTCTGATGAACGCATTCCTTGAGAATCCACAGGTGCCGTTTGCTCCTGCTGGGTTAGGCGACTCCTCCACAGGCACACAGGTTACAACTGCCGCACTAGATGCCGCAGCTCCGACTGATGGCAGTGCTGCATTCCATCTATGTGCGATTGACGTTCTATGCGAGGCGTTGGATTTGTCTACTGCAGCGGATGACACCGATATGGATGTGCTTCCCAGCCTGGACGCTTAATCTCGAATTGGCTCATCGCGTCCTGGTAAAGAATTCGGCTTTTGCTCGTTTCAAAATAAACGATCTAAATTTGGAACTTTGCTTACAAATTGACACTGTCGCTTGTAGAAAGCATGGCCTTCTCCCGCTTATAGTGATACAACTTTATAGAGAGACAGTGATTGACTTTTTAAGAAAAGTGGCAACTGAAAATAGCTGATTTTTAACATTTTTATATATTTATTTTTTAACACCTTTTAAACGAGATTTTAAACTCCTGTTTTTACCGATTTTTAAAAATATTTTAAATTGTCCAGATTTAATAGTATGGTCATTTTTATCCTTTTCGGAAGAGGAGTGGGTGTTATATCCCATATAGAGACCCTAATGTAGGCCCGTTCATATATGCCCTAGAATAGACGTATTCATATTTGCCCTAATATGGTCATATTCGTACTTGCCCTATTACGGTCACAACCATACATGTCCTATTATAGTCATGATTCCTCATATAGGCATGCTCTTTCACCTACATTGGTCCCATCCAGTACACAACGTGCTCTGAGGGCTGAACGTTATCTGCCTTGTGGTTTTGCAGGCACCAGGGTTTTTCCCAAACACAGGCCCACACTGTACTCATAAATTATGCATAATATGTATGTACAGAGTTCACCCCTGACGTCTTCCAAAAGCCTAATGGAGGACCAATACAAACCGTGCTCGAAGATCAGTGTCTTCAGGGTATAAATACACCACATCTTGCCCCGGTAAGACAGAGGGAACCGAGACTTCCATGCTGACACACTGACCAGAGACGCTGAGGCTCCTGCATGCAGTCGCTCCAGCTGACAGCGGTCTGACACAACCCGGATGGGGTGTCCAACTCGAGACCAGGACGGGGTCCCACACTCTCTCTATTCAGGTATGGGGGGTTCGACTAAATCCTAAAAGGATTCTTGACTATTAGGTTTTTAGACCTACACATATGCTAGGTACACTTAGGTACATCTAGGGAGGCATCGTAGGATACGCACCTTTCTCTCCAATGCATTTTATATTCATGTATGTATTCAAGATTACTGCAATATGGTAGAACTGTTCTATCCCTTTGCTTTTATCGTACTGCTGATAATATATCTCTGCTTCTGTCTGCTGATTTCTACAGCACATATATTGTACACGAGAAGAACAACTGTGCAATAAATACTTATTGTAACACGCCCGACTGTTTCTTCTGTGTACCTCTCTGAGACAAACAGAATGAGTAAGCACGAATGACTGAGCGAAAGGTAGTACATTGTTTCCACGATTCTGAGGGAATCTGGGTTGTCATGTTCTAAGGTTGCCAGAAACTAATCTCTCCTCGATAAGAGGAGACACTAGTAGCACTGTGAGCTAGCTAATGCAAAAACTAGGATAACATACAAGGTGGGGGTGCACAGAGCCAGTCTGCCACCAAGCCCGCAGTATATGTTCTCTAAACGCGCAGGTCCTGCATGGGTAATATAGGAACTACACGACAGTACTTACAGACAGCATTACCACATGTGGGATGTAATAGAGAATGATGCATGTGATCATATGGTGAGGGTTACTGATTGCAACTTCCAATGAAACATCTCTGATACCTTGACTACTGCATATAGGAAAGGTAGATCTGAAACACCATAGCAAGGGCTGAGATGTGTGCAAACAGAACAATGATAGTTTGTGATAGTTGGTGAGGTGTTACTTACCAGACTCTATTCCCCCAGGTATTCCTGTCAAGCCCTCAGAATGCAGGCTGGTGTGCACCTTCTCCTCGCAAGGTGCAAGTTCTAATGGTGTGCCGGGAGGATCAATGCCAGTCTTTTGGGCCTCAAGGTAGTGCCTGGAGGCCAGATTCTTCACTCTCAGGTCGTGCCACCTCTTCCTTATGTCCTCCTTTGTGCGCAGGGTGGAACCTACGGCATTCACTTTGTTGACTATCCTGTCCCACATTTAATTCTTCCTTGGGATAGAAGTTCGTTGGACTTGGGCTCTAAACAATTGTGGCTCTACTCTAATGATTTCATCCACCATCTCTGACAACTCGGTGTCAGAAAAATGTGGATTTTTGCCAGGTGACCGGTAAATCAACTAAAGTGAGTGACAGTGAAGAAAACGGAAAATGGCTTTACACCAAGAAATGATGTAGAAAAATGAGCAAAAACGTGTGTGGAGTGTGTGTGATGGGATTGTGTGAAAAGGGCTGCCTTATCTGACCAGTATTGCTGCTCGGACTTGCTGTGCTGCAGTTGTGAGGCAAAGGATCATGGTCTGGGATGGGGTGTGTTATATAGTGTGATTTGTAGGTTGTCCAGTTTGGCAATGACTATGAGCTTTGTTGATTTTTTTTCTGCATCCAATGTGCACTGTTGTGCTGCTTCGCGGTAGCAGTAGTGCGGCGGTCTAGAGCAGTCGTGAAACAGCTGACAAGTGACTGCCATTACAACGGTTTACTCCAAATCTGCTTGACGGTGGTACCACAGCCCTGACGGTGCCGGAGTCCTTATCTGCAACATTTCCAACTGCAACGGCCCATGCGGAGGCTACTCCTAATACAGCTGTCGGCGGTTCGTTCTGCATTCCTTGTATACGGTGGGGTAACTTCGCTGGTTCGGCGATCTGAATCGGACCGCGGCCATGGTGGTCAGACGGTCGTTCCGTCGGCCATCGTAAAAAGCCCCTATGACTTAAGAATCCTCCACCTGTACTTTCTAATCTTATGTGAGTTGAGTATCACTCCTACAGTTGGAATGAAAGCACCAAAAATTTCAGCCACAATTTCACTAGCACACGTGCTTTTCTTGGTTCTCACATGTCACATCCTTGTCAGTCATCAATTTGTCCCACATGATAAATTTTGAGAAAAACTACACCTAAATATCGGGTACCATACCATCTCTTGGGTAATCTACAAAATGCATTTTTCCCACAAATGTAATAAACTCCAGGAAAAACAGGATCTCCACCATCTGAGTATAAACTCCAGTTTCCTCCAACCTCAAATGTATGGTCGCATTCACTAGTTACTACAAAATTTGTGTCAGTAGTGGATTTTCTGAAGAGGATGCATAATCTCCCTTATTTTGCCACTCTAAAGCAAATGCAGTGATGTTTCCCACTATTCTATGTTCACTCTCCTCCTTTGCCCACAGGGGTACCTTTGAATGATTTGTAGCTTTGGCTAAGAGATCTCTTCTTTTATCTTCTACTGAATCTATGAATTTATTTTCTACACTTGTCAAGGAACAGGTTAAATTGTGTCGGTGGGCATAGGCAGTAACTAGTGTCATTTTGGGTTTAAAGAAAAGTTCCTATTTTGGAATTTTTAGCATCAGGCAGACTATTCAAATGTTTTAATACAGGAACTTCAGAAAAGACTACATCTTGATTAGCGTAATGTTAGAAATTACCTTTCCCATAGAATAAGCTCAGCAATAAACTGCAGGAAATCGTATATGTCAAGGGAATATGATGATAGGTGATTCCCTCGGCAACAGATGCAGGCAGTTACATGCATACGTAGCAATCCTTTGCATTCATTGTATTCACATACTGATAAAGAAGCTTAGTATATGCATTCAGTGAGGAATCGCCTGTACAATCAGCTGTGTGTAAAAGTCTTTCTCATCTAGTGCAGGTAAGCTATTATCAGTAGGAAGAGGTTTTTGAGGGGCACGTGTAGGTTTTAGCTCTGTCATGTAAGGGGTGCACTGAATTCAATATGATGAGCAAAACAACTAGCACTGTTGTTGCAACAGCACATACTGCTACACACACGCATTTGCGTCTAAGGGCACTTGCAGTAGGCTTCATGAGTTCTCTAGTGACAGACTGTTTGGCTTTAGAAGATTTCAGCACATTACGTTTGCAGTTAGTTCTCAGTGGCACAAGCAGCAAAGAACAGTTTAAAGCCTCTTTCAGCTTTTTCTTGTCTTTAATAAATGTGCAGTTCACATTCACTGATAATTGCTTCCAGAAGAAGCTGAGTCAGTCTGTCTAGTGGCAGTGCAATTTCAAGTCTCATTTCAGTCAAAAAGTACACTTCAAGGAGATTCAGGTGGATGCAAATTGTTATAACAAAAGGTTTGAAACACTCTTTCCCAGTCATTGGCGGCTAAGTAAGTGTATTCAGGTGAAGAGTACCTCTGACAGGGTATCCTTGCTCTTTTCGACCTACCTACTGTTGGTCCTTCATCTTCACTGTCACTGGGGCCAGATTTGTTGGCACCTTCTGGGATGGTACATGGCACATGCACTTCAGTGAGACAGCGCCTTCCTGTCTCCTGAACCAGCGGTCTCCGGGTACAACTCACATAACTATTGCACTAGGCCCTTCGCCGGGGTCACAATCTTGCGTAGTAAATTCTACTGGAGGGGGCCTACTGTACCGACAACAGTTGACTCTCTCTGACTTCCCTCAGGCCAAACGAGTGCTGTCCCAACAGCTTGCTGATCCCCAACAACTTGACTAACCTGCTCCCTCTGTCTCACTGTAACCAATGGCACATCACGAACAGGTGCTGTTATATCATCAAGGGAATACAGAACTCTGCGAGTATGGGCATTGTGTACCCAATTAGGGAGACCTCCACACTTCACAGAAGTTGTGGTAATCAGTATGACTTGGTACGGCCCACGCCACAGAGGCTCCAAGCATGACTTGCGCACGTGCTTCTTCACCATAACCCAGTCGCCGGGACTGAGGTCATGGCACTGCTTCTGATGAGGTGAAGCTGTAGCCTCTCCAACCTGGTGAGACACAGAACGTGCCACGTCAGGAAGTCCCTTACAGTAATCGAGGATGATGTCATCTGTAATATTCACAAGTGCATTTGCAGGCACAGCTGTGTCTCGTGGCCCTTTCCATGATGATTTCATGGGGCGACAATCCTGATGATCATGAAATCATGATGATTTTATGGGGCGACTATCTGGAGTACTCCGCGAACTCATCAACACAGAAGGCAATGCATCAGGCCACTTGAGAAATGTCCAAGCACACACTTTAGCCAGTCTGGATTTCAGTGTGCCATTCACCTGCTCCCCAATTCTGTCATGCTCAGCTGGTCTGAAACACAGCATGCTCAAGTAAGAGCAATTAATTCTTCCACTTGTGCTGAAACAACTCCATGAAGCCAGGAGGCTTCGTCCACATCTGAGACTGTACAGACATCATAGGCAGCTTTCAAATTTCTGCATCTCATTATATGGGGGTGGACGATTTAGCAGTAATTCAGTCACAAAATCCTCATCAAAGTCGCTATCACTATCCTCAGGACTATTCTCTGTTGCTTCTGTCTCTTTATGATTTTTCTTTTCTTTGCATTTTTCCTTTTCTTCTCCTTCTGTTGTCGATACAGGATATAATCTTGTTCCCTCAATTTTGTCAGTCTTCCACGTTTTGTCTTCTGCGTCCCATCTAGAATCCGCACAAGTGCGTATGGCTTTCTTGACTCTCCCCTGATATCTCTTTCTCTGTTTAAGATGGGGAGCATGTTCCCAAGCGTTAAGCGCTTCATATTGTGTAGGTCTAGGAGGCGGTTTCATTTCGTACAGTGTCCTCCTCGAATTCTCAATAATTCTCAAATCATGTGGGACCCTCTATCTGTCACCATAATGCAACCTGGCGTACCTTCAGGGTGTGTCTCTTCTCCTTTTCTAACAGGTATTGTCAAATCTCCTTTTACCATATTTTGTATAGCTTTAAGGAATTTCATTTTTTCTCAAGTTATTACATAGTTCACAAATGATTTTCCGTTGAAATCAGGAAATAAATGTCACCCACAATTCTCTTGTTCGGGGATTATAACTAGGGCTCCGGGGTTTATGGTATTTATTTTTATAACATTTCCGTCTGTTTATCCATATTTATTTTTTAACCATCATATTGGTATTTATCCATATTTATTTTGTGTTTTGAGAACAGAAGAGGGGATAACTTGTATATTTCCACATTTATTTATCAGATAAACGTGCACTCAGACTTTGATACCCAACAGGTTTTAGCACATTACACAGCCAAAATATAATAAAATATGAAACCCACTTAAAAAAATATTTGTATAATATCACACATACATGTTGAGATATGCAGTAATTCAACCAAATCTAATTCAGCTTTCTAACGCCCCATGCTGCCAATATGTACAGCTATTGGCCTTAAAGACATTAATCTCAGCATTATAAGTCACTCAAAAGAAGCCAAATTATCTGTATTTTTCACTTTCAAAAATAAATACAGACAGGAAACACAATGCTTTCTGTCTGTATTTATCTGTAAAAATCAGTAAAACGGAAAACAGGGAGCCCTAATCATAACCAATACCAGCGCAGCTCTCTGACTTAACTAATCCCAGCGTGGCTCTACACCAACTGACCTATGCCAGCACGGCACACTGTGATGTCAACCTTGCTCCTTGTAGCAGCTCAACCTCCTTTACAGTTTTCTCTCAAGCACGTTCTGTAAGCAGTTTATGTAACCCAAATGCAAGCAATTTCAACAACTAAGTCTGTCTGCTCCACTAAAGAGGTAAAGATTAATCATACACACAAGAAAACTTTCAGAAATGTCTTCTGACCTATTTCAAACATCCACCTCAGATGAAACCTTGACTAACGTGATTTCACTCTGATTGATACAGTTATTCCCTGTGCACTGAGATCAACTATACAAACCATGTCTCACAAAGATTAGGTCCCTATCTCAAAGATGCTGTCGACAACGTCTTACGACAAGCACCACAACACAGCAGATAACTACACCCGGTGTCTTCTACACTGAGACCTAATCACGTAGTTGGGTATCCTGGAATCCTAGGCCACAACGAACCTGATAACCACTTCAACTTCTCTGCATGAAGTGCCACATTCACCAATCCACTTGTATCAACTCCGCATGACACCATACAGCCACCGCAAAACACTGCAATCTAAGGATAAGCAAAGTGCAACCCTATTAATATTCCCACTGCTTTGCTGCTAGGAGTCATCTCCACATCAGCGATACTCCAACAATCCTCCGACCGAACCATGGGGTTTTTGGGTTTGGACTGGGCTTCAGTTTCTGAGGGCACCCTAACTCCCTCATGTCAGTGGACAAACCATCCAACGTGCTACCAGATTTGATCTAGCGTTTTCTGGGCCCAACTTTTCTTACTATGACTTATTCTTGGTCCTCCGATGGACCTTTTATGTGCGCACTGAGGGGAAAGAGAGTGGTGTTCCTTGCATTAAACAGTGCAACCATTTAGTTACACAACGAGGACCAGGAATCGGTAGCCAAATTCAAACAAGCTTTAACAAATCAGAGATAAGATTCAGGTAAATCATACTCAATACCTTAGTATATAAGTACAATATAGCAACAGGGAGACTGAGTCTCCTGAAGAAATTTAGATGAATCAGAATTAAACAGACAAGGAGCTCAACAGCTGCAATGCAAAACAACATTACTAATACCTGATGTTCAGAAAACAATCTAAAGTTATTTGGACTATACATTAGAAATCTAAGTATCCCAAGTGCATTCCTTGAAGAAAAAAATATTTAATTATGCAAAGAATCTCAGTAGTCAAAGAGTTCCATATGGGAAAGCATAACATTGCATGGCAAATATAAAGGGACAAGCATTTGCAATTAGTAAGCTTTGTCAAGAGTCCTCAAGGAATCAAGGAAATGTCAGCCTAAGCCACACTTTAAGTAGAGTTCATAAAAATCCTTGAGATCTAAACCTCTCATGGTCCATACAAAGGGCAGTAAGGAATCATGAAAGGTGTCTGCAAGGGTTCAAAGGGATGTTGTGCAGGGCATCTGCAGAATTGTGTTCGGCCAAAGAGTCCAAGTAATGTTCTGCCAGCAAAGTTAAGGAATCAAGAACTCCTCCAGAGTCCGTCGGAAAGGGGGGGGGGTTCTTCCTCCCACATCCAGGAAAACTATAGGCTATAATCCATCAGTCCACAGTCGACGTCCACTTAGGCGCATCATCATAGGCAACTCATTGTCCATGGTATCCATACGTTCTAGACTGCAACAGTAGAAGAAAATCGCACACCGGACATGGGAACACTACATGGTTCACACACTCATAAGCGTTGAATGGTCCTGTTGTCTCAGATACTGTTTTTGTGTGCTCGTTGTCCACACAGAGCTTTTTTTTTGTTTTGTTTTTTTGGACTCTAAACCCGGTGTTGGAGTACACACACTGAATATCTTTGATCTGGTTCAAATGCCGACATGGGCTAGAAATGTTTTAAAAGTTCTTTTGATATTCACTCTCCCGTCTTGAAACCAAGATCGCTAGTCCAATAATCAAGGATCTTTCTGAATAAATCAATATAAGCAGACGTTCTGTGAAACACTTCTCTAAAAGGACAAAGCCCTGAAGAAGTCTCGCGAAAAGAGACGAAACGCGTTGGCTACATTGATATGTTTTTATACCATCAATAAAGAATTTTTCAACACACATGTCTGAAGCAAGTTTAATGAACTTTGGAAAATTAGAAGCAAACTCGGCTAATTGAATAGTATTCAAAACAAGTGTTGCAATTTATTTCTTTGTTGGACTAGAATAAGATCATATTTGTATAAAACAACACATAGTGGGTGCTGATCTCCTGTGCATATAAATGTGTGGATTGTAACCGTTTATGGGGACCCAAGAGGCTGTCTTCCCCTGATCTGTGCACCATTTTTCTGGATTATACCCTACATTTTGATGGGTGCGGTATCGAGAGTCTAGGCCTCTTTTTGTAAATCGCTTACAGTCTAGCATTAAATACACAATATTGTGTGGTTCAGTGAGAATTCGGTTTTCGAATGAAGAACTTTCTTGTATATCAGCTAGCCGCTCCCTGTATTTATGCAGTGCGTGTCTCTTAGTTGTAAGTATTTTGAATGTGTCTTCGCTAGCCCGAGTCCTGGCTCTGTGTCTACATATGCCTTTATAATCCCAGTCGACTCGCACATCACTCACTCACTCTGGATATTCCGATCTGTCTCATTTCTGAAACCCCGGTAGTGGTTCCACTTTTCAGGCTTTTACAGTGACACAAGGGTTTTCCCCCTTTATCTGAACCTGCCAGCCTGTTGATTTTTAAGCATTTTTCCAAGTTTGGTCGGGCCCACTCGTATAGGAGACAATCATGTGAGGGAGATTTCTCTTAAATCACAGCCGGGGGCCCATAACATGACCATCAATCAGGTAGGCCAGTTCCTTCTGTGGGGAGAAGGCCCGGTCGTTAATCATGCTCGGAGTGTCAGTAATATATTCAGATATCTGGGAGCAGAGTTCCCATTATAGAATCCATGTGACATTTGCTCCATGAAATCAATGGCGTCCTGGGAGCATATCTTGTTATCGTTTGTATGAAGTAAGTTTCCAGCACTGGGAAAGGGCTGTTTTGTAGGGCACATAATGACTCTGGGGATGGACATAATTTTGAAGAGGACAACGCTGCCTAGTAGATGCATGGGAACAAGCACCAATGCTCCACGTCTGCCCTAAATCTATCCAGGAGCCCTTTCAAATTGTGTTTGTAACTTTAGTTTCCGTCCCTGGTAATCTATATTCCAAAGTACTTGAAACCCATTGGGGATTTCCTAAGCAGAGACACGGTCCTTGATTCCCGGTAAGAGCGAACAGTGGATTTCTCCCAGGTTATATGGTATGCCGAGTATTCATACACATTGAACCTTCCACCGTCTATGGCAGACCTGACTCGACACTGCATCCTTTCTCACCCAGCACGCCAGGAGCTCAACCATCAAGGTAAACAAAAGTGGGCACATTGGGCATCCCTACGTAGTACCCCGGTTTAATGAAAACACGTCGCATAACGGGCCTTTTAAGCACCCTTTCGCCATTGGTTCTGTATACAATAGAAGAATCCCCTCCCACCCCCGAAAACTGAACTGAGGCAACCCCAAACAAGGCAGTGTCTCTAATATAATGCCACTGACTGTATGTGACCAATAAGGGACAGGTGGACGAAAGACATGGACGACTCAGTGGAAAGTGGCGATTTAGACACCTAGAACAGTAGTTATAAAGGCGGGGTTCCTCTTATTCCAGCAAACGAATATATACAACATTTGTTAAAATAGTTTAAGGCTTATGCTTATAAACACGCATGGACCCGTAAAGCATACCTCATTCCCACTATTGAAGATAAATGGTGAAAAGAAGAATTTTGAAGTGACAATCATTAAGTATTGTAGAATGTGGCTTAGAAGTACAATGCGTTTCTGCATTGCACATTATAATTTAATATGTCAATATAATAGTTATGTATTTTTACATAAATGGTTTGGCATTCTTTAAATTTTAACAATGCATGCTTATGTTTGACAGGATACAATTGGGGAAGTCTGTGCATTATCTTCCGATTCTATTTATAGATCAGCTAAGTAACAGAGTGAAGGATCTCATGGTAAGTTATCTTTTTGTTATTCGTCATTCTATTTGTCGTAGACCGTTGGAGAGCATTTTATTATCATTTATATAAACATTTTATGTAGCACACGCATGCACATTCAGGTGTCTGAAGGTAATGCTAAGGAAGCACGACGAACTTTAAAAAGGGCAGATATATTTTGTGTTATATAATTATGGCCCTCACTGTACCGGGATACCTCTCCCCAGTGACAACTGTGTCTTTCCTCTTATTGGATTTTTTATGACATGTCTTTCTGCATCTCTGCTGTATGTGACACCTCTGCCTGTGTAATATTCAAAGTGTCCTTCCCCAAACGCTGCTAATTTATATGTTCATTTTATACATTATGTTCTTTAGAGTACTGGTTAATAAGATTGCGTGATTCTGAACAGATCACTTAATCTTCCTGGGCCTAAAAAAAGAACTGTAAATGCGTGTAATGTAATTCACCCTTGATATAAATTATCTTGATTATCTCCCAACACCCACATTGTGCACAACGCTCCATTGCTCATTAGGTAGGTTTGCACTATATTGACACCAATACATACTGACATAAAGACTTATTTATAACCAGGGCCACTGGAATTATGCGATTGTGCTGCCGCAGCATTTTTCATATAATTATGGTTCTCCCGCATTTTCCATATAATCCATCTCCTACTGCATAATCTACAGATTTTAACAGAAAACCAACTTTGTTTCTAGCTCAAACGCTTCAAAAGTTACTAAAAATGCAGCAGCACGTGTCAGCTCAGTGAAAGACCTTTGCAAAGGTTGACTGGTTACCTTTCTGTTGCTTATTTCTATGTTTAGGTGTTAAACTGGTACTAATGAGGCGCAACATGTGTCCAGACAGTATTAAAAAGTGTAAAAATGGCAAAATAATGAAGTGATACTGTCAGAAAATGTGTCGCATTACGCCACATAATTTGCTTGTATTCTTTTTGTCATAATTTAGTCAACCCTGCTGCATAATTGGGCCCTCTCCTGACGCATGCCGCCAGTGGCCTTTTTTGTAACATTTACATTAGCTTAACTAATCAAAATTCACAGCTGGCAGCTCCTAATCTGTTGGAGGGGAATATTGTTACATTAGTGGCACAGTTCAACTCTTCGTGAATCATCGCTGAACACATCTGACTGCCAGTCACAAACACAAGGAAGCAAGCAGTATGCAGGTTGTATCTTAGGCAATAATGTTAGGGAGGTGTGAGTCTGAGATTTTCCATCAAGATACTTTAGTGTACCCAACTTAAAGAGCCAGAGTGCAGGCATGCGCAGCGGAGTGGACGCAGCCCTGCCAAGTATGTCACATCTCACGTTCTACAAACGCATTTTAAGTCAATGTACCACAAGCAAAAATATTGTCCTGCAAATCAGCTTTTAAAAAAAGTTTAGTGTATTACCTCTTTTTGTGCTCTGTTGTATCAGCTCCAGTATGTTTTTGTGAGGTTATAGGTACACATGTGGGCCAAGCTTCCTGAACCACCTGCCAGAACTACTCCTCCCAGTAGCCTCCGCCACTGAGAGGAGAGCTCGGACTGGTTCTTCCTGGTTTTTTGGTTCCTGCCCCTCCAGCCTTACAGCAGGACGCCAACTTCCACATCGCCGGACACTTGTGGGTGATGCCCGGGCCAAGGGCTGGCCCATCTGTGCCCGTCAGTTCCCAGCGGAGGGTGGGTCACCATTCTTTTGCCTGACCCCAGCTTAAAGTACTGTACCCTGTCCCTGCGCTGCCTGCTGTCCCTGTTCCCTGCACTGCCACTCCCCCTGCGCTGGTTGCGGTCCCTGCGCTGCAGCTCCCCTTGCCCCTCTGTTGTCTGCTGTCCCTGCCGCTCCTCCTACCCCTGCGCTGTGTACATTACCTGTTCCCCTGCGCTGCCACTCCCTACTGTCCCTGTGCTGCTGCTCCCCCAGCGCCACCGATCCCCCCCATGCTGCCTGCTGTCCCTGTACCGCTGCCACCCTCTGCTGCCGCTCCCAGTGCGCTGCCTGCTGTCCCTGTTCTCTGCGCTGCTGCTCCCCCTGCTCACGCGCTGCCTGCAGTCCCTATTCCCTGCGCTGCTGCTCCCCCTGCGCTGCCCCTCCCCTGCCGCTGCACTGCTTGCTGTCCCTGTCCTGCCTGCTGTCCCTGCACGCCTCTCACCCTGCCTGCTGTCCCTGCACTGCCGCTCCCCCTGCCTGCTGTGCCTGTCCCTGTGCTGTTGCTCCACCTGCGCCGCCACCCCCTGCTTTGCCGCTCCCTCTGCACCTGCCCGCGACTCCCCTTGCCAGTGTGCTGCCGACTGCCCCAGTCCACGCACTGCCCGTTCCTGGTCTTGCCTGGCACCCAGGTCCACTAGGACCACCCATCAGAATCTCTAATGGAGGCCAACGCACGGCCACGCAGCGGACGCGCCCAGCCGGCATGCCGCCACCACACCGCTGGTTGCACAACACCCAGCTCCAGAACCCCTGGCCCTCCTGCCACTCAGCGGTTCACCGCCAAGGAACTCCTGGACCCCGGAGACCGAAACAATAGCTCTGTCTCCTCCTCCTCACACTCCACCAAAGGACCCTTCACCTGCTGGCACTGCCACTTCTCCTGCAACACAACCTATGAAAGAGCCCACACCACTTCTGCCCACAAGACCAAGAACACTCCACAACCGCTGCATTGTATCCTGCTCAACGGTCACTCACTCTGCAAAAACGCTATTGAAATCTGGGACACCATCACCACCCTCTCCACCAACATTGCCTTCATCACTAAAACGTGGCTTGAGCCCTCCTCTACCCTGCCATCACCACCGCCACTTCCGAAAGCTACAAGATGATACACGAGGTCGCGCAAACAAACAAGGCGGAGGCCTCGCCATCATCTTCAAGGAAACCATTAGATGCACCATCACCAAAGACGACCCCACGCCTCTCGTGGAACACTACTTTAAACTGATGCGAAGACCACGATAAGAAGCACCCTCACCTACAGACCCCCGGGACCCGAGCAACATTCTGCGATGCCATCCCCAACCTCATCACCACCCTAGCAATAGACTCTCACCACTACATCCTTATTGGCGACCTTAACTTCCACATCAACGACCCTGACGATGCCAACTCCATCGCCCTCCTCGAGAACCTGAACAACATCGGCCTCACCCAACTGGTCACTGAACCCACGCACACAGCCGGTCACACACTCGACCCCATTTGCACCTCCAGCGACAGAATCCAATTCATTCACACCACAGACCTCACCTGGGCTGACCACACCATCGTACACTTCATCACCCACGCCCAGCACACCATCACCAGGCGTCAGATCTCCTCTCACTGCAGTTGGAGTAAGGTCACCGAAACTCAGTGGTCACAGACCCTCACTGCCTCCCAACCCGAGGCCTCAACAGACCTCTACCAGGCCACCCAGAACCTCGCTGCCTGGATCACCGACAGAGTTGCCCCACTGAAGTCTACAAAATCTAACAAGACCTTCAAACATGACAGCTGGTACACCCCAGAACTCCAGATCACCAAGCGCAACTGCCGCCAACTGGAGAAACAATGGTGCGCCACTAAGAACACCCCGTCAACAGAGCAGCTCACACAACAGCCCTCAGCAACTATCACCAGCACATCAAGGAAGCCAAGAAAGCAGCCATCATCATTCACATCAACTCTGCGGCCAACCACACAAAGGAACCTTTCGAAATAGTCAAAGAATTCACCAACCTGACAGCCATTGAGAACACCATCCAACCCTCCCAAGAACTCTGCGACACCCTATCAGACTACTTCCACAGCAAGATCACTAATATTTACAACAGTTTCAACCTCCAACCCGTCGCCCTCAACGACCTCAACCAACTAGCGAGCATCAGATAAACCATTACCACCTGGTCTCCGCCACCACCCTGGCCACCTCTGCCATCATGTCTTCTATTCACTCCGCAGTGCCCACCGACCTTGCCCCCACCACCTCTACAACCTCGCAGTGAACGCAATCAGCACACAACTCACCAACATCCTCAACACCTCCATCTCCACATCAACCTTTCCGGACAGATGGAAACATGCAGACGTCAGACCCCTTCTAAAGAAGGCCTCTGCCGACCCCAGCAATCTAAACCATTATCGTCCGATCTCCCTGCTCCCCTGCCAGTCTAAGTACTCCAGAAAGCCATCAACCAGCATCTCATCGAATTCCTGAAACATAATCACCTTTTGGACGCCTCACAATCAGGATTCTAGGCCAACCACAGTAGTGAGACCGTTTTGCCGCCACAGTCAACATCAGAACACTTCTCAACCGCGCAGAAACTGTGGCCCTGATCCTCCTCGACCTCTCTGTGGTGTTCGATACCGTCTCCCACAACACCCTCATCAACAGACTCTACAACATAGGCCTGCACCAAGACGCCCTCAAGTGGATCGCCTCCTTCCTTACAGCACACACAGCACACACAGCATCCGATTGCCTCCCTTCACCTCTGCAACCAAAGACGACATATGCGGTGTACCACAAGGATCATCCCTCTGCCCCACCCTGTTCAACATCTACATGACCCTCCTCGCAGACATCTTCAGGTCCCTCTGACAACATAATCTCCTACACAGATGACACCCTACTGCCTCCAACTCAACTCTGACAAAACTGAAGCACTGATCTACGGGAAGAACACAGCGGGTGGCCTGCAGAACTCAGACCTACATCCACACTGACCGACCATGCACGCAAACCTGGCATCATCCTCGACAGCCAATTGACCATGAAACAACAAGTCAACACAGTCGCCTCTTCCTGCTTTCACACACTTTGCATGCTCCACAGAATCTTCAGATGGATCCCAACCAACACCAGAAAGACAGTCACTCAGGCCCTCATTACCAGCCGCCTTGACTACGGCAATGTCCTCTACACCGGCATCTCCACCCAGCTCCTCAAAAGACTCCAGACCATACAGAACGCTGCAGCTAGACTCATCCTGGACCTCACCAAACAAACCCACCCCCCCCACCCACCTGAGAGACCTTCACTGGCTCCCCATCCAGAAACGATGCCAGTTCAAGATCCTCACGCACGCCTACAAAGCCCTCCTCGACCTAGGACCTGCCTACATCAACCATCCACTGAACTTCCACCAGTCCGCTAGACACCTGCGCTCCACTTCACTCGCCCTCGCATACCCCCCTCCCCTTCGAATCCTTTGCAGCCGCAGCAATGGCTGCTCCTTCTCCTACATCTCTGCCTAAGCCTGGAATGACCCTCCCCACAGCTCCGTACAGCCTGATCGCTGACAGACTTCAAAAAGAGACTCAAAACCTGGCTCTTCGACGAAGACACAGTGCCCAGATACCCCTATGGATGACAGTGTGGTGCGTTACAAATGCTGTTTGATTGATTGATTGAAACGGCACTCTGCAGCCAATAGATGTTCTGGTAAGTTATAATGAGGCTGGCTGGTTCACCCTGATTGGACAGCGTTTTATTTGTTGGCGCAGGACAGGTTGATCTAGCTACCTCACCCTGACACTGGTCACTCCCAGTACACACATGCCTGTGCTTTTATGGCCTGCCCTGCCCACCGTGAAATTTACTGCTGCCCGGCCAGTGGAGTGTGTGTGCTGGTAAAGGAAGTTTAACAAATGATGGACGGAATGCTGAACAATGCAAACATTCACCCCCAGTCACAAATGGGTTTAATCCATCGTTCATTTACTCACCACACAACCCCAGTTAGAACCCAGCCATATGCAAATCAGTGTTGACGCTGTTCCTCATGGGAACAGTCCAGCCTGAACTGCCATGCCAGGTCCTCCCTGGACCGGAAATGAGCATTCTGGGACCTGTTTCAGGGCATCACCCCTCATCAGCCAGGCTGCAATGTATGCTGCGATGCATGGCAGACCTGTATGAATTTGTTTTAATCTGTGTGGCTAATTTTAATATAATCTTGCAAATATTTTCTCTGCTTGCTTTTATGACATGAAATTGTCGAAATAAAGCTAATTTGAGTTGAGTGTATATATGTGTGTGTATATATATATATATATATCACTGAAAAACCATAGGTTTCAGAGACGTTATAGTTAGTTGGACATTTCCCTCGTATAAAACCAGAGAAATTCGGCTGTTATAGTTAGTAGAGCTAACTATAACTCGCGCCCCCGCAATGCACTGCTGATGACGTCACATATTACATCACTCATGACATGCTCAGTGACATCACTGATGACATCACTGATGACATCTCAAATGACATCACTGATGACATCATCCACGTGATCATCTGATGCACCTCCTTACACACTAATAAAACCTTTCATACACCCACTCTAAAATACAGACTACCAATATCGAAACCATAGACACACCAATAGCAGTTAGTACATACCCGCTCAGTGATTCATTCGTCTACACACACATCCACCCACTAACCCATACAGTCACTCATACACGCAGTCATTCATCAATACAGCCACTGATATATCCACTCATACACCCATATAAACACTCACACACTGCCACTCACCCAAAGAGTTACTCAAAAACCTAGTCAGTCACCCAAAGAATTAATTACACTGCCATTTACTCACCTATACAGTTATACACACACACCACGTCACTTATTCATACAGATACGTACTGTCTTCAACAATTACTGACATATGCACACACTTATCCATGCAGCCACTGTCACAATCACTCACTGTCACATATACTCACTTATATACTCCAACACTCACAAATACTGCCTTTCACATATGTAGTTACTTACACATATACCACTAACATATCCATTCACTCACCAACACAGCTATACGTACACTCTCTCACCCATACACTCCCTAACACACGCACTCATAAACGCATACACCCAGTGAATTACCCACTCACACATCTATGCACAGTCACACACCCCCCACCCACACAGACACTCCGGCACCCATACAGATGCTCAGACAACCAATGAATAACCCATATAGACACTCATTTAGCTACTCACCAACCCATTCAGCCGCTTACACACCAACTGACAGACTGATACAGACATTCACACAGATTAGTCACTCACCCATACATTCACCCAGACACGTATAATCACTCACTTACACAGTCAGTCACACACTGGCTGAATCATCATATATATATTTATCACATTATTAAACTTTTTAGAAACACTCAGTCACTGGATGATGTCATCAGTGATATCATCAGTGATGTCATTTGAGATGTCATGAGTGATGTCACTGACCATGTCATGAGTGATGTAATATGTGACGTCATCAGCATTGCGGGGGCGTGAGTTTTAGTTAGCTCAGCTAACTATAACGGCTGAATTTCTCTGGTTTTGTACGAGTGAAATGTCAGACTAACTATAACGTCCCTGAAACCTGTGTTTTTTTCCGTGAATATCTAAGGTTTTTCAAATGCTAATTTCTAACTATAATGTCCCTGAAACCTGTGGTTTTTTCAGTGAATTTTATATATATGTATTCAATCTCCTCTCACTCTTACAAGGAAGGAATCAGCACTCAGGTTTTAGTTTGGAAGTATTTAATCTGCAAAGGACGTGATCCACGCGTTTTAGCTCGTCCGAACCTTGATAACGATACAAGACGTCATTGTAGCTTCCTTATTTAAATGTACAAATGCCTCCAGTTGCCAACATTAACAAAGGACTACATATTACTTTAATCCAAAAAGCTGGTGGCCATATTGGCCTGGTCACGATGTGAAAATTCAGGAATTGATACAATAAAGAAAAGAAAACAGGTGTTAATATGCACACAATGTCATTTCAGCATATCTTGTCCCGTTACCGCCGTACCTGTATGTTCGTCAACGTGACTTGTTCACAATAAACATACTTAGGATTGCAAAAATCAACATAAACAATGGACTACACATTACTTTAAAGTGAAAGGCTATCGGCCATATTGATCTGGGCACGTTGCGTATTATAATGGTTCTTACACGAAAGAAAAGAAAATAAAGGGGTGTTAATATACACCCTATCCCTAAATAAAGTTCTAGCGATTATAGTTCCATTCCATTCACAGCTCAATTGAGATGTCATGAGTGATGTCACTGACCATGTCATGAATGATGTAATGTCTGAGGTCATAAGCAGTGCATTATGGGGCGTAAGTTATAGTTAGCTCAGGTAACTATAACTGCTGAATTTCACTGGTTTTGTACGAGTGAAATCTGAGTCTTAACTATAACGTCCCTGTAATCTTTGTTTTTTTCAGCGAATTTCTAGTTTTTTTAGCGTTAAGTAAGATGCCTATCACAATGGACGGTGGGGGTTGGAAGCAGGGCCTGGCCTGGCATTGTGCTGCCCCCACCCAAGCTTGCTGCTCCTGCCTCCCCTCCTCATTGCCATCCATTGTCCAAGTCCATGCCCCTGCTCCCTCATTACAGCCCTGTGTGGCCGTTGTTCTGCCACTGGCCTTCCCGCCTTCTCTGAACAGTTAGCTTGCTGCCCCATCCACCTCCTCCCTATCCTCTGTTGTCTGAATCCATGCATTAGCCTCCTCCCATGCATGGTCTGATGTGCATGATGTCCCAGTCCACTCCTCCTGCCCTCCATTGCCCAATTCTATGCCCCATCATTGACCTCCTGCTTAGCCTCTGTGCTTAGCTTGCTGCCCCTACTCTCCTTCCCCCTGCCCTCCGATGTCTGTGTGCATGCCCCTGCTCCATCCTTTTTGCCCACCATGTTTCATGGACCTGCCCCTCCTATCTACTCTGAGGGGCATATTCTCAAGGACACATCGTGAATTTAGCGGCACTTTTCTGCCACGAAAGTGGCGATATATTTATCACCCTATTCACAAGCCTGCGCTAACAGCCGACATCGCCAGTTTACCTGCGATAGCTGCCGCTAAAAACATCGCCAAGGCTGACAGCGACAACTAACGCTAATCATATGCAGAGTAGGCGTTCCCGTCCAAAAACTCACGATAACACCACTTCGCGAGATTCTCAACGACCAGCCAGATCGGCGATGCGGGCCAAAAACAGGCGATAAGGCACGTTAGCAGCAGGAACTTAAGACCTGCTTTTTTCTGGTCTTAAGTAGGACGAAAACCTGCAGTATAAAGGGAGCCCAACCCAGTGCCACATCTGAAGACCAACAGATGCCATGGAGCCACTAATCATGCAGCATGGAGACCCAAAGGGCCACAACACCCACCACCCCCAGGACCACCCCCCCCGGACTACCACCGAGGCAGCGCAGAACAAGACAGCGGACATTCCGAAAACGCACCAGCCTCAGAGACTTAACGCCAGAGGATGTCATTGCCCACTACAGGCTCAAAAGGACAACCATCCTCTGCATCCTGACCCACATTGCCCACAGGCTGACGGTACCAACACAGCGGACAACCAACATCCCTCCGCAGACAAAGCTGCTGGCTGTGCTGCACTTGTTGGCCTCTGGTACCTTCCAACCAACAACTGCCAGAGTCGGAGGAGTCTCACAGCCAGTCTACATTGCTGCTTTCCGGTTGTTAGCGAGTTTCAGCTTGGTTTTGCGCTTCACATCATTCCAGCGCTTCTTGGCACTTCACTCTGACTGCATTCACCTTGGCCAAGATGGACTGCCATATTGCATTTTTAGTTGCCAATGACGCAGTGGAGGTGATGAACAGTTGTTGGTGGTGTTCTATCACCTCCGTAATCAGGATCTTGTTTTCCTGCGGACTGAATCGCGGGTTCCTCTTCTTCTTCTCCTTGCCCTTCTCCTTCCCCGAGGTCCCTGGCTGGTCCTCCGGGGGGTTTGTGGGGTTCTGGTTGGCCTCTGTAGTTGCTACAGCTTCCTCCATGGTGCTTCTCAGTTTATTTATTTTTTTTGCAGCTTTTATGGTGAATTTTCCCGCCTGACGTGGGAATAGCAAGCCTGGCGCTGATTATCGCTGATATTTTTATCACTGTTGGGCCCTTCGCAACTTTTTTCACGTTCGGGTTTCCTTTTTTATCGGCGTCAAGGTAAGTTTAACTCGGACATTTGACACGTTATCGGGATACTATCGCCTGTTGCCGGCGTGTTGAGAATACGCCGTTAATACGGCGTTAGTTTCCCGCGATAGACAGCGTTGTGTGAAAGTGCGTTAACCTAGGTTGGCGATGATTATCACCCGTTCTTGAGAATATCCCCCAGAGTGTTCTGTTGAGCTGCCACTCCCCTCCCACCTGCCTAGCATTGTCAGATGACTGTAACCTGTCCCTGCCACCTCCACGCTGCCTGTCCACGTTCCATGCCCCTATTCCCTTCCTCCTGTCCTCCATGGTCCATTTTACTGCCACACCCTTCTGCCCTCCCTGGTCTGTTGTGCTGCAACTGCTCCTCCTGCCTGCCCCGCGTGGTCTGTTGTGAGGCCCCTTCCCCTGAACTCTCTTGTCTGTGCCCAGCTCCTACCCCTCCTTCTATCCTCCATGGTCCTTTGTGCATGCCCCTGCCCCCTCCTTCTTGCCCATCATGGCCATTGTGCTGCCACTAACCCTCCCGCTTGCCATGCATGGTCTTCTGTGCTGCCACGGCCCCTCCCACCCTCCCTGTGTGGTCATCTAGCTGCCCCTGACCCCCTCCCACCATGGTCTGTGTGTATGCCATTATAGTCTCAATGTTGCTCTCCATGGTGTGTCTTGCTTCTAGTGCCCATCCTGCCTGACCTCCATGGTCCGCTTCCTGCTCCTACCCCCTTGCCCCCTGCCCTCTGTTTTCCATGTGCAGACCCCTATTCCCTCCCTCCTGGCTTGTCTGTTTCACTGTAATGCCCCTGATCCCTCCCTCCTGCCCTTTATGGTCCGTTATGCTGCAGCTTTCTCTCCTGTCTGTCCATTATGGTCAGCTAGCTGCCATTGCCTCTTTCCCCTCTGTTCTCTGTTGTCCATGTGCATGGTCCTGTCCCTTCCCTATTGCTTTCCATGGATTGTTGTGCTGCACTCCCGTCCCGCATGCCCTGTGTGGTGTATTGTGCTGCTGCAAACCCTGATGCCTGCCCTGTAAGGTCAGTTTGGTGCACCTGTCCATGTCCCTCCTGTCCTCTGTTATCCGAGTCCATGTCCCTACCCCAATTCCTCCTGCCTTCCATGATCCAATGTACCATACTTGCTAACATTTTGAACTTGGTAAGAGGGAGATTTTGAAAAAAAACTGGGGTATTGATTTTCCCCATTGACTTACATTGAAAACGAGGAGATTGTAGACAGGAGACAGATCAAATAAAGCCCATTTGGGCTTAAAAACATTGGGCGTTTCCTGGCTGAATCGGGTCTGTTGGCATGTATGGTTGTACTACCACTGCCTCTTTCTTCTGCCCGCAATGGTCTATTATATTGCCACAGCCTCTCTTGCCTGTCCTGCATTGTTGGTTTGTTGCCCCTGCCCCCCTTTCCACTGCCCTCCATAGTCTGTTGTGCTGCCACTGCCCTTCCTGCCTGCCCAGTGTGGTCAAATTGTTGCCTCTGCACCCTCCTACCTGCCTTCAATTTTCTGAGTCCGTGCCCCTAGCTTCTGCCTCTCAACAGTATCCTAATGAACAACTAGATTGCTAACATTCTATATTTATTACAAAAGTGTGGCACGCCTGACGTCATCTTGATGTAATCAAAACTGTAATACCTAGAGCATTTCCTTTAGAAATTACAGAAATGAGAGGATCTTATTTGCATCAAAATTATGGTTAGTGCTCTAAAAAACTAAAATGAGGACATATTTTCTGAGTTTTCAAATAGCGACAAAGCACTTTTAAATTATTTGTTATCTTTATGTTTTTTTATCCAGTTGACCACTTGATTAAATGTTGCACTTAGGGGAGAGGATGTGGTGTTACTTCCAGAGCTGCAGACTTTGCAACTGGGGAACCAGGTTGGAGTTTCTGCTTCAGCTCGACATTCTGTGATTCTGGTCAAATCACTTAATCTCCCCATGTCTACAACCAAAATGAATTTGTCCTTGTGTGATGTAACCAATGCTCATGTAAAGCACTCCAATACCTGACCAGTCTGCACTATATAAAACTGCAAAAAAACAAAAAATAAAAAGTTTTTTCCACACTTCTGTCATTGGGCTATACGTGGGCTACATCTGGGTGATATTTGTGCTACATTTGGGCTCTTTTGTCTCTGGTGGCCATCTTGGGAGACTTATTTGTTATGAAGTTTCCTAATTTCCTCATTTACTGCAGTCTCCTCAGTAGGAAATACTTTCAGTTTTTTACTTTGATTCCATCAAGAAGGCATTCAGATGTGTCGCACATTTGCCATAAATTCAGAATGTTAGCACTCTAGTTGCTCATTAGATCACTGTAGTAAAGCTAATGCTCACCAGGGAAGTCTGCTGCTGGTATTGAAAGTGCATGTTTCAGTCTGCATGTCAGAATTTTTTAATGAAATAGAAGAGGATTTGAGAAGTCACTCAAAATGTGCCCTAATTTTTCTTTCTGCAGCACTAATCATAATTTCTATGGCAAAATGAACCCCCTCATTTTGTTCCTTTTTAAATTAAATCTTTTAAGTGTTACCACTTTATTCCAATCAAGATGGCTTCAGGTGTGCCATACTTTTGTCATAAGTAAGACTGTTAGCGCTCTAGTTGTTCTTTAGAACACTCTGGGAATCTGCAGTAGAACACAAAGGAATCAACTGACAGTCTCTGCCCTTGTTGGATGTACATGTTTTTCTGAGAATGTCAGACTTCATTCTCACATGACGACTGAGAAAGATAATGTGAATTTACAGAAAATATGCTCTCATTTTAGCTTCTAGATCACCTTCCAAACCTCTATGGGAAAAGTATGAGAAAATAGTTTTCTCTTAAACATGATTCATGATATCCCAGCAGAAGGCTTTTTCACGGGGTAAAATCACCTTAGAACACTCCACAATTCCTAAAATTAGTATGGTACCATCAACAAATGATTTATAATGTAACTAAAGTCTTATCACCCTTTATACGTTCTCCTTTTGGTGACCCTCAAAACCTTCCATTCACTACAATGCATTTTAATGGGGTGCTATCATGTATATTGGTCCCAAGATGGCTGCCAACACTTCTTGGATGAAGTGCTGACAGCCAATCAGATCTCACGATGAGATGTGTGGTTAGGCTCCGCCCAGATGTATAAATTTCTTTTTCCTTTAATATTTAAAAAACTACTGAACGGATTTACACCATTTTAAAAACAAAAGGGCGCTTTCTGTACCAAGAGCTACGTTTTTGCCAAATTTGATGTAATTCCTTTCAGCAGTTCGGGCTGTAGCCTTGTCTAAAGTTTCCTATGGAAATTAACATGGGGAAAACGCGTTTTGGGACCCTCCTTTTTTCTCGGCCCCCGTTTGGCGAATCACCCCGAAACTTTCAAGACAGGAGCTGACCTGAGCGGGCCATTAGTTTAAAAAATGTTGCAAAGATTCGTCAAACGGCGCCATAGATATTGGCAAAAGAAAAAACGCTTTTTGAATAGAAACAAGGTCCTAACTATAACTACCTACTGGCGAGTGCCAGTAGGTAATATATATATATATATATATATATATATATATATATGTATATATATATATATGTATATATATATATGTATATATATATATTGTATATCTCGAAGATGTATTCTAATACAGAAACAGCACTCCATGGAGGTCTCCAAATTAATTTATTTTCAAGAAATGGAACATCTACCTGTTTCCGTTGCTACCTGCAAACTTGCTCATGACAACAAAAGTCATGTTCTAGTTTAAATATATACATCTCACACATAGAAAAGGGTGTGCAAATTGAGGTTCCCTCAACATTTTTCAACACCATATTTTAACGTGCACAAATCTATCATTATAAACTGGATTCCACTTATTATTGAATTTTATACATTGATTACCCCCGGATTTCAGCACATTGATATATAATAGAAATATTGTTGTCACCCCACAGTTGAGAAAGCATTATATAAATAATGGCACTCACAAGTGTTATTGTTACCCCACAGTTGGGGAAGCATAATATAGGTAATAGAACTCATAAATGTGGTGTTCTACAAATTTTGCAGATGAGTGAATACCGTAATCCAAGAGGTAAATCTAAAATTCATGAGGTTGGGATAAATGACCAAACTCAAATTTATGAAAGTGTGAAACAATTAATTATTCATTCAAATTAATAATAATGCTACAAATATCATGACAGTAGCTGAAAATCATATTATTCAATGTGGACTCCTCTCCTTTAAAGTGTTATGTTATGTTATGTTATCTGGTATTTATAAAGCGCGCGGCTACTCCCAAGAGTGTCCCGGCGCTAGGAGAAAAAGACCACATAACGGCAAACAGAACATCACCCCACCGCAGAAATCGGTCAGATCCTAATGTTGGAACAGCCATGTTTTTAGTTTCCTCCTGAAAGTAAGGAGGTCCGGTACCTGTCTAAGAGAGAGAGGTAGGCTATTGCATAGCCGAGAGGCCACCACTTGAAAGGATCTTCCCCCTACCCGGGAGAGCAGGACCTTCGGAGTGGAGGTCAGAAGCTAAGCAGAGGACCTCAAGGTACGTTGAGGTATATAGCGTTGGAATCTTTCCCTAAGGTAGGGGGCTCCAATCTTATGAAAAGCTTTGAAGACCAAGACTAGCGCTTTGAAATTAATTATTTTCCGCACCGGAAGCCAATGAAGGTAAGACAGAAGAGGGATCGTGTGAGTCCTGGGTCCTGTCAGAAAGATGGCTCTGGCTGCCACATTCTGGATCACCTGCAATCGGCCAAGTAAGTAATGAGGGAGGCCCAAGTACAGGGAGTTTACATAGTCCAGTCTCGAAACTACCAGGGCTTGGACCACTGTTTTCCTGTAAGAGACTGGGAGCAGAGGGAGAAAGTTCCTCAACATTCTCATCACCCCAAAACATGTCCCTGCCACCGATTGGACTTGAGCCTTCATAGAGAGAGAAGCATCCAATTTGACCCCCAAATTTTTCACAGTGGTAACTGAAGACGAGGGGGGAGACATGTTCTGCGGCCACCAAGTGTGCCATGCTTCACACGGACGTCAGCCGAAGAAAATGATCTCTGACTTTTCAGAGTTACACTTCAGTTGGTTTCGTCTAAGCCAAGAAAATACCTCTGAGAGGCAGGTGTTGATCACATTGCCTTTGAACTCGGCACCCTTCTCGCACGTGAACAACAGTGCACTGTGCTAACCAAGTATAAGATATGTTAGGTTTTCAAACACTTTTATATAATTCATTGTTCTAATGTGCTCTAGCATCTAACTAATCTCCAATATAAATTGTGTTCAAATCACATAAATTCTTCATTATCAGTTAATGTTCCATAAAATAAAATTTTAAAACTTTTTCTCATTATTATACATTCTTAATTTAGTCTGAAGTCTGAAAACAAATTCCAAGTGGGCAATGCAAAGCACGACTTATTATTCTCAATGACTTCAAAGGGTGGAAGGGTTCCCTTACCAAATTTAGGACATGGACAGCTTCTCTATCCTATTTTATTGTATAGGGTACTAAACAATATATTACAAAGATGAGAACCTAAAATAAAAGTAAAAAACAATTAGAGTATTACATGAAGTGCAAATATAAATTAATAATACCTCCCCATTATTTTCCGAAGGACTGCAAGTGTATATGTGATGCATTTAACAAACATGATTAAAAAAGCACAATGCTAGTCAAGGCGTTTCGAGGAAATGTAATGAGTCTGAATTTTAATAAAGGCTTTTGCACAGTTCCTCATCAATATTAAAGCCATTAGGCTCTTCACTGTCTAATTCCAAAATGAAGAATGTTTCCAATTTGTGGAGTTCCTCCTCCCTGTCTCCTCCTCTTACCTTTTCGTGACTTGTGCTATGCAGCTATATCTCATTTCTGTGGGATCACTTTGATGTTTTTTTAAATACCTAGCTATTGGGTAGCTGCGGTTATTGTTTACAGTGGCTCTTATATGTTGTAATGTACGTTTGTGTGCTGGTAGAGTTGTTCTGCCTACGTATATTTTCTTGCAAGGATGTTTTAGAGTGTACACAACAAAACTCGATTTGCAGGTAATGGAATGAATGATATAGGAGACATTATTCACAGTTTCATTATGTGGGGATGACAAGTTATTTTGTTTAAAGTGCCCTGGGCGTCAGTTCTGTGTATGAAAGATATCATGGGGAGTATTGGGGAAGTCTCTGGGCTTAGTGAAAACCAATTTAGTTCATACTTGTTACCACTGTGGGCTCTATTACAAGTCCGGGGGTCAGCTTTTTCAATGCAGGCCTTGAATGGTGAAATACTGAACAAATGGTTGAGTTGAATATAATGACAATGCTGGAGATAAAAAAAAAAAATCAAAAGTCTGCTCTTTCTTGCTGTTGACCATACTAGACTGGATAGCATGGATAAAAAAAATGTCTGTTTTCTAAGAAGTCATGTATCATGTCCAGAGTCGTACTTTTGGAAAATGGGATATACAGTTAACCTAAATGATCTGGGCAGAGAAATCAAAAGACCAAGATTTTATATTAATATTCTGAAATTACCATGTGATTAGATTTACTAACTTTTGGTGAAAGGCACAGCAAGCAAAGTTGCTGCGTCAACAGGAAAGACAAAAATAGCGCTATATCTACAAAGATATAGTGCAGTTTTTCTTTCCCCCAATGCTGACACACTTTTGGCTGCCAGGCGCTTAAGCAGATACTATTGCATCTTGCTTCTGAAAGACAGCAAATTATGCCAGGTCTAAATATCAAAGGGGAAATCTCAGAAAGAAATTTCTCTTCCTTTTCCTCAATACCTTCGCCCTGGCAAGGCTCCTACATTTATCCAATCTATAAAAAAGGAAACGAGCATGATTTTTTTAATTATAGGGTATCCCTCCAGGAAGTGGAATTCAAATACGATGCCTCACTAATTCTAAAAGATGTCCAAGAGTGGATAGAGCAGGCTGATCGGATACCATGTTTCCAAACTGGATTTCTGATGAACAACTGAACTATCGATAACATTGTGGTGCACGCCCTACTAGCCCACAATGCTATATCAAATCAAATGCTGTTTAATGCATTATTATCAACTTTAAGGAGGTTTTCAACGTCATTAAATGGAATTTGCTATAGAGGAAGTTGAACAAATGGGGTCTGCCGGCCAATACGTTAAATGTCATCATAGCTTTCTGTTCTAATAACTGGATTCATGTAAAACTTGGAAGGGAAAACACCCTGTATATAAATGTAAATGTCAATATCAATATACATCAATATATATTTATTCAATCATAATAAAATGGTCATAAAAGACAAATCGCACACAGAATAGAATAAAGAAGTAGCATTAAAAAGAACACCTGCAAAAGAGTGATGGGTACCAACAATGCATAATAAAAAAGTCTTAATACCATATTAAGAAATGAAAATGCAGACAAAGTGCTACGTTTACGAATAGCGGATTTCAGAAAGCATCCTACATGCAAACATATGAAAGCGCTTTCCAACATTTGTAAAAAAGTACAAGGCAGGCCTGTACGGTCTAAAACAATAACATTTAAGAACAGGTTTTAAGTATTTTTTAGATAAAAGTGCATAGTGCTTACAAAAGACCCCAAAATGTTCCAAGGTTTGAGCAGAAGATTTATCACATGGGCACATAAGAATGGTCTATTTAACGTACTGCTCTAGTGGGAAACAGAGCAATAATTTAATGGATCCTAGCTGAAATTTGGCTAGTAGAGCTCTTTCCCAGAAGCTGGGGACCCAAGTCAGATAAGGTTCTAAATAGGATGCTGTTTGAACCACAACATACTCCTCCAGCATCGGTTTCTTTAGTTCCTGTTCTCTGCAGGCCACTTTTAGTTTTGTAATAAGCATTTTAACTTTACGGATGTCTTTTTTACCAGGAAAAGTGCGGAGGAAAACAAATCACTCCACCCCAAGAATTTGGCAGTGATTTGCACATACTTTAGCCCTGTTATAGACATACCCTTTTCACAGTTCAAGCAATCTGAGACAATCTCCCTGTTAAGAGATGTATGACTGCTAGTCCAAACAGACACCCAAAGCATTAAGGGGGCAGCCTTGATCAGGTACGAAACATAGTCCAGCTTCAGTTCCTCATGAATGAAGAAATGAGGTATAGAGGGAGGGAGGCGAAGCAAACGGCAGAATCTATTGTCCTCCACCTGGACTTTAGTATTGTCTCAATATCCCCAAATTCCAGAGCTGTATGTCAAAACTGGAAGGCATTTGTGCTTATATACCTCAAGAAGCGGCTTAATTGGTTATACAGTATATGGCAGTAAGGACTCAAAACAGGGGTTTGTGCTTGCCCCCATTGTAATTAACTTATATGTTGCAGATATGGAGATATCAATTTTAAATCAGAGGGTTTGTCCACCAAAAATAAACAGTCAGCAGCTTTCTGTCCTGCAATTCGGCAATGACAGTCTTGTTGGATCATTCAACTATGGGACTCCAACATTTATTTTAACCACACTTGGCAGGTAGTCCCCACTCCAGTACTCATAGATGTGACAATCATGACAGTGGTGTCTAGGCCAGGGTGCAGAATCTGTTTTGAAACATACTGTCTATCTTTAAAGAGCAAAAAGAAGGAGCCCTGCATCTGTTTGTGCATCCCTTATTATGTTGAAATGCACCATTTCCCAGAGAGCATGCATATAGCGTACCAACATGCCTATGAAACAGGCTGCTGGGGGAGAAATCCTCTTGCTCATCCTATTCATGAGCTTTGACTTCCGGTCTGGAGATTTGAAGTGAAAGTGAATGCACTGGAATTGGAATTGGATAAGGACATGTAGAGCTGGCATCAGGGAATGAAAAGGACATTTTGCACTTCTTAAAGGTGTTAATGGCTAACAAAAGGTGTGATGCAACTTAAGCTGGGTGAAGAATTTAAGTTAGCAAGTTAAAGATAGTTTCTTTACTGGGAAGTAGAAGTTTTGTAACCTCCTTCACTTTTTGGCCTTAAAAGAGGCTGTCGACTCCCTGGTTAGCAGGATGTAATTCAGAATATCAATAACATAAATAATGAGGCAAGATGTAATTTCCAGATGTAAGATGTTATTGGATATAGATTTTCTATTCTACAATGGGCGACATTTTAGTAAACAATATTTAGGACAATATTTGAGATATTATATATTTGTCCAACTATGCTTAGGTCACAATATTATTGCACCATACTGGGATAGTCAGTGTCTAGCTCTAGAGAGGAGTCCAGCCAACTTGCATTTCACAGATCCGCATTAAGGCTATCATCATTATAATATTGAGGGAGTTAGTCATCTACCGTCATCGTTATCATGGGGGATGATAGCCGGTATCTGAATAGCATCAGAGGCCAAACCAAACAGAGCCTCCTGCCTAGCACATGTGTGAGCCCTTACAGATGCTTAGCAAGAATAGCAATCTTAAGAGTGTCTTCACATGCTTCTTAGCCCTGGATAGAATGTTATCCATTGGATGAGTTGTTTGAGGTTCTGAGGTTGTGTTGCACTGGTGTTGGTGCCAACACTGCGATGAATGGCATCAGCAACAGGGTCATTACTGGAACAACTGATGAAACCTTCAGCCCTACATCAGGGCTGGACATAAGTTTCATTGCCTTTCCAGCTGGTGGACAGCTCCTGGTGGGGTCAACTAGCACCGAGGCTCACGCAACCAATACAAGTTTGGCTGAAAGTCCCTGTGCCCCATCCAGGCCAGCAGCTCAATAGCGGGTGCAAGAGCAGCTCTGAATATTCCAAGCATTGCATCCATAAAGGCATCAAATTGTATCACATCCAAAGATGGTTTAGACACGATCAACCTAAAATTAACAGATTCCTTGAAGGGATTATGTCAATCTATAAATTTTGACATTTATTCTACTCCAAGTTGGAAGGTTGAATCCTGTTCTCTTCCGTCAGTTTAGGGCTAAACTGACCAGCATTTACATATAAGGATGGCAATTTATTAGCCCCAATGCCCCCACCATAAATTAGATTAAATGACCATCTTTTGGGAAATGTATGTATCGCCTGTCTCATTTTAAGGTGTCTGTTTCATGGTATGTTTTGAGGTGGAGGCTAGATGAGTCCCCTTGGTTCATCATATAACCTGTAATTAAGGATTGCTTACTTTCTTGGGCTATTAGCAATTTACAACTGCGTTCTTTACCAGCTGCCAACATTTTGGTACAGGTTGAATCAAGGCAATCAGTAGTTGTGGAAGCTGGCTATTGTTATACTGCAACCTCCACCGAATTGTTTTACAGAAATCACCAATGAATTTAAGTCTGTGGAGTTCACTGAGGAATGCAACCTGTGCAACCCATAATGAAGATGCTGGTTCCAGAAACTAGCTGGAAATGTTTTGGCCCATGGGTTCTTAAAGAAGCAGAGTAGGTTTAGCCCACAGGAAAAAGAAGTTTACAGAAACTAAACTAAATGTAAGAGTTTGTGGGGTTCACAGAGAAGCAGAATAGGTGCAACTTAAAGGAAGAAGCAGCTTCCAGAAACCATCACAGATTTTGGGATACACCTTGGTATGTCATGTACAAAACCCATAGGACGACGCAGGTTCCAAACATCACCTTGTATATTTCCTGAGGTGTGGAGTGCCGATGCTATGACTTAAGTGCTTGACAATTTAGGGAAGATAGTGGAAAAGTAGTCAGGTGTATAAGAGAATTTAAGTGATCAGTGTGAGAGAATAGTAGTCCTTGTGGGACCAGAAGGGGACACATATGAGTTATGGACCTAGACCATACCAGGATTATACTAGGAGGTAACCAATGGAAGTCGCCTCTAGATCCCCCCCTTAACCTTACCACGTTTTATCCTTGACTAAATAGTCCGCAGGCAGTGTGAATTGTTAGGCAGAGAATGGAGCACCTACCTATACTGCAGATAGTAAGAGGCAAGGATGTTGAAGTGTAAGTGGCAAGGAGAAAGACCTTTTCTGGCTAGACACCCAGGATCTGGAACAGCATCCCATATCTATCAGGATCCCCAAATCCTCCTTCAATTTTGAAAAGAGCTGAAGAAGGCTCACCTCTTTAAAGAACATCATATGAACAATCCACCTTAGCTGATAAAAGCCAGCTACCCCTTCATTTATACGTTAGCTGTGTATTTGTTTTGCACCAATTTCAGTACTCTGCTGCCTTTCAGATAGATTTCCACTATATTGATACAACATACATACACATGCACACGTCTGATAAGAAGAGAACAGCAAAGTGGTGAACAATTTTAAATTGCTTGATTCCGTAACCAAAAAAGAGGGAGTCCAGGGCCTGCTGACTTGGGTATGGGCGGAGAGTGGACGCCTTTTGTACTTGGAATGCAGTCCGTGTTTTTGTCAGAGACACTTAGCTCAGAAATTGACAATGCAGAGTGATAATTCTCTCAAGATTCATAATCATAGTCGTGCCATGAAAATAGGCGAAAGAGATTAGGAAATAGCTCAAGGTAATTAGTATAGTAAATAAAGGTAAACCTGACCAAGTGCACAAAAACGGGTAACACATGCAAATGTGTTGGTTCAGTAAAGGAAGACTTTGCATGAAGATTAAGGATAGTAGGAGGCTTGATCACATGGATAAATTAATGCATTTTATGAATGTTTGTGTAGATGAAGGTGAGGTGTGACAAGGTCAAGTTGCTGCTGATGGTAAACCAGAACCACTGTTAACAGATCATCTGGTAAGCTCAACATAAAATTGCATCATTCAAAAAACAAATTTAAGAATAATGGAAACACATCAGATTTAATTATGAAAACCCGTTGAATTTGTGTGATGGTCCAAGAAGTTCAGTCTCAGTTGTGATGCACTAGCAATTTTTTTTTCTCACATTGAATATTTACCTTGCTATTTCTAGCCCCAGTAGGGAAATAGTTTATTTAAAACATATACAATCTTGCACTCAGCAGAAAACTAAAGGTCATGTACAAAGTGTATTCTTTCATCCGCAAATACAAGTTATTTTTTTTATTTTTTACACTTGCCTTAAGAATCTGATATAAAGTGTTCCCAATATTGGGCCTCAGAAACCATCGATATCAGTTATACATAGCCACCTGAACAGTACTGTTCCGTTTTTTAGGTCTCGCCCTGAAAGCCAGCGCTTCAGCGCTGGCTCTGGGCGAGACATTTTGTAGTGGGCTTGCAGAAATGCGACCACAACTTTTGGCTGGCCTAGAGCATGCGAGTACGCGCACAGTAACGCGCATTCCTCGCATGCTCCAGGCGCCATATGTCTTTCCTCTCACTTGCTCCTCCCCCTCCCCACCACAGAGCGCTTCTCGGGGCCGCGCGGCCGTGTCACTTTCACGGCCGCGCGTCACTTGCTCTCCCGCTCCTCCCCCCTCCCCCACCACAGAGCGCGTCTCGCACGGCCGCGCGGCCAATGCTTGTTTGGGTTTGAGATTTGTCTGGGATACTTTTTAAGCTTTTAGTAAAAAAAAAAAGAAAATTGCTTGGCTAACCTTGCTTGTGTTATCCGTCAATGTTATAAGCATCGCCTTTAAATGGGCTTTCTATAAGGTATGTCCTTGATTGTTTCTTGCACAGCCTGACCTCCTTATCGGGCCATCAGAAGAAGCACTCGGCTTACAATTCATTGCATTTCACACGCTTTACCGGCCCTTGCGAGGCACGGCATGTCTCACATTTCCAGCCCTACCGGCCGTTCAGACGCAGTGGGTTCTTATATGCGACTGCCAGAAGCAGTATTCCGCCTACAATTCACTGACTTTGACTCGCTTTACCAGCCCTTGCGAGACGCTGCATTTCTCACTTCCCCAGCCCTACTGGCCGTTGAGAAGCAGTGGGTTCTTCTATGTCAAGTGCTTGCTTCATCCACAGGCCTGCCTACCGGTCAGAGGCACTGTTTTAAAAAAAATGTCATTACCATACAAGTGGCTTCATCCCCAACCCTCCTAGCCTTTGTTTTTAAGTCTAGTTTAAAATTGCCAGCCCTTTAAATGCAATACATTGTCACTTAAGGCTCTCCCTTTACGAATACAATGAAGGAACCAAAAAAGAGCACATTACACCTTATAAAACACCAGCTGTTCACAACTGCAATTGGGGAACAGGGATGGAGGTTGCAGTCAAGCGTTCTATGGCAGCCAGGCTTTTGTCTATCTTAAGCACACTTTACTATAAAGCGTTCACTCCTCTAGCCCTCACACAACTTACGGGCCCAAGGTGAGTGCATACAAGAAATCGAATGGATATTACCCAGCACTGTTCACAGCCTCAAAGATGATTCACAGCCCATACTGCGCCCTCCACTGCCACAGTGACACCCAAACAAACCACCATTCTGTCCGCAGACAGCCGACTGGAACCACAGGGTGCAGAACAGGAAACAGCAGCTGCAGTGCACCTCAGCTCTCACCACAGCTACTGCTCCCTAGAACAATGCACTGCTTTTGGAAGTGTATGAACTGCCTCTTCACTGCACTACAAGCATTCTTTAGGCAAATGTTTTACTCAGTCATTGGCATATCACACATATTTACACTGAAATTAGGAAAATGTGACACATGGCAATCGGAAACCTTGGCAGCTCCGAGTCACTGGTGCTTGCGCCGCTGCAGTGCACCCGAGTGTTTGAGTTACATAATTGCTTTTTAGGTCTTGCGCCTAGAGTTGCAGTGCACAGCACTGCTCGCGCAGCGCGAGACTTATTGTAGGGGCTTCTGAAAGCTGACCAGACGCTCGTGCGTCATGGCCTTTTCTGTGTGGTTACCCGCACGGCCGGCATCTGTTTCCAATTATCGTGCCCAGACGCGGGCGCGATAATTGGAAACACATGCCGGCCGTGCGGGTAATCGCAAGCAAAAGGCCATGACGCACGAGCGTGTGGTCAGCTCAGCAGGCTGCTGCGCTCGCTCGCGCCTAGAAAGAGAACTCCTTCTGTCACGAAAATACTTGCTGGCGGCTTTAAAGGTTTTGTTATCTCTTGCTATCAGTAAACCTGTGAAGCTGCAGATACCATGCGAGGCAGGAAGGGTTTCCGCTGATCATAAAACACTGTTTAACACAGGAAACTGAACCATGCGCAGCCGCGCGCTCCCCAGCGGAGGTCTGTTCAGAGTCAGAGGGTGCGATGGGCCTTTCAGGCGCCGTCAGTGTCCACAGAGAGGAGTCAGCTACCGAGGTGAAGCTGGTCTGCTTTGCAGCGCTGCAGCTCGCACCCACGTGTGGATTCTTTTGCGAGGTGCTTGCATAAAACGACGTTACAAACGTGTCGCAAACACCAGCTCGTGGTGGCGGGGAGAGCAATCAGGTGCCCAAGGGCAAACCAGAAGAGCCCTGTTTTTTTATACGCTGACTGCAATACAGTCATTTATTTCGGTTACACGGATTCATAATTCTTTGAACAACTGTTCTCCAGCTCTGCGCCCATCATCTCTTGAAGCTGGCTGTAGTGTACACAGCGGCCGTAATGGCATTTTCAGCGCTCGTGCTGTGATTAAAATGTCGGTCCACGCAATGGTGCACTTTTAAATGAGCCATTACAGCCTAACGAGCATGAACTGTACTGCACCGCGATCACCCATGCTTGCTGTGACCTTTCGGTACTTATGAATTTATATGTATTTTTTCGCCATTCGAATGAATAATGGAGAATGGAATTAACTGTGGGATCTGGTTCATGGGCAAGCTTCTTTTGCGTTTAGATTAGTAATCGATCCCCACCTCGCCATGCTGGTTACGGATGTGCTTGTCTGCGTCTGTGATTGGATCTAAAGGGTATGCGTGGCATATTTTTTTTTTTACATTTTCTGACTATGGGCAAGCTGGCTTCATTGCCTCTTGTGATGTAATTTGACGAGATGTGCTGCTTTGTGTGCTTTCGATATATGTAATCATTGTTTGCAACGGTAATAAATAACACACATACTATTGATTTTTCTTATTGTATTGGCGTACTTTCTCCTGATTTTTTACTATTGTTTTGGATTGCTTTCTCCTATCTTGTCTCTCGACAAATGTTTCAGTCCTTCATTTGCTTAGAAATAGACTGCTGGGATGAAACCCGTCCGAATGATACATTAGTCAAATAATCAAAGAAATGTATTGCATTTGCGAATTTCAGTGAAAAACTGTATTTCATATAAGGCATTTTGGCAAAAGCTACAAGCTTTCAAAATGTCTACCAACGTCTTTGTTTTGTTGTATTCATCTTTCATGTTATTTTGCTACTGAAGCCTAACTAACAAGTCACATGTGTTAAACAAGCATTTGCAATGCAATAGGTCTCGCAAGTTTGAGCTAGTGACATTGCAAATAACAATGCCTTTTATTTTTGTTTTCGTTTTTAAAACATAAATAAAAGGCATTGTCATTTACAATGCCTATAGCTTAAACTCGCGTAAATGCGAGACCTATTGCATTGCAAATGCTTGTTAGAGGAAGCGCGCGATCAGCAGCTGACACTTATAAGGTCCCAAAGGCGAGACCTATTGGCTATGCCAATGCTTGTTTTATGTTAATTTCTCACTGCGAATTATTTTAAATTTCACAACATAAGACATTAAAATTAAGAGAAGCGCAGTGATTGAGATTTTATCACAAATACATCGTTTTACTATCCTGTTTCATTGAATTTAAGTATTTACAGTATTTCTAGCCTCTTACAAGTAAACTCCATCCACTGATTCAGTGGAGAGGCTTGCAAAGAATCTCGAGGCAGGACTTCAAGAGTGGCCGTGACGGAGCTGCAAAGAGCACCTCCGCGAATAACAAAAGAGACATTAGCAGGACAATAGGCCAGTGTGCTGTAAACTAAAGAAGTTCAGGACTCAGACTGGGGGATGGGCTGAGCTGCAACCAATGCACCTTTCTAGTGAGAAGGAGAGTGACTGACTGACTTACTAAGACCAAGGTGAGCAGGCAGGATGGGGCTGAATCTCCAGACAGAGGTTCAGTCTGATTACAGGCCACAGCTTAGAGTGATTTTTGACTTGGAAAAATAAAGCAACAAGTATAATTTAGAAGGGGAAAACACAAAATGCTAGGCACACATTACTGCTCTACCCGAGTTTATTTAGTAATTAAAGTATTCCTCTTGCCCATGCTGCAGCTACATCAGTGCTTTGCGCTTAGTGACAGGGAGCGAGGCCTCAGAGTCCCTCACAAGCTGAGCACTTACTTCAATTAAATCGATGAAGCTACCCCCCAAAAAACACTCACACCCCACAGTAGCATGGCCATGATAGCAAGTTTAGTGGTCTATTTTGGTTTTAGGCATTAGTTTCTACAGGAAAAAGAAAAGGGCACTTGGTTTAAAATTGTGTTTGTAAACACCTTTAAGTCAGATGGAATTTACCTCCTTCCCACTTTCAAATATTTCACACTGAGATGGAATTTCCCACTTTCAAACATCATTTTTTTAGTAGTCAGTCAAACTAGGAAGGAGATATTTTACAAAGAGTATACCCATGGCAATGTGTTTGCTGTTTCTCATTTATTCATAGTTTATACACTTGGCCACTGGAATTATGCAGCAGAGGAGGACCAAATTATGTTAGAGTTGACTATTTTGAGTGGCAAAAAGACAAATTATGTGGCTTAATGCGGCACATTTTGTGATAGTAATACTTTCTTATATTGACCTTTGTACACCTGCCAACACTGTCTGGGATACGATTTCAGCTTATTAGTACCAATTTAACACCCAAATAAAGCAAGTGAAAGAGACAGCATCTGCGAAGAGCGTTCTAGTGCTCAAGAAAACGAAAGCTTTTTATCCGTTTGGGCTAAAAACAAAATGTTTTTTTTGTTCAAATTTTCAGATTTTGCAGCAGGTGATGGATTATGTAGCGAATGCAGCAAATCATGATTATGTGAAAAACAACACAACCGCAGGTTCGCTTACTTCCCGTGGGCCTGGCTATACCGCTGTAGTGGGGAATGCAAATTGACTTTTAAGATGCCCATGTAAAGTACTTGTTATTCAGAACCAATAAGAATGTTCAATCAGGGGTGTCCACTGTAGAACTATAATAAAAACTATGTGTCCAGTAGTTTAAAATCTCATCAGGGCCTACTTGGTATTTCATCCTTTTGTATTATATCAGCTTTCCACAGACCTTTTGAACCCCTTACAGTCCCTAAAGTGCTTTTTGGTGGTCCAGTAAGAAGCTACTCCTTCTTTCAAGCATCGCTGGTATAGAATGTGTTTTTTATCATGGACCATGTTGTGTTGTGTTACGTTATGTTTAAGCCACATACGCAAGAATTACTTGGTGCTGGATAAATACATAACACATGGTACACCAGCATGGAACCAAAGGTAGATTATTTGCTAAAAAGTTTTTTTTTTTTGGAGTTACCAAATAGATAAAATTGACATAATATAGCCTTGACTGGATTAATTCAATATAATGGGAAACCCAATCTACCCTTGAGGGCTTGGGCAATTCAAATAAACGGGTTTAAAGCATTTTTTCAATGCTTTTATTTAAGTTTTGATGTTCCAACAAAGAACAAACATCTGCAATGCAATAGATCTCGCATTTACGAGGGTTTAAGCTATTGCCATTGTAAATGACAATGGCTTTTATTTATGTGTTTACAAAACCTGCAAGCGGTGTGTAAACACCGCTTGCAGGTTTTGTAAACATTTAAATAAAAGCCATTGTCATTTGCAATAGCTTAAAAACTCTCGCAAATGCAAGACATTTGCGGCACCAGCAGTTTAGCTTTACACATCTTAAGGTAAAGCGCAGGTGCCATGATGGTTTCAAAAGTAAAGCAATAGAAAAACCTTTTTCTATTGCTGTACTTTTAAAACAAACGCGGCACCTGCGCTTTAGCTTAAGATGTTCAAAGCAAAGCGAGGGTGCCTCCATTGTAACAAAAGTAAGTAAATAGAAAAAAAAGTGCGCCCGCGCGTTTTTTTCTATTTACTTACTTTTGTTACTATGGCGGCACCCATGCTTTTGCTTTGAACATCTTCAGCTAAACCACGGGTGCCGCGATTGCTTTAAAAGTACACAAATAGAAGAAAAAACAATTTTTTTTTCTACTTGCTTACTTTTAAAGAAATTGCTGCACCCGAGCTTTAGCTTAAGATGTTAAAATCGAATGCACGGGTGCTGCCATGCAAACAAAATAAAAAAGTAATTAAAGTAAAAAAGTAAGTCATGCGAACGTGTTGAGCCAAAAATATGAAAATAAAAGTGCAGCAGCCATTATGCTTGTGGAGGCGTGCAGCGCTGTAAAAACAAAAAAAGTTAAGCATAGAGGGAGAGTGTGTCCTGCCTGCAACAGCAGGCAGGACAAAGCTATTTGAGAAAATAGTGCTCGGAGGCTGTAATTAAATCCTACTGAACAGCAACACACACAACATGGGGTGTCACCATGGGAGGTTGCAAATTGACACAAGGAGGAACTAAGGAGGGACTACTAAACCTATTGACCAATGAAATGCCACAGTGTCCAAAGGACAATGACACAAACCAATGAAAAATATGGGCGTAGAGTGGGCAGAGCTTCAAGTCCATACCTGAATACAGCATGCCTCGCAGAGCGGTGCATGCGCTGTCCAGGCTCGACCTAAAACGAAGCGCAGTGACCTTCGTACGACACCCCATGTACATACCAAAAAATACAAAATCTACCTGGATTTACATTTTCTAATAAGACATCATGACCACTGCAACCCTTTAAGACCCATACTACCCCATACCCAACCCCTAAAAACTAATTTATGTTCCTTACTACCCTGAACCCGTACCCATCCCATAACAATTAAATCTCTTTTTTTAAATGACATAATAATTGAGTGAAAATTCCCAAAAAGGCTTGTGTGGTACTTATCTGTATAATAAAGGCATGCGGGTTAACACCCTGACGGGTAAAGACCACAAGGTAAAGGCTGGTTACCTCATACACCACTTTTCTGGGATTTGAACATCCCTTTAATCATACTGGATATCTGTAGTGAACTGAAAACTATCTATGTGGAGACATGAATATGCCAATAAGCACACATTATCTCTGCACTTGAACATCATGATCTTTGCCAACTAGCTATCTGGGATTGGAACATTATCTACACACAATGACTGTGTGGAGACTTCCCTGTAATTACACTCTATCTCTATGACGCTTGAACATGGCTTTAATCACACACTATCTTTGTTGAGACTTGATCACCACTATAATAACACATTATCTCTGTGGGAACTTGATCATTATATTCACACACTAACTGTATGGAGACTTGAACATTGTCTTCAAATATTTTTCACTGGGGACATGAACACAATTGTATTTACACCCTACCTCAATGGAGACTTGAACACGATCATCTTCAAACACTATCTCTGTGGGGACTTGAAAATTAAATTAGTCATACACTTGAACATGATAACCCTCACCCACCATCTGTCCCTGGGCTCTTGAAGGTTCCTATAATCACACACTAACTCTGTTTGAATATGAAAATCCTTATCTGTCTGGAGACATGAACATTGTCTCTTCACACTATTTCAGTGAGGTCTTGAACAAGATTATCTTAACAAACTTTGTTGGGACTTGAATATCACAATACCCACTCACTATCTCTAGGGGGACTTGAACATGGCTATACTCGCACACCATCTCTGTGGGGACTTAAACACCACCATAATTGCACATGATCTCTCTAGGGCCTGGAAAACCACTATAATCACATACTATCTATGTGGAGACTAGAATATGCCAATGTAAATCTTTTGATATGAACATCATTATCCCCACACACTATCTGTGTGTGAAATTGAACCCTATCTTTACACACAATTACATTGAAGATGTGAACACAATTTTCTTCACACTTTATCTCTGTGGGTGCTTGAAAATCACTATAATCACACACTATCACACTATCATTTTGGCGGATTGAACATCTCGATAATCACACACTATCACGGTGGGGTCTTGGACTCACTATTCACACATTATCTTTGTGGGGAATTAAACATCACTATAATCACTCTGTCTTTGTGGGAACTTGATCATGATTGCCTTTCCACACTATCTAGGGGGACTTGAATATTCCTATGATTACACTCTGTTTGGACATGGACATCATAATGTGAATTGAACATTGTCTTTACACACTATTTCAGAGAGGACGTGAACACAATTGACTTTACACACTTATCTCCATTTGGAGTTAAAAATCACAATAACCACACACTATCTTTGTGAGGACGTGAACATCACTAAATCACACACTATCTTTGTGGAGACTTGAAAATCACATACTACCTCTGTGGTGGCATGATCATAACAATAATCACACACTATCTCTGTGGGGACTTGAACATCACTATAATTACACACTATCTTTGAAGGGACCTTAACTTTTCTATAATCACAGACAATTTATATGTGGGCTTGTACATCTTTATACTCACATTCTACCTGTTTGGAAACTTGAACATTGTCTTTATACACTATTTCAGTGGGGACTTGAACAATATTATCTTTACACACTATATCCGTGGGGACTTGAGCATCACAATAACCACTCAATATTTCTGTGGGGACTTGAACATTGCTGTAATCACACACTATCTCTTTGGGGACGTAAACGTCACCATAATCACACACTATCTCTCTAGGACCTGGAAAACAACTATAATCACACATTATCCATGTTGAGACTAGAACATGCCAATATAATTACATTATCTCATGATATGAACATCATTATCCTCACACACTATCTGTGTGTGAAATTGAACCCTATGTTTACACACAATTACATTGAGGATGTGAACACAATTGTCTTCATAACCTATCTCTGTTGGTGCTAGAAAATCACTATAATCACACACTATCTTTTTGGGGTTTGAACATCACCATAATAACACACTACCTCTGTGGCGACTTGAAAATCACTATTATCACACACTATCTCTGTGGGCACTTGAACATAATAATCACACACTACCTCTGTGGGGACTTGAACAACACTATAATCACACCCTATCTTTGTGGGGTCCTGAACTTTCCTATAATCACATACAATTTGTGTGGGCTTGAACATCCATATCCTCACAATCTACTTTTTTGCAGACTTGAACCTTTTCTTTATACACTGTTTCAGAGGGGACTTCAACAATATTATCTTTACACACTATCTCTGTGGGGACATGAGCATCACAACCACATACTATCTCTGTGGGGACTTGAATATGCCTATAATCATACGCAATCCATGTTTGGACATGAACATCATGTATTGTATTGTATTGTATATAGCATTTATAGAGCGCAACAAACACCCTGCGGGTACCCTGGCGCTAAAGATACATGTATGCAGACCAACGTGAAGCGAGAAGGACAGAACCTAAAAACATTACTCAAAAAAACGACCGGATCAATTTCTGGGGAACAACCACGTTTTGATCCTTTTCCTGAACAGGGACAGGGTACTGCATTGTCTAATTTCAATTGGGAGTGCGTTCCAAAGTTTTGCAGCAGCAAAACTAAAAGACCTTCCTCCCAGTCTGACCCTGTTGAACCTGGGTACCTTTGCCAAATAAGCAAAAGAGGAACGAAGGGTCCGGGTAGGAGTATACCAGACCAATTTCTTCTGCAACGGCCTAGGGCCGAGTCCATGTAACGCCCTAAACCCTATACATAGGGATTTAAAATAAATTCTTTGCTGCACAGGGAGCCAATGTAGCTCCGCTAGGCACATTGAGGCGGAAAAACCTCGTGGCCTAGACAAGGCCAATTTCGCAGCCGTATTCTGAACACGCTGCAGTCTCTGTATCAGATACTTAGGGGACTCCAGCAACAGAGCATTGCAGTAGTCAAGTCTACTTAGGATAGCGCCTTGAACAACCAAGGCTCTAACCGAAATTGGGAGCAACGGGAGAATCTTTCTCAGAGCCCTAATGAGGCCAAAACAGCACCCCACCATCTTGTTCACTTGCGTCTCTAGTGACAGGTTGGCATTAAACATAACTCCCAAGTTTCGCACCGTCTTAGATGGCGCCAAGACAGTAGATGAGTCAAGGGGCCAGAAGTTGTGAGGAAGAGGCAAATGGACCTTCCCAACTGCGCAGTGTACAATTTCGGTCTTATCCGAATTAAATTGTAAAGAGTTATTACGTAACCACTGCGCAGTGTCATGCATACATGCATGAAAATCCTCCAGGGCATTGGGTAGGGTTCCATCAAGAGATAGAATGATCTGAGTGTCATCAGCATAATTTACCAATTTTACATTATGAGCCCGAATGATATTAATCAGTGGGCTCAAATAGATGTTAAATAAAATTGGGCTGATGGCAGATCCTTGTGGAACCCCATGACAGATATTAGTGAAGGCTGAATGGAAAGGGGAAGGGCCACTGCCTGACACCTGCCAGATAGATAGGATCGAAACCAGTCCAGGGCGGTGCCCACTACTCCCACCTCCTCTAAACGTGTTAGCAAAATGTCATGGTTGACCGTGTCGAAAGCGGCAGACAGGTCGAGCAAAATAAGTATTGCTGATTGTCCCCCTCATAATCCTCATACACTTATTGTATGGATTGAACATGGTCTTTACACATTATTTCAGAGGGGATGTGAACACAATTGTCTTCACACACTATCTCTATTCAGAATAAAAAATCACAATAACCACACACTATCTTTGTGTGGACTTGAACATCACTATAATTGGACACCATCTCTATGGGGCTATGAATATAACTACAATCATACACTATCTTTGTGGAGACTTGAAAATCACGATAATCAAATGCTATCTCTGGGGGACTTAAACATCACTATAATCACACAGTATCTCTGTGGGGACTTGAACATCACTATAACCACACACTATCTTTGTGGGTACCTGAACATTCCTATAATTAAATAAAATTTATGTGTGGGCCTGAACATCCATATCCTCACAATCTACTTGCTTGAAGACTTGAACTTTGTCTTTATACACTATTTCAGTTGGGGCTTGAACAAGAGTATCTTTACACACTAAGTGGGGTCTTGAGCATCACAGTACCCATACACTACCTCTGGGGGGGGACTTAAACCACGATACACATACCTTATCTATGTTGGGACACTGCTATATTCACACACAACCTCAGTTTGTACTTGATCATCTTCTCTACATACTGTCTGTGTGGATATTAGAACTTTGTCTTCACACCCTTTACATTTGATACTTGCACAAGATTATCTTCACACACTACCTGCATAGGGACTTGAACATCACTATAATAAAACCCTATCTTTGTGAGTACTTGAACAAGTTTAATTTCATCTCTTTGAGGGCTATAATAGCCCTATAATCATGAACTATCTTTGTGGCGGCTTGAATATCATTATCTTCATACACTCTTTGTGTGTGGACTTGAGCAATGTCTTTATACACTATTTCAGTGGGGATTTGAACACAATCATCTTCAAACAATATTTCTATAAGACATGGACATCATTTTACTCGCACAATAATCTTTGTGGGACTTGGGTTTGATTACCTTCATGCACCATTTCTGTGAGGACTTGAACATTCATATAATTATACACTATCTCTGTGGGGACTTGAGCATTACCATAATATTTTCACACGTTTACCTCTGTGGGTAGATTTGTCAAGTTTGTAGATAGCATCTAACAGAAAGTCCATGGTGATACTGTGATCACAAATCACCTCTATGGTCATCATCACACACCATCCCTATGTAGACATTAACATTATATGCCATTCCTAGGAAGAAGTGGCCTAATAGCTAGGTTGACAAAAATGTAAGTAACTAAACAAACTCTGGGTTCCAATTGACTCCTGCTTTATTCCATTTGTTATTTCTCTATGTGTTAAGTCCCTTATGTCCTAAGATTTTGAACACTACAAAATTAAGTGTACTTTTTCTGTAATCATGATATATATTTTCTGACACATTAGCATTATTCATTTTTTGTGTACCCCTAGGAGATGTGCAGCACTATATATATGAATAGATGATGATATTTTAGTTTAGTGCTGTTAAAATAAACATTTAGCCATGTGCCTTTGACTGTATTCAATCACTAATGATTATTGAGTAGGTCCCCACTAGGATGGTAGCACATGTTCAAGTCCCCAGAAGGATGGTTCTGTGCACGCAATTAAATAACACTATATTTGCAAATTTGAAGAAGAATCCTATATCATGAATTTTTTCTTAACATTTTTCTGTTCTTAGTATAGTTTAAAAACATCGGGCTAGGTTAGTTCCCACAAGGCAGGTATCCACATAGTCCCCACAAGGATGGTAACACGTGTGTGTGTGTATGTGTGTGTTGCACAAATACTTAACACATTGCCTCTTTAGATAACCCTGACTGCTCTGTGCCTAGCTACCAGAGGGTGAGCACAGGTTATCTTTTAGTGTGCATCTAGCTTATCCTGACTAGGATTGTGGTTCCTGCTTAGATAGGGTGCATACCTCTGCCAACCAGAAAGCCAACTCCTAACAGGGAAGTCTCTTCCAATGTCAATCTGGATTGTTCAGGTTTGCAGATAACTGCACAACACACAAGGATAATGAATGAGCTACTATCATGCAGCCTTATCAATATTATGCCTCTGTAATATGCCTGCCAAGTGGGGAGCGTCAAGATGGCGGTCGCACTTTAGAAGTGCTCTGGACCCCTCCGTCAACCGCTCCTCAATCCGCCGCCATCTGAGAGCAAGCGGCCCGTATTCCTGCTGCTGGCGCTGTCTGGACTGCAACCGACGCCAAAGCGTAGATCCCATCCTCTGTGGGGCCTGAAAATAGCCTTGCTGTGATCGAGCGGGCCTGGCGCAAGATGGCGGCCCCCACTGGCGTGGTGATCCGGCCCTGATCGGTGGCGCTTTGAGCCCTTGCCGCCCCATCCACTGCTGGGCAAGGGCTGGCCGACCTGGCTGAGTCCCGCTGCGAGGGACTGCTGCTGCTCCTGTGACTGCCATCGTCCCTGAGGTGCGGGGGCCGCCCTCGGTGTGGCCTGGTGTTGCGGCGCGGTGGAGGCGTAGACTCCGGAGGTGTCCGGTCGTCGGGTCGGGCGGCAGGGGGACTGGGGCTCCCTCCCTTCCCCCCTCCTGGTGTCCGGGCCTCAGCCCTGCCCGCTGGATTACGCCCCTTGACCCTCGAGAGAAGCGGGACTCTTGCTGGAGGCCGCCTGGGGCCTGCATCCTTCTCTCCTCCTGGGCCTAGTGGGTGGCCTGACGTGACACTGGAGGTGCTCCGGCTCTCTGCGTGCGTGACGGGGGAGCTGCTGAACTGTGTCTTGCTCCCTCCGTCTCCCGTTGGCGCTGCCGCGCCCTGCTTGGCCCCGGTGGGCCCTGGGCCCTGGTCCTGCACTCCCCTCAATGTTCCCGCGAGCGAGCTCGTTCACTCGCTGAGGCCTCGGGCTGCTTGGTGGGGTGCATCAGAGGGGCATCGGCTGACAGTCCGGTCAGCGGGGGCTTGCTGTACCTCCCCCCCCCTCTCCCCCTCTTCTTGCTTCACGTCGTTGGCCCAGGTACGCACTTGGGCCTCAGGGGCCCCCCGCCATCTCCACTCCGCGCGGTGGCTGCCGGCCTCGGGCTGCTTGGTGGGGTGCGCCAGAGGGGCATCGACTGACATTCCGGTCAGCGGGGGCCTGCTGTTCCTTTCCCCCCCTACCTCCCCCTTTATCTCTTCACGTCATAGGCGTGGAGGCGCACCTGGGCCTCGGGGCCTCCCCGCCATCTCCAATCCACGCTGTGGCTGCCGGGCGCGCGGCCGGGTTTGACGACGGAAGGCTGGTTGCCGCTTGGAGTGACGAAAGGACAGTTTCCACGCTCTGGGGTCCCTCGCCCGTCTGCCTTACCCGTCCCTGGACTTCGGGGGCCACCTACGCCTCGGGCGCGGCCGGCGGACGTACTGACTCCCTAGGTAGCCTCCTGCCGGCACCGAACCCCATCGCCTCGGCCTTCGGCAATGTCTCTGCCCTGGTGGAGGGCCTGGGGGGATCCTGGTCATGCTGGAGTGGTTCGGCTGTCTTTCAGGCTGTAGGGGGTCCCCACTCCCGGGGAGCCCCCCCCTCCTTCCACCCTGCTAGGGGCTGCGCGCCCCCAGAGGGGCCCGCTGTTGATTGAGAACGGCGAGGGCCACATCGAGAGACTCCTGACCGCGGGCGGCCTCCCCTCCTGCTCGCTCCTGAGAGTGGACGCCCGCAGAGTGCGCTCAGTTCTTGGTCCTGACCTGGATGCATCCCCGGCCCTGGTTCGATGGCATGGAGTCACGGCTCGCTCTGCTTCGGACTGACTGATCCCTGCCCCTCATCCGTGCCTCCCGCTGAGACCGGCGGGTCTGGGCGGTGCCGAGTTGGTGACCTGCCGAAACCGTCCCTGAGCTGCAGACCGGAGCCCTGTCTGCTGTGCAATCCTCCCGTCGCCGGAGCGGCCGGGAAAGGGGAGTCGTGGTTGCTGACCTACTTGCTCCCTGTTCCCCACAGTGCCCTGGTCGACACACCTGGAGCTTCGGCCCCTCCTACTAACTGGGACCATGGGGAGAGACCGGGGGCCGAAACCTCCCGGCACACAGACCAAGATGGACCAGTACACGACCACCGAGACTGGGGCAACGGGGGGCCCCGTGGACAAAGATGCCCCCGCCAGCACGGATCTCGCCACTATCCTTCAAGCCATCCACACCTCCCAATCCTCGGTGGAGAGCAAGATCGAGGAGGACATGACTCTAATCCGACAAGACCTTCGTAACGCCACGGCCCGCATCAAAGAAACGGAGTCTCGCATCTCCACGGTGGAGGATGATGTCCAGCAACTTAAAAGCCAGGTTGGCCGTCTTCAGACTCAAACTCAAGAATTACATCAGCGGGCTGAGGATGCCGAGAACAGATCACGACGGAACAACCTCCGCCTGGTAGGGTTTCCGGAGGGCTCGGAAAAGGGCAGAACATCCGACTTCATTGAACGCTGGCTGCGCTCGTGGATGCCCGAGGGCTCCCTTTCCCAGTGGTTTGCGATTGAGCGGGCCCACCGATCTCTTGCCCCTAGACCGCCACCGGGTGCCCCCCCACCGGCCCATCATCACACGCCTTCTTAACTTCAGAGACAGAGACTCCATCCTGGCGGAAGCTCGTAAGCAGGAACATCTTCAGTATCAAGGTCAAGCGATCATGATCTTCCCGACTATACCCGGGAGGTCCAGGGCCAACGACGCTCCTTCGGAGAAGTTAAGCAAAAACTCTGTTCCTTGAACATTCAATACAGGCTTCTCTTCCCGGCCCGCCTCCGTGTGGTGTTCCAAAACAAGACCCTCTTCTTCGACTCCCCCGTGGAAGCCTGGGCGTGGCTAACGGAGGAACGCCCTCTGCGACTCAACGGCCCGGACCGGTCCTCCCACACCCGCACAGAGGGTACTCGAAGAGTCCTACCTGAGCCGCGACCTCAGCGCAGTCGTTCACGCAGGAAACGAGGCCCACGACGGGCCTGGTCGGATTCACCGCCGGGCCCTAGTCAGCGCTCAGCGCCTGGAGCAACCCTCCGTGATCAACTAACTGCACGCCGTATTGGGTCCCCACGCCTCTCAGACCCTGGAGGCACTCCGCCTCGCTCACCCCCGCCTGACTTAACTGACACCGATCTCTCCCGGAGTCCGGTCCTCCTCAGGGCCCGTCCCTGAACCTGCAATGATCTGACGGCCGGGACCAGTCCTGCGGGCCGCAGAATGATACTCAAGCTTGTCGACGCTTTCTCTCTCGATGGACACTGCCACTGCACATTCTGATACGAGGAGGGGTCCTCCACGAATCCCCATTCCCAAGCGTTTTAGTTTGGTTAATTTTCCAGTTCTCTTTGTTCGGGTCGACAGATGCTTCCGTTCCCGAAGTATAGGGAGGGAGGAGGGGGTAGGGTAGGGGGAAAGGGACCGTTGTCCCAGTTTTTGTTCACACATTCGTTTCTTACACCGGCATCAATGACCCGCAGCATAGCAAGCGCACATACTGCTCACACTACACTGACGAATCCACTATACTGCACAGGCGCAGCGTTCCTCTCTCACCTGCCGCCCGGGCCGCGAGTCTCACCACACCTTCATGTCCCCCATGGCTAACTCTCATAGTGGACAGGGGACGCTTAGTGTAATGTCCTGGAATGTCAATGGACTGCTGGACAGGGTCAAGCGCACGGCGGTCCTGAAGTACGCACAGCGCCACGCAGTCGACATATTGATGATGTAGGAAACCCACCTTGCAGGTAACAACTGCCCCTTCCTGGCGAGGTACGGTTATGGCGGGGTCTGGCATTCCGGCTTTAGCCGAGGGTCAAGGGGCGTAGCCATCCTAGTGCACCGTGCCCTCCCATTTGTGTTACGCAAGTCCACTATTGACCCCTCAGGTAGCTTTGTGGCCTTGGAGGGGACTATAGGAGACCGGATCTTGAATTTGCTGTCCCTGTACTCCCCGCCAACCTTGATGACCTCCACCCTTCGGCGTGTCGCGACCCTGGTTGCCGACTTGCCCCAGGAAATAACCGTCGTTGGGGGGGACTTCAACGCAGTCATGACCCCTGACCTTGACACTGCTGGGAACCCCTCGGCCACTAGAATCACTCACGCCAATATTTTGGCGAACTGGGCGGCCGCTTCAGGACTGTGCGACGCCTAGAGAATTTGGCATCGAACGACCCGACAGTATACACACACTTCGGCATCTCACCACACGCACGCACGATTAGACTATTTCTTCCTGCCGGCCACGGACTGTCGAGTAATTAAAGCCATCGGCATCCTCCCCAGGGGCATTTCCAACCACTCACCCTTACTGATGGAGACCGGCGACCTCCCAGAGTCCTTGCGCCCGATTTGGAGGCTAAATGCCTGGTTTCTCCAGGACAAAGACTTTAAGAAATCCGTGGGCGACGAGCTCCATCATTACTTCGCCACCAACCATGGCTCGGTCTCCTCGTCCGGTACCCTGTGGGAAGCAGGTAAGGCCACCATTCGTGGCTTCGCCAAGGGCTAGCTCAAACTCCAGCGTACTGCGCAAGACGCCCGGCTTACGCTACTGGAAGCTCAAGCCACCCTCATTGAGGGCCAACTGCCTGAGAGTAGATCTGACGCCCAAACTAGGCGATTGGCATTTCTCAGAGATGAGATCCGCCAGACTTCTTTGGACGCTGCCAAGCTGTTATGGCGGTCCTCTGTGGCAAGAGTCTATGGGCGGGGTGACAAAAACGGGAAGCTCCTCCATCGCCTGGCTACGTACCCCTTGGCCAATTGCATTATACCGGAGGTGATCGCCCCGGATGGCTCGACCCACCACTCCCCCGGGAAGGTAGCCCAGTGCTTTGCTAATTACTACACCACCCTTTATTCCGCTCGACCTTCCACTCTCTCACTCTCGGAACTGCTTCTCCGAGAACGGATCTCCCTCCCATGGCTCAGCGAGCCCGAGATGGAGGCACTGGACCTCCCGATCACTCCCGAGGAGATTAACGAAGCCATATCTCATATGGCTTCTGGTAAGACCCCGGGGCCGGATGGACTCCCGCAGGAGTTCTACGCGGCCTACCGTGATACGCTAATGCCCCACCTCTTAGAGGTGTACGCCGAGGCGGCGGACAAGGGTTCGTTTCGCTCCGAAACCGATATCGCCACCATTGTGGTGATCCCAAAGTCTCAGCCCCCCTCGAGGAACTGTTCTGAGTACCGCCCCATCTCTTTCATCAACTCAGAGCTCAAAGTGTTTGCCTCCGTCTTGGCCAACCGCATGCGGCGGCATTTGACCGCGCTGGTTCACCCCGACCAGTGCGGTTTCATGCCCTCTCGGGGCACCAGGCACTGTCTGAGACGCCTCCATGTCGCTCTGGAGAATCGTCAGCGATTGACTCCGTATCTGTTGCTCCTTCTAGTTGATTTCGAGAAAGCCTTCGATTCAGTGGACTGGCGATATCTCGAGGAGGTGTTGACTGAGATGGGATTTGGGGAATACTTCCGCAGCCTGGATAAAACTCTCTACAGTGGGCCGCGGGCCCGGGTGCTGGTCAACGGAGCGCTGTCGCAGCCCTTCCCCATTAGGAGGGGCACTAGGCAGGGATGCCCCCTCTCATCCCTCCTTTTTGCATTGGCAATGGAGCCCTTCGCCTGCCTTATAAGATCAGACAAGCAAATTAGGGGGTGGAAATGGCCCGGACTGGGGGAGGACAAAATTGCCCTATACGCAGCCGATGTTCTGCTCTTTTTGGCAGAGCCGGCGCAATCAGGTCCTCGATGCCTTTGCATTACATCTCTTCGAGCAGGTCTCCGGTCTCCGACTGAACCCTGCTAAATCTGTTCTGGTCCCCCTTCATCTCTCGAGGGAATGCTTCGATTGGCAGACTACGATACCCCTCCGGAGGCAGTCCTTCAAGTACCTCGGGATATGGGTGGCCCTCCTCCCAGACCTTGTCTGGTCGCTCAACGTAACCCCGCTGATTAAAAAGGCCCGGGCTGACCTCCTCAGATGGCAAGCGCTGCCGTTGAACCCTATGGGCAGAATAGCCTTATTTAAAATGATGATCCTGCCCAGGTTCCTGTACGTACTTCAGAATGTGCCCTTGCTCTTCTCACGGTCGTGGTTCAGAGAGATTGACAGTCTAGCTACCAAGTTCCTCTGGGGGGGTCAGAGGCCCCGGTTGGCTCTCACCCAGTGCCGGATCCCGCCCTTCGGCGGCCTGGGGATGACAAACCTGTTCCTTTATTACTTGGCGACCCGGCTCCTTACTGTACATGATTGGTTTAATGGTGGCTGGTCTGATCCAGCATACAGACTCGAATTACATGTACTGGGCCTGCCCAGCATCCAGGGGATGCTGAATGGATGCACCATCCCCAGAACCCTGCCCGCAGTCACGCGTGGGGTGCTTCTGGCCTGGCGGGCCTCCTTGCACCACACCTGCTGGTCGGGCAAGCTGACGCAATACACCCCGCTTTGGCAGGGCGCTTGGCTCCGGGAGGTCACTAGTCTCTCTGGTTTTAAAGCATGGGATCTCATCTGGATCTCCCAGTTGGGAGATGTATGGGGAAGGACCGTTTGCGCACTTTTCAGGACCTGCAATGTCAGTACTCCCTACACTCTTCACAGTTTTTCCGCTACTTACAGTTGCGCCACGCCCTCCATTCCCACATCTCAGACTGCACCTCCCTGCCTGAATACAGCCCACCCAAAGCCCAAATTATGACCGGCAACCTGGGGAAAGGGGGGGGTTTCCCACATCTACCGCTCCCTTACAAATCACACTCCCAATACACTGCACCGCCTCAGAGACCGTTGGGAGGGATGGCTCGGGGCCTTAGAAGACGACGATTGGAGAGACGCGCTAATGTCCCCTAAAACAATCACAGCTTCGGCGAGACTCCGTTTAGTCCAAATATATACTATCTCCACGCTGCCTACCTCACACCGCTGCGCCTCCACCACGCAGGGCTCAGGCTAGACTCGTCCTGCCCCCGCTGTAGTCAACCGCAAGCGGATTTTTACCACATGGTTTGGCCTTGCCCCGCAGTCACGCGTTTCTGGGAATTAGTGGTCGGAGAACTCACTGAGGTCCTGGGCTGGGAGGTCCCTCTTAACCCGCTGAATGTGCTCTTGGGGGCACCGAGGGACTGGATGGTTCTCGGATCAACAAACTCTTTCTCAATACAGCCATGATGGTGGCCAAAAGGGACATTGCGGCGAGCTGGCTGAGCCCAATGGCGCCCACCTTGACACGCTGGTGCAGAGGGGTGGACTGGTGTGCGGCGCAAGAAAAATCCCTGTACGCAGCTAGGGGATGCCCCAAGAAATACCGTAAAATGTGGGGCAAATGGGTGGGAGCGATAGACGACTGAGACTCCCCGGGGCGGTCAGAGACATGGCAGATGTTCCCTGTTTCCTGTTCCCTCTATGCCTGTGAACATTCAAGATGTACTTCTTGTCATATTGTCGTCCTGTCTTTGATGTGCAACGTAGCTCCTATTTGCTGCTGGTCTTATGCTTATGTTTTTCTTCTCGCTTTCTTTATGCTAGTTTTTTCTCACCAAAATCAATAAAATTGGTTATCAAAAAAAAAAAATATGCCTGCCAAGTAGCTTTAATGCTCCTGCACTCCTTGCCTTTTTTCTTTCCTCTCTTTATTTTAACATGACAATAGCTATGGTAACCAGGGTTCAGATTCACATCACTGATTTTTCTTTTCTTTAGGTCCCCTCATAAACACTACCACAGCTCAAGCCTATCACTGCTAGGGAATGGGTTCAATGAACTGGGAGGATTTCTCGGTTTCCTCAGAGATCTGTAGGATAGAGTTTTTTTTAAACTGTTTTTATTAATGATCAGACACATAGCACAGCACAAACATCATTACATTTGGTAATTATACATTATTTAGAGTCCATATCTTCTGCATCAAGACACACAGTAATACAGTAATGGTTGTCAGGTCCTGTTCAACATCTTCAGTTATACCTAATATGCATCCCATCATAGTATACATCTCCGTTTGTGACCTCTACTATACTTGCTATGCTTGCCGAAGTGTGGATTGGCCACCTATACATTTTATTCTGCAGCGAGTGACTATTCAACAGTTTGTACAGATCTTAAGTACTGCATGAGCGTCCCAAAAGTCTTTAATGCGAGATGCCACCGGCTGTTCTTCTGCATAGGTTTCTAGTTCTTTGCAATAAGTCATGTCTGTGATCCAGTTTTTAAATTGTGGTACCGGTCTACTCTCCCATTTCACAGCAACTCGTCTCTTGGCTAATAATAGTGCCACAGCCAGTAGTTTAAGCCTCCGAACCTGTTTTATTTTATGTAACCCTAGTAAGCATACGTGTGGAGTGTTGGGTATTGGTTCTGCCAGCATTGTTCCCAGGGTACTTGTCACTGTCTGCCAGTATGATTGAAGTTGTGGGCATGCCCAGGATACGTGTATAAGGTCTGCCTGTGCAGCACTACATCGTAAGCATTTATCATCTTGCCGGAGACCATATTTATATAGCTGAGTTGGTTTGTAATAGGTTTGTTGTAAGAATTTAAAATGGATAATTCTAAGATTACAATTTGATGTGAGCATTTGTGTGAGTGCACAGCTATATCCCCAATCCTCTGTAGATATGGGACTGCCTAGTGTATCCTCCCATCTTTGTAGAGCCCGTTCCCGTTCTCTAAATTGCTCCCGCTGGGCCGCATTGTAGAGGTTTGTTACAAGACTTTTACATGTGGTGAGCAATATTTGTAACGCATTATGCATTGGTGGCTCGTTGGGGAATGTGGGGTAGATGTCTCTTAGTGCCGCCCGCAATCTGAAGTAAGCAAATAGCTTTAGTGGTGTGTGATGCCCTGCTGATATGGCGTCTGTTTGAGATTTAAATTGGCCATCAGGGAATCTCCCATTGTGTGCATTTCCATATCGTTCAGGAGTTTTAGTGTTTTATTCTCTTGTGTTACTGTTATTTGAGGGTGTTGTCACAGTGGTAAGGCCGGAGCGTATACTTGGATTTTGTTTGCTCGTTTTGTCAGCATGTACCATGCTGCTGTTGTGCTACGTACCGAGTTAATTTCAGCTCTTGGGGTATATTGCTTCAGTTCTGACAGGAGAGCGGCAAGGGGGTCGGGTGTGCACTATCGTTTTACACCGCTATATGGAGTATATGTGCATGCAGGTGTATCCAGTAGCGTGCGTGCTGCGCTTGGGCACATTAATAATAGAACTGCAGGTCTGGAGCCCCAAATCCCCCCTGCGTGTATGGCCTGGCCAGTTCCTTCCACCCCACCCATGACTGCTTACCTGCCCACGTGAGCTTGGTCATGCATGCGCGCAATCTAGTAAAAAACTGTTGTGTAAGTACTACCAGTATATTTGTGAATAGATAGAGAAAGCGGGGCAACACTATCATTTTTTGTATAGTGATTCTGTTGGCTAATGAAAGTGGTAGCCAAATCCATCTATCCACTTGACCTTCCAATTTTATAAGGGCCTTACCGTACGTTTCGGGTATTACTAACTCAGGATCACGATGTATCCATACGCATAAGTATTTTACCGGCTCTGTAGACCACTGCAGGGGGTAATGCAATGAGGGTTGTTCTGTGGTGGGTGTCAACGGAATTACCATGGACTTGGTCCAATTTATGCTTAGTCCCGAATATTGTTCAAATCTTATGTATTCTCTTATTAATGGGTTTAGGTTGACGTCCGGATGCCGTGTATATAATACCATGTCATCCGCATAGAGCGATATACTCACGGGCCATAATTGAAACTGTAGTGCTGTGTTTGAGTGTTTTTGTCTAATTTTGCATGCTAGTGGTTCAAGTGCCAGGGTGAATAATAGCGGCTAAAGTGGGCACCCTTGCCGCGTTCCTCTATATATATATATATATATATATATATATATATATATGTATAGGAGCAGCCGTAATGCCATTTATCCTGAGTCTTGCGCATGGTTCTGTGTAAAGTAACTTGACCCAGCGCAGAAAGGGATGTGGGAGTCCTATCCTGCGCAAGACGGAAAACATAAATGGCCACTCCACTCAATCGAAAGCTTTTGCTGCATCCAGTAAAGTAGCAAGCTGCTGGCACGTCTGGGTGTAATTGATAGAATAGTGCGAAGATAGTTTGCAGGTTATGTGTTAACCATGTGGGAATGAATCTAGACTGGTCCGAAGGACCAGCTTTTGCATTAAGGGTTGCAACCGTAATGCTATAATATTTGCTAGTATTTTGGCATCCAGGTTAATGAGGTACAGTGTACGGTAGGAATCACATTCGGTCGGGTCCTTCTCTGGTTTAAGTAGCGTTATTAGTAGTGCCTCCCTCAACGATGGCGGTAGGGCCCCCTCCTCATATGCTTCAGAGTACATTGCTGCTAGATGGGGTGTAAGCAAGTCACTATATTCTTTATAAAATTCACCCAGCAGGCCATCTGTCCCTGGGGCTTTGTTATTTGGGAGGGATCTAATGGCTTCTTTTAGTTCGTCTTCGGTTATAGGATGGCTGAAATACTCCCGATGCTCATCAGAGAGCCAAGCTAGGGCTTTATCATTTAGGTACTCATTTATCTCTTCCTCCGATGTGTATGTCTGTCTCTAGTATAGTCGTGTCTAGTAGTCCGAGAAACAATCTGTAATAGTGTGTGTACGATTTGTGTGATGTGGGAGGGGGAGCGTACAGTTTGAATCCTCCCTGCTAGAGCGCGGCCTGGGCGTCCTCCCTCTCCACAGTTTCGCGCCGTGTACCTGCGTGAAAGATATTTCACCTCGCTGTCTGCGAATTTGTGATGAGTATTCAGTTTGTGTCTAATTTCTGCAAGTATTGCAGTGTTTGGGGTTCGTGCATATTCCTTTTTTAACGCCTTTATATCCATTCATACTTTATTTAGTTGCTGCCGTATATCTTTCAATATCCCTGTGTGTTTGCCTATGCAAAAGCCCCTAATTGTCACCTTGAAAGCTTCCCAAAGCACTCTGGCACTTTCAAATGTTCCTGTATTATGTTCAAAGTACTCTGCGATTGCCTGTCTTAGCTCCGTCTGAAACACCTGATCCAGCATTGCGGATGTCTGTAAGCGCCATGCAAACTGTCTAGGGGTGTGTGTGGGAAGCGCGATCACCAGGCAAACAGGTGCGTGATCTGATAAAGTCCTGGGCAGATGATCTACTGACTTCGTCCATGTGCTAAGTGTGCGGGTTGCTACCCAACAGTCTATTCTAGACCATGTATTATGGGTTGTGGAAACGCAGGTTCCCTCTCGACGCCCCGGGGTTCGCAGTCGCCATAAGTTTACCATCTCCCATTCTTCCATACCTTCTCTGAGCGCCTTGGCAGCTTGTTTGCCATATTTGTCATTGCACGTGGACCTATCTACTGATGGATCTAAACATGTGTTAAAGTCTCCTCCCTAGAGTATTTCTGCAGGTTCTAGTGTCCGCAATTTTGCCCAAATTAGTGCAAAAAAGGCTGGATCATCTGTGTACGGACCATACGTATTAACTAGAGTCAATATGATGCCCCCAAAGTTCCCTTGGACTACGATGTATCGTCCCTGGCTGTCTGTGATGGAGTGTAGTAGTGTGAATGGGATGCTGCGCTTGACTAGTAATATTACTCCCCTAGTGTAGTTAGAGTAAGAGGAGGCTATCCGGGTGGACGCCCAGCGAGCACCCACTCGTGATTCTAAGGATTGAGTGAGATGGGTTTCTTGGAGACAGGCCACCTCCACCCCATGCCGGTCGAGATGGGCTAATACCTTCCGAATATTTTGCGGATTGTTGAGGCCTCGTACATTCCATGTCAGCAGTGTTAAGGGGCTAGTGCTGTGTATCATGGTGTCTTTTGCTCTCTATGATGTCAGATTGCACAGGTTTTTGTTGAAAGGACCCAATTATACCAATGCCTATGTCGTCTGTGCTCGCGCCTTCGACCATTGTTATTCCCTTCCCCACCCCCCGCTGCACTCCACCCACTCTGTTGCCCCAATTGCAGCGGAGACATTCCCCAGTTAACTTCAAAAACTTGTTGTGGCTTACACATGTGGGTAGGAGCGGCCAGCCGAGAACCCTGATGATGGAGCACTCGAGGGGGGCGCGTAGTTCTGGTATGTGTTTGCATCAGCCAAATAACATTTAGTGTTAAAGATTATCGCTGTCCCTTTGAACTACACAATTTCCGCTCTTGATTCCTAATTTTACAGCTATTATCTTTGAATTTACCTTGTAACCATGTTCATGCAGTTATCTTCTATAATGACACTTATCTGTGGTTCTCAGTTTTCTTATCTGGTGTCATCTTAGTCGCAAGTGTCCCCCAGGGACCCAGGCCAGGTCTTTAGTCTTTGTCGTCCGGGCCTGACAACTGGTCCTACTCGTCCGCTCCGCCCCTTGGTGATTTCCGGCGCGGTCCCTGCTGTCCTCTTCGCTGCAGACATTGTAGCAAGGCTTTGGGATCATGAAAGATTTTGTTGCAGTTGCCCATGATACTAAGTTGGGCTGGGTAGAGCATAGCATACGGTATTTTTAGGTCTTGTAGCTTTTTCTTTGCCATTGTGAATTTGTTCCGCGCCTCTTGGACCTGAGGTATAAAATCGGGTTAGATGGAGACTTCTGCTTTCTCATGCCTCAGTCTGTAGCTTCCTTGCGCGGCGTAGAGCGGCGTCTCGGTCTCTATAGTTGAGCAACTTTGCTATGATGGGCCGTGGTCTGGCCCCCCCGGTGGCGAAGGAGGCGCCAAGGATCTGTGCGCCCTCTCTACTATGAACGCCTCCGAGAAGGTCTCTCTGCCCAGCAAGTCCGTCAAAAGCTTTTCTATATACCTTTCCATATTGCCGGTATTTGTCGTCTTCGCTATCCCTATTATTCTAAGATTATTTCGGCCAGTCGCGCCTCCAAATCTTCTGCCTTCGCTTGGAGTGTTGTCAGTGCTTTTTCCATTTTCTCACATTTGGCACTGAGCTGCTGTTGGGTATCTTCAGTGTCCGACACTCTGCGCTCCACCATGTCAATGCGTTCCGCATGTTTATCCAGGCGCTCTGACATACGGTCTACCCAGTATGTTAATACATCTTATTTTCCCATCAATGTTAGATAAAGGTGGTCTGCATTGCCGTTAAAATTTGTTTTAGTTCGCTGCTCATCTCTACATCCTGGGCGGAGGTGGCGGTGTCCGCGGCTTTCTGCTTTTCTGCACACAGACCCGTCGTTTTTCTTTGATCGAATTGCAGCTTAGACTGCATTTTGTCCATTTTCCCCATGATCTGTGGGGTGGCAGTCCAGGTGGCTATGTTTTGGAGTATTTGTCTTTATGGTGCGGAAGGATTAGAGCTCCTAGTCACACTCACGATGTTCTCTTTTATATTTTCTCTGTATGTGCTCCTTGTCTGTATGCTCCTAGTTATCACTATCTGTAGGATAGAGTTTGGGGACAATAGGTTGTCCTCATGGTTGGGGGAAGGGGGGCATGGAAGGGTGGGGGAGGGTGCGGTATGGGATGTTTGGGTTGTGCTTAAAGAAATGGAGATGCACTGCCATAGCATCAGGAGGATTTACAGTAAGACACCATGGCAGGCTTAATGGTGACTGAGGGTAGATATGCAATTTTAAATTATGAGTTCTTACCTGGTTTACGAATGGTCTCTGATCCAGCAATAAATTCTGTATGGTGCAATAAGAGCTTTAGGTACTTACCACCTAAAGATTTGTCTCTTCAGGAGACACATCTGTCCAATCACAATAAGGGAAAACTGGATCAATGAGATTCAGAGTTGTGGCTGGTACACAACAAAAAACTCCGACTCTGAGAGTTGCGCTACTTGTTAAGGGCTGCACCTGGCAAGACCAGAAAAATAAACTCTGTATTAAGGGGCCCTAACTTATAATTAGGATTTTGAAAGACTCAATGTCTGTCACAATATTCAACATATATGTACCAAACATACACGATCCTACTATGTTTAAGCAATTATTACTTACATTATTCACCTGAGATGCAACACCCAAAGAAGCAGATTCTGTGACCTTTGTCACCTTCAGCTTGAACGCAGCTCAGTTACCAATACATCTCTCACCTCAATTGTAGGCAAAAAGCAAAGTCTTCTCTGTTTTCATCCATGAAACACCGCCCCTACACTGGAAACTGAACCCCGATATAACAAGTCAGCTGATTGATTTGACTTCCTGGGTTGGAAATCATTGTTTGGGATCAAGACAAGTCACTGTGGCTTTTGACTTTACCTGGAAGGAGTCCGTTTTTGTCCTGTTATGTCTCTACAGATAAAGGCCTTGCCAACAGCTAGGTTACTAGTGGACTTCACATCAAGTTTTCACTTTCGCTGCTCAGGGCAAAGGCACTGGTATTTACAGAAGATAATTATGTGAACTTCAGGGGACATCAAAGAGAATAAGACAAGAGTAGATCTGTGGGTGGATTGGGCTGCAACTACATTGCACACACTATGGAAAACACATCTTTAAGGGCTATAGTAATGCTGATGTTGCCGAAAGAACTCTAGAGGTCAGATTGCTGGAAAGGACCTTTCATTATTGTGTATTGGACATGGGGAAGAAGGGGTGAAATAACTACACTGATTAGGGCTGACAGCACAAGTTCTTTTGCCAGGGGACGCTGGGAGCAGGCAGCACTGTGGTACAGGTTGGGTTACAAGTATGGTAGAATGTATACTAGAAAGCATACATTGGTTAGAGATTAATCAGAGTTTTCCCTTTGGTGAGCTTGTAGAAAGAGGGAAGCTTGCACAAAACTCTCCTTTCTGTCTAAGTGTATACAGGCCAGAGGATTTGATGTAAAATGCTTCTTCCTGTCTGCACATGGTCTTTTCTGAAAAGTATAGCTGTCCCTGTGTCTGTTGAGCATAGAGAGGAATTCTCCCATGTGCCTTTGTGTGTGCGCTGAGGGCTGGTAACTAGTAAGGAGACAATTTCTCCTTCCTTAGCATATTGTAATCAGAGCAGAAGGCATTGAAGTAAATAATTTCTAGCTGGTACACCAAAGCGGACTTGTAGTACACTTGTCATTTAATGCCATAAGATCATGTCAGTCAGATTGGGGGTCTTCAGGGTTCAAGCAATCAAACTCTGGAACTCTCTGCTTGAAAAAAGAAATCCGTCACCTATCTTTTCAGGGGGAAAAATGGACACTTCCCTAATAAGCTTAAATTCTGGACTCTGTCCTTTCAGCTTCTGATGAGTCTTATCAATAGGCACTAGGGGTGGATATTGTTCTGTGTGAATGCTGGGTGGGAATGCAAGTGTAAAGGGTGTGTGGTGAGAGGGGGGAGGGTTTGGGTAAGGGATCTGAGTGAGACTCGCCGCAGTCATAGTCTCTTGAGAAGGAGTGAGATCCTAGCTGCTGCTTCTGTGCTGGGGAATGTGAGACCAGCACAGGTTGGAGATTCATGCCCCAATGACAGGATGTAATGCCAGGAGGGAGGTGGAGACAATCGGTCACTGCAGCCTACCAAATACACAGGCAGGAGGGTGAGTGTGAAGCTACTCTTACAAATACATTGTACAAGCATCTCACACAATATGGTCTCAATGTATACACAGAAATATCAAAGAGAGGAGGTAGGAGGGACTCGTCCTCCAGTTAGTCGTATTTAAAAAAACAGAGTCACTCCATCCTTCAACGATTAATTTGATTCCACTTCAAGAGTTCTGGAAGGTAGAAAAGTTTCTTAAAATAATCCTCACCCCCCAGGGTTACCCCTTCATGGCATGCTTCATCATTGTGCTCTTCCCTTCCCGCTGCGGGACGGGGCATGCTGCGACCCACGGGTACATGGGAGCACTGGTAGTCTTTGGCTAAACCAGATGAAAAAGGTAGCAGTGGGGAGGTTGTTTTTGAGGGATTAAAAAATACCTGGGTAGTAGGAGAAAACACTCTTTATTTGGACTTCTATCCTGTATTGGTCAAAATGGGGAATGTTGGAGACTCAGAAGGGATAATGTCCTTGAGTCTCGCTGGTCGACATATTTCTAGCCCTACCCCCCAAGGCTATTGTTCAGGATTAATGAAAAATATGTATGCTCCCTGATACCACTCCTGTTAGCACGTAGTTCATCAGCATCACTAAAACTTTATTCGATCATAAGACCATAAAAGTACATACGTAAACATTACACAGCAAGGGCTTAAAATACATACATAAAGGTGTGAATCTTCGTGCAATTAAAACACAACAATTCATCAGTACAACTTGATCATCCTAGATCGCGATTTGTAAAAATAGCATATTATTGCCTGCAGTTCAGTTCATAGTGAATGGTGAAGGTTACAACCAGCCTTTTAAAAATTATTATGTGAGGATAAGGGGAGGCTATTTACATTTAAAAAAGAATGTAATCAATGGGCCTTAAAGATGATAGATCTCATAAAAGGAAAATCATCACAGCAACTTAGTTCCTTCACCAACTTGGTCCAGGGATCTCAAGGATGGATCAGGGCTGGTGTCAATGCCTTCCTTCTAATCTCCCAGGAGTGGTCCAGGAACTTCACTATTGCGCACACGAATAACGGTCTTGTGTCAGATTTCAGTATGCGCAGGGCCACTCTGAAGTCTGTTCCAAGTTGTCTACAAACGAGGATTAGCCATTTTCCCCTAGGTTGTGCTAAGCTCAGTAGTGTTTTAGATCATAAACTTAATCCTCTTTTCAAACAATTGAAGTCCATTGAGCTTAAGCTGGATAATTTGTCTGGGTCTTGTGAAACGGCTCGCTGTATAGTCCCAGGTTGAGCCCCAGTGGTTGTCTTCACAGTCGCAATGGTTGTTCTGGAGCCTGTTAAAAGCGATATTACAGCCAAGTCCCCTCTTGTGTCTATACTGTCCGTGAGCTCTGAGAGGGTATCAGCAGGGCGGTACAGCACTGGGGCAGGTCACGTTGCTGAGGAATGTGGGGGTGAAGGGGAAAGTAACGCCAAGGAGTTCCTGGAGGGCGAGCCACAAACTCAGAAAGAGGGGTCTTGTCTTGCGGATGCTAAATATGGGGTAACCATGCAACTTCCACCCACATGCACTCCATGTGTTATTGTCTAAGAGTTTATCCCTTTGATTCCCCATTTGAAAAAGGAGGACTGGCGGGACTTTAAGCACAAGGCAGTACATTGGTTAAAATCGAACACAGGATAGAAACTGATATGTTTGCAGACATTATTTATGCAAGAAGAGTGGACTGGGTGGGGTATAATTGTAAGCGTAAGGGGGATAGGAGCACCCTGCCTCACATCCCAGCACAGTTCACCCCTTTTTCATTATGGTGAATGCAGTTCCCCATTAGCGCTTACTTGAATATTAGTAGTAGTATTTCACCAAAGGTAGTGCTGGTCATCTCTAAACATGTGTTTCTGGATTTTATCCTTCACGAGTAGAGATCAAAAACAAATTTTATCGGGGATTGATGAGAATGCTGCCACAGTCCTTTCAGGTCTCAGTACATCTCACAGGCACACCGGTGCATCTCTAAAAGCTCGTCAGCTCACTGACTCAAGGGAGCCTTTTAAACAGAAGGGGGCTGGGCGAACACTGCCTCGCATCTCGGCACAGTATGCCCCTTTGCATTGTTGTGAATGCAGTTCCCAGTTAGCGCTTAATTGAATATTAATAGTGGTATTTCACCAAAGTTGGTTCAGGTAGTGCTGTTCATCTCTAGACACGTGTATTTCTGCATTTTATCCTTCATCAGTATGTAATAGTAAATGAGAGGGTGAATGAGTGGCTGTATGGATAAGTGAGTGGGTGTGTGAGTGGCTATATGGGTGAGTGAATGGGTGTGTGAGTTCTGTATAGATGAGTGACTGAGTGAGGTTGAATGGGGGAGTATATGCTTGACTCAGTGCCTATACAGGTGAGTGAGTGTGTGAGGAACTTTATGGATGAGTGTCTATGTGAGGGACTGTATGGGTGAATGGGTAGGTGTGTGAGTATCTGTATGGGTGACTGATTACTGTGTGAGTGACTGGGTGTATGAGTGGATATGCAAGTCTCTATGTGTGAGTTGGCATATTGGTCAGTGAGTAGGTGCATGAGTGCCTGTATATGTGAGTTAGTGGTTGCGTTAATGGCTGTATGGGTGAGTTGACTTGTCAGTGGCTCCATGGATTAGTGAGTAGGTGTGTGAGTGTTTGTGTGGTTCTCTAAATGGGTATGTCAGTGGTTGTGTGGGAGTGGGTATATGAGCTAATGTATAGGGTGTAAGTGGGTGTGTCAGTGGTTCTGTGGATGATGTCACAGTGATGTAATTTGAGATGTCATGAGTGATATCAATTTTGTCATTTTACATGTCACGAGTGATGTAATATGTGAGGTCATAAGCAGTGCATTGCAGGGGCGTAAGTTATAGTTAGCTCAAGTAACTATAACTGCTGAATTTCTATTGTTTTGTACAAGTGAAATCTGAGCCCAACTATAACGTCACTGTAACCTTTGGTTTTTTCAGTCAATTTTTAAGGTTTATTTTTATTCTATTTCCTAGCTATAATGTCCCTGTAACCTTTGTTTTTTAAGTGAATTTCTATGGTTTTTTAACTAGTAGTCGTGTTTGCAGAGTGGTGGATAAAGGGGGTGGGGTCTCCCACCAACTCTCAGCAATCCCGCTGTGTGGGACTTACTGGAGATAACAGGAGGGGTTCTTGGCCCCCAAGGACCCTCAGCATCCAAGAGGACTTCATCCCCCAACTAGTAGTGCACCAGGAGGCCTTAAACAAGTCTGCAATGAACCAACTCCTATTAAAGGCTCCACTCTAGATGCGATTATCTCTAAAAAACAAAAAACAAAGAGCTTGTCTCACTTAGATCGATCTCACCCATTGACTGGTCCGACCACCATCTCATACAGTTTAATATCGATTCCCTTCTCAGATCCCACTCAGCCTCAACTTATAAACCTAAGCACTGGGCTAGGAACATAAAACAAGTCCCAATAACTGATTTGGAATCCAGAATTCATGCCCAACTGCAGCGTCAACCTCACTCATTTTGTCGATGACCTCACTGCCCACTATAATACAGCAATGACTGAAGTTCTGGACCAAATGGCACTGCTCAAACTAAAACAATCGAGAACAATCCAATCAAAATCTTGGCTCAACTCAGAACTTAACAACGAGAGGAGACAACTCAGGCAGGCAGAAAAGATATGGAGACAGAACCCCTTGGCAATGCACCTAGCACTACTGAGAACCACACTGATTTCCTATAAGAAGCACATTTTTAGAGCAAAAGCCTCTTTCTTCCGCAACCAACTTGACCCTGCTAAAGATAGACCCAGGGAACGCTTCAACATCATTAAACGTTAAACTATCCTCGCCTCTCATCACGAAATAACAGCCACCAAAGAATGCTGCAAAGAAATTGCCAGCTTATTCACTGATAAAGTTGCAAAAATCGAGCAATATCTTTATCCAAGGCACAAATCTGCCATCCCTCCCAACCTTCTTCACTGGCTCACTTCCCTACATGACAACCCCACCACCAGAGTTAACTAATGACCAAATGACCCCAAAAAACCCCAATGTCAACCAGGATCTCACTTAACTGAAAAACGATGCTAAGTGGTTTGACTTTAAACCCATGACAGAAAATGAAGTCTTTAATATAATTGTGAACTTAAAGCCCACCTCCCACACTATGGATCCCCTCCCATCCACAATAGTTCAAAATCTCAACAACATCATTGCCTCGTTCTGGACAAAAATCATTAATACATCTCTCGCCTCATGCTGTGTACCTGACTCCCTCCAACTAGGACAAATCACACACATACTCAAAAAACCAGGGGCAGACCTCAATGAGCTCAATAACCTCAGACCTATCTCCAACCTCCCGTTACTAGCCACAACTATGGAGAAGTGCGTCCTACAACAACATAACCAACATATAGATGAATTCAACCTCCATGACACCTTCCAATGAGGATTCAAGCAAGGCTGTAGCACAGAAACGGCCATGCTCAATATCTCAAATGACATCCACAGATCCTTAGACGAAGGTGACGCATGCCTACGTATCCTACTTGACTTAGCAGCTTTTGATACCATAAATCTTCCAGCATTACTTGAGACACTTAAGATCCGCTCTGGTATCAGTGGCACAGTCCCAAGATGGTTCACATCTTACCTGCAACACTATTTGTAACAAATTATAATCAACACCTGTAGGAGGCTGGCTTAGTATATGGTGCACACTTATGTAAGTGGGCACTCTGCACTAATCCAGACAACCCTTATGGTGATTTTAGTGGTCTTAAACAACCATAGAAAGCTGTCTAAGTGGTAGCTGTGGAGAGCAGTCTTCAGGCTTAGTCCAGAAGGAGTGTAAAGCAGCTTGTTTTACCAGAACATAATCGTATTGGTATAGATTAAGTGAAAAACAACCACAGAGTATATATATAAAAATAGGTTTTTATTATAAAACACTCACTAACTCATACAAATATCTCCTAACCAGAGATACAAACAATGCACACAATACTTTGCAATAAAAACAGGTAAGTAGCACAAATACACAGTGGTCACCAGGGGGAGACCAAACCATATACTAAAATAGTGGTATGCGAATCACAACTCAAGTCAAGTCTATACCCAGAAGACATAGAAGTGCTGGGGACCCAAGGAACCACCCAAGGTAAGTAACCAGGAAACCCCACGGAGGCTGTGTTCAGTGTGGGAACACGACTGCATGCTCTATTCAAGTCAATGGATAAGTCGCTGTTGCAATTTTAAATAAGGATCCTTCCCAGTGGACCCTCAAGAAACCCCGTGTAATACAGAAGGTTAGAGAGCCACCCCACCCGTGGATACCCTAGGAACCAGGATACCTACACCAGGGAAGCCGGGTGCATAGGTGGGAAGTGGCGTCAGAAACCGCTGTCGAACTCAATGGAGAACTTCAGGTAGATGCCGCTGCTGGAGAAGGTGGAAGTGTCCGGTGGAACCCAATGGTGGATTGAAGTTGAGAGGTACCTGCAAGCAGAGGGGACAGAGTCTATGCCACTCAGGAGTGACCACGAGGCACAGAAGACGAACGCCCACAAATCTCGGGTGTTGCAGGAGAGTTGACAGTGACCTTGGAGCTGCAGCTGTGTGGACCAGGCGACGCTGAGGAAGACCAGGAGCAGTTCACAAGCTGTCCCACGTCATGTGTCGAGGGTTGAGGGGTCGGAGCACTGGAGTCACAAGAGGACCTCGAGCAGCTCACCAAAGATGCAGGCCCACAGTGCAAGAGATGCGGTGACGACGGAGATCTTGGTCACAGGAGATCCTTGAGGTGGGGGCTATTTGGAGCCCGAAGATCTTTGAGGAAGAGAGCCAACAAGCCTTTGCAACTTCAAGTTGACGCGGTGCACAGGGGTTTAGTTCCTGCAGTTCCGACGAGGGATACTGGCCTCAAACTTGGTATGGAGACAGTGCAGGCCTAGAGGGGGTTGTGGAACCACCACCGGCGTTGCTGAGCCGTTCGGAATCTGTAGGAGCCCAGGAGCAGCAGACCGGTTAGCTTGGTTGCAGTGCCTGCTGATACAGGGAAGTGACTCCTTCACTTCAAGGGAGATTCCTTCAGGTGTCTTGGATATCCACAGGCCTTGGAAGGGTCCTGTATGGAGCACAGGCATGGACGTTGCAGCAGACGAGCCAGGCGACGAGACCAGGAGCAGCAGGAGTCTTCCCAGTTGCAGCCTAGGTGCCCCAGAGCGAAGTCCAGCGTCACCAGACGGTCGAAGATGAAGTGGTATCTTGAACTGAATCTTGTCCCACAACGAATCTAGGGACCCATCCACAGGTAAGCCCTTAAGTACCCTAAGGAAAGGGTTGAGATGATTCAGGGTACCCTCCTAGAGGAGGGGCTGGAGAGAAGGGAGAATACTCCAATGCCCTTTGTCCAGTTTGGCGCCAGAGCGGGACCCAATGGCTCCCTGAACTGGTTTGAATTGTACTATGCAAGAAGGGCACCAAATGTGCCCTGCAAGCAGTCTCAGTGGCACTGGCAAGCGCCCCCACCCTGCCCCTATACACTAAATTCTGTCTGGGAGGTGGTCACACCTCCCTGTGACAGGATAGCTTTTGTTCTGCCTTCTCCTGCTCGAGCTTGGCTCAGCAGTAGGAGGGCAGAAACATGTCTCTGGTCGGCAGCAGGCCTAGCTTGCTGTCTGGTTCTGGAAGATTGGTACCGGGAGCATTGAGGGCCTCCTGGAGGAGCTTTACAGTGCATGGAATCACCCCTAGTGTGGGGATATGATTCCAACATGTTTAAACTGGCTGTAACGAACCCTGTCATGTTTGGTATCAGAGATGGTCATCGCATAATGACGCATGGCCCCTCTATATGTTTTATATGGCTGCTTCACTTATAACCCGGGAGAATGAACTCCGTAGGTTATAGGGGTGCCCGCTCATGCAGGGGCACCCTCACACTTAGAACCAAGCACCTTGCCTTCAGGATTGAAAGGCGTGCCTTGGGGTGACTTATAGGATATGTCGTAAGTTGTGCTAGCACCAGCTTACACAGGCTGCAATGGCAGGCCTGTAGTTACAGTTTGAGTGGTCTCCCTTGGGTGGCATAATGCATGCTTCAGCCCATGGGGAACCCCTGGTGTACCTATGCCCTGGGTACCTCAGTACCATATACTAGGGACTTATAAGGGTACACCAGTTTCCAATCTGGGATGTACCTAAGTACTTACCATGACCAATTTAGGGGTGAAAGCACAGAGACTAGGGTCCTGATTAGCAGGATCCCAGTCAGACTAGTCAGAAACAGCATAACACCAGGCAAAAAATGGGGTTAACCATGAAAGCAGATCCTACTTTCCTACATCACCCCCCCACCAAACGTAAGGAGATGAGACTAACCTTGCCCAGTTGAGTCTTCATTTTCTAAGTGGAAATATCTGGAAAGTCCATCTGCATTGGCATGGTTACTCCCAGGTATATGATCCACTGTATAGTCCATCTCCCGTAGGGAAATGGACCACCTCAAAAGTTTGAGGTGTTCACCCTTCGTCTGTTTAAGCCATAAGAGGGGCTTGTGGTCTATCTGAACAATGAAGTGAGTGCCAAACAGGTATAGCCTCCGCTTCTTCAAGGCCCAGAGCACAGCAAAGGCCTCCTTCTCAATGGCTGACCAACGTTTCTCCCTGGGGTTCAACCTTCTGCTGATAAAAGCTACTGGTTGATCCTGGCCCTCTGCATTAAGCTGTGATAACACAGCCCCTACCCCTATCTCAGATGCACCTGTCTGGACAATGAAAGTTTTTGAGTAGTCAGGACTTTGCAGAATGAGAGCAGTGCACATGGCCTGCTTCATGTCATCAAATGCCTATTGACAGCTTACTGTTCACTGAACTTTCTTTGGCATTTTCTTTGAGGTAAGATCATTCAGGGGAGTCACAATGGACCCATAACTCTTGACAAATCTTCTGTAGTACCCAGTTCGGCCTAAGAAAGCTCTGACTTGAGTCTGGGTAGCGGGAGCACTCCAGTCTATTATGGTTTGGATTTTGCTCTCCTATGGTTGAACCTGGCCTCCACCTGCCAGGTGACCCAAGTACACAACCTTGCTCTGCCCTATCTGGCACTTGGTGGCCTTGATAGTGAGGCCCGCCTTTTGCAGGGCCTCTAAAACATTACTGAGGTGGACCAGGTTATCCTCCCAGATGGAGCTAAAGACAGCAATATCATCTAGAAATGCTGCACTATAGGCTTCCAGACCTGTTAGGACTTTGTTCACCAACCTCTGAAATGTGTCAGGTGCATTTTTCAGACCAAAGAGCATCACAATGAATTGATAATGCCCACTAGGGGTTGAAAATGCTGTTTTTGGCTTGGCATCCTAAACTAGTCTGATTTGCCAGTAGCCAGGTCAAATGTACTCAGAAACTTGGCTGAGGCCAAAGTATCTATAAGTTCATCTGGCCTTGGAATAGAATGGGCATCAGTCCTAGTGACTGCATTGAGGCCTCTGTAGTCCACACAAAACCTCATCTCTCTTTTTCCACCCTTGGTGTGAGGTTTTGGTACCAGGACTACTGGACTAGCCCGGGGGCTATCTGAAGGCTCAATGACCCCCCAATTCCAGCATCTTTTGGACCTCTGTCCTGATGCAATCCCCGACATGGTCAGGCTGTCTGTAGATTTTACTCTTGACAGGCAGGCTGTCACCTGTGTTCACTTCATAGGTACACCAGGTGGTCTTACTGGGTGTCAGGGAGAACATGTGCCTGTACTGATTGAGAACTTGCCTACAATCAGCTTGCTGCTGGTCAGTGAGGCTGTCTGCCAAGGCTACTCCATCTACTGACCCATCATCAGGGTTCTGAGAGAGATCAGAGAGAGGGTCACTCTCTTCCTCCTGTCCCTCATCAGTTGCCATGAGCAAGCTCTTGTCAGCCCTGTCCACAAACGTTTTCAGGCGGTTCACATGAAGTACCCTGTGGGGACTTCTGGGAGTGCCTAGGTCCACCAAGTAGGTGACCTCACCCTTCTGTTCAAGGATAGTGAGGGAGCCACTCCATTTGTTCTGGAGAGCTGCTGTGGCCACAGGCTCCTACACCCACACTTTCTGGCCTGGCTGGTAAACAGTCAAGACAGCCTTTTGGTCATGCCAAGCTTTTTGGAGTTCTTGGCTGGACTCCAGGTTTTTGCTGGCCGCCTTCATGTACTCAGCCATGCGTGAATGCAGTCCAAGAACATAGTCCACAATGTCCTGTTTAGGGGGGTTTGAGAGGTTGCTCCCAGTCCTCCCTAACTAGACACAATGGACCCTTAACTGGATGTCCAAACAGAAGTTCAATTGGGCTGTAACCAACCCCCTTCTGAGGAACCTCTCTGTAGGCAAAGAGAAGGCAGGGTAGTAAGACATCCCATTTTCACCTAAGCTTTTCTGGGAGTCCCATGATCATACCCTTCAGGGTCTTGTTGAACCTTTAAACAAGCCCATTGCACTGTGGATGGTAGGGTGTGGTAAACAGGAGCTGTAGTAGTTCTAAGGGGAATGGCTTCTGGGTACCCAGTGGTGTGGTCCACCACCACTAGTATGTAACTGTGCCCAGATGCAGTTGGAGGGTTCAAGGGACCAACAATGTCAATCCCTACCCTTTCAAAGGGGACCCCAACCACTGGAACTGGAATTAAGGGGGCCTTTGTAGTGCCACCTGACTTACCACTGGCTTGGCAAGTGACACAGGAGCGACAAAACTCCTTGGTATCTTGAGACATATGGGGCCAGTGAAAATGAGGGACAAGCCTGTCCAAGTCTTGCTTTGCCCTAAGTGTCCTACAAGAGGAATATCATGTGCTAGGGAGAGGAGAAACCCCCTGAACGTCTGGGGTATTACCAACCTCCTAGTGGCACCAGGCTTGGAGTCTCTACCTTCAGAATACAGGAGTCCCGCTTCCCAATAGATCCTATGGGACCTACTGATATTTCCTGCTTCCTCAGCATCAGATTGCTGTCTGAGGGGTTCAGGAGAGGGGCATGTCTGCTGCTCCAAACTCAAGTCTGCCCTGGAAGGGCCCCCTGCCCCCAAGAACTCTGCCTGGTCAGGCCCATGTTCCTCTGGGAACTGTCCCAGAGACTGAGATCATCTCCCTCAGAAGGTTGATCTTCACTGGGAGTTTGAGAGGAGGGCAATTCCTTACCCGTCCTGCTCCTTCTCTTAGGAGGCACCTGGTTCATTCTTCCAGGATCCAGTGCTCCTTCAGTGCTGAGCTGTTTGCCTGAGCCTTGGTGACAACAAAGACACTGGCAGAAATGCCCATCATTTCTGCATGAGTCCTGAACTCTACTTCAGCCCAGGCTCAAGTTTCCAATTCATTGTCCAACAAATAATCTTCGGGTAGATCTGGAGATAGCAGAACTCTTTTAGGTCCAGCTACTCCTCCCCAGCCGAGGTTCACAACTGCCAAGGAATGGTCAGTCCTGACATTGGTAGCGTTGGTGACTTGGTACATTTATCCAAGTATGATCTGTTCAGGGGACACAAGTTTCTCTGTCACCATAGTGACACTTGCCCCTGTGTCCCTGTAAGCCATTGCTTTTTTTCCATTGATCAAAGGCTGTTGTCTGTACTTGCCCACGTTAGTAGGATTTACCAGTAAGGTAGCAAGGTCTATGCCACCATCACAGACTAGAACAGCCTGAGCTGGAGTTCTGACTAAGTCAGAACCCATCTCAGAACCCAAGGTTAACCCACCTAATCCCTTGGTTACTGTACTACTACTTGTACTTGTGCTAGGGGAGCAGGGCCCTTAGGGGGCAGTGGTAGTAGGAGTTTCCTTGGCCTTTGGACAATCAGCATCCCTTGTCCAATGGGTTTTTACCTTACAAATGTAGCACCAAGGTTTCTTTTTGCCTTTCTTGGAATTCTGGGACTCACCCCAGATGCAGGTTTTTGGGCCATTTGAAAACATTTTTTTAATCTTTACCCTTGTCCCCCACCCTTAACCTGGGATTTAGAAGAATCTTGCTTCCTCTGGTCACCTCCATTACCCCGGGTTTTCTGCTTAACCCTGGTGCGAACCCATTTGTCTGCCTTCTTTCCTAGTTCTTGAGGAGAGGTCAAATCAGAGTCTACCAGGTAATGGTGCAAAAGTTGATTCTGACCGTTATTAAGGATGTGCTCCCTCAATATCAAATTGTACAATCCCTCATAGTCCTGTACTTTGCTTCAACGAAGCCAGCCTTCCAGAGCCTTAATAGCACCATCAATTAAATCTACCCAGTCCTGGGTGTGTGCCTTCTGGGTGTCTCTAAACTTAATCCTATACTGTTCAGTGGTTAAGCCAAACGCATCTGTGAGTGCACTCTTCAGAACTGAATAATTGTCAGCATCCTCTTCTTTAAAAGTGAGGAGCGTATCTTTACCTTTGTTAGCAAGGGAGAGCCACAGGATAGCTGCCCACTGCCCTTGATGGACCTCTGAGCCTTACAGGCCCTTTCTAATGCAGTGATCCATTTCTGGATGTCATCCCCTTCCTGGTAAGGAGGGACTATCCTGCTCACGTTCCTAGTATCAAAAGGGTTTTCCTTGGCTCTAGGGACACTTTGGCTGCCACCATGGGACTCTAGTTCTAGATTTTTCCTAGCTTTTTGGACTTCCAGGGCCTCTCTGTCAAGGGCCAACTGGTCTCGCCTGAGTTGGCGTCTCACCTTCTCAAGCTTGATCAGCTGGTATTCCCTATCCAGGGAGTCTTCTCTCTTACTAGAGATTGAGGTCCCTATGGACTGTCCTGAAGCATTGGACTCAGCAGAGGGAAATCTAGACCTCCTCTGTCTGCTCTGAACCCTCCCAGGAGGAATAAATGTGGACTTGCGTCTAAGAACACCCTCTGTGCCATATGCACTATTCCCTGTCTCAGAGTTCACTAAGGCGGAGTCCTCAGACTCCTCTTGGTCATGCTCAGAATTGGGGCCAGTGGGGGTTACCCCTTCTGTTCCATCTTCTGGAGCATCCCCACAGACATGGCCACTAGGTGTAGTGTAGGGTAAACAAAACTCACTAAGGTTGGAGAAAGGGTTGTGCTAGACCCTTAACTACCCAACCCCAAATTTAGTAGACGTTACTTATTTTAAACTGTATTATATTTGCCCAATGTTAGTGATGGTTTTTCAATTAGTCCACACCAAGTTTACCTGGTAAAGCTAGCAGGCTTGAATCCCAACCGCTGCACACCAATGTAGGAGGCTGGCTTAATAAATGGTGCACACTTATGTAAGTGGGCACCTTGTAGTAATCCAGACAACCCTTATGGTGATTGTAGTGGGCTTAGACAACCTTAGAAAGCTCTCTAAGTGGTAGCTGTGGAGAGCAGCTTTCAGGCTTAGTCCAGAAGGAGTGCAAAGCAGCTTGTTTTACCAGAACATAATCGTATTGGTATAGATTAAGTGAAAAAGAAACCGTTTATTAATGAAAAATAGGTATTTATTATAAGACACTGACTAACACATACACATATCTCCTACCCGGACATATAAACAATGCACACAACACTTTGCAATAAAAACAGGTAAGTAGCACAAATACACAGTGGTGGACAGGGGTAGACCAAACCATATACTAAAATAGTGGTATGCCAACCACGACTCAAGTCAAGACTAAACCCAGAAGACGTAGAAGTGCTGGGCACCCAAGGAACCACCCAAGGTAAGTAACCAGGAGCCCAGCGGAGGCCGTGTACAGAGTGGGAACACGACTGCGTGCTCAATTCAAGTCAATGGGTAAGTCGTGGTTGCAGTTTTAAAGAAGGACCCTTCCCAGTGGACCCTGAAGAAACCCAGTTGAAGACAGAAGGTTGGAGAGCCACCCCACCAGTAGATACCCTAGGAACCAGGATACCTACACCAGAGAAGCCAAATGCATAGGTGGGAAGTGGCGTCGGAAACCGCAGTCTAACTCAATGGAGAACTTCCGGAAGATGCTGGTGCTAGAGAAGGTGGAAGTGTCCGGTGGAACCCAACGGTGGATTCAAGTTGAGAGGTACCTGCAAGCAGAGGGGACAGAGTCTATGCTACTCAGGAGTGACCACGAGGCACAGAAGACGAACGCCCACAAATGTCAGGTGTTGCAGGAGAGTTGACGGTGACCTTGGAGCTGCAGCTGTGTGGACCAGGCGATGCTGAGGAATACCAGGAGCCGTTCACAAGCTGTCCCATGTCGAGAGTTGAGGGGTCGGTGTCTGTTGGAAGCACCAACTAGCCTGGACAACTGCAAACAATGTGGAAGGTGAAGATGGTGCAGTGTCGGGACCAGCAAGGTCCAGGTGACTCACCACAAGCAGGGGAGTCAGAGCAGGCCCGAGCAATCAGGGGAGCCCGCTGGAATCAAAGAAGACCCTCAAGAAGACCCACAGGCCGAAGGCACTGGAGTCACAAAAGGACATCGAGCCGCTCACCAAAGATGCAGGTCCATGGTGCAAGAGATGGGGTGAGGTCAGAGATCTTTGTCACAGGTGATACTTGAGGTGGGGGCTATATGGAGCACGAAGATCTTTGAGGAAGAGAGCCAACAAGCCTTTGCAATGACAAGTCGATGCGGTGCACAGAGGTTTGGTTCCTGCAGTTCCGATGAGAGATACTGGCCTCAAACTTAGTATGGAGACTGTGCAGGCCTGTCGTGTAGTTCCTATAGTACCCAATACAGGACCTGCGCGTTTGGATAACATACACTGTGGGCTTGGTGTTAGACTGGCTCTGTGCACCCCCACCGTATATGTTAGCCGGATTTGCATTAGCTAGCTCACAGTGCCACTAGAATCTCCTCTTATCGGGGAGAGATTAGTTTCTGGCAACCTTAGACCATGACAACCCTAATTCCTCAGAATCGTGGAAACTATGTACTACCTTTCGCTCAGTCACTCGTGCTTACTTATTCGGTTTGTCTCAGAGAGTTACACAAAATAAACAGTCTGGGCGTTTCAATAAGTATTTATTGAACAGTTATTATTCTAGTGTAAAATATATGTGCTGCAGTAACCAGCAGACAATAGCAGAGATATATTATCAGCAGTACGATAAAAGTGAATGGATAAAACAGTTCTACCATATTGCAATAATCATGAATACATACATGAATATAAAAGCATTATGAAAATGCGCGTACTCCTACGATGCCTAACTAGATGTACCCGAGTGTACCTAGCATATGTGTAGGTCTAAAAGCCTAAGAGCCAAGAATCCTTCTAGGATTTAGTCGAACCCCCATACCTGAATAGAGAGAGTGTGGGACCTCGTCCTGGTCTCGAGTTGGACACCCCGCAAGGGCTGTGGTAGACCGCTGTCAGCTGGAGCGACTGCATGCAGGAGCCTCATCTCTGGTCAGTGTGTCAGCATGGAAGTCTCTGTTCCCTCTGTCTTACCGGGGTAAGATGTGGTGTATTTATACCCTGAAGACTCTAGTTGTTTCGTATGGTTTGTATTGGCCCTTGTTATACTTGAGGAAGACGTCAGGGGTGAACTTTGTAGATACATATTATGCAGGTGGTGTATTCCTAGAGAGTCATGCATAATTGATGAGTACAGTGTGGGCCTGTGTTTGGGAAAAACCCTGCTGTATTCAAAACCACAGGCTAGATAACGTTCAGCCCTCAGAGCTCGTTGTGTACTAGCGGGGACCAATGTAGGTGAAAGATCATGCCTATATAAGGAATCATGACTATAATAGGACATGTACAGTTATGACCGTAATAGGGCATATGCGGCTTTGACCATAATAGGGCAAGTACGAATCTGACCGTATTAGGGCAAATACGAATACGTCCATTTTAGGGCATGTATGAACGGGTCTACATTAGGGCCTCTATACGGGACATAACACCCACTCCTCTTCCGAATTAGATAACAATGACCATACTTAAAATCCGGACAATTTAAAAACATTTTAAAAGCAAGTAAAAACATGGTTTTAAAATCGTTAAAAAAAATTTTTTTTTCTAAAATGTTAATAATTCAGCTATTTCCAATTGCCACTAAAAGAATGTCTATTTTGTTTCTCTATATAAGTTGCTTCACTCAAAGCGGAAGAAGACCATGCTTTTCTCAAGCGAAAGTGTCAATTTAGGAAATGTTCCAAATTTACTCTGTTATTATGAAAATGAGTGGAGAAGCCGAATTCTTTCCCAGGACACGATGAGCTAATTTGAGATTAGGTGTCCTGGCTGTGAAGCACAACATTATCAGTGTGAGCTACTGCAGACGACAAATCCAACGCCTCACAGAGAACGTCAATCGCACATAGATGGTATCTAGCACTGCCAACAGTCGGTGCTGCGGCAGCTTGTGCGGCAGTTGTTACCTGGGTGCCTGACGAGGAGTCACCTAACCCAGCAGGAGCAAACGGCACCTGTGGATTCTCAAGGAATGCGTTCATCAGAATCGGAAGACGCTGGGGACAACGCAGAGCATGGGCCTTTAGGGGGTCCAGCTTAGCATCATAATAGAACGTAGCTGAGATTGCCCGTGTTGTAACAAGGCCAGATCTTGTTCTAATATGTCGATTGCCGAAGACACAATGTTGCCTAAGGAGTAAATCCTGGAGGTCAAAGTTGTTAACCCATTATCCACTACAGCTAATGCCTTCTCTAAGTTAATACGGTCTATTTCCCATATTCTTTCTGCGGCCTCCTGTTGGGATATTTTCCAGTTTTCATTATAATAGGCATAAATGCCAGCATATATGAAACGTTTCTGACGTGTTTTCCTTGGGCCTGACAAGAAATCCCTAAGGTCTACATCAGGTGTGAGTAAGGTCAAATGGTGTTTTACTTCTGTGAGTGTCGAGGTCTGTAGCCAATCAAGGCACAACTTCCCAACACTATAGGATGTCACTACCCCTGGGTGTTGTCTCTGTACATAGCGTGTATCTGGCCTATGGATACTAAACCCTTCGGTTGTATTCATAAATCTCTGTTGACAGGTGTTTGTGTCAATGGGCCAAATCAGCCATTTCGTCCAATCAGGATCTGATCTGTTGTACTGGAGAATGTCATCTAATCCTACCCCTTGTGTAGTTGAATTCTGCCCCCCACCCATCTGTGATGGTGTAGGAAACCCGGGTGAGTTTATTTCCTTGTTCTTGGCTAGTCCAAGACCGGATGTCTGTTGCACAGTGTCATTTAGAAATATCATCTGCTGTGGAATGAGGCATGCTCTAAAAAGCGCTTCTGTTCCCTGGACTTGCCGGTCCCTCGAACCTCGGATTGATTTTAAATCTATAGTGCCCTTCCATAGGTCAAAACCCTGTGTAGACAACTGGGCCATAAAGGAAGCAGAGTAAATCTGTTTGGTGTTAGCTAACATAATTTTCTGTGCTGATGTTTTTGCCACTTTGTAATAAAATGACTTCGGGTCAGATGTATTAAACCCTGAAAAGTATGTGAATTTCTGTGCAAAAGTTTGCGAACTACCTTTGGAGGTGTTGGGCAGTGTTCCCACTGGTGGTATTCAAATACATTTCTAGGTGTTATAGATTTGTGCAAGAAATGATGACCATAATGTTGGTAACAGTACAATGTATCATAGTCTGAAGTACCTTCTAACATTTCATTGTTCGGAAATGCAGCAGTTTTTCTAAATCAGACATCATAGCATTTACAGTTTGTGTCCCAATCATCAGAAAATGTACTGGAGGTAACGATATCACTTAAAGAAATTTTAAATACATGTTTAAGCTTTAAAAGTTCAGTCGGACCGAATATATCAAAATCAATCTTGTCCCATACTATACCGTCCGGTATAGGAACTGCTGTGATGTTCACTGAAGACAAGTCTCTTGGTTCACGATGTGAAAACTGGTGTGGTTTTAAAATCAAATTGACTCTTTGGGCTGTAGAGCTCTGCTGGAGGTATCGTCCATTAATAAGCATACTAAAAGTTATTATTAAACCTAGCCAGAAAAGAAAAAATAAAATCCCAGTGATATACCATAGTTCAATCCAAGGTGACACCAGGTAAGTCTTTCTAAAAAAGTTCAAAAAGTCAGTGAGTTTCTGTTTGAGTGATTTTTGGCTGGCGTTTCCGGCTCGCTTGGATCCAGTGAAAACGTAGCAAAGTTAATGAAATAGCCAGAAGCAGTTCGATCAATTGTTGGAATTGCATCAGGATTTGTTGAAATCGGATTTTGCTCTTGACGAGGCATGTTGACGTAGACGTCTGTAGTCGGTCTTATTGCAACTTGGTTGTTAAGTTGATTTTCTTCTTGTTGAAGTGGAACGAGCATTGTTGCTTAGTCCTTCATTCCGTACAGGTGGCTCTTCAAACGTGATGAGTCTTTCTGTCTGGACTTCTTGGATTGTAACAAGAGGAGGGCGTCTGCTACTGTGGAGTCCACGAGGCCTACTGTTTAGTATCGGCCACATAGTGTGGTTTGATTAAGTCAATTGAGACAAACCTTTTCTCCTTTTTCCTGGCAAGAGGCGGCAGAAGTACAGTTCTTGTGCCTTGGATTGCTATGACCGGTACAGGCTTTCTGTAGGATGGCCCAAATTCCAGATCCCCGACTTTTGGGATCCAGACAGGTATTGCCGTTACTGCCTTGACTTCCTCAGTGGCGGTCTGTTTTAAGTGGACGTTGCTTTGTTGTGTCCTGGATTCATTTAGATCCTGTAAAACAGCCAATCGATCATGGATATCAAATGGTTTTTCATCCGCCACTGTGCCTCCACAATCAAGATCAGGTACCCACATTCTTGTCCCAAATAGGACCTCGTAAGGAGTGACACCCCCTAGAGAGCTTCTTGGCTGATTGTTTATTGCTCGTTGGACCCCATAAAGGTGATCGACCCATTTACCGCCTTTGCCTAATACCCTAGCTGTTAAAGATTGCTTTAAGTCCCGGTTTTTCCTCTCCACAACAGAATGTCCCTCAGGATGGTACGGAGAGGAGTACCGCAATGCTACGCCCATTCCTTCCATGGCCTCTTTGTAAGCCCGAGAGCTAAACGCCGGGCCACAGTCAGAATGTAACGTGCCAACTGCGTATGTACCGATAAAGACTTGCAAATCTTTTATACAGTTCGAGCGTCAGCACAGCGCTGAGGCCAAACCCATAAGAATCTAGAGCAGGAATCCACTGCAACCATGATATATTTCTTGGCCCCATCTGATTGTATGGGTCCGCAGTGGTCCAAATAAACACATGAGAGGTTTGTCTGATTTTAGTAATGGTGTCTGCTCTGGGCGTGCTACGGTGGAGCCCTTCATCTGTTGGCAGATGTCGCACTTTAAGACATAGTCTTTGGTCTGCTTTGTTAACCCTGGCCACCAGTAGCGCTGTTTCAGTAAAGAAATAGTCGCTGTGACGCCTGTGTGCGCAGAACCCAAATGCGAGTGTGCTGCTAGAATTAAGCCTTGCCTACGATCCATATTTGGTATTACTCTATCCCCCACTCCAGGAATTTGAGCATATGGAATGTTTTGTGCATCAAACTTGTAGGAGTACTTGAGTGGAAATTTCTTTGGTACTGCTGTGCTGCCTTTGCGTGAAGCATTGACAGCTACCATAATCTCGCCGCCTATTCTCGTTTTTGAACGAGTAACTGCAGCTACGACGGCTGTGCGTACAGCCCCCTTTGCGGCTTCATCAGCCAATGAATTCCCTTCAACGTGAACGCCATCACGCTGATGACTCAGTGTATGTATCACGTGAGCCCTTGGTAGTTCGTTTCTCAACTCCACTACTTGTTCCCATAGCATATTATGCTTAATTGTGCCACCTTTTGCATCTTTGAACTCGTTTTGTTCCCAATGATGTAAATATTCATTGTACGAGTGTACACAGTAAAAGGAATCACACACAATCAGTGTGGGGAATTCGTGTTCCGTATTTACCAGTGCCAGTATAAGTGCTTTTAATTCTGCCAACTGAGCCGTGCAGTCTCCTAGAGATTGTGTTTTAGTGCAACTAGGATGGAACTTTCCATTGCGCATGCGACCTTTAACAATCGCACACGCTGCGCTGTAAGCTTGCTTACTCCCTATGGCCGGTTGAGCAGATCCGTCAGTGTAAATAATATATTCATACTGATCTAGAGGCAAAATCTCATTTGGTAGAGGATATTCTTGTTCGTATTGCAGAAATGCTTGTTTTTAAATTTGGATCAAATCTGTATTCAACATCCGTTGCAGTAAGAGAATTAGCCCATTGTATCCATCTGGGATGTAAGGCTTTCGCATTTGGAATGCTAGCTTTTGTAACAGCTTCTAAAGCTGGTACTGGGGTCACGACAATTACGCGTTTACCCTGAGCCAGAGCTCTTTCTCTTGCTACAGTGGTCTGCACTGCTGTCAGGATTTTTCTGTTGAAGTGAAACGCATCTCTGCGTTTGTGTACAGGTGTGATTTGTATGCGATTGGTACCGTTTCGCCTTCATTGAAAGTTAAATAAGTGTACCCGCATTGACCCGCTATTACTCGGATCACTAAGTTGCGTACGTTTACGTGTGTCTGTAAATGTTTAGAAGCTATCATGTCTTCCTGTAGGGAACGCAGGCTATTTGTATGTTCCTGTGTCCATTGTCTGATTGAAAAATCAGGTTTTATTAAGTCGTAGAAAGGTTTTACTCTTTCTGCGTAATCCAAAATGTATGTTCGACCAAAATTTAGGAATCCCAAAATTGATTGTAAATTCTTTAATGATTTTGGAGGTTGAATCAGTGCACATTTTTCTAAAAAGTTTGCTGCTAGGCTTTTTCCTTCACTTGACAGCTCATACCCTAAAAATAGGACATTGAGGTGGGCAATTTTTGATTTTTTGAAATTACATTCATAGCCCTCAGAGGCGAATCCCATAATAATGGTGCTCACCCTGGTCAAGTGCCTCGGTAAGTCATCGTTCGTCAGATAAATATCATCTACATAGGACAATGCTTCTTCATCCAAATTTTGGAGTAACCCTGTTACTCGTGCTGAAAATACCCCGGGGCTATTTTTATACCCTTGGGCTAGTCGACAAAATTGTCGCTGGGACCCTAACGCACTGAATGCGGTCAGATACCTGCTTTCAGGCGCTATATTTTGGCAGAAAAATCCATTTGAGAGATCAAGTGTTGTTTTGTATTTTTTGCGCACAATGTTATTCATTAATGGGGCACTGTGTGCATTTTGAACTGCAAATGTCTTTGTGCAAGTGTTTAAATGTCTGTAATCTAATACTAGACGATATGTGTTGTCAGGTTTTGCTACGGAAAACAAAGGATTGTTCATAGGTGAAGTGCAATTTTCTATCACCCCCTGGTATTCAAGTTGATCTAGGATCTCCCTGACTTGTTTTTTAGCTTCCTGCTTTATTGGATATTGCCTTTGAGCATTTGGGGAAACTTTTAACGGGATCACGTGGTGGGTTGAATCCTCATCCCAACCAACATGATTTTTGTACAATGCTGGAGCTAGGGCAACCGCCCACTCCTGCGCATATGCATGTTTTAAATGTATGGGACCGAGGTCGGAAAAGGCTGGATAAATTATCATTTCTCCCCTAGGGCACTCCATGACGAATGCTGGCGGCCAGTCTTGTTCTGCTAATAGAATGTCATAACCATATGACAGATTTTTCCAAAAGAGACCTTTAATTTTTCTGGGCTTGTCCCCCTCCATCCGGAGTGTTATCTCATGTAACTTATGTGGGACACTTACCCGAGTATCAGGTGTTTCCACCGTGATATACTCACTCAACTCCGCTGTCACCAGAAATTCCTTCAGGTTCTGGCGAGCTATCGTTACTTCTGTCGCGCTGTCTAGCATCGTCAGAGCCCATTCCCTGTTCAGAAGTTGTGTCCTCAGAATTCTGGGCATGTCTGATCTTGAGACCTGCTACCTTCTTCTTTTTGAACTGAGGTTTCTGTTTTTGTTCATCTTATTTTTTAGGTGCGTAGTCCGCAGCGCGTTGCGTGTCTCTGGACTTTGTACGCTCCTCTGACCGTCCTTCCCTCTCGGAGTTTTTTGATGAACCCTGAAAGGAACGAGAGGAACGAGTATCAGTATCCTGATACCTGTCAGTTTTTTTAATATTATCCCTATTCCTGAGGTTTTTTTTTTTTGTTGTAAATTTCTATATTGTATTTTCAAAGGTATAACCCATGTTCATATACGATTACATCTCGTAGACAACAGTTGACACAATGAACATTCCAATAACAACTCAGGGATGATTTTGATATATACTTTCCCTTGAAGATGTTTTCCAATCCGACAGTTTTTTTATTTTCCCATTTTTTAATGAAACCGTTAACTAGACAATCCCCAACAAACCCCCACCCCCCCCTTACCGGGTCTAAGCAACTCGAGGTCCATCTATCTTAAAATCAGCCGTGGGTGTCCTCTTGTCGTCCCTCCTGACTGTGGGTCACCACCCCAGTGTGAAGTTCCTCATCTGGTGATGCCTGTGTGGAATTTGGGGCATTTCCCTCTATCTCCTGGATCATCATCCCCCACGCCAGCAACACCTCAGGGAGTTTATCATCTTTCCTAGTGGTACGCATATGCCCCTCCTCAGCCAGTGCCCACTCTCTCAGGTCTGCTTTCCAGTTTGCTAGCAGCGGCCCTCGTTGAGTTAACCAGTGGATCGCTATGCGCTGCCTAGCTGTGATGAGCCCCAAAACCAGGAACCGCCTGCTCGTCTTGCGTTTAGGGTCGCGGGGAATTAAACCAAGGAGACAAGTACGCACATCTAAGGCAATCGTCCACCCTGTTATTCTATTCAGGGCCTCTAGGACCGCCGTCCAGTATGTCTGAATCGTTGGATAAGTCCATACCATATGTGGGAAATGCGCCTGAACATATTGACATCTGGGGCACTTTGGATCTCTAGATCCATCAATAGCGTGCAGCCGCCTGGGTGAAAGGTAGGTCATATGAACTATATTATATTGTATCTGTTTGAACCTATTACTTACCGACACTTTGCGTACGCTTTCATGAATTTTCTCCCAGTCTCGTGGCGTAATCTCCTGTGGACACACCAACTGCCATTTCTCCTCTACTTTTATGGGTCCACACTTTTTTATCATCTCTTAGCACCCTATATAGGTGGGTGACAAGTTTTCGCCCTCCCGCCATAGCAAGCATAGTGACCAAGGTATGGGTGTGCCCCGGGGCCTCTGGAAACGTAGGCCATAGTTGCCGCACCGTTGCCGCTATTTTGGCATATTGCAAAAATTGCCCCGATCCCAACTCAAAGGTATCTACCGCTTCCTGATACGTAATGAATCTATGTTCCGGGTAGAGGTCAGACAACATTAGGCAGCCCCCTACCTTCCATTTGTCAGTTGACATAACCTGCTCAATTTGAGCGAAGGGTGGCATAAGCCAGAAATCTGCCTCTGGGGCATATGGCCGTTCCCGAATGAGTCTCCTGACCACCCGGTTCCATATTGCAGCTAGTAATCTAACCAATGGAGGACATTGTTCCCGGCGCCCCCCCGCCCGCCAAAGGAGCGCTCCTAACTGTCGGTCTCCATATGTGTCTGCTAGTTGTGACCTTTCCCAAGAGGGGTCCGTGTCTAACCAGGCTATGGCATGCTGCAATTGTGATGCAAAATAATAGAGCTCCAAGTCTGGAATTTCCAAACCTCCCTTGCCCCACTTGCGTTTGATGACCTCTAGGCTGACCCGACAGCGTTTCCCATTCCATAACAATTGTATAAGCATCGCGTCTAATTCTTTAAATATCTGATGCGGGAGTTCAAAGAAGGAACCCTGCATTGTAAAGAGACATCTAGGCAGAACCACCATTTTTATTAAGGCGATCTTCCCCATCAGTGAGATTTTGAGTGTGTTCCAGAAGGTAATACTGCCCTGAAGACCCCTGAGTATCCTCCCCATATTATGCTGATAAAAGGTGTCCTTATCTCTGCTTATCCATATCCCGAGATAGCGCAATGTGTCCAATACCCACGGGAGCCCCATCTCTGGGAGCTGGACTCCGCCCCTCTCGTTCTCTGACCCAATCGCATATAGTTGTGATTTCACTTTATTAATGTAGAGTCCGGAGGCCTTGGCAAACTGATCTAAAGCCGCAAGCAGTATCGGAAGTGATTGGGTCGGTTTGTGTAAGTACACCAATGCATCATCGGCATACAGTGATACAATATGTTCTGTACCACCCACTCGAATGCCCTGCCCCTGGAGCACCCTACGAAGATGACACGCCAATGGCTCCATTGCCAGGGCGAATAACAAGGGGGAGAGCGGACACCCCTGTCGCGTCCCCCTTTCTATGACATTGCATCCGAGACATACCGACCCGTGCGAACCCTCGCCACAGGCTGAGCATAGAGTAGTTTCACCCAGTTCACGAACCCTTCACCTGTCCCCATTTTTTGGAGCACCTGCCATAAGTACTCCCATCGGATCGAGTCGAACGCTTGTTCGATATCCAAGAATGCTACGGTACTCTGTTGGGCACTGCCCCCCAGCGATTGCATGACGTGTGCGAGACGGCGGATGTTCCGTAATGCATTCCTCCCTGGCATAAAACCTGACTGGTCATCATGCACCAGCTGCTTGAGATGCGGAAGCAGTCTACTGGCCAGCACTTGACTAATAATTTTAAGATCTACGTTTAGCATAGAAATTGGCCGGTATGAATTGGGGAGCGGGGGGTCCTTCCCCGGCTTGGGAATCATCACAATCAGCGCTTTGCGCATGGAATCTGGCAAAATGCCGTTCTCGCCGGCTTCCATAGTAATTTCCAGGAGCTTAGGGACCAGGACCCCCCCATATTCTTTGTATAGTTCCGCCGCTAGGCCATCCATCCCGGGGGATTTAGCGGTTTTCAAATGGGCGATCGCCGCCCGTACCTCCTCTCCTCTGAAAGGGGCCCCCAGGGATTCCCGACTCTCTGGGTCGAGGCAAGGTAGTTCCACCTCGGCCAGGTAGGCCTCCATAGCCTGGGGGGTGGTATGGGGTCGGGGCTCGGAATATACCTTTTGTAAATGGATTGTAAATGCCCTATTGATCTCGGGTTGTGTCTAGACCATTCGGCCTTGGTCGGTTTTAATTGACAAAATCGGGTGAGGCTGTGCCTCCATCCTAATCAGACGCGCCAGTAGGCGTCCCGCCTTGTCACCCTCCGTGTACCATCGGCGTCTACTCATGGTTCTATTATATTTGCCCTGTGTATCCCAGATGTCCCCTATCTTCCGTCGTTGTTCTGCCCACTTGGCAGGCCCCTCCGTGCCTGTGGGAAGCTCTTTTTCCAGAACCGCTAAGCGCTCCTCTTGGCGGTGTAAATCCCGCTCCAGCACTCTCCTAACCCCCACCTCAGTGGACATACACCCCCCCCCCCCAAACACCACCTTTATCGCATCCCATTTAAACGCTCTTGTGCTGGCCGTATTCCAGTTCATGTCAAAATAGGCATCTAACCATTTCGCCTCTTTGTAAACCGGATCCGTTAAAGCCTTAGTGTTTAGTCTCCATAGCGGTACCTTGGATCTCGGCCGGCCCAAAGTGTATGTTATCAGCAAGGGGGAGTGGTCGGACAGATAGCGGGCCAGGTATTGCGTCTCCTCTATCCGATTAGCTGCCGCCATCTGGATGAAGAAATAGTCCAATCTACTATATGTGTTAGTTGCAGGTGTGTTACACGAGTACACTCGACGACCGGGGCTACGGTGCCACCATATATCCAGCAAATGATAGTGGCGGAGCATCTGGCGCATAGCTTCTCGTGTTTTTGGCTTGGCGTCCAATTTGGGGGGGTGTCTGTCTAACTCCCCATCAAGGGCGCAATTAAAATCTCCTGCGATAATCAGGTCTACGTCTGGAGCCAGATCCAACCGCCCCAGGACCTTTCCCAAAAACTCCCTATCGTCACTATTCGGAGCGTATATGTTAACCAAACACATGCAGCGCCCATCTAGTGTCCCTTCCAACACCACATATCTCCCGTCAGGATCGAGACTACAATTTACAGCCTTCAAGGGGACTCCTGGCGCCACCCAGATAAGCGCCCCTCTAGCATACCCCGAATAGGAAGTCGCAAAAAACTGGCCTCCCCACCTGCGTTGGACGTATTTAAGACAGTCTCAACAGAGGTGCGTTTCTTGAAGAAAGGCTACACTTATCCCATATCGTCTGAGATGTGTCGCCACCCGAATCCGTTTGACCCTGTTATTAAGCCCCCTAACATTCCACGTTATGAGTTTATAAGTCTGTTTATCGCCTGGCATGAGTCTAACATCCTATGGCGCGGTGACACCCGTCGTCTGTGAGGGGGAAACCCAAAAGTGTTGTGTCGTGACCCCTCGTTCTGAAATCTCCCAGGACCTGTGGTGCCTCGGCTTAGTACCTTCCCGGTATTGAACTGCAAAACATAACATTGTGAACTCCAAATCCCACCCCCCCCCCTCCCCCCCCCTCAGGCAGTAGTACTTCGTTCTCATAACCCAACCCTGGTCTGAGGACTCTGGACTCCGCCCCACAACCGTGACCCTCCCCCTAAATCGCCCCCGCAACTTAATAAGCAACAACCGTAGTCAGAAGGACGTCAACAAAAAAAAAAAAACAATCTCCGGTATACAACCAAGCTGTCTGGCGCAGCGCGACCCTGCCCAACTGACGGTCTAGCAAGGCCGCCTCAGCGCACTACAGTTGGAGTGTCTGAACTGCAGATTGGCGGAATAGTAGCCCACCCCAACAGCGACGTTTCAGTCCCCCCCGTAGTCCCTGGGGCTGAGAGCCCCTTCTCATGTGCTCTGTAGCAGAGTCAAACCCCATCATGGTCAAGTCCCGTACTTACAGTTCCAATGACCGTTTTCCCCAACGCTTCAGTCCCTTTATTTGCCCTAGTGTGTCTCAGGAGCCACCATCGACCGGGCTGGCGGTGCCCTCTGGTTCCGATTGAGTTTCTTGGACAAGACACAATGGGGAAAACTGGTTCTGCGTCGGGATCCCCTCCAACTCCGCTCGTAGGGTGCCGTCCGGCCCCACCATGATTCGACCTCCTTCCGACAAGTCCTGTGGTCGGAGTCGTTGTTCTCCATGTGGCGATGTTGGTTTCGTTGCCGACCACTCCTTCGCCTCTGTTCTTGCCAGCCTTGGTTTTGGTCCTGTCCAGCCAGGCCCAACGAGTCCATCCAGTCCGTTGCCTTTTGCGGAGTACTGAAAAAGTGGACCCTGTCCGCATGTTGTACGCGGAGCTGGGCCGGAAACGTTAGACTTTATTTAACATTGAGGTTTCTCAATCGCCGTTTGACTCCCAGGAAGTCGTTTCGCAAGTCTTGCACTTTTTTGGTGTAGTCCGGATAAATGTGGATGTCTCGGTTTTCGAACCTAGGAGGACCGTTCGTACGAATAAATTGGAGGATCATATCCCGGTCCCTAAAATTGAACAAACGAGCGATCAGGGCTCTGGGTGGTGACCCCGGTTTCGGCGGGGGACCGAGGGAGCGGTGGGCCCTTTCCACTGCGAACATCCTAGAGAGCCTGAGGCTCGGGAGGGCGGAGCCGATCCATTCCTCCAGAAAGAGATCTGCCGCCGGACACTCCACCTTTTCCGGAAAGCCCAAAAATCGGAGGTTGTTCCTCCTCGACCGTCCCTCTGCGTCTTCTGCCCTATCGTCGAGACGGGCGGTGTGTTTCTGAAGTGCGGAGGCTGTCGCACGTAGTTGCTTGACTTCCTTCCGCAATGTGCCTAGGTCCCCTTCAGTAGTAGTAACTCGGTCCGCCACCTTCCATAAATCCAGGCGCAAATGATTGATGTCCATGGTCATGCCATCCATTTTCGACTCCAGCGCCACTCGAGATTCTCTTATGGCCTCCAAAATGTCAGACTTGTCGCGGGCCGCCGATCCCTGATGCGATACCTGTTCGGGATCCAGTCTAGTGCGATCAGAGGTCGGGCCCGGCACCGTATATTGCATGATCTTGTTGGATTGTGCTCCTCTGGTGGGCTTATCTCTCCCCATATCTCGTGGAAACTTGGCAAGGTTATCCCAGGGGCCTCTCGCTCCCTGGCTAGGGGCGCAAGGATCAGCCCAGGGCACAGCCGGGACTGAAGGATATCCAAGCAGTCACCCTGCGTTACCCCAAGTCCGGGTCAATATGTCTCAGCTAGATGGATCGCCTCATGGTCCCCCTCTCTCAATGCCCGAGGTTTGCCAGTGGTCACCTCTGGTCCGATCTCTGTTATGGGCCACTTGCTAATGCACCAGTCCACCTCCACAGGTGTACGGCCGGGCGGCACCTCCACCGATCTGTGGAGCGAGTGTCCTGGCCGCCGGTGACCGCCTTAGGATTTACAGCCCAGCCGCCGCAGCTACTGTCCTCACGAGGGGCAGTAAGCTCACCCCCAGAGCAGGAGCCCCGGCCTCTCAGTCCAGACGTCCGCCCGGCAGCACGAACACCGCGGCGTCGCCAGTGGTGAATTCAGGCGTGTGCGGCTGGATTGCGGAGGGGCCGGTCGCAGCACACGCATCACCGGGCTCGCGTGGAGCGCGCACCCGGGTCACTGGTCTCGGGTCAGCCGAGCGATCCACATCAGCCCCTCGTCTCCGGTTTTACCTCAGCAGGGCCCCCACTTAGTGCGGCGAGGGTAGGGGCTCCGGTCGGGTCCCAGACTTGAGTCGCTGCCACGGAGCCAGTCCAGATCGGCCTACAGGGAGGCCCTCGATCTCTCGGCAAAGGTCCGCGCCGCCATCTTGCGTGTAGACAGTCCGCCTCGTATCCGGGTGACTAGAGCCGATTTCCGCGTCTGCGGGCCGTTTGTTCAGATCCCGACCGGCACCCTCGGGGCCGGGGGGGGCTCCAATGCCAGTTTCAATGTGAAAAATCTCGATTCCGCCAGGATTTCAGCAGGATTTCAACTTATGGGGCAGGAGCTGCGCAGAGATGCGACTAGCCGGCCATGCTGTCAGGCCATGCCCCCCCCCCCCCCCATTCCTGTGGTTATACCTTCTTTCAGAGGGCTCCTGTTGAGACCTACCTCTGGATTGAGATCTGCTGTCTTTAGACTTTTGTTGTTTTTTATTTTCCCACTTCTTTTTAGAAGAAGTAAGTGTCTGCTTTGTAGTGTCCTTTTCAGGACTGCCCACCAGTTGTGGTTTTAATGCTTTCCCACCTAGACTGTCTCTGCCTAGTTCTGCATATGCAGTTTCAATTATTTTGAGTAGTTCGTGTTGTTGATCTACTGGACTGAACTCCCTTAGGCGTTGGCGGATCGCCACTGAAGCTGCTTCCCCCTTAATGTTAGCTAGTATTATGGCTGATACCTGGTCAAAGTTATTTAGTAACTTCATCCCTAAGTTAAGGGCAGGTTCTGCTCCATACTCATTTTGTATCTGTCTCAATACGTCAGGCACTACTGCTAATGACGGGATACCATGTGTTCTGGTATATATGGCAGCAAAGACTGAACCCCAAGAGGTGCAATCCTCTACTTGTGGTGTGATCCCCATGGGCAAGCAGATTGTTAGAATTCTGTGTTTATCATAGGTGGTAGTATTCGGGAATACCGCCTCAAGCTGAGTTATTTTCTGAGCTATCCAGAATGGTATTTGTTTGCGTTTTGCGGGCATTTTGCCCATTACCGCGTGTAATGTTTGAGGAGTAATTTTATTTCCTGTACCCTGAGCTGGAGTACTAGTTGCTGCACCTGGTGCAGGTTGGATTGTTAAAGTCCTTATGACGAATTGTGTCAGGTTTCTGTAGATTTTAATTAAATCTCTGTGTTGTATGAGTAATTCTGGCTGTGGCATTGTTCCAATGTCAGGATGCGGTTTGTAAGCCGCTAGTATTGGCCATGTGGCCCCGTCTCCTCCGAGCGGGCCTAATCTTACTCTGTTTATGTGGGGTAGGGCGCCATTAAACCAGTAATGATGTTCCTGGTAAGTGAGTGGAATCTCTATGTCCTCAAACGGGGCATATTCCGGTGGTGCATCTCCTGCTATGTAGTAGTGAAATGTCTTTGTTATGGCATTTGCTGCTGGGAATGTAACCCATTAATAGAACACCTCTGTTTTGTTTGATTCGTGTGCCTCAATCACAAACTACCATGCCACCCCCCGCTTGTAAACCATTTTCTAATAGTCTTAGTGTGACTGTCATTCTGAATTTTGGTGCAATCTGTATTGCATCTTCAGGATCTTCTCCTCCTTCTAAAAGGAAGAGGTCAACTCTCTGGTCCCCTGCCTCGGTATCAGGCATGTTTAGAGGAATAAGTGTTCAAAGGGAACTAAGATGAGGTGTTATGCACAATTTAGGAACTAAATGTCCTTCAAGCTTGATTAACCAACAGCCAATAAATAGTATTCTCGTACTACTCAGCTGTGGCGGAGTTTGTGCCCACCCACTCCAGACGTCTCTGGGGTTTTGTGAGTAGGTTCTCTGAGATTAGCACGACTGAACTACTCAGATTCTACTGTTAAATAAGTACCCAACCAACGTTGGCGGCGCCATGTCGTGTAGTTCCTATAGTACCCATGCAGGACCTGCGCGTTTGGATAACATACACTGTGGGCTTGGTGTTAGACTGGCTCTGTGCACCCCCAGCGTATATGTTAGCCGGATTTGCATTAGCTAGCTCACAGTGCCACTAGAATCTCCTCTTATCGGGGAGAGATTAGTTTCTGGCAACCTTAGACCATGACAACCCTAATTCCTCAATCGTGGAAACAATGTACTACTTTTCGCTCAGTCACTCGTGCTTACTTATTCGGTTTGTCTCCGAGAGTTACACAGAATAAACAGTCTGGGCGTTTCAATAAGTATTTATTGAACAGTTGTTATTCTAGTGTAAAATATATGTGCTACAGTAACCAGCAGTCAATAGCAGAGATATATTATCAGCAGTACGATAAAAGTGAATGGATAGAACAGTTCTACCATATTGCAATAATCATGAATACATACATGAATATAAAAGCATTATGAAAATGCGCGTACTCCTACGATGCCTAACTAGATGTACCTGAGTGTACCTAGCATATGTGTAGGTCTAAAAGCCTAAGAGCCAAGAATCCTTCTAGGATTTAGTCGAACCCCTATACCTGAATAGAGAGAGTGTGGGACGCTGTCCTGGTCTCGAGTTGGACACCCCGCAAGGGCTGTGGTAGACTGCTGTCAGCGGGAGCGACTGCATGCAGGAGCCTCAGCATCTCTGGTCAGTGTGTCAGCATGGAAGTCTCGGTTCCCTCTGTCTTACCGGGGTAAGATGTGGTGTATTTATACCCTGAAGACTCTAGTTGCTTCGTATGGTTTGTATTGGCCCTTGTTAGACTTGAGGAAGACGTCAGGGGTGAACTTTGTAGATACATATTATGCAGGTGGTGTATTCCTAGAGAGTCATGCATAATTGATGAGTACAGTGTGGGCCTGTGTTTGGGAAAAACCCTGCTGTATTCAAAACCACAGGCTAGATAACGTTCAGCCCTCAGAGCTCGTTGTGTACTAGCGGGGACCAATGTAGGTGAAAGATCATGCCTATATAAGGAATCATGACTATAAAAGGACATGTACAGTTATGACCGTAATAGGGCATATGCGGCTTTGACCATAATAGGGCAAGTACGAATATGACCGTATTAGGGCAAATACGAATACGTCCATTTTAGGGCATGTATGAACGGGTCTACATTAGGGCCTCTATACGGGACATAACAGGCCTAGAGGGAGTTGTAGAACCACCACTGGTGTTGCTGAGCCTTTCTGAATCCGTAGGAGCCCAGGAGCAGCAGACCGGTTAGCTTGGTTGTGGTGCCTGCAGATGCAGGGAACTGACTCCTTCACTTCAAGGGAGATTCCTTCAGGTGTCTTGGATGTCCACAGGCCTTGGAAGGTTCCTGTATGGAGCACAGGCACGAACGTTGCAGCAGACGAGCAGGGCGACGAGACCAGGAGCAGCAGGAGTCTTCCCAGTTGCAGCCTTGGTGCCCAGAGCGAAGTCCAAAGTGCCCAGACTGTCGAAGATGAAGTAGTATCTTGATCTGAATCTTGTCCCACGACAAATCTATGGACCCACCCGCAGGTAGGCCATTAAGTACCCTAAGGAAAGGGTTGGGACGATTGAGGGTTCCCTCCCAGAGGAGGCGCTGGACAGTGGGGAGGATACTCCCATGTCCTTTGTCCAGTTACGTGCCAGAGCGGGAGCCAACAGCTCCCCGAACTGGTTTGAACTAGGCTATGCAAGGAGGGCACCAAATGTGCACTGCAAGCAGTCTCAGTGGTGCTGGCAAGCGCCCCCACCCTGCCCCAATACACTAAACCCTGTCTGGGAGGTGGTCACACCTTCCTGTGACAGGATATCTTTTGTTCTGCCTTCCACGGCTCAAGCTTGGCTCAGCAGCAAGAGGGCAGAAACATGTTTCTGGTCGGCAGCAACACTAGCTTGCTGTCCGGTTATGGAAGACTGGTACCGGGAGCATGGAGGGCCTCCCAAGCAAGCTTTACAGTGCATGGAATCATACCTTCCTCTCCGTTTACGGTGTGGGGGTATGATTCCAACATGTTTGATACCAAACATGACAGGGTTCATTACAGCCAGTTTAGAGATGGTTATCACGTTATGACGCATGGCCCCTCTATATGTTACATGACTGCTTCACTTACAACCCAGGAGAATGGACTCAGTAGGTTATAGGGGTGCCCCTTTCATGCTGGGGCACCCTCACACTTAGAACCGAGCACCCTGTCTTCAGGATTGAAAGCAGATCCTACTTTTGTACAACACCTGTCTTTCTAAATCCACACTAGTTACTCTTGGTGTACCCCAAGGCTCAATTTTCTCCCCATTTTAATCTCTTTACGGAACCCCTTAAAATCATCCTGAAGCATGCTGGGGTCAAATATCAGCTATATGCTGCTGACACTCAACTCTGCCACAAAATCAAATCACCCAGTGACATCCTACATCTCAAAGCCACACTAATCAAGATACAAACTTGCCTTAATTCCAACCACTTAAAGTTGAACTCCAACAAAAGTGAACTACTACTGTTCTCCCCTAAAAATAACCCTCAACCAATCCAAGACTGGCTCAGTAATCTGGATGCCCTGAATTGCTCTCTCACTCTGTCCGACTACGTAAAATCCTTAGGCATTACCCTGAACAAAAACATGTCAATGAAGGCACGCATCAAAAACTCAGCCAAAGGACTGCTTTACTCCCTAAAATACCTCAAGAAAATCAAACCATTCATTCCCCAAGATAATTTTAAGATGGTAGTACAATCTCTAATGCTCTCTAAACTGGACTATGGGAATGTCATCTTCACAGGGATGCCGAAAATTCACCTCACCCACCTAAAATCAGTTCTCAACATGGCGGCCCGACTTATTACAGGTTTTAAACGGTTTGAACACATCACACTGCCCCTCAAGATCCTCAACTGGCTTCCCATCGAAAGAAGATATATTTACAAGACTGCTTGCATCACCCACAAAGCCCTTCACACATATGCCCCCAGCTATCTAGACAGCAAACGTACGAAAGCAGGAAGAACCAGAACTCTGAGATGCTCACTTCTTCTCTTACCTCCCAAACTGAAACGGAAATCCACCTAGACTCGCTCTTCTTCCGGTAATGCACCCAGGATATGGAACTCACTCACAAGAGATCTCCGATGCAACCCCTCCTTTTCCTGCTTCAAAATGGACCTGAAACTCCTTCTCCTCAACAAATACTTTAACACACACGCTTGCTGAACTGTGTTCCAATAGCTCACTCTTTCTGACTAGACCTTTTGCGACAGTAGATTGTTTGATTGTTTCAGCTGTCTAATATGTTGTTTACTCCTTTAGCTCATGCTGTTCTAATTGCCTGCTTACTGTAACCACCCTAACTGCCTAACCATTCTCTTTGTCTCTGTTTATGCATGTACCTGAATCTAAGGGTCTCGCATTATATATAAAACTATTTATGTAAAGCTCTTTGATACCTTCGGGTCTAGCTAGCGCTATATAAAACCAGTTGTTAGAAATGGGATCTCTGGTTGGCTAAGGCTTGCGCCAAAGCCAGGCAGAGACCACCACTCTAGTCAGGGCAAGGGAGTTACACACCCAAGATAACCCCTGCTCACCCCCTTGGTAGCTTGGCACGAGCAGTCAGGCCTATCCCGGAGGCAATGTGTAAAGCGTTTGCGCAACACACTCACACAGCAGCAACCCACTAGGCACACCACAAAAGGAACTCCAGACAAGGTTATATAAAAAAAATAGCCTTTGTATTATCAACACATTAGAATAGTAATCACACCATATACACTGTGCCAACTGGCACTGGGCAATATTTACAGGGGATTATTTACACCTGGCCGGGCCAATCGGGCCACGGTCAGAACCTTCAGAAATGCACAAGTTAATTATACATAATGCAGAACCAGTAACTACTGGTATAATACTGTACTGAGAACTAGATCCTGTAACATAAAACATGGGACACCTAAATCATATCAGGCATGAATCTCATTAGCATAAACCACCTTATGTTAGGCATAATTAGCACACAACCACATTATGCAATAATCACATGAGGCAATAGGCCTCGCAAGCATAAACACCATAGGCAATAATCAGCATAAACACAGTGTGCCCCAATCGGGGGCACAACGCACTGACACTGGCCCCAGGCCAACTGGCCTCTCACAGGGGCTCAAATACCCAATGTCCAGAATGTCCGGGCTGGCTGCACAAGCAGCAAAAGCAAAGTGCGCAATGCACCGGCCTAAACGTAGCAGCTGCCCACTACTTGCTGGGCAGTTGTGAACATCACGGAAGGCATGGGCACTCGCTGTGCCCTCTCGGGGGCTACCAATATCCCAATTGCCCAAGTCCTCCTCTGGGACTGTAAAACCTAGGGCCTCTCAACTGGCCCTCCGACCGCCTTGGCAGCACTCTTACTGCCCGTTAATGCGCTGGGGCTTGGGGGAGTGTAACTCACCCCCCTTCTCAAAACGAAATGCCCCCAATGAAAATTGCACTGGCGTTGCTATGCCGGGTGAACCCCCCCCTCAGGGGCTCTGTAAATATCTTGGCACTACGTTGCAGCTGCCCGCTACGGCGGTGCAGCTGAAGAGGCAAAATAAGCACTGGCACTCACGGTACCGCTAAAGCCCCACCTAGGGACTTTCAACAGAATGGCCCCCAACGTTGCAGTGGCCCGCTACGGCGGCGCCACTGAGGAAAACTTGGCCCCAGCACTGGGGATGAACTGGTCCCCAACGTTCCAGCTGCTCACTGGAATTCGGGGCAGCTGGGTGTGTCCAAAAAGTGAAGCCCTCACTCACCGGCTTCGTGGATGCTCCTCTGGTCTCCCTCTTCGCCGTCGGGGCTCTCCTCTCCACACGGGAGCCCCGCTCAGGTTCTGACAGGCTCCTGGTCACCGTTGGCCGGCCAGCAGCGTCGCGCTGCCTCTCTCCTCGTCTTCGGCGGCTCTGGGGGGTTACTCTTCTCGGCAATTCTGTGGGCGCGGGGCTTCCCTCGGGAAAGCGGAAGTCCCGCCCCACGTCAGGCAACACGCTGCCTGACTTCCGGTTTTCCGCGTTCTCGGCGGCTCGGGCCGGCGGCGGTGATTTCCTTCAAGATGCGGGGTGGGCACCCGCCAGTAACCAAAAAGCAGAAGCGGGGTGGCTCCCGCTGTTTAGAGAAGCAGCTCAAAAGGCGGCCATAACGCGGGGTGGGCACCTGCTTCCTTAAATAAAGAGGATGGCGGGAATGCGGGGGAATCTCCACGCCGGGGATTCCCTTCTCAAATGATCGCAGCTCCGTGCTGCAATTAAAAATAGGAGCGCTGCTCCTCAGCTGCAGAGAGCAAAGCGCTCTTTAAAAATGAAAGCCAAGCACTCCCAAGGCGCTAGAATCAAAAGTCCAGGGGGAGCCCTTCAGGAGAAAATGCTGCAAAGGCTGGGCCCAGGCAGGCCAGCTCACAGGGCCCTCCAGCAGGGAGGCAGTCCCTAGTGGCGGTTCCTCCTGGAGCCCAGCAGCAGGCCCCCCCCCCTCGGGTCAGGAACAGCACAACAGAACATTTCCATGGGGTCACAGCCCCTATATTTATATGCCTTTTCCTTTGTGACACAGCACAGGGCTGGGGATACCAGTTAGAACTGGTTTGGGGGAGCTTTGGAGCACTTTGTTTTGCTCAGCTCCTCTCTCCTTTGTTAGGTGGGGGCTCAGGGATCAGACGCACCACAGGGGGCGGAGCCAGCATTGTGGAGGGAAGGCACAGCCCTTTTCAGGTCCCAGGTGCAACTCCTCCCTCCCATCTGCATGCAGATCTCTCTATTCACCACTGGACAGACTCCCCTGTCTCCTGGAGCCACCCACACCATCCAGCACCTGTCAATCACAAGCCAGACATGCAATTCACATCAGGCAGGCAGACACACAGCACACAGAAATGCCAACTTCTAAAAGTGGCATTTCTCCACCAGTCACCATAAATCTGCGCACACCATTGCGCAGCATTTATTCTCACGAGTTTGCACATACTAAACTCGACCCTGCACTCCTCTCACACCAGGAATTACCATGGACACACATATCCCCCATGCACTCCTATGGGAGGGCAGGCCAATCTCACCACAAGTACACAGAGAGCGCACGCACTTTACACTGGACAGCAGTGCTAAAGTGCCTAGAGGCCTAAAACCACCAACACTACACAGGGAAAAGGCTAGGAGACAGGCAAAAAGTTTAGGGTTGAACCTGCCAAAAGGGCCAAGTCCAACACCAGTGAATAAAATAAATATTTACAGAGTGGTGGAGAAAGGAGCGGGGCCTCCGACCAGCTCTCACCATTCCCGCTGTGTGGGACTTAGTGGAGGTTCCAGGAGGGGTTCCTGGCCCTCGGGGACCCTCGCATCCAAGGGGACCTCATCCCCCAACCAGTAGTGTGCCAGTAGACCGTTTGCAGAGTGATGAAGAAAGAGAGCGGGCCTCCGAAGACCTCTCAGCAATCCTGCTGTGTGTGACTTGCTGGAGGTAAGAGGAATGATTGTTGGCCCCCCAAGGACCCTCACCAGTCAAGGGGACTTTATCCCTCAACAAGTTGTGTGCTTGAAGGTCCCTATGTCAAGTGATTGAGAAGGAGGGCGGGCCTCCTGCGACTTCCCCCGGGGCCAGCCTTTTTCTATTTAATTTTTTTCTTTTATTAATGCAAGGAGGCCTATTTCTGCCCCGGGGACCCATCCCCTAAGGCCTGGCCCTTTTTGCAATAGGGTAGAGGGGCCGTGCGGCTACCCCTCCCTGGGCCGTTTTGGCCCCGGGGACCCCATCCCTGGGGCCTGACCTTTTTTTAAATATTAATGGTAGTAGGGGACGGGGCTATGCGGCCCCCCTCCCTGGGGCTTTTTTGTCCTGGGGACCCCATTCCCCGGGGCCCGGCCATTACAAAAGGGGGAGAGAGGATGACTGCGCGGCCCCCTCCCCGGGCTGATCTCAAGCCCCCGTGGTCCATGACTGCTCCCTGCCTTCTACAGGAGCCAGCATTGCTTTCAAACACAGAGAGTTGCTTGCTTGTCAGTGGGCAGAGAAACAGACAAATGCTCCACTTCCAGCAAGCGAGAGCATTTTGTCAGCTCTTTCTTGCTGGAAGCAGAGATTTTGCTGTGTTACAGCAAACAGCTATGTCCTGGGGGTAGGGACTCCAGGCCATAGTAGGAGCTGGCTCTGGGGGTGGTGGTCCTCAGGGCCATCTATTACTCCAGGAGGGGGACCGCACGCCCCCCCCTCCTTTGTTATCATAGGGCCTGCCCCAGGGAGGTAGCAGTCCCCGGGATGAAGTGGGGGGCCGTGCAGCCCCCCTCACATTTTAAATTTTTTTATTTGGCCCCGGGGAGGTAGTGGGCACTGGGGGGTCCGCGAGACCCTCCAATTTGTTTTTTTGAATGTGGCCCCATGGAGGAGGTGGGGCCCGGGGAGGCTCGAGAGGCCCCTCCTTTAAAAAAACATAAGCCCCGTAAGGTGGTGGTCCCTAAGGCATTTATAAGGCCCTGAAGGGGGGGGTCCATGCGCCCCCCTCCTTTATTTTCCGCATGCCCGGGACTTGGGGCCTACACGGATGCGTATTAGTAAAGAAGCACGGGAGCCCGCACTTATTTATTTTGTAACATTTTTGGTAAGAGCCACGGATTCAACGCTGCTCCTGCTGAAAATTAAACAAAAAATGCTTTTTTGGGCCTGCAGGATCCCTGTGGGACCCCCCAGAGTCCTAGGGGGTCAGGGTATTCCCTCACTGCGGGATTGGTAAGAGGTCTTCAGAGTCCATGCCCCCTTTATCCACCACTCTGCAAACGCGGCTTGTGGTGCACTACTGGTTGGGATATTAAGTCCACCTTACTCCAGAGGAACCTTAAGGGCCAAGAAGCCGTCCTGTAAGTCCTAAACAGCAGGATTCCTGAGATCTGGTCTGAGGCCCAGCTCCCTTTCTCCACCACTCTGCAAACGCGACTACTAGTTGAACCATAGAAATTCACTGAAAAAAACAAACGTTACAGGGATGTTACAGTTAGGAATTAGCATTTTTAAAAAGTAGAAATTCACTGAAAAAAACAAAGGTTACAGGGACATTATAGTTAGGAAATGGAGTTAAAAAAAACAACTTTGAAATTTACTGAAAAAACCAAAGGTTACAGAGACGTTATAGCTAGGCTCAGGTTTTACTCGTACAAAACCAGATAAATTCAGCTGTTCTAGTTAGTTAGCTAACTATAACTCGCTCCCCCGCAATACACTGCTTATGACCTCACATATTACATCACTCATGATATGGTCAGTGATCTCACTGATGACACCACTGATGATGACATCCATAAAATCACTAAGGCACCCACTCACACCCCAATAGAACCTTTCATATAAACTCCCACTCTCATACAACCATTCACAAACCCATTCACAGACCCATAACAGTACTTACACACCCACTCAATGATTCATAGATCTACACACACATCCACTCACGCATGCAGCCATTCATACACCCACTCACTCTTTATTACAGCCACTGATAAATCCACTCATACACCAATACAGCCACTCAGTCAGTCCTCCATAGAGCTACTCACACACCTACTCACTCACAGTCAATCACACAGCCCCTAACCCAGACAGTTACACCCCCCACTTTCTTACTCAGACATATCCTAACACGTACTCACTCACCTATACAGTCACTGACACAAGCACACACTCACCCATACTGCCCCTCACATTCACTCACTCATACAGTCACGCATATATTCCATCACTCACCTATACTGCCTTCACATACCCATTTACTCACCAATATAACACTGACACATCTACTCACCCACACAGAGATGCACACACTCACCATACAGCCCCACGCACTCATTAACCCATACAGCCACTGACTTACCCACTCACTCATCCATACAAGCAGTCACACACGCCCTCACCCACCCACACAGACACCCATACACGTACTCAGACAACCAATCAATCACCCATACAGCCACTCACGTACCCACTCACAGTCATACAGCCACTTAGACACCAACTGACAGATTGATACAAACCTTCAAAAAACCAATCACTCACCCATACATTCACGGAGACACCTAACCACTCACGTATACAGTCAGTCATGCACCCATGGAATCATCCATACAGGCACTCATACACCCACTGATTCACCAATACACCTTGGTATATTTATTTAACGCTCAAACTTTTTTAAAACACTCAGTCACTGGATGAAGTCATGAGTGATGTCATTTGAGATGTCATGAGTGATGTCACTGACCATGTCATGAGTGATGTAATAATCGAGGTCATAAGTAGTGCACTGCAGGGGCGCGAGTTATAGTTAGCTCACTAACTATAATGGCTGAATTTCTCTGGTTTTGTACGAATGAAACCTGAGCCTAACTACAAGGTCTATACATATACACATACATATTCTACTGGCAGTCGCCAGCAGGGAGTTATAGTTAGGACCATGATTCCATTGGAAAAGCATTTTTTGCTTTCCCAGTTAATTTGGTGCCGCTTGACAAATCTTCACCCAATTTTCAAAACATTTCCTACATTCAGTTCAGTTGCTGTGTTGAAAGTTTCGGCGTGATCCGTCATGCGGGGCCAAGAAAAAAGGGAGGTCCCCAAACACGTTTTCTCCATGCATTTTCCCACAGGGATTTTGAACATGGCTACAGCACGACACGCTGAACGGAATTACACCAAATTTGGCAGAAAGCTAGCTGTTGGTCCAGAAAGCTAGATGTTGGTCCAGAAAGCGTGCTTTTTGTGATTTGGTGTAAATCCGTTCAGTAGTTTTTAAAGAAATTTAACTTTAAAAAAATAGATATCTGGGAACGCGGAACCTTGCTGTGGACTCGCAGATACTACTGAAATTTGATTGGCTGTCAAAACTTCAACTAAGAAGTGTTGGCAGCCATCTTGGGACTCAGCTTGAAGCAGAGTCCCGTAAAAAAGAAAAGGGGGCAGGGTAGGAATACCCTGATTTTCCCCCCCCCCCCCCAGAACCCAGAAATGGTGGGGAGGACCCACATGGACCCTGCCGGGTGTTGAAAGCACTTTTTTTATTCAATTTTGCCGCAAATTCACGGGTGGACCAGCGGATCTGCAGCAAAATTGAAAAATAAATGTGCGCTCTCCCGTGCATCTTGTATAGGAAGCCCCCGGGTGGGCCAAATCCCAGGGCAGTGTATTTTAATTATGCAGGGGGTGCCCACGCGGCACCTCCTCGGGGCAAACAATATTAAAATGATGCAGCAGCCCCGGTGACCACCACATCCCGGGACTAGTTCTAAAATAAGTGCAGGGGAGGACCATATGGCCTCCCGCACAGCCCCAGGGACCCCCACCTCCCCGGGCCCTACCTAAAAGAAGAAAGGACCTCCCCGCCCCCTCCTGGAGCCATATATGGCCCTGGGTACCACCACCCCCAAGGGCTGGCTCCTGTTATTTCGCAGGTTTCCCACCCCCGGGACATAAATGTTTGCTATGGCTCTCGCCAAGCCATAGCACACAGTGTTCTGCTTTGAGCAAGCGAGAGCATCTTTCTCTCGCTTGCTCAAAGCAGAGCACCATTGCTTTGATAGAGAGGGAGCTACATTTTCAGCAGCTCCCTCTCTGTCAAAGCAATGCCGGCTCCCGCAGGAGGCAGGGATCAGTTGGTGACCGCAGTGGCCTTGAGGCTCCCCCCCGCAGTCCCCAACAGAGTAGGTGCTATGGGTGAGGCCAGGGCATCCACAAGTGAGGCCAGGTCCTGGGGTTGGAGTCCTTGGGACCAAAATCGGCCCGGGAGGGGGGACCGCTCAGTTCCCCTCCCTTTTAAATATATAAACTTTTTTTAAAGGGCAGATCCCGGGGTATGGGATTCCCGGGCCGAAATTGGCCCGGGGAGGGGGGCCACATGGCCCCCTCCCCTATTCAAAATAGGCCTGGCCCCGGGGGTTGGGGTCCCCGGGGCCAAAATTGGCCCAGGGAAGGGGGGGCCAAACAGCCTCCTGGCACATTACTGGTTGGGGGATGAAGTCCTCTTGGAAGCTGAGAGTCCTTAGGGTCCAAGGAGCCCTCTTGTTACCTCTAGTAAGCTCCCGCCATGCCATAGCAAACTGCAATGTCCTAGGGGTGGGCACCCTTGGACATTGCTGGAGCCAGCCCTGGGGATGGCAGTCCCTAGGGCCATCTATGGCTCCACGAGGGGGGCTGCACGGACCCTGCCTTTTTTAATTAAGCCTCTGAGAGGTGGCGGTCCCTGGGGTTGCGTGGGGGGGGCGGAGCTCCTCACGCCTTAATATAACATTATAGCCCTGGGGAGGTCGTGGGTCTAGGGGCAGCGGGAGAGGCCGTGGGGCCTCCCCCACATTATTTAGTGTTCACTTCCGTGCCCTGGGGAGGTGGCGGTTCCCGTGCAGTGGGGGAGCCACGAGGCTTCCCTGCTAATAATTGTGACTGGCCCGGGGAGGTGGCGGTCCCTTTGGCTTTGAATAGCCTGAGGAGGGTGTTCCTGTGCGCCCCCTCCTATATTTACGTAAGCCCCCGAGACTTGGCTCACCCATGGGGCCATTTTCAAATGATGCGTGGGAGTCCGCGCTTCGTTTTTTTATTTTTTATTTACATTTCGGCAGTAGTACCGGATCCAGCGCTACTCCATGCGAAAATTAAAGAAAAAATGCTTTTTGTGCCCTGGGGGTGTGTGATCCCTGTGCCCCCCCCCCCCCCAAGAGGCCTAGGGGATCAGGATGTTGCTACCCTGTCCCCTTTTCTTCTTTTTTTTTACCTTTTTTCTTGTGACTCAGTTCAACCGAGTCACAAGATGGCTGCCAACACTTCCTGGTTTTAAGTGTTGGCAGCCAATCAGATACCAGCACGAGATCAGGCGGGGTTGCAGAGATCCATCTAGATATACAATTGGAAAATTATTTTAATTTCTTAGCAACTACTGAACAGATTTACACCATTTAACAAAGAGTGCTTTCTGGACCAAGAGCTACCTTTCTGCCAAATTTAGTGTAATTCCGTTCAGCAGTTCGGGCTGTAGCAGTGTCTAAAGTTTCCTATAGAAACTAACATGTAGAGAAGCGTTTGGGGCCCCTCCTTTTTCTCGGCCCCCGCTTGACGGACCACCACAACATTTTCAAGACAGCAGCTGAAGTGACTGGCTAATTCGTTTTGAAAATTTCGCGAGGATCCAATGAAACGATGCCGAAGTTATTAACAGAGTAAAAACCGCTCTTCCTATGGAAACTACCTCCAATAGGTAATATATATAATGTAATGTGTGTGTGTATATTGTGTGTGTGTATATTGTGTGTGTATATTATATATGTGTGTGTATATTATGTGTGTGTGTGTGTATATTATGTGTGTGTGTATATTATGTGTGTGTATATTATGTGTGTGTGTATTATATATATGTGTGTGTATTATATATATGTGTGTGTATTATATATGTGTGTGTATTATATATGTGTGTATTATATATGTGTGTGTGTATTATATGTGTGTGTGTATTATATGTGTGTGTGTATTATATGTATGTGTATATATGTGTATGTATGTGTGTAAATATATGTGTGTATATATGTGTGTGTGTGTGTGTATATATATATATATATGTGTGTGTGTGTGTGTGTGTATATATATATATATTCACTGAAAAACCATAGGTTTCAGGCACGTTATAGTTAGAAATTAGCATTTAAAAAACCTTAGAAATTCACTGAAAAAACCATAGGTTTTAGGGAAAGTTATAGTTAGTTGGACATTGCACTCGTACAAAACCCGTGAAATTCCCCCGTTATAGTTAGTTCAGCTAACTATAACTCGCGCCCCCGCAATGCACTGCTGATGACGTCACATATTACATCACTCATGACATGGTCAGTGACATCACTGATGACATCTCAAATGACATCACTGATGGGGACCGTGTGGGGGTTCCCAATCCCCCCACGGTCCCGCCGGCTCCCCGCGTCCTACGGGAGCCGGCATTGCTTTTCCACATGGTGAGCTGCTAACATGCAGCTCCCCGTGTTGGAAAAGCAATCTGCTTTGCTTCATTGAAGCGAGAGCAGGTTTCCCTGCTCTCGCTTCAATGAAGCTAAGCAGTTTGCAATGACAGGGCGGGAGCCGCGAGGCTCCCGCCCTGTCATTGCAAACAGCAGTGTCCCGGGGGTGGGCACCCCGGGACACTGCAGGAGCCGGCCCTGGGGAGTGGTGGTCCCCAGGGCCATCACTAGCTCCAGGAGGGGGGCCGCGCTGCCCCCCTCCCACCATTTGCAAAGCCCCGGGGAGGTGGCTTGACGGACCCCCAAATTTGAATGATTAGAGCCCCGGGGAGGTGGCGGCCTCCGGGGCGTGTGGGGGGGCTCGAGCCCCCCCGCACAGGTATTTCTTTTTTTTTAAAAGAAGCCCGGGGGGGGGGGGGTGGCGGTCCCCGGGGCTGCGGGGGGGCAGTGTACCCCCCGCAAATAATTAATCAAAGCCCCGGGGGGTGGCGGTCCCCGGGGCTTGGGGGGGCCTTTGAGGCCCCCCATACATTAAAAAAAGAAGCCCCGGGGGGTGGCGGTCCCCGGGGCTGCGGGGGGGCCATGTGCCCCCGCAAATATTTATGCAAAGCCCCGGGGGTGGCGGTCCCCAGGGCAGTGTGGGGGGGATTGGGACCCCCCACACTTATTTTTTTCACTGCCCCCGGGACCTGGCCCACCCGGGGGCTAAATATTAACGAAGCGCGGAAGCCCGCGCTTCGTTTTTTTTATTTTCGCGGCCGGATCCGCGGATCCTCTGCTCATCTCGGCGCTTTTATTAAAAAAAATGCTTTTTTGGGCCCTGGGGGTCCTTGTGGGACCCCCTGAGCAGGCCTAGGGGGTCAGGGTGTTTCTACCCTGCCCCCTTTTCTTGTTTTACGCGACTGTTTTTCTGTTTTCTTGTGACTCGGTTCTACCGAGTCACAAGATGGCTGCCAGCACTTCCTGGTTTGGAGTGTTGACAGCCAATTAGCATGAAGCTTGTGATCGGGAGGGTGCGCGGATCCCCCGCGGCCATAGATATCGAAACTTTTAGTTTTGATTTTCTCAGCAACTACTGAACAGATTTACACCATTTTTAAAAAGGGTGCTTTCTGAACCAAGCACTACCTTTTTGCCAAATTTGGTGGAATTCCTTTCAGCAGTTTTGGCTGTAGCCTTGCATAAAGTTTCCTATGGGAAATTGATTTTTTGACACTTATTTTTTGAATTTCTCCGCAACTACTGAACGGATTTACACCATTTAAAAAAAAAAGGTCGCTTTCTGAACCAAGCGCTACCTTTTTGCCAAATTTGGTGTAATTCCGTTCAGCAGTTCGGGCTGTAGCCATGTCTAAAATTTCCTATGGGAATTAACATGGAGAAAACACGATTTGGGACCCCCCTTTTTTCTCGGCCCCCGCTTGATGAATCACCCCGAAACTTTTAAGATAGGAGCGGACGGAGCGGGCCATAAGTTTTGAAAATTTCGCGAAGATTCGTCAACCAGTGCCAAAGTTATTGGGAAAAGAATGTTACGAATTTCCTATGGATAATAGGTCCTAACTATAACTATCTACTGGCGACCGCCAGTAGATAATGTGTGTGTGTGTGTATGTATATATTAACTACTGGCGGCCGCCAGTAGGTAGGTAAAGTTAGCATGTATTTTCCATAGGAAGAGCATTTTTTCTATTCACTAATAACTTTGGCGTTGTGTGACGAATCCTCATGAAATTTTAAAATCTAGTATGTGGCTCACTCCATCTGCTGTCTTGAAGGTTTTGCAGGGGGTCCATCAAGCAGGAGCTGAGAAAGGGGGGGGGTCCCAAAACGCATTTTCCCCATGTTAATTCCCTTAGAGATTTTAGACCCCACTACAACCCGAACTGCTGAATGAAATTACACCAAAATTTGCAGCAAGGTATCTGTTGGTCCAGAAAGTGACCTTTTTGTAAATTGTAGTAGTGCACCTAGTATACTAATTTAACTTTTGTAGTAGTTTAGTATATATGTTTAACAATCGTTAAACTCTCAGAAAATACGCTCACTGGATTGTGTCATCAGTGATGTAACTAACCATGTCATGAGTAATGTAATATGTGAGGTCATAAGCAGTGCATTGCGGGGGCATAAGTTATAGTCAACTCAGGTAACTATGACTGCTGAATTTCTGTGGTTGTCAGAGTGAAATCTGAGCCTAACTATAACGCCCCTGTGACCTTTCTATTTCCTATCTATAACGTCCCTCTAACCTTTGTTTAAGTAAATGTATATATATATATATATATATATATATATATATATACACACTCTCTCTCTCTCTCTCTCTCTCTTTACTCTTAGGGTATAAACTGGTTTAGGAGAGTGTATGTAGCAGTCGTTTTGGGGTAAAAACAGGAGTTAAGTGTTGGCTCTTACCTGCAGAACTCCAGAGTGTGGATTGAGCCTGTCTTTCTCCAAGGAGATTCTGATTTGAGGAGCAGCCCCCTGTCCAGAAGCCTGAGCTTGAGGTTACACGCGCCCTTATATAAGCTGCTATTGGACGTTACATCTGATTGTCTGCTGTATCTAGTGTTTCTATTGGGCTTAGGTTTAGTGTTCTGATTGGCTGATAGGTCTATGGTTTCTATTGGTCCCTGGGTTAGTGATTCTATTGGATATAGGGCTTAGGGTTATTGTTCTGATTGGCAAATAGGTCTAAGGTTTTTGATTGGTTCCTGGGGCTAGGGTTTCTATTGGACCTAGGGCTTAGGGTTTCGTTTCTGCTCGGCTGCTAGTGTTGTATTATATCGAGGTACCCCAATATAGGCTCAGGTAATATCCTAACCCTTCACCTATATTCTTCCCTACATTACATACATAACGGTTCTTAAGGATTGACCTTTTACCTAGATACAACACTGCACAAAGAACGCAGGATTTTCCCTGGTAAAGGCCTCATACATTATGCATGAGGATTCTTGGAAACTCAGCAGGACTACCATCTCCTGTATAATAACTATGTATAAAGTTCATTCCTGGCGTCATCCTAAATCCAACAAGTGGCACAGCAAGGTAGAACCCCCGGTAGAACTTTGGGTATATTAACATCACATCTTGCTGAGACAAGGAGAGGAGATCAGGATTTCCCTGCCGGCACACACACTGACGCGAGACGCTGAGGTTCCTGCATGCAGATACTCCAGCTCGCAGTGGTCTGAACATCCCTTGCGGGGTGTCCAACTCGAGACCAAGACGGGGTCCCACAGTCTCTCACTTCAGGTATGGGGTTGACTTTATCCTAGAGGGATTCTTGGCTTAACACCTACATACATGCTAGGTACACTGAGGTACATCTAGTTAGGGTAGCATCGTAGGAGTATACATTTTTATTGTCATGTATTTTTTATGTACTTGCCTTTATTCATGGTTATAGCAAAATGGTAGAAATCTACCATCCTTTTACTTTCCTAGAGCTACTAATCATTTATATCTGTTACTGTCTAATGGTTATTTCAGCACACCTATTTAACACTAGAATAACAACTGTTCAATAAATGCTTATTGAAAAACGTCCCTACCTTTTATTCTGTGTATCTCTCTGAAGACTAAGTGAGCACGAGTGAGTGAGCGAAAAGTAGTACACTGTTTCCACGGTCCTGAGGGATCAGGGTTGTTATGTTCGATAGTTGCCAAGAACTATTCTCTCCTTGGTAAGAGGAGGTTATAGTGGCACTGTAAGCTAGCTGGTACACAGGCCAACATACCCGGTGGGGGTGTCTAGAATCAGTCTGACACCAATCCTACAGCGTATGTTGTGTAAACGTGCAGATCCTATATAGGTTGTATAGGAACTACACGACATGGCGCCGCCAACGTTGGTTGGGTACTTATTTAATAGTCAAATCGGAGTAGTTCAGTTTTGCTATTCTCAGAGACCCCTACTCGCATTTCCCCAGAGACGTCTGGAGTGGGAGGGTACAAAATCCGCTGCAGCTGAGTAGGCAAAATCCTATGTATTGGCTGTTGGTTAATCAAGCTTGAAGGACACATTGTTCCTATTGTGCATAATGCCTTATCTCAGTTCCCTTGAAGAACTCTTCTTACTAAATACAACGACTGAGCAGGTAGACACTGTGCGTGAACTGCATAGAACAGTCCAGGAAGAAGCAGATGCAATACAAATTACAGAAAATGTTAGAAATGCCATCACCCTAAAACTAGCTTCATATGGTTTAACAGCTGGGGTGGGCTAGTAACGTTCGTGTTTGAGGAACACAAATCATTTAGAACAGAGGTATTTTATTCATGGATTACATTCCCACAGGCAAATGCACTAACAAAGACATTTCATTACTACACAAAGATGAAATACAGGACCAATATTGTCCATACGAGGACATTGAAGTTCCGCACACTTACCAGGAGCATTTATACTGCTTTAAAGGCGTCCTACACCATACAAGAAATAAAGTAAGATTCGGTCCGCTCGGAAGAGACGGAGCAACATGCCCAGTATTAGCGGCCTATACACCACATCCTGACATTGAAACAATGCCAGCAGGAGACTTACTTACACTTCATAAAGAACTAATAAAACTTTACAGAAACATGACACAGTTCGTGATGCGGACACTCACAGTTCAGCCAGCAACGGCTACACCAACAGGTCCGATTCAAACAACAACTAAAATTACACCACAGACATTGCACGCAGTGATGGGTAAAATGCCCACTCAACGAGAAAAGATGCCATTCTGGGTGGCTCAAAATATAACACAGCTAGAGGCGGTATTTCCAAACACCAGCCCACATGAAAAACACAGAATGTTAACAGTTTGCTTGCCCATGGGGATAACACCCCAGATAGAGGATTGGACCTCTTGGGGTACAGTTTTCGCTGCTATATATACCAGGACTCATGGTATCCCGTCATTAGCAGTAATACCAGATGTATTAAGACAAATACAGAATGAGTATGGAGCAGAACCTGCTCTGAACTTAGGGATGAAGTTACTAGGTAATTTTGCCCAGGTATCAGCTATAATCTTAGCAAATATTAAAGGGGAAGCAGCATCGGTGGCAATACGCCAACTCCTAATGGAGTTCTCTCCTCTACAAAAGGAACATGAATTACCTAAAGTAATTGAAACTGCTTATGCAGAACTAGGCAGAGACAGTTTGGGGGTAGAGCAATAAAACCTCAACTGATGGGTAGTCCCGAAAAGGATACCTTTAAGCAAGCACCTGCTTCTTCAAGGAAGAAATGGGATAATAACTAACAACAAAAGAATAAAGAGAATAGATCTCAATCCAGAGGTAGGTCTCCTCAACAGGAGCCCTCCGAAAGGAGGTATAACCTTAGGAATAGGGATAACATAAAAAAACCTGACCGGTATCAGGTCACTGATGCACGTTCCTCTCTTTCCTTTCAGGGTTCATCGAAAAACTCGGAGAGGGAAGGACGGTCAGAACACAGACAAGAAGGGCGTACAAAGTCCAGAGATGCACAACGCACTTCAGACTACAAAAAAGAAGAAAAGCCTAAAGCAAAACCTCAATTCAAAAAGAAGAAAGTAGCAGGTCTCAAAGTTAGACATGCCCAGAATTCAGAGGACTCCACTACTGAACGGGGAATGGGCTCTGATGATGCTAGACAGTGCAGCAGAAGTAACAATAGCTCGCGAGAACCTGATGGAATTTCTGGTGACAGCGGAGTTGAGTGAACATATCACAGTGGAAGCGCCTGTTACTAGGGTAAGTGTCCCACATAGGTTACATGAGATAATACTCCTAATGGAAGGGGACAAGCCCAGAAAAATTGAAGGTCTCTTTTGGGAGAACCTGACTTTTGGCTACCACATTCTTTTAGCTGAAAGAGATTGGCCGCCTACTATTGTTATGGATTGCCCAAAGGGAGAAACAGTAATTATGCCAGCTTTTTCCGACCTTGTTCCCCAATATCTAGAACACACATACATGCGGGAGAGGGCGGTAGCCCTTGCCCCTGCACTTTATCACAACCACGTTGGGTGGGATGAAGAATCAACCCACCACGTGATACCATTAAAATCTACTCCAACTCCACAGAGACCGTATCCAATAAAACAGGAAGCGAAAAAACAGGTCAGGGAGATCTTAGATCAACTTGAATATCAGGGTGTGATTGAAACTTGCACCTCTCCAATGAATAATCCTTTGTTTCCTGTAATGAAACCCGATAATTCATATTGTCTAGTTTTAGACTACAGACATCTAAACTCATGCACAAAAACTTTTGAAGTACAAAACGCACACAGTGCAGCATTAATGAATAACATTGTGCGGAAAAATATAAAACAACACTAGATATCTCGAATGGATTTTTCTGCCAAAATATAGCACCCGAGAGCAGATATTTGACAGCATTCTCAGCGCTGGGGTCCCAGCGGCAATTTTGTCGACTCCCACAGGGCTATAAGAACAGCCCGGGGTTGTTTTCCGCCAGGGTAACTGAGTTACTTCAGAACCTGTACGAAGAGGCATTGTCCTATGTGGATGATATTTATCTGATGGATGATGACCTAGAGGAACACTTGACCAGTGTGAACACCATAATTTTGGGATTCGCCTCTGAGGGCTACAAATTCAACTTTAAAAAATCAAAAATAGCCCACCTCAATGTCCTATTTCTGGGATATAAGCTCTCAAGTGAAGGGAAAAGATTGTCAGCCAACTTTTTAGAAAAGTGCGCGCTGCTCCAACCTTCAAAATTGTGGACAAATTTACAATCCATACTGGGATTCCTGAATTATGGTAGAACATACAATATGGATTACACAGAAAGAGTTCAACCTTTCTACAACCTCATAAGACCTGATTTTTCAGTTAGGCAATGGGGACAGGGACACACAGACACCCTTCGTTTCCTACAAGCTGACATGATAGCTTAAAAACACTTACAGACACGCGTAAATATTCGTAATCTAGTAATCCGTATAGTTGCGGGTCAATCTGGGTACACCTACTTAACATACAATGAAGGTGAAACAGTACCCATAGCATACAAATCACACTTGTACACAAACGCTGAGATGCGTTTTACATCTACAGAAAAAATTCTGACAGCCGTACAGACTGCTGTAGTGAGAGAAAGAGCACTGGCTCAGGGGAAGCGAATAATAGTCGTGACTCCAGTACCGGCCTTAGAGGCTGCTCCAAAGGGAAGCGTCCCAAATGCTAAAGCCTTACATCCGAGATGGATACAATTGGCTAATTCTCTCACTGCATCAGGCGTGGAATACAGATACGACCCAAATCTAAAACAACAAGCATTTTTGCAATATGAACAAGAATATCCTCTCCCGAATGAAATAATGCCTCTAAATCAGTATGAATATATTATTTACACTGACGGATCTGCTCAGCCGGCCATAGGAAGTAAACAACAATACAGCACCACATGTGTGATTGTGAAAGGTTGTATGCAGGACGGAAAGTTCCATCCAAGCTGTACAAAAACTCAGTCTCTAGGGGACTGCACGGCTCAGCTAGCAGAATTAAAAGCTCTGCTACTGGCACTGATAAATATGGATCGAGAATTCCCCCACACTAATCGTGTGCGATTCCTTTTACTGTGTCCAGTCAGATAATCAATATCTTCACTATTGGGGACAAAATAGGTTTAAAGACTCAAAAGGTGGCACAATTAAACATAAAACGCTATGGGAACAGGTAGCTGAGTTGAAAAATGAGCTACCAAGAGCTAACGTGATACGCACGCTGAGTCATCAATGTGATGGCGTTCACGTTGAAGGCAATTCATTGGCTGATGAAGTCGCAAAGGAGGCAGTACGTACTGCGTCCGTAGCTGCAATCCCTCATTCAAAAACGAGAATAGACGGACAGATAATGGTAGCTGTCATTGCTTCACACAAAGACAATAAGACATTACCAAAAGGTTTTCCACTCAAGTACTCCTACAAATTAGATGCAAACAACGTTCCTTTTGCTCAGATTCCTGGAGTGGGAGATAGGTTAATACCAAACATGGATCGCAGATTAGACTTAATATTAGCTGCACACGAGGGTTTGGGTTCTGCACACGCAGGAGTTTTGGCGACTGTTTCTTTATTGAAAAGCGCTATTGGTGGCCAGAGTTAACAAAGAAGACCAAAGATTATGTCTTGAAGTGCGACATCTGTCAACAGATGAAGGGCTCCACCATAACACGTCCAGCGCAGGCACCATTACTAATATCAGACAGACCACTCACGTGTGTCTATTTGGACCACTGCGGCCCCTTACAATCTGATGGGGCTAACAAGTATATCATGGTTGCAGTGGATTCCTGCTCAAAATTCCTATGGGTATGGCCTCAGCGCTCGGCTGACGCTCGAACTGTTATCAAAGATTTGCAAGTCTTTATAGGGACATACGCAGTTGGCACATTACATTCTGACAGTGGCCCGCGTTTAGCTCTCGGGCTTACAAGTAAGCCATGGATGGTTTGGGTGTAGCATTGCGGTACTCCTCTCTGTACCATCCCGAGGGAAATTCGGTTGTTGAGAGGAAGAACCAGGACTTAAAGCAATCATTAACAGCTAGAGTATTAGGCACGGGTGGTAGTTAGGTCAATCATTTATATAGGGTACAGAGGGCCTTGAACAACATGCCAAGAAGTTCTCTAGGGGGTGTCACTCCTTATGAGGACTTTTTTGGGACGAGCATGTGGGTACCTGATCTCGATTGTGAAGGCACAGTGGCGGATGAAAAACCTTTTGACATCAATAAACGTTTGGATGTTTTACAGGATCTGAATGAATCCAGAGCACTACAGAGCAATGTTCAAGTAAAACGGTTCGCCCCTGGGGAAGTCAAGTCTGTCACGGCAAGACCTGTCTGGATTCCTAAAGTGGGGGATCTGGTCAGAGAAAAGATAACGGACAAAAAAGAATTTGGGCCATCATACAGAGAGCCTGTCCTGGCAGTTGAAGGAATAAGAACTGTACTTCTGCCGCCTCTTGCCAGGAAAATGGAGAAAAGATTTGTCTCCAGTGATCTGATAAAACCACAATATGTGGCTGATACTGAATGGTAGGCCTCCTGGACTCCTGAGTAGCCGACTCCCTCCTCTCGCTACTATACAGCAAGTTCAGACAGAGAGGCTCATCACGTTTGAAGAGTCTCCCATACGGAATGATGGACTATGCAATAATGCCATGGAACTCGTTCCTCTTGAAATAGAAAATCAAAATCAAGATGAAAAACAAATTTCAATTCGACCTAACACTGATGTCTACATAAACATGCCTCAACAAGAGCAATCTACAAGTTCAACAAAACCTGCGGAACTACCTAAAATAGATCGAACTGCATCTGGCTATTTCATCGACTACTCGTCAACAAAAAATCAAAGACATCTTCATTTTTTTTAAAAAGACGTACCTGGTGTCACCTTGACTAGAACTTTGGATATCCACCGGGATACTTTTCTTTCTTTTCTGGATAGGCTTAGTAACTGTCTTTTGCTTACTTATTAATGGAACTTACCTTCGCCAAAGCTCTGCAGCATCAAAAGTGAACTTAATACTAAAACCTCACGTTTCATCACATCGTGAACAAAGAGACTTGTCATCAGTGAACATTACAGCAGTTCCTATACCTGATGGTATAGTATGGGACAAGGTTGATTATGATATATTTGGTCCGACCAAAACTTTTAAAAATACCTCATTTATTTAAAATTTCCTTAAATGATATCATTACCTCCAATACATTTTCTGATGATTGGGATTTTGAAACTGTGAACAATATGTTGTCTGATTTAGAACAATCTGCCGCATTTTCTAGCAATGAAATGTTAGAGCACACATTAGACTTTAACACAATGTATTGTTATCAACATTATGGTCATCATTTTCTACACAAATCGAGCACCCCTAGGAATGATTTCACATATCACAAATGGGAACATTGCCCTACACCACCGAAAAGTAGTTTGAAAACATTCGCACAAACATTTTCATATTTTTCAGGGTTTGTTTCAGACTTGACCTCATATTACTATAAGGTTGTACCGACATCTGCACAGAAAAAAATGCTGACTAACACCAAACAGATTTACTCTGCTTCCTTTATTACCCAACTGTCTGAACAGGGGTTTGACTTATGGAAAGACACTATAGACTTAAAATCAGTCTGGGGTTCTAGAGACTGGCAGGTCCAGGGAACATTTCTAAATTTCTAAATGAAACTGTGCAACAGACTTCCTGTCTTGGGATAGCCAAAAACAAGGATTTGAGCACACCTCGGGTTCCAACACCATCACAGGCCGAGGGTAATATTACATCACTGAAGGAGGCTACATTAGATGACATCTTACAATACAATAGATCAGACCCCAATTGAGAGGGATGGTGGGTTTGGCCCACAGACACTAATAGATGTCAGGAGAGATTCAGGGGTACCACCGAAGGGTACAGTATCCATATGCCAGACCCACGCTATGTACAAAGAACATCCAGGGGTAGTGACATCCTACAGTGTTGGGAAGTTGTGCCTCGATTGGCTAAAGACCTCAACACTACCACATGTGAAACAACACTTATCCTTACTTACAGAGGATGTGGACCTATGTGATTTTTTACTAGGTACCAGAAAGCCACGTCAAAAACGTTTCTATTATGCTGTCTAGAATGAAATTTGGAAAATCTCCCAACAAGAAGCAGTGGAGAGACTACGAGAAATAGATAGGATCAATCTAGAAAATGCGTTAGCAGTAGTTGACAATGGCATGACTACGTTAACTTCCAGGATTTATTCACTGGGCAACATTGTATCTTCTGCTATTGATGTACTAGAACAAGATTTGTCCATACTACAGCACGGGCAATCACAATTGCATTCTATTGTGTTATTAAGCTGGACGCTGCACTCATTGCGCGCAGGTTATGTGCCTTGGCGTTTTATCAACAGTACGTCACTATTTTCTGCATACAATCTAATGGGAAAACAGATGAAAATGGCACAGAGGGGAGCAAAATATACAATGCTGCGTATTGAAAAACTGGACAGATTACCTTTTTCTGTGGCAGAATGACCGTCCACAGAATGGTTGATCCATGGCCATATAACATTACCGGTCACAACTTTCCAGTTTCAGTGCTGCCTTGAACAACAACAGGCAGGCAGCTATGAAGAAATGGGTAGGGAATTCATCAAGGAATCTTGGGAATTACCGTATAGATTTTGATGCAGGAGTGGGGATCTAGAAGTGCTTCTAAGCGGTACAAACTGTGAGAACACTTCAAGTGGATCTCTCCTATGCCAGGATATTATGCTGCACGGGGCCTGCAATGGTTCAGTAGCGAACCTATCCTATCACTTGAGGGGTACCCCGGCAGCTGTGAATACTCCAGTATTAAGGCTATTTTCAAATGGGAGTTAACTTCATGCTGAACGATCAAGGTTGTTGTGGGATGCTTCCGGGCATTGCATATCTAGTCACCGTGAGCTCCAGGGTTTCTTGCTATATGCAAGTATTGTTTCCACCGACACACACAGTCAGGGAGGCACCGCTATGGCCTTCTTTGAATGTTTCCTTTATACGGTTTGATACTCTGAGCAGAATAAAAGCCATGCTTCTACAGAAAACTGTGCCTTTAACCTCCGCCCGGGAGACTTTTGATCTCCAGTTTGCAAGGTCCTCGGCTGAGATACAGGCACTCATACGTACGAACTGCCTCTTCCATTTCACAGAAATGGTCATTCATATCTTTAACATGTCTGATACGACGGGTATAGTCCACCTATTTAAGACCATAGGTTCGGGACTGTTAAGCACCTTTCAGACGGTCCTCTGATTTATACCAAACTTTATACACTCCGTATTCGGAAGCGTTTTTGGAGGACTTCCGCTGACCCCGTTTCTAATAGCAAGTATCCTGATTGTAATTTTTCTGCTATGCAATGGACGTCCCAGTCACCAAGGAGATGGAAACAGTACTCCTGGAGCGTAAATACCATGATCGCATGGTACAACATCTGGGCACACCTCGCCTACAGGAACTGAGCGCCTCTTGGTTCCTGTCATTTAGACCAGTCTGGATGGACTGCATCCTACCTGTCCTCCGATGCCTGTTCTGCGGAGAAGAATGCGTGTTGGATCTCTGTCTGACACTTCCATTGGTTGCGCAACCAGACGGTGATGCTTTACTGGACCCAATAACGGCCCATGTTCTGCAGTGTCCTCAACGTATTCCTATGTTGATGGTGGCATTTTTAGAGCCTCCACAGAAAATCTCTGTTCCTGTTGGAATGGATACCGGCTCCTCCACTGACACCCAGGCCTTTGATGGCACACATGCTGCCCCAGCATCGGCTGCTGGCAGCACGGAAGATCATCTGTGCTCTATTGACGTGATCTGCGAGGTGTTACAAGGGTCGTTGTCTGCGAAGGCAGGCAACAGCAATGTTGCGTCTAAGAACCAGGGCACATAAACATTTGGCTCATCGTGTGCTGGGAAAATGTAGGCCTTTTTAAACAAAACTCAAAATTGAAACTCCAAAACAATTGACACTTTTTATGACCTGCATGGCTTTCCGATGCTTGTAGTTGTTCGAACTATATATACGGACACATTAGAGCTATTGCTTGAGTGACAATTTTTCCTTTTTACATATTTTAGAATTTTTAAATTTTTTTATCGTAACTATTGTTTTACTATAGTTTTTTGCGTGCCATTGCCTTGACAGCCTAGTAGTACGTTTGAATTTAAATGATGTCGTCCAGTCGGATGAGGAGTGGGTGTTAAATTCCATAGAGGTACCCCAATAAAGGCTCAGGTAATATCCTAACCCTTCACCTATATTCTTCCCTACATTACATACATAACGGTTCTTAGGGATTGACCTTTTACCTAGATACGACACTACACACAGAACGCGGGCTTTAAAGGCCTCATACATTATGCATGAGGATTCTTGGAAACTCCGCATCTTAAGTCCGACAAGTGGCACAGCAAGGTAGAACACCAGGGGAGACCTTTGGGTATATAAACATCACATCTTGCTTAGACAAGGAGAGGAGAACAGGATTTCCCTGCTGGCACATACACTGACACGACACGCTGAGGTTCCTGCATGCAGATACTCCAGCTCGCAGTGGTCTGAACATCCCTTCCAACTCGAGACCAAGATGGGGTCTCACAGTCTCTCACTTCAGGTAATGGGGTTGACTTTATCCTAGAGGGATTCTTGCCTTAACACCTACATACATGCTAGGTACACTTGGGTACATCTAGTTAGGGTAGCATCGTAGGAGTACGCATTTTTATTGTCATGTATTTTTTATTTACTTGCCTGTATTCATGGTTATAGCAAAATGGTAGAAACCTACCATCCTTTTACTTTCCTAGTGCTCCTAATCATTTATATCTGTTACTGTCTAATGGTTGTTTCAGCACACCTATTTTACACTAGAATAACGACTGTTCAATAAATGCTTATTTAAAAACGTCCCTACCGTTTATTCTGTGTATCTCTCTGAAGACTAAGTGAGCACGAGTGACTGAGGGATCAGGGTTGTCATGTTCGATAGCTGCCAAGAACTATTCTCTCCTTGGTAAAAGGAGTTTCTAGTGGCATTGTGAGCTAGCTGGTACACAGGCCAACATACCCGGTGGGGGTGTCTAGAATCAGTCTGACCCCAATCCTACAGTGTATGTTGTCCAAACGCGCAGATCCTATATAGGTTGTATAGGAACTACACAACACTAGGACTAGGGCTGTGATTGGTTGTAAGGGTCTGGTCTCCTTTTGGTCCTAGGACTTGGTGCTAGTGTTCTGATTGGTTAGGGTTCCCATTGGCTGAAGGGGTCACCTGACCACTAGGGCTATTTAAGGTCAGGGTTCAGGACGTCTCAGCGCAGGCGGAGAGGCTAAGGATGGAGAGGACAAGGGCAGCTGTCTGTTTAGGCCTGGTCGGGCCTAGGGCCAGAGATGCTGCCCATTTTCCCATTCACCAGCACCCACCGTACCCCATCCACAACCACAAGCAGATTAACACACTCACAGCAAATGTACTCTACTCACTTACAACAAACTAACCCTACACCCATTTCAGTGTCTCAGCACCCACTAAATAACCGCACAAACCACACCGTTACACCATTCTACACCAACTACCACACATGTGCACCTTCACTCACACACAAAACACCACTCTAGCCTATACCACTAACCAATCCACTCATCACAAACACTACCCTAATCTACACCATACGCAACTATATCCCATTCAGACACATGCTTTCTGCTCTAATTACTCCTAACAGACCCTTTTCTGTCACCAACAAACTTATACTCCGCCTTCCATCTTTTCATCCACCAACACCCTCCTCTTCTTTTTACCACAAAAACACAATCACACAACCCTTTCACTCTGATGCACCACACATATTACCTCTTTTAGCAATCAAATCTAACACAAACACTGTTAACTCTTGTTCATCCACTCTCACACACCACATACCATCCACTCTTTTCCAAAACACATCACCACCCCTTTACCTTGCAACTTCCACTCACCAACAATAATTTACATACAAATTCTTCTCTGAAAACAAATACGTCACCCCAACTCACTACTCCTCAAAAACAAAACATAACACACACACCAGCCCAACAAAATCTCACACACACACCTCATAATACTTTGTCACAAACTAGAAACATACACCCACTCCCTCCTTCCTGACTACACAAATAATACACACCTTAAACCAACTCCACTGCCAAGCTTTCTTTCTTCCCACACACCTAACACATATACAGCAACTCTTTTAACTGCCTCTCATCCATTGGACAATTTAGAACCTTACAACATGACCCACATGCTGCACCACCACCCCTAATTCATACACCTTCCACCCTAAAAAGACGCAAACCAAATGAGCAACATGCCACTCTTCACAACTTCACATCTCCATGTCTACTGCACAACAAGGCTGCTCTACAAAAACAGCACAGGTCACCAATTCACGCTCAACCACCATCTCCACCACCTAAACACGGAGACCCATCAAAATGCCTTCTTAGCCTGCTGGACGAGGAGCACGATACAGAACAGGTACACTATTGCTAGCCTCATACAGCTAATCCCAGCACTAAGGACACACCTGCTACAAACCCACAAAATACTACTCCGTCTTCTACAAAACAAAGTCACACCTTAACCAAAGCACATGCTCTAGACTGCCTACTAATGAATGCTCGATCACTCTCAAAAAACATGCATCACATCTATGACCTTCTGACTGACACACAACCTGACTTACTCTTTGTAGGAGGCTGGCTTAGTATATGGTGCACACTTATGTAAGTGTATCACCCTGCACTAATCCAGACAACCCTTTTTTAGTGGTCTTAGACAACCTTAGAAAGCTCTCCAAGTGGTAGCTGTGGACAGCAGCCTTCAGGCTTAGTCCAGAAGGAGTGTAAAGCAGCTTGTTTTACCAGTACTTAATCTTATGGTATGAGTTAAATTTAAATGAACCACACAGTATAGTTATAAAAAAATATGTATTTATTATTAACACTCAAAAACACAATGTATTATCTCCTACCCGGAGATATAGAGTTGACAGTGCCCTTAAAGTTGTAGATGTGCGGACCAGGTGATGCTGTGGAAGACCAGGAGATGTTCACGAGCTGTCCCACGTCGGATGTCAAGAGCCAAGGGGTCAGTGTCTGGCAGGGCCACCAACAAGCCTTGGCAACCAATGTAGTTGTAGAAAAGGTGCAGTGTCGGGACCAGCAACATCCAAGTGACTCATCACGAGAAGGTAAGTCAGAGCAGGCCCGAGCAAGCAGGGAGCCCACTGTAGCCAAAGAAGACCCTCAAGAAGACCCACAGGCCGGAGGCACAGGAGTCGCAGAAGGACCTCAAGCAGCTCACCAAAGGATGAAGGCCCACGGTGCAAAGGATGCGGTGCAGGGGAAGATCTTGGCTGTAGGAAATGCTTGAGGATGTAGCTTCTTGGAGCACGAAGATCTCTGGAGGAGAGAGTCAACAAGCCTTGGCAATTGAAAGTCGACGTGGTGCACAGGAGTTCTGTTCCAGCAGTTCCGACAAGGGATACTAGCCTCAGACTTGGTGCAAAGAGAGTGCAGGCCTTGAGGGAGTTGCAGAACCACCACCTGTGTTGCTGAGCCTTTCGGAGTCCGTGAGAGCCCAGGATAAGCAGACCGGTCAGCTTTGTTGCGGTGCCTGCAGATGCAGGGGAGTGACTCCTTCACTCCAAGGGAGATTCCTTCGGGTGTCTTGGATGTCCACAGGCCTTGTGAAGAACCTGTATGGAGCAAAGGCACAAACGTTGCAGCAGACTTGCAGGATGACGAGACCAGGAGCAGCAGGAGTCTTCCCAGTTGCAGTCTCTGTTCCCCACGCGAAGTCCATCGAGGTCCAGAGTGCCAAGATGGTAGAAGTTGAAGTGGTATTGGATCTGAATCTTGTCCCACGAAGAATCTAGGGACCCACCCACAGGTAAGCCCTTAAGTACCTTAAGGAAAGGGAAAATTCAGGGGTCCCTCCCAGAGAAGGAGCTGGACAGTGGGGAGGATACTCCCATGTCCTTTGTCCAGTTTCGCGCCAGAGCGGGAGCCAACAGCTCCCTGAACTGGTTTCGACTGGAGTATGCAAGGAGGGCACCAAATGTGCCCTTCAAAGCAGTCTATTGGCGCTTGCAAGCGTCCCCGCCCTGTCCCAATACACTAAGTCCTGTCTGGGAGGTGATCACACCTCCCTGTGACAGGAAACCTATTATTCTTCCTCCCCTGCTCGAGCTTGGGTCAGCATTAGGAGGGCATAATTGTTTCTCTGGTTGGCTGCAGTCATAGTTTGCTGCCTGGGTCTAGAAGACTGATACCAGAAGCACTGAGAGCCTCCCGGAAGAGCTGTACAGTGCATGGAATCATACCTCCCACACCTTTTATGGTGTGGGGGTATGATTCCAACATGTTTGATACCAAACACGACTGGGTTCTTTACAGCCAGTTTAGAGTTAGCCATCGCGTAATGACGCATGGCCACTCTATGTATCTTAATGGCTGATGCACCTACAATCCAGGAGAATGGACTCCGAAGGTTGTAGGGGTGTCCTGCTTGTGCAGGGGCACCCTCACACTAAGAACCGAGCACCCTGCCTTCAGGATTGAAAGGACTGCCTTAGGGATGACTTATAGGTTTTAAGTGCAGGTACCTCAGATATAAGGAATCTTATATCTGTCGTAAGTGGTGTTAAAACCAGTTTACACAGGCTGCAATGGCAGGCCTGTAGTCACAATTTGAGTTGTCTCTCATGGGTGGCATAATACATGCTTCAACCCAAGGGAGTCCCCCCGGTGTACCTATGCCCTGGGTACCTTTGTCCCATATAATAGGGACTTACAAGGGTACACCAGTAGCTAATCTGGAGTGTACCGAAGTACTCACTATGTCCAATTTAGGTAAGAAGCACAGAGACTGGGGTCCCAAATAGCAGGATCCCAGTCAGACTAGTCAGTAAAACATAATTGACACCAGCAAAAAAGTGGGGGTGACCATGAAAGCAGATCCTACTTTCCTACACTCTTCATAACTGAATCATTCTTAGGAGATGATATTGGCTCCAGTGTTCCATGAAGCAGTTCCTCTAGGCTACCAAACTACCACTATCACACAAAATTGTATAGGTAAAAGAGGATGTGGCCTTTCTGTTCTATTCAAGCAAACATTAAATATCACTAAAGCTGACGTCTCAATACAGGGTTGGGAGGCCCTCTTCACCAGATGCAATCTTCCTCCTGTAACTTCCTGCTCCTTTACAGACCTCCAACTAGCAAAGCAACATTCCTAGACACACTTCTAGAAACAGTTTCAAACCTTATAACACTACACTCCAACCTGTGTATTCTGGGTGTCCTAAACATTTGGTTTAACAAACCCAATATGCCCCATTCAAAAACAATCATTACTGGCCTAGACGCACTGAACCTACAGCAGATCGTCCACATACCCACACACATTGCTGGACACATCCTAGATATCATTTGTGCAAATATAGAACTAATTACCTTTCAAGCAATGGCTCCAGTCACATTATCAGACCACCATTTGCTTGCTTTCCAACATAAAACAACACAAAGCAACACACCTAAAACCACCTGACATGCATCCACCTATCGACCAAGGAACAAACTCAATTTTCAACACTTAGAAACACAACTAACATCCAGTACTGATCTAGACACAATAAATTCCGTTAAAAAAACTAGGAGTGGCTGCAGGAAGCTTTTGATATCCTAATACCACTAAGAACAACACAACAGAACAAAAGAAAACAGGCACCTTGGAGAAATACAGAGCTGAAAGAGATAAAACAGTAAATTAGAAAGCTACAAAGTACCTGGCTCAAAACAAACACCAATCAAGACACACTTTACCTACAGAAACTTAATAGATTATACAAGTCAACAATCAAAAAAGCAAAGACAAAATACAATTCAGAGAGAATTCGAAATGCTAAATGTACAAATAAAGAATTCTATCAAATTCTCACTGAATTTCGTAAACCAAATCGCCTAGAATGAGCTTATCTCATTACTCAAGAATTCAGACAAACTGGGAAATCATTACACAACCAAAGCAGATGCATTGGATTTCTATTTAAAACAAAGAAAAACCACCAGCACCGACCCTTTTCCAAAAAAACACTCCAAGAGTACACTAACCCAGCCTCTCCATTCCTTCCCAAAAATATCAGACAATTTATGAACCTGGTTAAACCAAGCTGGCCTGTCGGCAGCCCTTCTGACCCATGTCCACCACAATTCTTCAAGAAAATTCTTCTAACGACCTCTGCTGCCACACCAGTAAGAAGAATCAATTTCTTAACTAAAGGAATATTTCCAGAAGATCTAAAAAGTCATACATACACCCATTACTAAACAAAACAAACCTGTACCCGCTTAACCCCAACAACTATAGACCGATTACAAAAGGACCTATCGTGGGCAAACTGATAGAAAGAGCAGCATTCACCCAGATGTTTTCAATTTATTAAGGATAATTCCATACTTTCAGACTTCCAAACAGGATTCCGTCCGGGAAGAGGCACAGAATCTGCCCTCATCTCCATCTGGGGTGACCTTAAGAACACCGTTGACCGGAACGGGGTTGCTGCACCACTACTCGTGGACCTCTCATCTGCCTTTGACATGGTTGACAATGACACTCTAATATAAAGACTCTACTAAGCCGGCATAGAGGGGACTGATCTCGACTGGATCACTTCCTACCTTCAAAATTGAAATAATGTCATCCTTCTCTCTCCCTTTCTCGTCCAAACCATACTTCACAAAAGCAGGGGTCCCTCAAGGCACTATCATCTCACCCATGCTTTCCAACATTTACATGTCATTACCTGCACTGATCAATCAAATTCACCTCACATGCTATAACTTTGTAGATGACATACAAATACTCCTTAAACTGGAATGCCCCAAAGACATTGGAAATCCCAAAAATTTCAGTTGTCTCAGAGCCGTGGATCAGTGGATGACATGGAGCCATCTCAAATTGAATGCTTCCAAAACGGAAATACTCACATGTGGCGATTGGAAATAATATGACCAACACGCGACCTGGCCTGACAATCTGGGAACATCACCTACAAAAGAAGTAATGCACCTCAGAATTATAATGAACTCCCAAGCTATCAATGAATGCCCAAGTGGACAAACTAGCAAGATCAAGCTTTGTTACTATAAAAACTCTGCAACACATCTTCCCCCACCTGGGATTTCCACACAAGGTATCTCTCTTCTGTCTAGACTAGATTATGCCAATAGCCTCTACCACGGATCATCTTTAACTACTATGAAAAGACTACAACGGATTCAGAACTCTGCTGCCAGACTACTCTTACATATAAAGCCACAATCGCACGTCTCCCCTGCCTTGAAGGCCCTACCTACATTGGTTACTGGTTGCCAGAAGATCCACATTCAAGCTGCTTTGTATCACTCACAATGCGATACATGGAACAAGACCGCTCTTCATCACAAATAAAATCACCAAATACATTCAACAAAGAAACCTCTGCTCTATATTGGCACCTTGCCTCAAAACCCCACCATACAAGACAAAAAAACATAGGTGGCACATCCTTCTCTGTTCAAGTAGCCTAACTATGGAACTCTTTATCCCCAAATATAAGATCCACTGATAACTACCTTATCTTCAGAAGGCTACTCAAGAGTTGGCTCTTCCCCACGTAACCACCATACTCAAACATAAATATACAGCATGTTCCTCTGTATATAAGCATTTATTTGTACTCTAGATGTGTACCTACATATGTGTATTGCTTTATATAAACGTGTATAATAATTGTTTTAAATATATAGATATTTGTAAGTTCTGCTTAACAAATGTACATATTACTTATGGTTATATTATTCTATGTTTAACATGTGTATGGATGACTGCATAAATAACTACATCTTTTATCATACCTATTTATCTACAATTGCTTCACTACTGAATTGCAAGAAATATATCAAAATACATAATTTAACTTAAAGTACAGCAACACTTGAAAGTCTGAGTTTATTAAATACAACTTACATCTACATATATTACCTTCCTTATACATATATATCTTCCATGTACTTATGTATCTTTATATTTATTACTTTACTTCTAATTCAGCATCTCCAAAGCAGTACCCTATATCTCATCCTAAACCTCTCTCAATATATCCTCTACCTCCACTCTCTGAATCATCTCAAACCTCATTCTACTACTCTCTCCAATGCACTACCCTATTTCTCACCCTATACCTTTTATCCTCCACTCTCTCACTCATCCTAAACCCAATTCTACTACTATGATTCCCAAAATAACCATTTTTAGACTCTTCCCTCCTGTACCCCGCCTTGCATGATCTCGTACCTCTTTTACTATTTAGATCTTCCAAACACGCCTTTCTAAACCATTTCCTCTGACTCTTCACCCCCCTCCACCTCCCATTTACTCATCCCAAACCTCCTCTTACTACTATGAGCTCCAAATAAAAACCACACTTTCTAGACCCTACCCTCTTCTAGCCCTCCACTATCCTATTCAATCCAACTAGCAGACTAACATGTCCACCACTCAAATTAATTTCATATCTTCCTATACTAATGCACCACTAATCCTTTTTTGGGTTCCAGAGTAGTGTGCTACTCGCTGAAAAAGCACTTTGACGCCTCGTCAGGGGTAGTAAGCGCTATATAAATGCCAGAGACGTTTTAAGGCATGGGCAGAGTGGGCTCTGGCCCAGGGCCCCAGCCTTTCAGAGGGGTAGAACCAGATCTGTTCTGCAGAGAGTCTTGCCCTGATGAACTTGGATATTCCATAAACATATTGTTTTAAATACAGTTTTCCTTTATTTTATTTTTTATGTGAGTTTACTTTTTTTTCCAAAACTTTTATTTTTGCATTGTGTATAGTTCAACATAACATAAAGTTCATGGTACTAGGTGCCATTGTTACAATCAAGGAATACAGGTACACAATCATCTATCCAGCAGATTGGAATACTCTTTCTGACTGTCAATATATAATGTAGCGTTTAGCTGTATGGACGGTAGCCAAGGTACACTGCAGCTTTTGGTCATGCTCTAACGATGAGGTTCCATGTCCCATTCAACTCTGGTCTTCCCCCTCCGAATCCATATCTGCTGCAACATATTCATTAATGGCGGTCAACATTGCACCCCAAGCCTCCAAATCCTCTATAACTTTGTCATCAGTGCGAGAGAGCTTCATATATTGTTCCTCCGCTATACCCCATTCCAACACATCTTTTTAGCACAAACTCACACTTGGGATTCTTGGACCCACCCAGCTTATCGCAACCCTCCCACTGTCTATTCGTAGCTTAAATAATTACTTGGCATTTCGTAAGGCAACTAAGACTCATCTCTTCCCTTCACTGTAGGTCCCTTTGCCTTTTCTGGTGGTCTTGCCATCTGACTATTAGCGCCGGGACGCCCCTTTGCTGGGGCAGCTGTGCGCTCTATAAGCTATATAACATAACATAACAAGGAGCAATGTCAATTGAAGTAGCTTATATGACGTCTTGCGTTCCTTGGGTGTCTTGAGCCCCCCCAACAGACAGCCACTACGGTCAAGGGGACAACAATGCCTACTACAGCAGAGATGCGGGGCACTACCATTTACCAGAATGTATAGACCTTTACACAGTGCCAAGCGAGATGTAAGAAGGTGGCCCCATCTTCCCCGCAGCACGGGCAAAATGCCCCTGTACTCTGGTCAATGCTAGGGCGCTTGTCTGGTGTCATCTAAGTATGGTATAGATAGTTAAAGTGGATTTGTTTACAACGGTTATTGGAAGGCACCTTCTTTACTAGTGTACATGCATGCTTCCAGTCTGTATCCTCCAGAGGACCCCCTCAACTCCATTTCCCTCGCGGCCCTCGCCTTATGATATCTATTTGTTTGGTCCTCGCGAAGTGCACCCTAGAAGAGGGAAGTAAGATGTCTGCCTTATTCCCATCGGATTGACCCTCCAAGCGCGTGTGAATGCGGTGGCGCCGCAGGGTATGTTCTCCGAGCTCCCTCACCTTGTTGTCTAATTTAGCATATCGTAAGAATTGTCCCTGCCCCACTTCAAATGTACTCTGTGCCTGTTGGAATGTAATGACCACACCAGCCGCCCTCCCTCCCTTCTGTCCATAGACATATCCTGATCAATTGAAGGGCTCTAAGTCCCATATGGGTAACTCCCTATCAAAGGGGGCTCTATGTAATGTCTTTTTTACTGCGGTTTCCCACAGGCCTGTCGTCTGTCTAAGTAGGGTACGGGTCCATCTGCCCGGCCCCCGCATCAAAAGGCGTGGCAGCGTCATCCCCTCTACCATGCTTTGGAGGAGAAGCTTCTCCCACTTATCCCCGTCTGTGAGCCAGCGATCAATGTAAGCGAATGTCCGGGACAGCTAGGCTGCCATCCTCCATATCCCTTTTTAAGACGGAGAGCACTACCCTATTATGTTTTCCTGCCCATATCAATGAGATAAGTAGACTATCTAAAGTCTGGAAAACGGACTCCTGGAAAGGAAGGAGCGCGTTTTGCACTAAGTATAAGCATCATGGAAGGAAAACCATCTTTGCCACTGCCGCCCTCCCCATAACCAACAGGTGGAGCGCATTCCAGATCTCTGTCAATTTAGTGAGTCCCTTCACGACACGATCCACATTAAGGTGCCGGTGTTCCAACTCTGTCCTTGTAACCATGATGCCCAGGTATCGAAATCGCTCTATTTCCCACTGAATGCCCAATTCTGACAATTGGTCTTGTGCCATTCTGCCATTCGGCCCAACAATGTTTTAAAATGTAACCGCAGGCCTGATACCAGTCCAAAATCCTCCAAGCACTGCATTAATACCACCAGTGCCGGGGATCGAACATATACCAACACATCGTCTGCATATAAAGAGATATGATTCTTTTCACCTACACATATACCCCATTCCTTCAGCTCCTGGTGGAACCAGAGGGCCATGGGTTCTGTGGCTAAGGCAAATAAAAGTGGTGAGGGAAACATCCCTGTCGGGTGCCCCGCTCAATCAACCATGACTCGGAGATCTCGGCCCCGACTCTGAAGAGGGCCGCAGGCTGTGTATCCAGCAGTTGTATCCAGGCCGTGAAGATTGGGCCAAGACCCATTCCCTGCAGCACTCACAAGATAAGCCCACCTGACGGTATCAGATGACTTCTCGATGTCTAATGACACGAGGGCAAGGTCCTCTTCCGATTCCATGGTCTCATGCAATACATGAGTCAAGTGTTGTACGTTAAAGGTTGTGCTGTGTGCAGGCATAAAGCCTACAGTGTGTGTATTTGCCCCCTGAATCAAGTAGTCAGTTCCTCTGATTGTATCTCCACTGGGTCTGTTTGAGTGTCCGTTACCAACCCACCTGTCTCCCCAAGTGAGGCCAAGGTACTGGCGACGACCCGTAATCGTTTTGCCTGTAACTTACAGAGAATCTTAACAACTGTGTTGATCATAGTAATGGGCCTATAGGAGGAAGGGTCCTCAGGATTCCCACCCGGTTTCAACATAAGTCTAAGAATTCCTTCCAACATAGTTGGGGGCAAAAAACCAAGGTTCTGTGCCTTCATAAAGACAGTCAACAGTTTTTGCCCTAACGTACCTTCATATGCCTGATGAAATTCTGTGGGGATGCTATCTCCTCCCGGAGCATTAGCTCTATTCAGATCCCAGAATGCGGCTTTCAGTTCTTCCAAAGTGAGGTCCCCATCAAGGTCCCAAGCATCATATGGCGTCAAATGCGGCAGTGACACTCCCCGAAGAAATCGGTGCTCCCTGTCAGGGGAACTATCCCCAGATTCCCTATACACCCTACGAAAGTGCATTACCAGGGCTTGCAGTATCTTGCTGTGCTCCGTTAGTACCACCATCCACCCCCCCCCCGAGCCCTGAATCTGTAGGATAGGCGGGATCTCCTTTTCGCATCATAGTATCCAGGCTAACAGTCACCCAGATTTGTCCCCTTCGCGATGCAGACGCTGTCGATATGCAGTAAGGGTATGTCTGTCAAGGGACTCCCACATTCCTTGTAGTTCCCGTTGGACCCGCAAGACTTCCCCTATAACTGCTTGAGAGCCTGCTTCTTCCGTATGTAGCGGTGTTAGCCATCGCTCATGTCTGTCAGTGTCTGCAATGAGCTGTCGCTTAACCTCGCAGGTCATCTCTTGAAGCTATTCTTTACAGGTCACATCAGTCGAGAGATCGGGGGCATACGCCAACGTCTGCTAGTGCATACATCCCCTCCATAACCCAGATGAAGTGCCACAGCATGATCAGACATATAACTACCCAAGTGTTCGACCCTTTGTAGAGCCCCTGGGTCCAGCCCCATAACCAGGAGCCAGTCTAGGCGATTATATGTGGAAATTGTTAGTGACTGACCGGTGTAACCATGCATCTGTGGATGGAAAGATCTACAACAATCAAGGAGTCCCAGGTTACCCGCATCAGGGATTTGGTCATTCGAGGTTTGGTGCCCAGTTTTGGAGGATTGCAAAAGAAACAATTGATGGACGGAATGCTGGACAATGCAAACATTCACCCCCAGTCAGAAGGATCTGGGTTAAATCCATCATTCTTTTGCTCACCACACCACCCCAGTTTGGACCCAGCCATATGCAAATCAGTCTTGACCCTGTTCCTTGTGGGAACAGTCCAGCCCGAATTGCCAAGTCAGGTCCTCCCTGGACCGGAAACAAGCATCCTGGGACCCGTTTCAGGGCATCGCCCAGGCTAGCTTGAATCCAGTGGTGTAGTGAGCACAAGACCCACGTCTGGGCATACCCTTGTTATGTTATGTTAGCTAATATTAGGAAATGCCGAACCGGAGCAGTTTATTCGTAGGCCTGGATGTACAACCATATTTTGAGGGATTTTCTGAATCTCAGTAGATCAGTGCTTGACCTGAATTCCAGGGGGATGGAATTCCACATTTTGGGGGCCAGAGTTGCAAACCTACACCCCCCTTCCCACTTAGGGCGACAAATGCAAAAGAAACAATTGCTGGACGGAATGCTGGACAATGCAAACATTCACCCCCAGTCAGAAGGATCTGGGTTAAATCCAGTTTTGGAGGATGGCGTTCCCAATGTCTATCTAGTACGCAATTTAGGTCACCTGCCCACACTATAGGGGCCCCACACTCCTCCAGCAACCCCTGTAGTGTTGCATAGAAATGGCAGTCGTCTACATTAGGCCTGTAGGAATTCAGAATAGTTATGTCTCTCCCATCAATCTAGCCCTGTAGCAGGATATAGCGCCCCTCTATATCAGCCTCACTGTAGACATGCCGGAATGGCACTCCGGGCTATCCAGATTGCCACCCCCTGGGCATATGAGGACTAAGTTGCAGAATGTAATTGCTCCAGTCATTTCTTTGCCAGCTTTTGTGTACCCGTACCCAGAAGGTGCGTTTCCTGTAAACAGGCGATTTGGATGCCCTGACGGAGATATAAGTGGACCCTATACCTCTTCATATAATTCCTAAGACCTCGAACATTCCCAGTAAGAATACGTATTGACTCAACCATATGCAATTGCACCCTCTGCTCGCCTCCGAGCCCATCCCACACTGGGTGGGCTCATCGGTCCCACAATTTACGGGTAGATTCAAGGACATTTGGACCTGGCCATGCACATAAAAAACCCCGTCCCCTAACTGGAACGGAAAGAACATCAACATCTTACCCCCCTAAACCCTGGACAAACAGTAAATGAACAACCAAGCATACTGCCCATCCATGTATTTTGATGCTGTGAGGACCCACAGCCTAACCTCAACTGTGGCTCACCACAAATGTGGAGAGGACTCCAGACTATCCCGCGTTATCACAAATGACTGTACAGTGCCTCCAGCACCCCCTACCACTCCTAGGACAGGTCATCTTGAATGCAGAAACTGAACAATAGTGTGTGTATTTGCCCCATGAATCAGGTAGTCGGTTCCTCTGATTGTATCACCACTGGGTCTGTTTGAGTGTCTGTTACTAACCCACTCTGCTCCTCAGGTGAGGCCCTGGCCATGGTGCCATCTTCCTGTACAACAATGCATCTATTGTCCTGGACCTCTGGGGTCACTGAGTCTCTAGCTGCAGGCAGTCCCCGGGTTCTCCAGTTAGTACTACGCATCCTGCCCGTGCTCTTGACTGCCAGGAGCCCCCCGTTCACATGGGACCTTGTCGCACACTTCTAACCATCGCCACACGTCTTCAGGAGAATCAAAGAAGTGGGAATTTCCCCCCGAGACCACCTGAAAGTGGGCTGGGAACAGCAACATATATCAAAGTCCCAGAGAATGGAACTTGCTTTTGATTTCCAAGAAGTTTTTTCGACTTGTACGCACTTTGAGTGTAATCAGGGTATCAGTGTCATCAGCTTCTCGGGCTGCTCTTAACACATAGTCCCTGTCTCTTGGGGGAGCCCCCGGCTTAGGAGGGGCAACCAGTGCCTAGTGCTCCCACTCGACTGCAAAGAATGGCTAGAGGCCTACAGGCCTCTGTCTCTGTTCCCTCCGCTCGCTCTGGGAAGCCCAGCAGGTGTGAGTTATTCCGGCGGGATCTCCTTTTGGCGTCCTCCACCCTTGCCTCCAGTGATGTAGTTTTGGAGGTGACGGTGGCCAGTTGTCGGTTAAACATCGCAGAGTCCCAAGAAGGCTGCCAACACTTCCTGGTTTGAAGTGTTGGCAGCCAATCAGATTTCAGCATGAGATCGGGTGGGGTCGCGGATCCTCCACGTCCCTATATATACAATTGGCTTTTTCTCTTATAGTTTTCAAAAACTGCTGAACGGATTTATGCCAGTTTACAAAAAAGTTTACCAAAAAGTTGCTTTCTGTATCAACGGCTACCTTTCTGCCAAATTTACAGAAGCCCAGGAGTTTGTAGTAGGGAAGTGCTTTGGCGCTCGTAAAATGCTAAGAAAGATGCTGGACCTCCTCCCTGTTGAATAACGCAAAACGGTGGTTCATGCGTTGGTAAAATCCCAATTACACTACTATAATGTGCTGTACTTGGGAGCTACCAAAGGGAGCTTAAAAAAAACTCCAAAGAGTGCAAAATACGGCGGCTCGCCTGGTCCTTAACCTCCTCAGAAGGGTATCTGCAACAGCGGCTTTAGCCACTCTTCACTGGCTTCCGCTGGAAAAGAGAATTCGCTTTAAGGCTCTCTGTTTCTGCCACAGGATTCTATCCCTGAAAGGTCCCCTGATACAGCCCTACTCCCCGCGGCACCATTTGAGATCTTCTAAGGCTTATTTTGTGCAAATCCCCAAGGTCCCAAGGGCCAGACTGGGGGCATGCTCCTTCTCCTTCCTAGAGGCTAAGGCATGGAATTCCCTTCCGGCACTGTTAAGAACCAAACCCTCTGAAACTCTGTTCAGAATCTTTTAAAAACCTGAATCTTTAGTTCCGATTAACTGCCCGCTTGGGCCTTCTCTCTCTCACTCTTCTCCTGGGTCTCACTGCAGTTTGGTCATGGTTTTAGCGCGGAGACACACCGTTATGGTGTAACCAGGCACTTTACAAATCCACATATTATTATTATATTTTATCCAATGCAGCCCTAGATCCCATGGGAGCAAACGTATTGCTAGACTTAAAAGGTTACCAGGTCATCTTCATTCATTTTTCTGTGTCCGTAGTCACACACTGGTCAAGTGATTCCTGCAACTCTAATGGTCGCTACTCAATTGGATGTTGTCAGCATAAATGTGAAATCCCATCCCACAAGAGGCAAGTAGATCATGAAATGGTTTCACATTGATATTAAAAAGTAGTGTAGACGGAGGGGAACCCTATGGAGCCCCATAGTAGAAAGGTATGGGATCAGTGTATTCTCCATTCCTGGATACCTGAAATGAGTGATTTGAAACAAACACCTCAATTCACTTTAGGGCATCTGGTGTGATCCCTGCAGCATATTCAAAGGGGATGAAGAAGGGGCGGTGGCCATAAAATCGGAAGCAGCTGATGGGTCCGAGAATTCCAGCATTGCCCCAGAACCTTCATCCGCTGCAATGAGCATCGTTTACCTTGTATCCAATAGGTCTATCTCTGTGTTCCTGTCAGATCTAATGCCGTACTGCTACTTACCTCACAAATTGTTTCTGCTTAAGGTGCAAAGAGTTGACTAGTCTCCACTTGCTCCAGGATTTTTACCAAGAAAGCTGTTCTGGGAATTGATCTTCAACAGGCTGGGTCCTCTGGATCTAATGATGATTTTGTTTTTCTTAACAGGAACTACACCTATTAATGTTTTAGACAATCTGGAATACACCCCTCTATAAGAGAACTATTAATTATCTCAACAATGATAAGCAATAGGACAGGGGGATAATTTCTTTATAAAAGAAGACTGCCTCGACACGGAGTGGGATTCATAGTCCTAATTATAAGCTCTATCCTGAGGTTACTTTGGCCAGTGAAAAATTTGAGAGTAGATCAGACGCAGACATGGGACAGATTAGAGAAACATTTTCATTGCAAATTTCCTCACATCGTCTAATTTTCTCACTAAAATAATTCTGAATGTTGGGTACTGAAAGTACTTTATGAAAGAAGTTACTCATTTTGGAGGATAGTGAGCCCTAGAAACTGCTCCAAGAATCTTGAGTTCTTTAGTGCTGCTAGCAATGTTGACATAGTTTAATAAACCCGCATCTGGTCTCTTTCTGCACCCTGCTGCCCGCTGCCAGAGGGGACTCCAGCCCCCAGTAACCGTCGCGCCAGGAGGCGCCTACGTCAGGACAGAGCACCCGGAGGCGCTTTAAATCAACACAGGACTCCCGCTGCGCGGGAGCCCGCATCTTGTCTCTTTCTGCACCCTGCTGCCCGCTGCCAGAGGGGACTCCAGCCCCCAGTAACCATCGCGCCAGGAGGCACCTACTTCAGGACAGAGCGCCCGGAGGCGCTTTAAATCATCACGGGACTCCCGGTGCACGGGCGTGCCCGGGCCAAGGGCAGGCCCGTCAAAGCCCGTCAAAGCCCGGAGGAGGCTGGGCTGGGCTACCCCCGACCTTGGTTTCACCACTACGCAAACCTGCTTATTCATCGTATCTCCGTCTAAGGAACAAGGTACTGTTAATTGCTGCCCTACAGTGGCATTCTGCTTTGTCACTACATCCTCTTGGGATATTGATTTTGAACTAACATAGAACTAATTTTGTGTGGCCGTAAAAAGTCCCAGAATGGGAAAGCGAAAGGAGCAAGCTACTAAGCTAAAGGTTGCGAAGAAGAGTAACAAGGCCACAAATGGCACTGAAGGTCATAAAGATAGGAGTGGGGGGGGGGTACTTGACCGTATTGATTAGTCTTTTATCAGAATGTGAAGGTATCCTTGAATCTAACACCCCATGTGTCCCAGTACATAGTACACAACCTACATACAGCATTTTTAATGGCCGCAACAAGCTACCCTCTAATAGTGAGAATGATGGGACCAGTCAGACAGCTGCACATAGCTCTACCCCGAACGCAGTTGGAAACACAGCCATAGAAGGGGTAGTATCAGTAGACGACCTCTCCATCTTTCAATGTAGTAACAGCTATGCCCCACTCTCAGATACGGCTGTTCTTGTGGACGGGTCTAATGAAATCAGAAGTGAGTCATTTAAAGAAAGGCCTATGATTAAAAGACGATTAAAAAGGAAGGCTCATTTAATGACCAGCCCAGTCCAGCCCCCCGCAGCAGGGGGAAATCGGTCCCCTGCAGAGATATTAAAGACAATCAGTTAAAATCTATAAGCAGTGACCCCCATGTGCCGAACGCACTATCTGCACAGTTACTGAATCTGACTATAGAAATAAAAGCACTTAAGGTAGTTGCGGGCCAGCTTTCCGAATCCTTTACCAGGGTGCATAACGTAGTTCAAACATTAAAAGATAAACTAGGATGTCAATCTCCATCTAGGGTACATGACATGGGAGGGCAGCACCACACACAACCATCGGCAAGGGGTTATTCGGCCATTACCAATGTCGTTGGGGGTGACAGTGCCAGCAAGATAAACACTGGGAGGGCCACAGGAGCCCACAGCCCTCGGAACGGGAAGGGGGGGGGGACATAGTAAATAGGATGGTGCACTTAAACCTTCCAGCCTCAAAACCACTGATGGCTCCATCAACAAGCACTTCATCTTTGCATGCCAGTAGGCATTCCTTACCGCACAGCAGAGGCATTAATCCAGTGCAGAAAAGTATAATAAATATATGATCAATGTACCCAAGCCCGCACCTGGATTATTTACAGAGGATGAGGTTTCCCTTATTAACAAAACCATTCATTGGATACGGAAAGTGCTGGGATGCCGTGCCATAATAAAGGACGACATTGTTGGGGCCAAACGATATTCTACTCCGGGGGTTGAAACGGATGTCATTGCCTCAACTTTACCACACCAAGATTTGGTTGAGAATGTGGTAGCCTACGATCTACGGACACAACATCTTTTCGCAACAGCCATTCGCCTTAAACTCAGCCCACCTGAAGGAAACACCAAATCTACCCCAAAAGTCCTGCAGCCCCCTATCAACCTGCGTCTACGCTTAGCGAGGTTGATTGACGGCATCCCCCGGCCAATGGGTATTGTACATTGGCAGGTCCGAGAGAATGCACCAGCAATTCATCTACCACACTTCTGATAGGGAATCCCATAATTTGTCCAGACCAAGACGATAGGGTTGTGAATCACCCTAATTACGATTCTGGCCTCGTACCATCCAATGTCCTGCTGATTAAGAATACATACTTAATGTCGCGCACCATCTCCTTATTATCACGGAACATTGCGGGGTTGAGAAACAGGGGGGATGTCCCCGACTGGAAAGTATTCATAGGAAAACATGATGTACATGCCTTTCAGGAAACCTGGGCAATAGATCCGCTTTTTCACCCGGGTTATTTAAATTATTGCATTCCTGCTACCCGGGGTGATAGGGGCCGCCCATCAGGGGGCCTCACAATCTGGGTCAAGCAAGACATAGGTCTTAAGATCCGGGTCCTACCTTTTGATTCCAATGACTTTCTTGCACTTATGGTGTCGCTTGGGCCTCATGGTACTTGTGCCTTAGTGAATGTATATGCTAGAGGCCGGAGTTGGGGACGAAGATCAGAAACCATCAACGCCCTGGGTGAAATGTTAGAAACCCTCCCAGGGGATTCTGGTGTTGTAGTTGTTGGTGAGTTAAACACCACTTTCGAACCGCTCGATAACGAAGATAATGACCTAGCGAGGGAAGAGGATGAAAACTGGGGGGTCCCAGCATTGGAATTAAACCCGATTAAACGTTGGACCGAGGCCGCAATTCAACTAAAAGCACTGTGTCTGGAGCACGGCCTTAGGGCAGCCAATGGCTGGTCCATCTCGGATAGACACGGTTTAGATACCTTCAGTAACGGCTACCACTCTAGCCGTATTGACTACCTCTTAGTCAGCTTGAATTTATGGTACACTTTCGAGGACTTGACCATACACGCACGCTCTATGCGCGATCATGATCCGCTCTGCTCACTGTTTAGATTTAAGGATCTTAGTGTACCGGAGGCACCAGCTACATTATCCATAGTGAGCGATCTTTTAGTCTGTAACAACATGCGCCGAGTTAAATGGCCTAAAATCCTAACATGTCCAGAAATACTAACCACTATAAGTAGCGAGCTCGAATGTACAACTAAATTGATGGAGACTCGCCACTTTACCCCTGAATCGACCATAGAATTCACAGAGCTGCACAACTTATTCTTTTCAAAGATACGCTGCCACTTTCAAAAACAGAGCAAGTATAGGACGAAGCATAACCTGCCTAAATACCAATGGTACAACCACGAGTGCAGAAGTGCACGTAAAAATCTTGGTGAGTCAATTAAGTCGGGGAGTGGGGACAGATGGCAGGAACTAAAGTCCACCAGCTATAGCAAAAACTCTAAATGGTTTTGGAATGTGGTTAAATGGGGCAGGGGAGGAGTAGCACAGTCACTGGATAACCACGTTGACCCCGATGTGTGGGTTAACTTTTTTGCCTCCCAATATGCCGAGGAAGAAGCTGATGATGGGGTACCATCCCTAATCCACCATTTCCCCTCTGCTATAGTTTTTAACAAGGAAGACGTTAGTCGTGCACTCAGGGCCCTAACTGGTGGCAGGGCACCGGGCCTAGATTGCATTCCCGCAGACATTTTCTTGCACGACAAGTCCAAATGGTCTACTTACATACTTCTATCTGCCAACGCCATAGCCCAAGGAGCACCAATTCCGCATACCTGGCGGGGGGCGGAGATAATACCCATTTACAAAAAGGGAGATAAATCCTTGCCTTGGTAACTATAGGCCAATTAGCCTTATAGATTGCATGCAGAAAGTGGTGGCTAGGCTTGTTCTAACCAAGGTCCAGGACTGGATTGATGATCATGCTGCTCTCTCCCATCTACAGGCAGGTTTCAGGGCCCGCATTAGCACCATAGATCAGGTGTTCCACTTCGTTCTTATTTACTGGCGTATAGTTATCCACTGCAAGGGCAGCATGTACGCCGCCTTTGTCGATTTAAAATCCGCCTTTGACATGGTATCTAGGAACAAATTGTGGGAGGTCCTGCAGGAGATGGGGCTGCCTTTAGATCTGCTCTCCCTAATTGTCCGTCTCCATGAGGACAATTTTTGCACAAATACGGTGGGGGGGCGGCAGGAAATAAGACTGATCCTTTCCCTGTGTGCAAGGGCGTTCGTCAGGGATGCGTGCTAGCACCGACTCTGTTCTCTCTATTTATAAATGGTGTTGCAGATTTCCTTGGTGCCATTCACATTGATGCAGGGTTAGCTGGAAGGAAAATTCTCATCCTCATGTTTGCGGATGATACGCTGATAATCTCCAAAACACCTAGTGGATTGCAGCGTGCCCTCAACCGCTACGAAGAGTTTTGTCTTTTGAGAGGCCTTAAAATCAACGCCGCAAAGACAAAACTCATGGCATTTAACCAGCAGGGGGAAAATAATGATGGATGGGCTCCCCCTGGAGCAGATGGACGCTTTTGTCTATCTGGGCATCAAACTTCGTAAGGACATGAGGTGGAAGCCTCACATTGAAGCCATGGCACTAAAGCACCGACAGTTAGCAGGCACTCTTAGAAAGGAAGTTAAGACCTCTCTGACGAAACCCATTAGCCCGGCTCTTCAAATTTATAATAGCAAAGTGGTGAGCTCAGCCCTCTATGGGGCTGAGCTGTGGGGCCTAGAAATCCTGAATCAGCTCACACTAGCAGAGAACGCCTTCTTACGTGCAATCACTAGCCTCCCACAGAGCACACCCACCCTCCCCCTAAGGAATGATCTGGGTAGGAAAGCTGTAAAGGACCATGCTAGGCTTCGCCCGATTCTATACTGGCGATGACTATGGGTCACGCAGGAACTGTCAGTATACACTGAGGGCTTAAGGGATGTTATTAATACGGATCAATTTCATAAAATTAGTTGGCTGCGAGACCTGAAAGACATGTTTTATAAAATTTGTCTATCACACTTGTGGGATCTCCCCTTCACTTCGACATTCCCTTCGAAAAAAATTCTCAAAGAGATTTACTGGGAAATGGTTGCACAAGAAGAATTCAGATCTCACGACGCTTCCACACTCACGGGGCTCTTCCTTCAAATTAAACCATACCCGAGCCAAGAGTCATACTGGGATAAAATCACAAAGCCTTTGGATCGGAAACTTTACTTCCAATTTAGATCTGGCACTTTGCCGTTGAAGTCTTTCTCATCCAAATGGCTTCGCACCGGGGATAACAAATGCCCTGTCTGCGTCAAACAAATAGAATCATATTCCTTTGTGCTCTTTGCCTGCCCTGCTTACGCGAGGCCGCGGAAAGTTTGGCTGGCCCAGCTCTGTAAGAATCTGGGCACACGATTATGCAAAGAAGCCTTACGAATTCTACGCTCCGACTCTTCTCCCAGGTATGCAATCCCTGTGGCCAAGTTTTTGAGGTGGATGTGGCAGACCCGCTCTAAATTAGCTAAGGCTAGCAATTCCCCTCACTGAAATTACTTATTATCCAACACGAATATAGGGGTAAACTAGGCTCATTTAAGCTCAACCGGGCATATGAGATCGATTTCAATCAATGTGTTATTTTTAGCCTTGTTTTAATATGTAACTCTTGAAAAGATGGCTCTACTCGCTTTTTTGCACAAATGTATTAACTTGGATTTTAATTTCGATCTTAACTTTTGTATTCTGGAGCTATTTTTAATCTGTTTTTATATGTATGTGCTTTTATGACTTGTTCAGTCGAAAAAAGCTATCTTGATGATAATGATGATAAATGTTTTCTAAGCAAACTAATATTGTGATTGTCCATCTCCAGGCCAGATTTCCACCATCTTGCTGTAGTTGAATGTTGAGGGCTTTAGTCACACATCCTTAGTGGACTATCTTTGGGATGGCCATGATTTTTCTTGACCTGACACCTCTGGGGCAGGGGCTAGGGTGCCCACATATATCTTCCAAACGTCTGTTATAGATAAGTACACAATATTCGATTTTGATGGGTGAAAAATGCTTGAATTGTTCGGTTAGCAGAAGGTGTTGCAATGGCATGTGAGAGTTAGTAATGTTTTAGAGATTTTCTTAGAGGTCGTGGATAGCTGGACACCCCTCCTTTAACAGGTATAGGCATTTAATGAGGACATGCACAGTCCATGGCTGTGGAATAATACTCATATTGGCGAATGCAGATTCTCAGAGGGCTACAGTCAATTGTGTGTCCTTTTTCTTGAATGGGAGACCCTATACATTGTCTAAACCCAACTCCTTCTTCAAGATTATAAAAAAAAGGTCCAAGCTTGGCCTTTTGATCTGCGTTTTCGATTAATATCACCATCTTTCCTAATGTGCTGGCCTTGATACAGGAAGAACAAAATCATGAAAATCATTTTCAAATACTGTACTGGACTCGGAGGTCTATAAATGCATGCAAAAGTTTAATAGTTCATGTCTAGGGAGTCACATGAAGCTTTCCTAGGATTGGCTCAAACAAGTTATAGGATACTCTCAGCAGTTGAGAAACCTATTGCATCCTATTTACAATAAGTGCCACACTCCCACCTTTCTTAGTCTATCTATTCTCTGAAATAAAAGATGAATTGTCAGGAGCTTAGAGTGTAACTAAACCACTGAGAGATCGGAGAGCCAGGTTTCGGCATCCGCCAAAACTCCCCAATTATTCTCCTCAAGAGGGTCTCAAAACCTCCCCATCGATCATATAGGGTTATACTAACTTTATGGGGGCTACCGTGATCACCCAAAATTTCAAAACGTTTTTTCAGGAATGGAGACGCCAAACCTAACACCAAATCATAACCAGCAACCAGACTGAAAAAGTGCTCCGGACTTATATGTGTAACATGTGGAGTTCTCGAATACAGTTGCAAGTCCCCATTTAGCTGCGAGGCCAAGTTCAACCCCATTTTTCCTGGGTGTTGTGTTGAAAAGCATCATGCAAATTTTGAAAATTATGCAGTGTAATCGGGGGAGGGGGGCCTTAATATTTACAGAGATGCTTTCTTGAATTTGAAGAACTGGTCTGGTCTACAGTACTTTTTAAAGCGATTTTCCATAATTCCTAGGTGGCAGAGTTAATCAGTTACACTCTCACTAGAAAGGAGTTTAATAGGTATGGCTGGGTGAGCCACCCAAGAATACAGAATTTCAATCTAAGTTAAGGGGGCAGACCTATCGGATTTTGATCTGTTCGCCTCCCAAGCCTTTAAAATGTAAAGTTACCACCGCACATTCAGAAATTTGTTGGCTGCAACAAGCTATGAGGGTCCTGTTGACTACGAAACAGACTGAGGAGACATGCCCTCTTGAGGCCGTATAGTCCTGCATGTGTACCTGTGCAACCTTTTTTATTGCCTGTAACACATTTTTGGTGACATGCTGCCCATGTGCCACCAAGGAATGCTGGGTGATGTAGCCCCCTGGAATAGCAGTCTAACAAACTGGGACTCACCATGGACTGTTAGCCCACAACAATGGTACTGAAATTCTTTATCAATACAAAGCTTACCGAAATAACAAACAAGACAATATAACAGTCAATAAAGTCTATAAAGGTAGTAAAAGAAACGTTTATTTAAAAAAAAAAATTTAAAAAATGAATTTTTTCTAGAATACAAAACGGTGTTTAAAAAGAAATATTTTACAAATACTCAAGTTCATAATCATAACTCTTTATTCGGTTTTCACAAATAAAACCATGAAAGACAAATATAAAAAAAATACAATTCATCACAACTTAAAATGCCCAAGGATTGTGCATACCTAAAAACACACTAGGACCTCAATATCCATCACCTTAGAGACAAGGCCATTGTTAACACCCTATCATCAATTGATTAATACATACAGAGTATAAAAACGCTACATATTAGCCTACAACAAAAAACAATAACAAACATTTAAGACCCATAAAATGGCTATAAAGTTGGCACAGTTTCAAAAATCAAGCACCTTTCTAATAGCCATTGCTGCAGGTAAAGATGGGTAACCACGTAACAGGTTAGCTAGTTCTTTAATAATTGTAAAAACAGCATAGCTGGGCGTACCTCCTTAAAATTCATCTTTTTTAAGAGAAAGGTAATTAAGGCCCTACGTGAGTTCGTATAAAAAGCACAAAGCATGAAATAATGTATCAGATCTTGTGGTGACACATGGTCATACTCACAAGGAGTTGCACATTTCCCACCAGACCAACCTTTTGGGATTGACAAAGACAGCTGTATTAGATTGAACATAAAGTGTAATGATAAACAATGTCTAGGGGCGGTGACCAGGAATAAATAAGGCTTGGCATGGGGTACAGTCTTGAGTAGCATATATGCTTTAACAGAAGGCTTAGAGAGGTCTAGGTCGTCCCCAGCAGTCTGACGCTACAACATAAAAGGTACCCTGGTCCACACCAGGTCAGATTTAGTAATTTTCTCAGGATTAACCAATAAATCCCAACAGCCCAATTGAGTGAACATTTTGTCTGAATATTTTAACCAGGGAATAAGCTCTGCTTTGTTTAGGGAAAGACAGTACCATATTATGGCTTGATTCAATTTTGTCTCTTTATTTAACCAAATGGTAAAAGGGGGCAGAGGGTCAAAATAACCGAAAGATAGCACAGACCCAGCTGTTGATGGGCAATATACGCAGGGATGAACTGAGGGGCATTCAGATATCTCCTGAAAAACAGATTTTCTACAATTCGCAACGTAGATAAGTCAGAATAGCCCCAGATGTCGCTACCATAGACCACTGCGGAAACACCTTTTGCTATACATATATATATATAAATATATATATATACACACACAGGCACACCTATGCACTTTTATTCATGGGGTAGTGGGAGAAGGAGGTGGCATGGACCAAATAAAATTAACATTTTACCTAAAAGATTGCTCTATGGACTCGTTTCATAGATGACTTGTTTATTTTGTGGGAAGGAACTGAATCTGAACTGAACACCTTCTTGGAAAAACTCAACTGCAATGATCTTATCTTGCAATTCACGAACAGGCAGAGTCGTTCACACTGTGAATTTCTGGACGTGGAAATGGAGGTAATTGGGGACTTAATAACTACTAGGGATTCACAGAAAACAGACTGCCACTAATTCTTTATTGCATGCAAACAGTGGTCACCCAGTTGCCTTTAAATGGAGCATCCCATATAGCCGATGTTAAGGGCCAAGAGACTATGCTCTTCGGAAGAACTTTACAATAAAGAGGTATGCAATATGGTGAGCGCTTCCTTAGAAGGGGATATCCCAGAAATGTTTTAGAGGATGCCAAAAAGAGAGCCAGTGAAAAAACACGGGACCAGTAATTGTATGTCCAAGGTAATGATCTAAACAAAAAGGACCATGAGGTGAAACGATTATTCTTGAACTTTGACATGGCACAATCAAGCATTAAAAGAATCTTACAAAACAATTGGCACATCCTAAGAAAGGAAAGGACATCTTGAAAACTTTGTACGAATTGGTCCGCAGATAACTTCAAAAAAAGTAAAATCCTTAGGATACATTTTAACTTCCAGCCTTTATGACCCTAAGAAGGATGTACAGATTGGCTTTCGGCAGATTTTTTGTTTAAATTTGTTTATTGGGTTTTAACATTTCACATACAGTTTGGCAAGTTGCTGATATAGGATACGAGCATGTATTTGTTAACGACTTTAGGTTTTCTGATTTGCGATATCTTTCCGTACATTACATAATGAACATTTAACGTTATTACATTTCGGTTGCTACATACTTGTTCATTCCATCTGCTGTGTCAGTATGTTTTCAGTAACATGACTGGGTTAGCATTCCCTTGGTTACGGAGTTATGTCTGTCCCCACATATGTTTATAGGTACAGTGCAATATTTTGTGGAGCGGGTGCGTTCCCTTGTGGCTAACACCGGCTTCGGAACTGCCGGCTGATATCGCTAACTTCTAACTTTGGGGGCGAACTGGGGTAGTTATGAGGGGACGGCGGGGGTGTTTGTCGGTGGTGGCTTCCGTGTGGTTGTTCATATTGTGACACCATAGTATGGTTGCGTATGTGTGGGGGGGTCACAGCGGGTATCCCTGGGTTATAGTGTGGTACTGACGGTCGGTACTACTGCGTTGTGCCTTCCGCGACGTGTCTGGCTTGTCCTGTTATGTTCTTTTAACTATCCGGTCGGGGGTAGATGTGGTGTCTGGGGCTGGGATGTCTCGGGTGATTCCGCACGTGTGGTTTCTTGTGTGAATTGGTGTAGTAGCTGTTCCCATTCCATAGATATTGGGTGTTTGCGTATTCCCCTCACTTCTTCGTCTTAGTACCTCTTCGTCAGCCGCGCCCCATTTCTTCATCGGGCCCACCCAGGCCTCTTCTGGGGGTCCCTTCGGGGCCCGCCAGTACATAGCTAGACCTCTCTTCGCCAGGAGAATAGCAAGAGACGTGAAGCGGTTCTGCACTTTGTCGAACTTTCTTCTTCTGAATACCCAGAGTGCACATGCCTCCCATGTGTAAATATCCGTGATATTTGTCGTTGTGCGGATTGTCTAGTGTATGTTGTCCCAATGCTGGTGTATTGTGGGGCAATCCCAGAACATATGTTTGAATCCCGCCTCGGGGGCCTGACATCGGGGGCATGCGAACCGCGTGTCTGGATAAAAGCGTTGGAGATGTTGCGGCGTGAGATATGCTCTGTGAAGTATGTTAAATTGTATGTTTTTGAATCGTGTGTTTCTGGACACTTTTTTTTTTAGATATTCTACGGCTTTTTCGCATTCCTTAATGTTGAACGACCTCCCTACTTCGTCCTCCCATGTCTGTCTCAGCGAGTGTAGAGGTTTGAGTTAGTTCCCGGATGGCTTTATAAAGCCAGGTAATTAGGTGCCTACCCGCTCCCATATGCAGGATCGTGTGCATTACCGGATGTGTCGGTGGTTCCCCCTCAGTCGAGTCTCAAAATTGGCAACTGCTGTCCAAGAGTAGTCTGTGCAGGAGGAATTGACCCGGAGGGAGGTCATATTCCTCCACTAGCTAGTTGTATGTCCGCAGTTGTCCGTCTGCAAATAAGGATTCCATCTCCGTTAGTGAGTGGTCGGTCCATACGTGCAGGGCTCGAGTAGTATAGTATTTGTCCTTGCGAGGGAACCCTACCAGTGGGAGTAGCGGGGAATATAGGGGCCTCCCTCTTGACATGCGATGTATCTTCAACATACACATGCGGGCTATTGATACCTGTATGGGTTAAGTACGCATTGGTCTGGTGCAGGGCATTAACAAATGCCGGATTGCCGGGAGAGGCACACGTCCCTCGCCAGGAAATGTTTCTCCTATGTGGCGCTCTGCTGTCCAGTGCGATAGCCATTGCAGCTGCGCTGCCAAGAAGTATGCCTCGAAGGACGGTGCTCCCAGTCCCCCCCGGTCCGTTGGCAGGTACAGAGTTGCCAGGGCTACCCTATGATGACCTGCTCTCCATATCAGGGAGGCGAGCAGCGTGTCTAGCTCCCTGAAGAAGGGGCGCGGGGGTATAACCGGAAGGTTAGCAAAGTGGTACAATAGTCTGTGGACTATTATCATTTTGGCTAGGGCCACTCGTCCAATTGGGGTTAGGGGTAATGCTTTCCAGAAGCCCACCGCCGTTCTTATTCCCGCTAGCGCTTTGCGGTGATTTCCTTCGTACAGGTCCCTGGGAGAGTGGTACAGTCTCACCCCTAGATATCTAGGCGCTTCAGCGCTCCAGGTTACTTTCTGATCTCCAATTGATATGTCGGGGGGCCAGATGGGGGCTCAGCGGGTAGATCGTGGATTTGTCCCCGTTGACTTTGAGGCCTGAGACCTCTGCAAATTCCCTCAATGTTGTCCAGATTGGGGTAAGGTCGCTAGTAATATCGCGTACATATAGCAGGAGGTCCTCTGCATACAGTGACACACAGTGAACCGTTCCTGCTATCGGGATACCCCATGCCTCGCCCTCCCGGCACAAACGTATCGCAAGTGGCTCCACTGCCAGTGCGAACAGTAGTGGGGAGAGGGGACACCCTTGTCTCGTACCCCTCTCTATTGGGAATGGGGTAGAGATGTATTTACCCATTCTCACCCTGGAAGTTAGGCCTGTATACAATAGCCACGTGTACGCTAGTAAGGTGGGTCCCAAGTTAACTCTGTGAAGGACTGCAAATAGATACGGCCACATAAGGGTGTCAAAGGCCTTTTCTAAGTGTAGAATCATGCATGCTGCTCTAGGGAACTGGGAGCCCGCTCCATCTTGTACATGGAACAGCCTACGTAAGTTTGGGATGTATTTCTACCCGGCACAAAACCACATTGGTCTGGGTGAATCAGTGGTGGGAGAATTTGGGTATAGCGATCCGCTAGTATTTTACCCAGTATTTTACAGTCTGCGTTCAGCAGTGTTATGGGCCTGTACGAGGCCGGGAGCTTTGGGTCCCTATACGGTTTTGGGAATGTCACCAAGATAGATTCCTGGAGTGATCCCGGGAGCTCGCCTCTTTCTAATGCATCCTCAAACATTGCCACTATGCGGGGAGTCAGATGGGCCGAAAAACTGCTGTAGTATTCTAACGGGAAACCGTCCATTCCCGGAGCTTTATTGCGCGCCAATGCTCTGATCGCCTGGGTGAATTCCGGGGTCGTGATCTTTGCTTCTAAGGCTTTTTTGTCTGATGTCGGAATGCGCGGTATGAGTAACGGGCGGAGAAAGTGGGCTATGGTTTGGTGAAAACTCCGCGCCAGGTTTTTGTAAATACCCAAGTAATAGTCGTGAAAGGCTTGCAGTATATCTACCTGCGAATATCTGTGGGTCCCGGTCCTATCCACTATCTCCGTAACCGGTTTCATTTCTGTGTCTTGTTTAGCTAACCAAGCTAAGAGCGCCCAAGTTCTATTACCTTCTCTGTGTGTCTTGGTTGCATAGGCCCTAAAATTATATTTACGGAGGTCTCTTATTGCCTCTGCGTGTGTCGTCTTGGCTGTCGCCACTTGGGCTGGCTACATTCGCACCCGCCTTTTTGGTTAGTGCCGCCAACGCAATTTCTGCACGTTGTAGTTCCTGTTCGAGCGTTTTCCGGAATCCTATTATTTGCTGTATACAATGTCCCCTAGCGGCTACTTTGAATGCATCCCATTCTATTAGCCTAGACGTTGCCGTGCCGGCATTTATTGCAGAGTAATCTCGGATGTTGTCCCCATGGTCATGGCGGAACACCTGGTCTGTGAGACAGTCTCGTGGTAGTTTCCAAGTGGGCACCGGGGTATGGGGCGGCTTCCATCTAAGGGTCAGCGTGTGTGCATCATGGTCCGATAGGACTCTGCCCAAATAATCTGTGTGTGGGACTTTGGGGAGCAGTGCCTTGGAGCAGAGAAATCTGTCCAGTCTTACTCGCAGATTATGGGGAATAGAATGAAAGGAATACAGTCTAGTATCAGGGTTCCGAGCCCGCCATGCATCTACTAGTGCCCAGTGCATTACCCATATTTGATATTGTTCTGTCTGTCTGTGCGCGGGGGATTGTGCTGGCGGGGGTGGGATCTGTCTAGGCGGTGGTCCAAAATACAATTGTAATCCTAAGAGCAATGGTATTGAGGTGTATTGGGCTAAGACCCCGGTAAGGTGTCCCCAGAATTTGTCTTGCTCAACGTTGGGAGCATATATACTCCCTAGTAGTATCGGCTGCCCTTCTAAGAGTCCCTCCAGTAAGGTGTACCGACCTTCCCTGTCCACTGTGCGGTTTTGTTCTCGAAAAGGAGTCCCCGGCCTGATCCAGATCAGGGTATCTCGGGCAAACGCTGAGTATGTTGTGGCACATATAATTCCCCGCCACTTCTTGCGCAGGCGTTTGACCTCTATTGTTGTTAAGTGTGTCTCCTGTAGGAGAGCTATCTGTGCCTGCTGCCTCTTGATATACGAGTATACTGCGTATCGTTTGCTCGCTGTATGCATGCCCCTGACGTTTAGCGTAAGGGCCGTTATGTCCGTATTGGGAATCTTGTTAGTCATACTGTTTTGTCCTTAGAGTGTAGGCTTTTTTGCTGTAGTGATGGATCCGTTCCTGGTGTCCCCCCTTCACTATGCCAACCATCTATATGCAATTCACCTTCCCGCTGGTATGTTGTGTTAGAGGTTGTTGGGGAGTGTGGTGTGGGGATAGGGGTGTAACTGAGTAACGGGGAGTATTCCCAACCTGAGGGACCTATCACTCGGGGTGATACGTCCAAACTAGACATTATACACTCTCCCTAGTGTGTTGATTGAGGGGTGTGTGCCTTCTCTGCTAGCCGCGTTCCTCGCCGCCGCCCGCGTTATAATACTATATATGTGGGATGCCGGCGGGGGTCCCCCCTCCCCCGCATGTGTTACCCGATTCTGATTTACAGTCCAGCAATGTTCAGCTTGCTTAGTCGTGCTTTCCCTCACCACCGTGACAATGTCCTCTGGCTGGGTACTTGGGCCTTGGCAGATACACCATTGCGCTTCTACCCTGTTCTATACCATCCATCAGACCAGTGTGTCCGCAGTTTGCGGAGTTACCAGTGGTGGAGTGACTGAGCCATCTCAGGAGGTGTTCGTGTCACTAACGTCTTCTTCTGATGTGAAGATGTGTGGTCCCTTTTCTCCGTCCAAACTCTCCAGTGTCGGTCCCAACTCTGCTGCCGCTTGCAGTGCTTTTCTACGCTCCGCTATTATTTGCTCGAGGTCTGGGTAGTTCCTTGTAGTGGTTCCAGGTCGCGGGCTCAGTTGCTTTAGGGTGACTCTCTTGTATTGCCGGCGCTTATTTCTGGAGGACCTGTTTCTGTGTCGTGCCACGGCTGTCCACTCCCGACAACCGCTGGTCTACCCAGTTGCACGCCTCCTTAGGGTCCGTGAAGAAGCTCGTAGTGCCAATCGTGAATAATTTTAAGGCGAGCGGGAAATAAGAGAGCGTATTGAATGTTCCTTTGTCGCAGGTTACGTTGACTTCCAGGAAAGTTGCCCGTTGTCTTTGGACCGCCCGGGAGTAATCCGGAAATAACATGACTTGTTTGTCCTCTACCCGGAGTGGCCCCTGTTGTCTGGCAGCTCGGAGTACGGCATCTCTGTCTTGGTAGTGTAACAATTTTAGTAGGAACGGCCTGGGCGGGGATCCCGGGGGAGGTCTTGGTGCAGGGACCCGGTGCACTCTTTCTACGGAGAAGAAAGGAGTCAGGTCCTTCGCCTGGGTGAACGTTTTGATCCACGATTCGATGTACCTTATGGGGTCTGCTCCCTCTGTTCCTTCTGGTAAATTCAGGATTCGTATATTGCTACGACGGGAGCGCCCCTCCAAGTCGTCTGCCTTGTCATCCAGGATCTTCACTCTTGATAGCAGGTCTTTCAAGGCTTCATGTTGTGACTGCACTTGTGGTTCAATTGTTTGGAGTGTTCTTTCCCCTTGTTTCACTTTGTCCGCTAGTTTCCGGTGGCCATCTCTAAGCAGATTAAGGTCCGTGGCTAGCGCTCTGAATCTGTCCTCCATAGTTACTCTAGAATGTTCAATGGCCACCAGGACCTTATCCAATTTATCTGACATAGACGCTGCGTGTGCAGTCTCCCCATTCCTAGTGAGTATTCTTGTTGTCTGGGGAGGACTGTCTTGTGTGGGCCGGTGTCTGCGAGGGTCCTGTGATGCGCTGACGCCCCATATTTTCGATACAGTTGATTCCTGGATATTTGCCGGTGTCGGGTTTAAGCTGTGTGCGACTGGGCAGTAGTTATTTTCTATATGTCTCTCTCTCTTACCCACAGGTTGGTTCTACGCAGTGTTCGCAAATGTCACTGGTGTCGGTTTTGGGCGTTCTGGCTTTTGTCTTTCCTTTGGCAATGCGTTAGTGTCGCTTACTTCGGTTGGTTTCTGGATTACTCGGTTGTCTGTTAGTGCCGTGACAAGCCACTACGTCGCTATATTGCGCACCTCGAGTGCTGGCCAAGCAGCACGGTTGGCTCCGTTATTGTCCAAATTGAAGTGCGCTTGTATGGAGTGTGGCCCGTGTGCTTTCCGTTTCTTGTATGCGGGTCCCTGCACCTCCTCAGGCTCTCTGCTCTTCCAGGAGCATTCGTTCAGAGGCCGTCTGACCTTCCCGTCGCGCGCCTCGAGGCCTGGCGCCGTGCAGATGGGGCCTGTGATTCTGTATGGGCGGGGAGGAGGGAAGAAGGTCATCTGTGTCTGCCAGGCGGGCTGATGAGGCCTCCTGGGAGGGATACTGGGCTGTGGGAGTGCCCTACAGTGTAGTTTGGTTCCGTTGTGGTGTTCACGCCAGGCCGTGTCTCCTATTGGGTTGTGTTCACAGGTGTTCCCCCGCCACCGGTCCCGGTCGCACTTTTACCTCCGGCTGCAACGGAGCTGATCTGGGTGCCGATGGGGTCACTCTGTTCTGTTGCCCATTCTGGTAAGACGTTAACACCTCTCCATCGGTCCTCCCGCCGCGCGCCTCGAGGCCCAGCGCCGTGCAGACGGGGCCTCTGATTCGGAGTGAGATGGGGGAGAGTGTGGAAGATGGGTTGCCAGCCCAGGCTGCTCCTGTCACCAGGGCGGGCTAGGCCCCTTGGCAGGGTGATCGGGCCGTGGAGGTGCCCCGCAGCGCGTCCGATTGCTTCCGCGGCCTGCGCTGGGCCGTGCTCTTGTCTTCGGTAATGTCAGGGCTGGTCAGGGTGTCGGAGGGGCTGGCACCGTGCAGACGGGGTCTGTGGTTCTGTGTGGGAGGGGGGGGGGGTGGAAGTCATCCGCGCCTACCAGGCGTGCAAGTGAAGTCTCCCGGAAGTAGTACTGGGCAGTGGGAGTGCTGGGTTCTGTTGTGGTCGTCACACCGGGCCGTGTCCTCTGCCGGGCTGTGCTCACAGTCGCTCCCCCACCACTAGTCCCAATTGCAGTCTCCCCTCCAGCAGCAACGGAGCCGATCTGGGTATCAGAGGGGGCCCGCTCCTTCTTATTGCCCCTTCCGATAATGCGCTGCCAGCCCCACTCCACAGGCCTTCCCCCTGCGCGCCTCGAGGCCCAGCGCCGTGCAGACGGGGCCTTTGATGCTGTGAAAATGGGGGAAGGGTGGAGGATGGGTGTCAGCCTGGGCTGTCGGTGTCCCCGAGGCGGGCCGGGCAAGGCCCCACTACAGGATTTTCGGGTTGTGGAGGTACCCCGCGGGGTGTCCGGGCCGCTCCCCTGCCGGGCCGCGATTTCACCTTCAGTAATGGCGAAGCTGGTCAGAGTGCCGGATGGCTGCTCCTTCCTGCTATCTACTCCAGCGATGCGCTGATTACGCCACTCTAAGCCCTCCAGGCCCCTGGTCTCGTGGGGATTTTCTCTTATCGTCCAGGCGCGGCCATATTGGTCACGGGCCCCCGCTCCTCTCAGTGGCGCTCGCGTTGGGGATAGCTTCTCCCGTGCTTCAATTTTAAGCCCAGAGCGACTTTTATTATTGTCGCCTTCTCTGGTGCTAATTTTGGCGGTTCATTAGGGTTCCGCTGGCATTGATGCGATACGATTGAGCGGGCCGCTGCTCGGAGCTTCAAGCAGACGCGTCCGCCATCATGGCCTTCTTGGCCACGCCCCCACGGCTTTCAGCAGATATGGGAGGTTTCATAAAGTGCAGCTCATGTAAAGCATGCAAGTATTGATATAATTGTAAGAATGATCAAACCTTTGAAGGTCATATGGTAACAATCAATGACAGAATTACTTGCAATACTGACCATGTTGTTTATGACTTCAGATGTGGCTGTGATAAGTTATATATTGGTAGCACCATCAATAAGTTAAAGCTGAGGATTTTACAACCCATAAGAGCGATAAAAAATGGAGACCAGAATTATCCGATGGCCTCCCACTTTGAACAATGTCATAGTCGATCCTTGAATACATTCAGCTATTGTGGAATTAAACATGTCAAGCCGCACCCAAGTGGAGGGGACAGAGAAAAAGAACTTCGAGAACAGGAATCCCGATTAATAATATCAATAGGAATGGAAATACCTTGGGGCCATAATGCTGATGCCGAACTATATGTCCATTTGTAACTATTATTGTGATATAGGGACTCTTTGACATTTTCAGCACTCGCCTTAGATATGTGTTTTATGCTCCATTTATCTATATTTATACACTGTACATTTTTACTCAAAAAAGGTTCTAAGGTACGAGTCATGAAATATAATTGAAGAAAAATTGATGTCACCATATCAGCATTATACATTCTATATACAGTAGGGTTGTGCACTTTAGCATCATGATCCTTAGCATTCTGAAGGATTTAAAACTATACGACCCATTGAGGATTGGTTGCTCATTATGTTCTTAGTACATCTATGTGCAAATGTGCAATTAAGCATCTTGCACGTTATGAATATGGTCTGGTTTACATGTACATAACAGAATTGTATAACTTTTTGTAGAAATTGGAAATTATGAGGACTGATCATGATGCACTTTATATTATGCATTTTTGGTAATGTGATCATGCAACATACATTTTAGAGTGGCTAGATATGTCACATAGATTCACGATAAATGTCCTAAGGAGGATAACAATTGTTGTAACCAAAGAGAATAGGGTGGCATAGCTCTTTTTAGGAATTGAGAACGGCTGATCATGATTGCACGACGCACTTTACATACACTGCGCAACTTAGATAACCCAGTTATGCAGCACAGAACTCTCCCTAGAAATTGGAAATTGTGAGGGCGGATCATGATTGTACGATGCACTTTATATATGTTACGCACTTTAAATAAGCCAGTTATGCAATAAGCACTTTATTGGGACTTGATAGGTCATTAGGACTTACATTAAATACCCTAAGGAGGATGAAACTTATTGGAGGATTTAAATTATGAGATTTGCACATATTTATGTACCGCAGTTTATGGCCATTATTCATTGAGCACTTTAGGCCAACTAAGTTATGCGGTAGGCATTATAAAGTAATCCTGCATATATTAATAATAGTACAGCTTTATAACAAAGGTAATAATAATAATAATCTTCATTCGGCAGTAGATACAGCCATAAATCAACATTGATTTCATTTGTTAGCAGCGTGTCATCCAAATGTGCAAAATCGCAAAAAGTCCAATTAGTCATTGTACACAGCTGGTTATCTTAACCTCATTAAGATACCTAAATCTTTTTTAACAATATTAATACTAGATCGTGCAAGCCGTGTACGAGGATTACAAAAAACAGTAAAGCAACACGGACATGCTGCAATTGGGGCCATAAAAGAAGCGATAATAGTCATTGAAAATTCATTTCATTTAAAACAGCAAGGCATTGTGCAATCTTGCGATTATCCTTATGAACTTCAATCACCTCTAGAGTTTCTTAACCTTAGTGCAGCTCTTAAAAAATTGGTAACACAAAAGAGTGTGCGAACGTTAGGTAGAAGCAGTAGGTACAATAGAGCTACACGGGCATGTCTAAAACTCAGATCTTTTAAATGTCCTTTGAGAAACAATCATCTAGGGTACTTAAAATGTTGACAGAGAAAAACGAAGTGTAGAGTTTCCTGTGGAGACCTATTGTCGCAGCCACAGGGACCGCTATCTTCTATATGTGAAATAAAACCAGAGGGGGAAGCCAGTAAATGGTGGAGTAGGTTCAGTCTAAAACGAGTGATTAAAAATCTATTGTGTGCACTTGTAACTAACGTTAAATAAGGCTCCATGCCCTGTACAGACTTAATAGGACGTGTGCTCTAACCAGGGGTTTCCTAAGTTCCTTTTCCTCCCGGTGGGCCTTGGCATATTTAAAGAACAAATCTTTGATGTTATTCTTGTCCTGCGGTTTCACGTTATCGTGTATGAAGAACATATCTGCTCTGCCTAGGGTGGTAAAGGTTTCCTTAATGTATCTTAACCAAGGAATTTTTAGCGCATGGTCAAGTGAGAGGCAGTCCTGCATAACTGCTCGGCTAAAGCCTGCCTCCTCACTGGACCATATCTTTTCCCAACATAGCAGGGGTTTACCAGCCACCGAGTCCATTATGTGCTTAGTACCAAATTCTTCATGTACTGAGTACGAGGGGGTGCCCTGGGAAACTTTCAAAATTCACCTAAGATATTTATTTTCTTCAGTTTGTAATTTATTCGCTACCTTATACCCCCATACCTCACTTCCATATAGGACCTTGGGGACACAAAAGGAGTTACATAACTTAAGAAATATCCTTGGATGCCATGTACCTAGTCTGTCGGCGTAGTTTGCAATAGCTCCCAATGATCTTTTCATGGCCAAAAGCTTCCCCTCCTGCATGTGTTTAAAATTGAGTTTCTCGTCAAATTAAATGCCCAAATAAGAGAATGCCAGGACCTTCGCTAAGCTGTGTATGCCTACTTTAAAATTATTGTGTCTACTGGCCCGTTTACCAATTTCCATAATGTACGATTTGGTTAGGTTCGGTGACAACTCCATCTCATTCATAAAAGACACAAACCCATCAAGTAAGACCTGCAGACCCCGTGGTGTTCGTGCTAGTAGTACCGCATCGTCCACATACAACAAAGGGACCGGTTTCATACCTGTTCTGGGGGTATCGGCCTGTAGGGCTGTCAAGGATGAGTCTAGTCCATTAATATATAACGTAAATAAAAAAGGGGACAATATACATCCTTGTCTGACCCTGCTTGAACATTTAAAAAGATTGGTAATTTTCCCTTCCTGAGTGTAGCTGACTGCGGCAGTAGTGTTAAAATGTAGGGTCATTAAAACATTTGTGATAGCTGGGTCAAACCCAAGGTCGCCAAGCACATTCCACAGTTTGCTGCGGTTCACCCGGTCGAAAGCCGATGTGAGGTCCATAAAGCCCAGAAAGAGCATTCCAGGTTTAGCTATTGTGTATTTTGCAATTAATAAGTAATGGTTAAGGCACTGGTCTGTGGTTGATTTTCCTATGCGAAACCCATATTGCACCTCCGAGATGATTCGATCGGTATCCGCCCAATCGGAGAGCCTATTTAATAAGACCCGACCAAGAACTTTCACTGTAGCATCAATAAGAGATATGGGGTGATAACAATGAGGGTTGTCCCTTTTCCCTTTCTTGAAGATCCGGACAATAGTGGCAGTAGACAACGAGGGAGGCATTACTGTTGTTACTGCAGCATTTAGACCCCTGGTGAGGACTGGGGCCCACACATCTGTTATTACGAAAAAGGTCCGGAGGAATTCCGTCTGGTCCAGGGGCCTTGTTCTGAGACAAGCCCTCAATTCCCAACCAACCTCATCAAGAGTGAAAATATTGGGTTCCGCTCTTTGAGGAGGATTTAAATCCTCTATGGGTTGCTTGCAATGGCCATGATTATAAACTGCCTCAAAGTGAGCCTTCCATTGCTCTGGGGTAATATTATGACTTAGTCCTGGTTTATCAGGTTCTTAAAAACAGGGGCAATTGATAACCCTCCAGAATCGGGTGCAGTCCTTTAGCTCGCATGCCTCTATTAGCTCCTCCCAAACTTGTTTTTGTAGCAAGCACTTCCGACCCTTAACGGCCCGCTTATAATTACTACGGCAGGTTGCCAACCAAGAGCTATCGCGTGGGGTCTGTTTCAGAGCACTCTTGAGTTGCTGCAAAGCCCAGGAGCACTCGCTCTCAAACCATCTCGGGAGTTCAGCGCGAGAGGTGGCTACCAGGGCTGTTAAACCCGCAACTGATTGTGCAATTGCAATAAATGCTTGGATAGTTTCTTCACCAGGGGCTTGCAGGTCTAAACACGTTAGAATATCTTGCTGGCATATTCTAAATAAAGATTTATTAAAAGTAGTGACGTCCAGCTGTGACCACCTAAAACGCCTCCCTTGATCGATTGCAGAAATCGTACCCCCATTTATCCTACGTGGGATAGCCTGGGTTCCTGGCACTGTGAGCACCAAGGTCAAAGGGTTGTGATCACTAAACAGGCTGTGTTCAATGTTAAAGGAAGATATAAACTGCCTCAAGGAAAAGGAAACAAAAACAAAATCAATAAATGTTGCACATCCCCTGCCTTTATAGGTTGGAGGTACCGAAGAATCTGGGGATTTGGCAGGCAAATCCAGAGTGTGTGTTAAACCATAAGTATTTAGGAGGACATTCAATTGCCGCCCTTCCGGGGTATGCTCCAAGTGCAGACTCTCGCTAATCATACATGTAGACCAATCTTGCAAGGTCATTGCTAAGTCTGGACATAAGTGACAGTTAAAATCTCCAAATAAAATTAGTTGTGCCTGGAGCAGACCTTCCCCCCCTGTATTTGCTCAAGGCGCCCACTTAATTCCGCACGACTTGCAGACCCGTGGTTCTTCCATATCGTGTTATAAAAATTAATTGTGAACTGATACGCTTTGCTCGTTAGTATGAGACCTTGTACTACTTTAGAGTCCCACATCAGAAGCTTCACTCTACTGTAAATCCTGAGGTCTGTGAAAATAATTAAACCACCCCTTGCCCGTCCTGTTCTTGAGGCCTCTGCAGGGCGAAAGAACGTTTTATAACCCTAAAGGAAAATAGTATTTTCAATCTCCCAGGTTTCCTGAATACCAATAACGTGAAAGTGTGTGATAAATTGGAGCCCCCTCCCAACAGCACATTTTGCAGCTAAGCCTGCCACGTTCCAAGAGACAATGTTTGTTATTCCCCCTCATCTGGATCTGGTTTTAAAAAGGGCAAATAGAGCCAGTAGGGGCTACCCTTTGGCTACCAGTCCCAAAAGTACTTGGGGGGGGCCTACGAAAAATGCCTACGTTTTCACCAAGGTTTAGCTCACTGTTCACAATCTCTGGGCTGGGGGTTTGACAAGTGCATCACTGGCATTACCTGTTCCTTCACACTCTTGCTGTCAATCTAAATCATTAAGGTCCCTCAGAGGAGCAAAGGGGTTAAATGTTGTCGGTAATGCCCTGCAAGAAAAAGGGCCCCCATCCTGAGTTGAGGGGTAGTGACTAGCTATGAGGTTGTGGGAGGGTCTATAAAAGAAAATGGGAGTGACTTTATGCCAGAGTCAAAAGAGAGGGGCTGGGAGGTCTGACACAAAATCTTACGGGCCAGTTCTGGAAATCTGAGTGTAACTATAACACTGTCACCCTCTAATGTTTTCCTGTACCTTTCTATCCAGGAAACCCTCCTAGCCATCAAAATATGCCTATGGTCCTCCACATTGAACCTGGCATGTTTGCTTAACCAGTGGGTTATTTTATTAATCAAATGGTCAGTAGACTTTTCCCTCTGAGTTCTGAGAGCTTGCACCCCTACCAGGACCACAGTGTTGGGGCAACAGGCTGGGGGGAGATCAATTACTGGCACACCAGGACTAGTGGGGGCAAATAAGCTATCTGTTGTTACTTCCCGTTGCTGCATCGAGGGGCACCGCTGAATCGGCTCCGGGCCACCGTGGAGAAGGTTAGGGAGTCGGGATTTGGGTAACCAGAGGAACGACACCACATGTTGTTGCCCCAATTACCCTTGAGGTGGCAGTAGGGATCTGGCTAGTATTTGGGATGGCTACAGGGGGAATTCCAGGTTGGGCTATCTGTAGCTGTGGGATGCCTGCAGGGAAGATTCCAAGTTGGCCTGTCTGTTGCTGTGTGATAGCCAGCATGGAATCTTGGGTGATGGAGACCAACGCTTTTTCGGCTCTACCTAGTGTATCTCTAGATTCTGACATAACTTTGGTGATTTTATTACAAAAGTTGGTCAGTAGGTCAGTCAGTACTTCCACGATTTTTTGTTTTAACAAAGCCCATGACTCTCCAACATCCCTCAAATCGACTGTGGCAATGCCCTCCCCTCTCTTAAGAGTCTCGGATTTCTTGTTAACTTGCCGCACCCTCTTGGTTGCCGGGGGACCCTCCAGATCTGCACCTTGACTAGAAACGATAGGTGTCCTCTTAGAGTTTTTGGAACCGGGGGTGGAATTACTGGAGCTGGTGCCAGGGACATTTTATTTATTTATTTATATAGCGCGACATTCATCCCGGTGGGATATCACGGCGCTGACGTAGCGGAATAGTGGTGCGTAGGGTCAGTGTAGCTATTGGATGTGGCATCAGTCTTTAGGGAATAAGTGTGTTTTGAATTTCTTCCTGAAAGTGGTGTATTCTTTAATCAGCCCAAGTTCAACTGGAAGCTTATTCCAGTGCAGTGCTGCGAGATACGAAAAGGTGCGACCTCCTGCCCTGGACTTTTTGATCCTTATCGTTTCGGCACGCGCTTGATGATGTGACCGTAGGCATCTGGGAGGGATGTAGAATCGTATTTTATTCTGAAGAATCTTAGGGCCAGTGTGGTGGAGTGCCTTATGGGTATGCCCTAAGAGCTTAAATCGTGCTCTTTGGCGCATGGGCAGCCAGTGAAGTTGTTTTAGGCAGTCCGTCGCTGAGCTATATTTGCCCTTGTTACACACCAATTTGGCTGCAGCGTTTTGCACCACCTGTAGGCGTTTGAAGTGGTAGTCTGGCATGCCCATAAAGAGAGCATTTCCGTAGTCCAGTCTGCTAACCAGCAGGGCCTGTGTGACTGTCCTTCTGCATTCTAGGGGGATCCAGGGAAAGAGCCTTTTAGAAGCTTCAGTATGGCGAAGCTTTTTCCACATAATGTTCGTACATGGTCCTGCATAGATAATTTGTTGTCAATTATCACACCCAAGTTTTTGCGCACTGCTTGGGTGCTGGGGCGTCTCCAAGTGAGTGGGGCCACCAGGATGCGTCCCAGATGTGGTTAGCTCCACCGAGGAGCAGAATTTCAGATCTGTCTGCGTTGAGCTTTAAGCAGTGGTCCGACATCCAGTTTGTCATTTCAGTGAGACAGCTACTAAGTTTTCTTTTCGTGGCCTCGTGCCCATCTCCAATGGCTATTGTTAGTTGCGTGTCATCCGCATAAGAGCACACACCGAATCCCCACTTCGTACCAATTTTTGCCAAGGGTGAGACATAGGCATTAAATCATTAAATAGAGTGGGGCTAAGGGATGCTCCCTGCGGGACGCCACAACTTAATATTTTTGGGCTTGAAGAGAAGACACCCAGTTGCACTGTTTGAGTTCTGTTGCTCAGAAACGAACTGAGCCATTGAAGGGCTTTTGCGTGTATCCCTTTTCCGTGCAGATTTCCTAGTAGGAGGTGGTGAGAGACCGTGTCGAACGCCGCCGACAGGTCTAAAAGGATCAGGGCCACAGCCTTACCCTGGTCCAGTAATGCTCTTACGCTATCCAAGACGGCCAGGAGGGTTGCTTCTGTGCTGTTGGCGGCCCTGAAGCCCGTTTGGGAGGGGTCTAGCAGGTCATTGTCTTCTAAATAGTTAGACAGCTGTCTATTGACCAACTTCTACATTACCTTGGAGAGGTATGGGAGTTGGGAAATTGGCCTATAATTGACCGGGTTGGTCACATCTGAGCCCGCCTTCTTCAGTAGAGGGGTTACTATGGCCTGTTTCCAGATCTCAGGGGAGACTGCCGTTTCTAGAGATTTGTTAAATAGCTGCGTAATGAATGGGGTAAGGGTAGGTATGATCTGCCTAAAAATAAAGTGTGGACAAGGATCAAGGGGCGATCCCGATTTAACTTCTCCCATAGTCTTGGCGACTTCTTCTTCAGTGAACGGGGCGAAGCTGCCCAGTTGTGCATGAGCTTCGGAATGAGGGTCCGTACTTTCCCAATTAGTGGGGTCTGCTGGGGCATTAATATTAAATGTCGAATAAATTGTGCTTATTTTCTTTATGAAGAAGTTGCTGATTATTTCACAGCCTTCTGCTGAGGGATGCAGAGTTTGGGACATGCAGGTCGGTTTGCATAACTCGTACGATTTTATATAGCTCTCTTACTGAATTGCTGTTTTCGTTTATTCTTGGAGCAAAATGTCCTTTTTGCTTTTTTGATAGCGTGATTATAGTTCTTAAGATCGGTTTTGTAAGATAACTTGTCAATGTCTGATCTGGACATTCTCCAATTATGTTCCAATGTTTTGCACTTCTTTTTAGTGTCTTAAGTTCTGGTGTGTACCACTTTTCTGATATAGTTCTTTTCGTGGATTTAGATTTAAGTTTGGGAACACATAGATCCAATGTGTTGGTGATCTCCCTTTTGAGATTCGCTGCGCCTCTGTCAGTGGGAAGGGTTCCTAACTCTTCAAGATTGTCAGTTGACCAATGGAGCTGAAATGAGTCGGTGGTGACTCGTTTCCAGGCTCTGTATGTTCCGTGCGTGGGTATGGGAGCTCTAGTAGGTATCGCAGGTTGGGTAAATGAGAAGGTAATTGAGTGGTCCGTCCAGGTGACGGGTTTAATCTCCTCAATCGTAGTGGACTCAATATTAGTAAACAATAAGTCCAATGTGTGACCTGCGTTGTGTGTGGGACCCTGGATCCATTGTTTAAGTTGGAGGATCTGCATGTCGTTGTTCAGGTGTGTGGCCACCGAGTTTTCTAGCTTTTCGAAGTGCACATTGAAATCTCCGACCATCATAAAGTTTTTGTATTTTAGGCAGGCGGGGAATAGCTGTGTGAGCAGCTTGGCGCTGAATTCTGCTTGGTAACCAGGGGGATTATAAATCACGGCTCCACCTAGTAGAATGTGGTTCCCTCTAGATACTTTAAATGGTAGTAGTTCGTGCTCTCCGAGCTGGGCTACTGTGATAGGGAGACAGTTGAGGTCGTCTTTAAATAGGATAGCAAGCCCCCCTCCCTTTCGTTCTTTCCTATCTTGTCTTAATATTATATATTTAGGGGGTAGGGCGTTTGCAATATCAGGGCAGTTATTTCCGTCCAGCCAGGTTTCGGTAATAAAGACTAGGTCGGGATCTATCTCTTTGATAGTGTCCCAGATCTCGAAAGAGTGCTTGGGTACCGATCTAGCATTGAAATATATGCATTTGAGTTTTGGCTGGTTACCCATTTCTTTGTGTGGCCGCTCGATCCGTGCTAAGCTACACCATTTACAGTTTATGCATGAGAATGGCCCTTCAGTGTGTTCTGGTGATGCTTTTATGCACATTGCGTGCGTGACAGGGGCATGTCTGTTTAACGCCATGAGTGCGTCTCTAGAGTAGGCGAGCGGGCTCTTGAGCTCTGTATTGTGAGGAGCAGGGGTCCTGGCCCCTGGTCCCGGCCGGTCGCGGACGTGCACAGACGGGCTTGCCAGCGGCGCGCCCGCTGCACGCACGCTGCACGCACGCTGGCACATTGGTCTAAGTAGAGGGGCAGGCGGAAGGACTACTCCGCCCCCTCTTTGACCGGAAATGCCCTGCGAGTGGTTTGCAGCTGTTAACCACGCCCTCCACACAAACAGCGATCAGCTGCGGGGACTGAGGCGGGAAACAGAAACCAGTGCAAAATATGCAAGTAAGCAAAGTGAAACTCTTTTTCTCTAAAAAGTCAGTTAAAAAACACGCTTAAAAAGATTAAAACAGCTTTGACATAATGGTCGCTTTAGCCAAAAACAGTAGTTAGTGAAGTCATCACATCTAAATCCAACTGTACTGTACCCAGTGCTCCATCCGGTGATTTTGGGTTGGCCATGCTTGTAAGCTCACCCGGCATAAAGCAAGAGGGGCCGCCCAAGTCTAAAGTGAGTCGCCTTCCTGCCCTGTCTATTTCTTTTGAAATGGCACCCACTGCTTTTGCCAAAAAAGAGTCCATGGTTGCATATTTTAGTTTTCGTACCAGACTGGGAGCCCGCATGGGCTGTCTTCCTCTTCCCCATCGTGCTCCAGCTCAAAGGGGCCTGCCACTACCTAAATGCAAAATAAAGTCTGTGACTCAGATAATAACCAGGTACTCACGGTTAAAGTTAGTACTGTACTCGCCGTGTTGTTCAGGCAGCTAACTGGGCCCTTCAAGAAGAATATGAATGACTGGGACTGGTTGCAGCAACAAACAGCCAAGAAGCCAAGAGAGTGGGCCCAGCCTCGATCGGCCGCGGACGGGCGCAGGCAGGAGGAATGTGGTGCCTTTAAGTCGCCGGAAGGGCTGACTCTGCCTCCCGCGCCGGAAGTGCGCAAGCACTGGGGAACATAGTCCCACCCCAGTCAACGATCTGGAAGCCTGGTCGCGGTAAGTCTTTGGGAGCCCCATGCAGCCCTTTAATGTGTCCCACGCTGCGGGAGGAATCTGGTGCCCTTAAGGCGCGGGAGGGCTGATTCCACCTCCCGCATCAGAAGTGCACAAGCACTGGGGGACCGAGTCTCACCCCAGTCAACGATCTGGCAGCCTGGTCGCGGTAAGTCTTTGGGGGCCCCAGACTGCCCCAAGCAGCCCTTCGATGTGTCCCACACTGTGGGAGGAATCTGGTGCCTTTAAGGCTCAGCCCTCCACAGGGCTTGGTCGCCCCACTCACTGCTGCCGCTCCTGCCTGCCTTGCCGCCTCCTGCCTGGAGATTCCTTCGCTCGCTGCCCGCTGCTCCTGGGACTTTCCCACTGCTCCTGGGACTTTCCCGCTGCCCGCTGCTCCTGGGACTTTCCCACTGCTCCTGGGACTTTCCCGCTGCCCGCTGCTCCTGGGACTTCCCGCCACTGCCTCCCTGCGGCCCCGCCCCCGTGATTCCATTCGCCGCCCCGCTCCCGCCACCCAGCTGCTCCTCCCTCCAGGCTCCTTACTTATGACGCCCCCTGAGCGACCGCGCAGCGGCTCGCGCGCAGCGGGAGCACCGACGGAGCGCCGAAGGTGCGCCAAAGGTAAGCCCGTCTGCGCCCGTCCGCGCCTGGCCCGCGCCCAGCGCCAGGACCCCTGGATCCCACCGATGCAACACTACTCGACGGACCTACGACGCCGCCACCCTCACCGCACTCAATGCCGGCCGGAACCCTGCCTGCTACCGAGCCTCACCGAGACGCACCCACGGACCCTTCACCTGCCAAGCCTGCCGATTCACCTGCCCCCGGACGTGCACCACCTCCGCCAAGTCGAGCACCAGCAGCAACCACCTGAAATGCATCCTGTTGAACACCCGCTCCGTCCACAGGCACGCCGTGGAACTCTGGGACCTGCTCGACGCAACAGCACCGGACGTCGCCTTCCTCACCGAAACCTGGATGAACGCCTCCTCAGCGCCCGACATCGCCATAGCCATCCCGGACGGATACAAGATCACCCGGAAGGACCGCGTCAACCAGACGGGAGGAGGCATCGCCATCGTACACAAGAACACCATCCGCATCTCGACTAACTCCGACGAGACCTTCACCGCCGCCGAACACCTACACTTCCAGATACACACTGACCCCAAGACCACCCTCCGAGGCACCCTCATCTACAGACCCCGGGACCACGCACACTATTCAGCGAAGACATCGCAGACTTCATCAGCCCGCACGCCATGCCCTCCGCCGACTACATCCTCCTAGGGGACCTCAACTTCCACCTGGAGAACAACAACGACAGAAACACCACCGCCCTGCTGGACAACCTCGCCAACCTCGGACTCAAGCAACTGGTGAACACGCCCACCCACTACGCCGGCCACACGCTTGACCCCGTCTTCTCTTCCAGCAAGCACATCTCCTTCAGCCACGCCACCGGACTCCACTGGACCGACCACAGCTGCGTCCACTTCAGCTTCAGAAAGACTGCGACCCACCACCACCCGCAACAGGCTCCCCGCCGGAGCTGGAGCAAGATCACCGCCCGAGCAGCTCACCGCCTCCCTCAGCCAGAACACACCCACCAACACAACGGACCCAAACGAAGCAGCCAGCAACCTCGCCAAGTGGCTGACCGCCTGCGCCGACGACCTCGCACCACTAAAAAACCCTCCCAGCAGACCCGGAAGCAAGAAAACCCCTTGGTTCACCAACGAACTCTAGGAATCCAAGAAGAACTGCCGCACTCTCGAGAAAGCCTGGCGACTCGACCAGACCACAGACAACAGGACCGCCCTCAAGCACGCCACCCGCAAACACCACCAGCTGATCCGTGCCACCAAGAAGTCGGCACTCAAGAACGACTGGACAACAACGCCCACGACAGCAAGGAACTTTTCAGCATCGTCAAAGAGTTCTCCAACCCCAGCGCCGGAAACAACGACATCACCCCCTCGCAAGACCTCTGCAACTCACTCGCCGAGTTCTTCCACCGCAAGATCACCGACATACATAACAGCTTCGACGCACAGACCACGCACCCTACCGCCGAACCAACGCCCGCCACCACCACCCTCTGCAACTGGACCCCGATCAGCACCGAAGACACCACCCGCACGATGAACTCCATCCACTCCGGATCACCAACCGACCCCTGCCCACACCACGTCTTCAACAAAGCCGACGCCACCATCGCACCCCATCTCCGGGACATCATCAACTCCTCCTTCCACACCGCCACCTTCCCGGAGAGCTGGAAGCACGCCGAGCTTACCGCCCTCCTGAAGAAACCAACGGCGGACCCCACCGACCTCAAGAACTACCGTCCCATCTCGCTCCTTCCGTTTCCGGCCAAAGTCATCGAGAAGACCGTCAACAGACAGCTTGCCGCCTTCCTCGAGACGAATGGATCCCTCGACCCCTCGCAGTCCGGGTTTCGGGCCAACCACAGCACCGAGACCGCCCTTATCGCAGCCACCGACGACATCAGAACCCTAACCGACAACGGGAAACAGCAGCCCTCATCCTCTTGGACCTCTCCGCGGCGTTCGACACCGTCTGCCACCGCACCCTAGTGAAGCGCCTCAGCAACATCGGAATCCGAGAGAAAGCACTGGAATGGATCATCTCGTTCCTCGCCGGAAGAACCCAGAGAGTCCGCCTCCCCCGTTCAGATCCGAGGCCACCGAAGTCATCTGCGGCGTTCCACAAGGATCTTCACTCAGTCCAACCCTCTTCAACGTCTACATGAGCCCCCTCGCAGCCATCGCACGCCAACACAACCTCAACATCATCTCCTACGCCGACGACACCCAGCTGATCCTCTCCCTCACCAACGACCCCACCACCGCCAGAGCCAACCTACACGACGGGATGAGAGACGTCGCCGACTGGATGAGGAACAGCCACCTTAAACTGAACTCAGACAAGACGGAAGTCCTCATCCTGGGCTCATCACCCTCCGCCTGGGACGACTCTTGGTGGCCCCCGGCCCTGGGCACCGCGCCCAAACCAACGGACCACGCACGCAACCTGGGCTTCATCCTGGACTCCTCCCTGTCGATGACCAGACAAGTCAACGCCGTCTCATCTTCGTGCTTCAACACCCTGCGCATGCTCCGCAAGATCTTCAGATGGATCCCCACTGAAACCAGGAAGACCGTCACCCAGGCACTCGTCACCAGCCGACTGGACTATGGGAACACTCTCTACGCCGGAACCACAGCCAAACTTCAAAAAAGACTCCAGCGCATCCAGAACGCCTCCGCACGACTCATCCTGGACATCCCCCGACACAGCCACATCACCGGACACCTGAAAGACCTGCACTGGCTCCCCGTCAGCAAGAGAATCACGTTCAGACTCCTCACCCACGCACACAAGGCCCTCCACGACCTGGGCCCCAAGTACCTCAACGACCGCATGACCTTCTACACGCCCACCCGCCAGCTACGATCAACCAGCCACGCCCTCGCCACCGTACCACGCATCCGCAGAGCCACCGCCGGAGGAAGATCCTTCTCCTACCTGGCAGCCAAGACCTGGAACTCCCTCCCCACTCACCTTCGGCGAACCCAGGACCATCTCTCCTTCAGGAAGCAGCTCAAGACCTGGCTGTTCGAGCAGTAACTTACCCCCTCCCCCAGCGCCTTGAGACCCTCCCGGGTGAGTAGCGCGCTCTATAAATGCCGTGATTGATTGATTGATTGATTGATTGATTGATTGAAGGCGCCGGGATGGCTGACTCCGCCTCCCGCGCCGGAAGTGCGCAAGCACTGGGGGACCGAGTCCCATCACAGTCAACGATCTGGCAGCCTGGTCACGGTAAGTGTTTGGGGGCCCCAGATAGCCCCACGCAGCCCTTCGATGTGTCCCGATCTCGAGTTCCGTTTTATAAAGGTCAGGAGGTATCCTGACAGCGCCTGGAGCTTTATTTATAGATGACTTCGCAAACCAGGGCCAATTTTGAGACTCCTAAACATGGGATTATCAGTACTCAAAATGGGCAGGTTATATTTTCCCTCAAAGTGTTGAACCCAGCTTTCAGGAGAGATTTGAGTACTGATGGACCCTCCGGCATCAGGAGAAAAGAGTGGATGATTAACTGTGTTCCAGAATCAGCTGTTTCTCAGACAGCTATCTTGATGAAGCTGTGGCCAAGCTTCGTCTTTCAGGAGGTTTTTACACTGATTTAATTCTTGTTTGTAACTGACACAAAAATGAGCAAACCAATCCCTATTTCTGGGTTGGAACTTTAGAGCTCTAGTCCAATTTCTATGTGCTTGGAGCAATTCCTATCAAACGACTTGCGGCCAAACACAGGTGCATGACTAACGGGTAGGGACAGTAGTTCAGAAGTCTTACAGCAAATCGAGGCAAATTCCCCTAGGATCTCGCTGAGCGAAGGATCATCACTTAAACAAATGAAAAAGTCCTGAGCACCTGACTCAAACAACTTGCTCATAAATTTGGTTGGCACAATTTTTGCCCATTTTAATCTGCACCCCAGAAACACTGAAGGACAGGTAACGTTCCGACGCTCCCTTTAGATCTACCCCAACATAAAGAAAAACAAAGAGGGTTTTACTCACTGAACCCTGACTGGGGAATACTAAACTTTGAAATTAAAGCAAAAACAAAAGAAGACCCCAAAAAAAAATCAATAAAAGATGAGCACCCGACCTGTAAAAGTGGGTTGTAAACTAGTCAACCCGTCCCAACTTTAAAGCTGGATTGAATTTGTTAAGTAATCTGTTCAGAAACTCACCCTGGCTAGAGTGTTCCATATGCATGGAGCGACCAGACAGGAAAGTCTAAGTAACAGCGGAGCCAGAACATGAACCCCCGCAAAGATGGTTGTTAAAATTGACTAAGAACATCAGTTGCATGCCAGCAGGTTTACCCTCCATGGTGCCTTCTATCAAAGAGCACAGGAGTTCAAATGTTTAAAACTTTTGCTATTGTGATTAGCGTTATAAAGATTGATCGATTACAATTAGCTTTAGAAACCACAATTAGAATTGCCTGCACATAGAACAAACCTGTATATATCTCCTCTAGTTTTGCATTCAGGTTAAGCGAGATCACAGTAATCAGACTAACTTTCGCTCTACCAAAAAAAGAGTCGACCAAAAAAATTTTTTTTTAATATCCATTATGATGAGATAAATTGGTCGCCTCCCAGGTTTCCTGCAAACAGATCAAACTATAATGCTTAATGTTGTCAATCCGAATGGGGTCGGATCTCTTAGAGAGAGTTAAGACCAGCGATGTTCCAACTTACAACATCAAGAACATTGGGGGGTGGGGGGGGTGGGAGCGCATCACATGGGGCCTTTACTGGAAACACCTCTGCCAATGCCCAACCATTCCCATGCCCAGATATAAGTTAATTGCAATCAGTCAGGGTGGCCAGTGGTTCAAACTTGTTAGCAGTAATCAATGAGTATTGCAGATCAGGCTGCATAAAAGAACCCCGGACCCCCAAGTCACACGAAGTTGGATGAAATGTTACAGCTGTGGCTGCCCTGTAGAAAAAACCCGTGGGCAAGACCCTTATAGCAGATGAATTGCATGTTGAGGCGGTAAAAGTGTGCCAGGACCTGGCAGCCATACCAGCTTTATTAAAATTGACCACTACACAGTCTGTTGCCGTACACTTTGCGCTATTCCCAATCCAATTAATGCACCTGGTCATATTAATGTGTTGTGCTAGGTGGTATCCCCTACCCAGATGGCCATCCAACTAGTGCATCACCTTATGCCTAAGTTGATCGCAATTTTCACTCACCCCTTTCCTGGAAAGGGGAGGACATTTCCCAAAACAACAACATAAGGTATGGCTGCAGGAGGGAGGTTGGTGACAAAATCTAATGAGGGATTACCCAGAGCCATAGGTCTACCATAACGGCCAGGCCCAGTGTTGTAAGGGACAGGGGTTGCAATAGGTTTAGGGGGTCCGGTGAATATAACCGATGCGGATCCTCACAGTGACAATCAGCACTGAGGCCAAGAAAAAATCCTGAGACATCATGTTATTTGTGTCCTTCCTAACCCCGCCCCTCCTAGAGCCCTTGGGTTACCTACTTCACCTCTCGCTAAAGTGACCAGGGAGGAACCATGATTGCCCCTCCACCCTGAGGGTTCATGTTAGATGAACGCCGCCACACAGGATGAAGAGAGAAGTGCGTTTATTCAACTTAGATCCTCAGGCACCAGCTGACAATTGAAGCGCACTCAACATTCTACAGTGAGCTTCTCTTCAGCGTCCTACTGGAAGGTATGTACCAATGGGAGGAAAAGGGGAGGAGGGAACGGGAGAAGGGAAAGAGAAAGGCAGGGTGAAAGAGGGGACAAAAGGAACAGAGTTCCACTTCTAATTACAACAGTTCACCACAACGTCTCAGCTGTTTTTAGAGTGGAGTTATGGTTTGAATCATCCCTGAGCTGAGCCGTCAGATCTAATAAAACCGTTTCAGTGGCCCCTATTATCTTTAAACATTCCCCAAACAAGCTCTTTACCAGGCTCTCCACCTTGAGATACATTCCATCAAATAGGGTCCTGGTGAGTACGTTCCCCAATCCTGGCCTTAGCCGCAGCATTAATAGAAACACACTTTACAAGTGCAATGTCTTTTTTCATCCTTTTAGGGGCAGGTAGTTCAACTTCCAAGTGTGAATCCTCTTTTACCCCAGAAACACCATTGATATTATTGGTGGGCTATTGAAGGATTTCGGCCTGGACCGGCACACATTTGTCTGTGTTGTCAGTCTGAACTGCAACATTAGTAACATCACCTTGAGGCCTTTTGTTAGAAGGAGGAGAGTTAGAGCTAATTACAGTCGCTGGAGTACCAGAAAAAAATGCTCAACTGCAAGGCAAGTTATTCCTCCTCAAAGGTAGTTTCCTTGTTCTAAACACCAACAGCTGAGGTAAAAAAAAATGTCATGATATAGGTCTTACTATGTGAGTCAATAAGGGGGAGGGTTTGTGGTCACATTCATGGAGGTGGACTTACGTTTGCTCGTTACGGTAGTCTGGTTTCGAGTGAGCAACGAAAGAGGCGTATCCCAGTCCAGTCTCTTTCGGGGTGCAGATGGGCTCGTATTGGCCCGGTCTTCACCTGGGCACGTCCCTCTCTGCAGTACTCCTGAGTGCCTTTTAAACACCAAGCCCCACCTCCAGTTAGGGCAGCAGGATTCTGGGCTATTGAGTCCAGCCCACAGCAACAACATGAATCCAGGTAAAGCACATCCTGTGCTGTGGTACTCCTGTGTGCCTTTTAAGCACCAAACCCCACCTCCCTCTCACAAGTTTAACACTATTTAAGATATACATCCTAGTAAATAGCTACAAAGCTTTTCATCTCATTATCACATTTTAACATTTCTTCCATGCTTTGCACATATTACTGCAAAAAGAACAGATGATGGACGGAATGCTGAATTAATCAAACATTCAACCCCAGTCACAGATCTGGGTTAAATCCATCGTTTTTTTGCACGCCTCGCCATTCCAGTTTAGACCCAGCCATATGCAAATCAGTCTTGACCCTGTTGCCCATGGGAACAGTCCAGCCCGAACTGCCAGGCCAGGTCTAACCTGGACCAGAAACAAGCATCCTGGGACAGGTTTCGAGGTAACACCCCTCATCAGCCAGGCTAGCTTGAATCTGGTGGTGTAGCGAGCATGGGACCCACGCCTGGCCATACCCTTGCACATATTACTGGCAAAAGTTGTGACAACACCAAGGCAAACTAACAAAAAACAACTAATATTGCAACTGTCCCAAAACGTAATACGATTACATGACTCATTTCATTATAAGACAATAAAATACTTTCTTTTTATAGGACCAGTAAATCTAGTGCTAGCCACAACAATTTCAAAATATTCCATTCCAAATAAAATGGCTAAGGCTTCACTGTGCCTAGTGATGCCAAATCTCTTAAAAATTGGGCAGAGAAGCACAGTTTATCTACTGAAACATGCACTCCACTATCACCCACACAGGAACATTAACTGATCTTACAAAGAACCTACTGATAGCAAAAAAACTGAAGTGCCTTAGTGTCCAAAGCCCAAGATTGTCGAATGGACTGAGCCCTGGCCTGAGATAGGAACTAAACTACCTGCACTTGAGGAAAAATATGAAATTGATCCTTTATGGAGCGCCTATCACTCAGCCAGCTTTCATAGGGGTTTCAACGAAGAATGTCATGACCTTCCCCCACTGGCTAAGGGTAACTTCCCTCTACTCCTTTGGACCTTGTTCTGATCTCATCTAGCATTCTGAAGTAGCTGTAAGGCCACATGCAGAACTCTATAAAACTTTACAGCATTCATCCATACATACATGTTTGCATGTTTTAATTGCATTTCCCATAATGGTTTCTAAACTCTTTTTTCACTGTATTAAATTATTATTTTGTGATTGTATCATGTCATATTAATGTGAAATACAGATCACATCCACCTCTGGCCTCCTTGTTCCTGGACTAACCCTAGGAAGAGTAGGGTTCATGGTTAACCTTGGCAAAAAGGCTCTGAAATAGCTGCTGATGTCTAGGATCTGTTTGACAAAGTTGCTGTGACCATCACCTGCATCAGAAGTCATGGGTCAGGTCTTCTGAGCTGATAAAACAGAAACAGATGTTATTTACCTCCCTATTGATGGAAATATCATGGACAACCATGTTTCATCCAGCCATTCTCAGCCCAAAGGGTCATCCAGCACTCAGCAGTACCTTGCAGATCCCCTTAGTTTTTAAGATTATTAATCTCTTAGATTTGATGCTAACCTAGTCATCTGCTAACCTAGTCATATGTAAGCCACTCGCACACACTATCTACAAACACACATGCATGAGTAACGAGAATCCAAGTAGGTAGTTCACCGGACGAAGCCTCGAAGTATGTGTGATACGGGCATCGCCTGCCTGTAACATCCTATGGGGCGAGATCAGCCCTTCTCTAAAATTCAGGAACCTGGTAATACCCAGACCATTTGAGATGTAACAAGCCAGAAGTTCATGACTCTTTGCCTCCCTTTCTGTGGCTTCTGTTTCCCTCCCTATTGTTCTCTCCTCCTTTTTTTGATAGTGTTCTTATGTTGGTTATTTTCTTATAAGATTGTTTGACTACATACACAGATTGATGCAATATGGCGGAGTGAAGCCATGAGAGATATATATATGTACTCGTAATGTGATTATACAATGGGATTATATTGTACCACGCCGCTGTTAAACAGTGTTGTTGATGGAGGGAGGAGGTTAAGTATTTGCTGGGGGTATGCCATTGGTGTTACCTACTGCACTTTAAGATGTTGGTGTGTCTTTGCCGTTGTGCTGTAGATTTGTAAGTTGGTCCTAGCTAATTTTTCTACTGGTACTGAATGATAAGTTCCATGATGACTAATTGCTCTGTTTGTTTCTCTTATCTTATGTACAAATAAAACTTAAACAGATCAAACAAAAAAAACAAGCCAGAAGTTCATATTGATCTAATTGGATGTGTGTGTAGATAGTGTGTGCGAGTTGCTTACACATGACTAGGTTGGCATCTACTGTACGAGACTGATAATCGAAGGGGTGCTTCATGTTCCTGATGAAAGCCAGATGACCCTTTGGGCTCAGCATGACCAACATGTTGACCTGCGAATGTTGATGTTAATAGTCTCCCTATACATCCCGCTCTGTTTTTAGTTCATCAATGGTGCCCTACATTTAAAGGTGATTAGAGTTCACCTGCAGGCCTTTTTAAAATTGTTCCTCCTGAGCCCTCCCAGGTCCTAACGATTACCATCAAAGTGCTCCCTCCAAAAGTGGGGTTGAGCCTGCCTGGCAGTATTAGATGTACCAGGCATAGGACTCCATGATAAAGCATGCCACACATTTGTGTGGATGAAAGTCCTTTTTAAAAAATGACTGTTTCGTCATTTCTGTTAGGAAATTGGTTTGAGGTAGAATTTCCAGCAGATGGTTTGAATGAGTAATTTCGGAAGTTGAGGTGCCCTTCCTATAATCTTCCCACTCCCCATTTTTTGATTTTAGCCATCATTGTGGATCATCAGCTCATTTTCTTGCTTGGTAGATAATGTGAAGAATTTCTCATGCAACCTGGCTAAAATGGCTAGAGATGCATACCTGCAAGATCTAACTTGCAGCCATTGGATCCTACGAAACACTCCAAGGGACTCAGTCACCTCACATATTAAAGCTTCATGAGTGTTCTGATCACAATGCACTTGTTTCCACCAGTATGGTGTCCTGTCACCCCCTCAGAATTTGATCTTGGCTTGGCCAGGCTGTTGAACAAGCTTTTTGATATATACACAGTGAGTGAGAGAGAGAAGCTAGGGACCTATGCACATCCTCCCTAAAAATGCATATCATACCAAAATATCTAAGGTCCAATAGGATTGTAAATCACTCTATTTCCATTAGAGATACTGCAGGTATCCATGAGTATTTGGATCGGTCACCTCCCTCACATATTGTTGTTGCATGCTTCATCTCGGTGACCTATCCACATGGTAGGTGGATACCTCCTTGGTGAACTTAGCCACTAGTTGCAAGTTCTTGATAAATGTTACTGGATAACAGCAGGGATTCTGATCTTTTCCTAAAAATGTCTTCGGTTATACCAATAAGGTTTCCCTTTTAATACTTGGGTACCCTAGATTGTTAAAGCCAAACTTATCTGAAAAGAATAACACAGTCAATACGCGGTCATGGTGCATCAAAAAGCAACATTTATTTTGCTTAAGCCCTGGGAGCGGAAAGATTCAGAGTGCAGCCTGTTTAAATGTTTCAGCTTGCTTACATTATGCTGCGTCTTTTATATTTTCCAACACTTATTGGATTACATTGAAATCGCCAACTCATTCGACAACGCAAATCTGCCATGTTTGTATTTCAATTAAAGTGATAAGCCTGTCAGCAAGCTGAATTTATAGGAAAAACATTCTAGGGGCCTGTACCAGCTCGTTCTCATCTGCAGTCTCTGCTTTGTGATCTTTTGGCTACATAGTTAGATTTTTGCAAAGGTTAATTATAAACACATTTCGCCTTCATCAACCTTAAAAGCACTATTTCTTGCACTTGAGCGTCTTGGCAGAACATATATGATAAACAACCAATTATTCTTATCAGCTCATACGTTGGTTCAAGATTTCAGATGGTACATAGCTAAGATAAGGCAGATTTTACGTGCCTGTGCTTCCACACCTGCATTTTATATTCAAAGCGAAAGATAGGAGAGATTCACGTTTACTTCAAATAATCCTTTCCTTCAGGGAAAACGTGTGTGTTGTAAGAAGCATAATACAAAATTGAGTTTCTATTGCTATATGTTTTGAACAACGGTTCATCTCTACACATCCCTTTTCCCCTGCTTTCACATTCCGCTCTTTGAATCTTTGTTCAAAATATATTCAATCTATCTCTATATTATACAGTTCTTTAATTACAGTATTTTTCATTATCATGTCATTGGTCATGATAATATTAACTGACTTGGGCCGTAGGGAGGCACAAAGAGATGTAAAACAGGTTTCTATCAAAGCAGTACTGTATATAGCAGCAGAGTTATAACAGGCATGTGTTAGACTTGGCTTTTTCAGCGGCTTGACCCCCAGACTTTTTGTTTTTTGGCCTTCTGTTTTTTAACCTGTTTTTGTTGGTTTTAGGACTCTGGGCACTTTACCACTGCTGTTCAGTGCTAAAGTGCATATGCTCTCCCTGTATATTGTGCTTATGGATTCGCGATTCCATGATTGCCATATTTGATTCACTGGTACGTCCCTAGTACAGTGCACTGACTGTGCCCAGGGCCTGTAAATCAAATGCTGCTAGAGGGCTTGAAGCACTGATTGTGCCACCCACATGAGCAGCCTCTAATTGTAACTCAGACCTGCCACTACAATGTCTGTGCGCAGTTTGGTACTGCCATGTCGACCTGGCAAGTGCACCCACTTGCCAGGCCCTAACCTTCCCTTATCTTACATGTAAGACACCCCTAAGGTATGCCCAAGGTCACCCCACGAGCAGGGTGCAGTGTATGTGAAAGGTAGGACATATACTGAGGTGTGTGGCATGTCCTGATAGTGAAATACAGTGTATTTCGTTTTTCACTATTGAAAGGCTATCTGTCCCATAGGATAGAATGGAAGTTTATTTATAACATCTTATAAGCATAACTTCCCATTGGGACAAGACAGGAAAATGGAGTTTAGAATGCCTGGACTCAGAATGTAAAAATGCATCTTTTAGTAAAGATGATTTTTATGTTCTGTGTTTGAAAATACCACTTTTAGAAAGTAGGTATTTTCTTGCTTAGCCATCCTGTGTGCCTCTGCTGGGTTTGTGGATTGACTGTCTGGCTATGGAGTGACAGGGACTGCGGATGTGCATTCTCTTCAGACCCCCACTGGGGGGTCAAGGTGTGTCCTGCCTTTCCTGGATGAGTCAGGGCTGGGCTGAATAGACCTGGGCTGCCTTCAGAGAAGTGGGATAAGATTTCCTTGCACCTGAATGGGCCTGGTCTGCCTTGGACAATTCTGTCTCCACCTCCTGCCGGGAAGCTGGGCCAGAGAGGACAGAACTGTTTTTTGCGAAGCACAAACACTCTCTGCCTGAGAGAACAAAGGAATTTTGAGTATAAATATTGGGGCCCAGACCCCAAAACTTTAGAACTCGGAATCAAGGAACCTGCCAAGAAGAAGAGCTGGAAGAGCTGCCAGAAGGAGTACTGCCCGTTTGCTGTGTTGTTGCTTTGTTGGGTTGGCCTGTAGTTGCTGCCTCCTGTTCTGAAGTCTCAGGGACTGCAAAGACTTTTCCAAACTCTGGGTACTGCTCTGGAACCGTTGATTCAGTTGCCACAGAGAAGGGAAAAGCAACTGACTCCGTCGTTGGCTCCGTGTCCTGAAGGCACCGCAGAGGGCACCGCCGCATCTCGCACCGCAACCCTGGTCTCACTGACGACGACCGCCTCCACCGAGCCGCTGCTTGCACCGTGACCTGTGGGCACCGCATCGCTTCACTTTGCCGCACAGGTCTCATCGACACCGTCGCTGCCTGCTGACTTCGACACCCATGACCGCATCATGGCTGGGGGGCACCGCTCATAAGTTTCACGACACACCGCCTCGACCCACACCGCAGTCTGGGCCGACTGACACCAGCTCCCGCTAACCGGCTCTGTCGCTTGCAACGTGACCTGCCAGCTTCGCAACGAGCACCGCCTCACTCCGCATCGTAGTCCTGGTCTCACCGACACCGCTGGATAACCGTCACTGAGCTGCTGCCTGCACACCGTGCCTTGAGGGCACCGCACGCTGCAATGCTTAACTTTACATCACAACCGCAACGGTTGCCACGACAGGCTCGCACCAATGTGTTGGCCACAATGCAAAAAGGTACTGTTTACGAGTCTGCCGACACCCCCGACCGACGCGGTCAGACGGAACTGTTGAATTCTCTTGTATTCAGTATCGTGGTAGCCCCGGACGGAGCTACCAACTCGGAAGAACTGTGTGTTTGAGATATTTCTGCAATTCTAAAGGATATCTTGCAAAGTATATATTTATAAGTACTGTATGTTGGACTCTTATCGTTTTGGTCTTGTTTTGGGTATATACAAATATTGGATATTTTTCTAAACTGGTGTGGTGTCCTTTTGTAGTGTTTTCACTGTATTACTGTTGGTTATGTGCAAATGCTTTACACACTGCCTCTGAGATAAGCCTGACTGCTTGTGCCAAGCTACCAAGGGGGTAAACAGGGCTTATTTTAGGATTGTAACTCCCTTATCCTGACTACAAAGAAGGGTCCCTACTTGTACAAAGGTGCAAACCATTGCCAACTAGAGATCCCCATTTCTAACAGCCTGCTATCACTATTATTATTCATTTTAAAATAGACCAACCCCAGGAGCCAAACAGTGAGGAAATGTCCTCCATTAGTGATCACTCACTGAAATCGTGCGCTGGAACCCTAATGTCATGCACATTTTCTATAACCGTATAAACATTTGGGGCATTGTCCGGTATTAAAGTGAAGCACTCAGTTTGAATCATTTTACAGACTCCTCCCCTTTCAGCAAGATGCATGTCGAAAATCATACGATTTTGAAGAACAACTTGCTTCTAATAGACGACCCAACTGTCGCATTCTCCTAGAATTAATAGCTACTCCTACTGGAGAAAATAGGTCTAAAATTACATCCCCGCCTCTTGAGCATACCTATCTGTCTGGCTTATGTCCCTTTTCCCTCTTGCCAGTCTGGTATGTAGTTTATATTTGTGGACATGCTCTTTGGGATGATGTCGGATGCGGGGAAATACTATCCCAAGATAACAAGAACCTGCCCAATCAGGGGACGGCCACGTATAAGCCCTTAATCCACACCAATATGTTTTATCTCCCGCATACTAAGGTATGCTAAGCCAGGAAGCATTGGAGAGTGAAAGTGTAATGTTACACTCACTATATCCTACATTTGTTCGAATTCTGTTGGCATGTATGCAAAGCATTCCTGTAGTGTTAGCTGACAACCTAAGATATGGAATATATGTGTCTTTTACCCTTGACGCATTCTGTCGCAGAAGAAAGTCTCTAGATTTTCTAGACATGGTGGTAAAGTTTAGCAAGGACGCATAGTCTGAGTGTCGCTCCGCATCTTCAAGTGGCCTCTGTAAATGATCCTTACACCCCAGCGAAATTATCTGTGTTTTAAGTCTCTTTTGCAAGTCAACTTGGTCTCTTCTTGGGGCCCAGGTGATAACCATTGCATGTACAATAATGCATGAATCATCATATGACAAAGGCAGATGTAAATAGGGCATTCCCTTTTCTACTGTGGCTGGCATTTTTAAACCTATCCAACAGTCTGACACATTAATTTCTCCATGATATGCATTCATGGTTTGTATAGCTACATTGTCATGATATTCCTTTGGATGATGTTCATGCCAATCAGTACCTTTTTCGCTAGTCTAGGGGCTCTCCTCAGGCAGATAATATATCTCGTATATGTAAATAGCAATGATGGCTAATATAGTTATCAAAGCAAAAGCAAGTGGAATGCAAATCGCCCTTTTCCCCATTCTCGTAGTTAATTCTCTCTTTGTGCCTAACACAGTCTTTGTCCCTGGCCCGGTTTCATGTTCCATTTCAAGCTTTTGGCAGAAATTGCTCCAGGTGACACAAACTTGACCTATGGGTGTAATACAATTTTTTTATTTTTTTTTCCGTATTTTATTACTGTGTTTTATAGAGCGCGAACTTGACCCGTTAGGGTATCAGAGCGCTTTACAGGCAACATAGCATTGTACAAAAGGTATAGAATCACCAGGTAAAAGAAAAAACAGATAGTAGGGGCAGGATATAGGATACATAGAAAGACACGTATTTACAAATTACATATACAGTTACTGAAGATGAGATACGTATTTACAGATTACATTTACCATTACTCAAGACAAGAACCCAGGTTCCTAGGTCGGGTGATTAGGAAATCCGAGGGGAGGCAATAGGCAGACGTGGATCCGTGTCTTAGTGGTGGTTGAGGGCAAGTTTAAACGAGGAATTTGCTCATAAGGAAGGTCTTGGCGTGCTTTTGAAGCGGGCCAGAGAAGGGATTTTTCTGATGTCAGGTGGGAGAGAGTTCCATATTCTTGGAGCGGCTCCAGAGAAAGCCCGATTGTATGTTTTTTTTCCCCGAAAGCGTGCAGGTTGGAGCAAGAGGTTTCTGGCAGCCCGGGAGTTTCTGGATCCTCCGGAAATCACAAATTTCCGTGCAAGATATGCAGGGGAATTTGAGTATAAAGCCTTGTGTGTGATGCATGCTAGCTTAAGCTGTATTCTTGCCTCAAAGGGAAGCCAGTTCAAAGCTTTCAGGTGTGGGGAGATGTAGTCGAATTTCCTTGTGCCGGTAAGTAGTCTGGCTGCTGCATTGAGGCAGGTTTTTAAAGGTGCCAGGGAGATCTTGGGTAAACCTGAGAGGGTAGTGCAGCCATATTCCAGTCTAGAGATGACGAGTGACTTGGACAGCCATTTTCTTTTTTTTTTAATAATTCTTTTTATTAACATTCATCGACATAGAACAAGCAGTACAGAGGGAATAGTACTTTTACAATCGACGGAGACAATACGCCACAATATTAATACTTTACATTACAGAGTAGGCTACGGGGCAATTGGATCATCCCGATCAATGCTACGTGGGGGTGTGCAGATATCCCCTCGATAAGAGTTCCACAGGCTCCAAACTCGGGACCATTTCTGGGGGCAGCCCCGGGCTACATAGACATCTTTCTCCCTATACATACTCCAGTCGAGATCAATTTCCCAGGCCTGCACCGAGGGAGGTTGAGCTGCTCCCCACAGCCGCGCAATATTCCTCTTTGCCAGCATTAATCCCAATGTAACCCACTGCTTGTGATAGCTATTCAGATCAGTAGGCTCCCATACGTTCAACAGGCATCTACGCGCTTCAGGGTGGATAGTTAGTGCGAGTACCTCACTCAAAACATTGTGTATTTTCTGCCAATAAGATCGTACATGTTCACATTCCCAGATTATGTGCATGAAGGTGCCTTCTTCGCCACATCCCCGTCTACACTCTCCGCACCCCGCTCTACCCATTTGCACCAAGCGAGGCCCTGTTATATATACCCTATGGAGGATCTTGAGTTGCACTAATCTGTGGACAGCCATTTTCAAGTCAGGAGCATCAAGGAATGGTTTCAGTTTCCTAAGGTAGCTCAGGTGGAATCTGGCTGCTTTGGCCATCGAGTTGATATGGTCCCGCATGTTCAGATTGCTGTCAAGGGTAATTCCCAGGGATTTGGCCGAGTCCACGATGGTCGGTGGGCAATTTAAGGCAGTGATAGCATTAATCCATGTTTGGATCTCGTGGTTGGTATTAGGAGGGAAATTAGGAGAAATTCAGTTTTCTTAGTGTTGAGTTTGAGATGATTGGAGGCGAGCCATTGGACAGTGAGTTTCAGGGCTTCGTTCAGGGAGAGAATCTCTTCGAGAGATGAGGTTTTGATGTATATCTGAGTGTCATCAGCATACATATGGAAGGAGATATTTGCAGTGCGTAGCACTTCGGCAAGCGGTTCTAGGTAAAGGTTGAAGAGGGTGGGGGACAAGGTTGAACCTTGAGGGACTCCAACCGTGACCGGGAGGGTGCAGATAGGTTGCCGTTGATTAGGAATCGCTGTGATCGGTTGTGGAGGAAGGACCTAAACCATTCTAGGACAGTGCCATCCAATCCCATCCTGAGTTTGAGGCGTTCAAGTAGTTTTTCATGGTTGACCGTGTCGAAGGCCGAAGATAGATCTAGGAGGATTAGGAGACATGTTTTGCCTTGGTCAAGGGCTTGGAGGGCATCATCAACAATGTGGAGCATGGTGGTTTCAGTGCTGTGCCCAGGTCTAAATCCGGATTGGAAGTCATCGAGTAGGTGGAAGTTGTTGATGTGTTGACTTAGCTGCTGTTGCACACACTTCTCCAGCACTTTGGCTAGGAGGGGGATGTTGGAGATGGGTCTGAAGTTGTCAGGGGAAGCTGGATCCAGCGAAGGCTTTTTCAAAATGGGGAGGACTTGGCCGGCTTTTAGAGAGTCAGGCATCGATCCCTGCAGGAGAGAGGCGTTAATTATTGCAGTCCAGCTAGGAATAATGGATTGGGCGACGGCAGCTAGACAGTTGGAAGGGAGCGGGTCATTAAAATGGTTATTCGGTTTTAAGGAAGAGAGGATTTTGGAGACGGAGTCTTCGTCATAGACTTTGAAGTCGGTCCAGTGAGCTAGATTTTTAGGTGGAGCCTGTGGGGGCGTCACGGCCGGAGGAGGCAGGTCAGAGAGGGGTTGAGAGTATGTGGCGGAGCTGAGTTCGATTCCTAGGGTTTTGATTTTGTCAGCGAAGAAAGAGGAGAATTCCTCGGAGGATATAAGAGACTTGGGGGTTTCTTTCGATGTTTTGGCCAGTTTATTAGATTGGTGTTTGACCAGTTCGAAGAGCTTGCGGGGTCTGTTTTTGGCCTTCTCTAGTTCAGTTCTGAAAAATTCTTTTTGAATTGAGGATGTTCCTGTTATAGACATTTCTGGCCTGGCGGAGAAGTTTTAGATGTGCGGCTGAGGGGTGCTGCCTCCAGGTTCTTTCAGATTGCCGGAGGGATCTCCTCTCATTGTTGAGGGATCCTGTGAACCAGTGGTTTCCTTTTCAGTTTTAGTGGGGCTAGATCATCCAGGATGTTCGATATAGTCGCAGAGTAGTGATCGTTGAGGCCACTGACCGTTGCGATATGCGAGAGGGGGGGGAGGTCAGATTTGCAGCGAGTCTCAAGTTCCCTGAGGTCCAGGTTCTTGGTGTCTCTGATCCAGCGTTTAGGAATCGCTGGTTGCCGTGCTCTTGTCTTGTGAGTGCCAGGTAGGAGGAAGGTGATGGCGAGGTGGTCAGACCAGTCACATCGGTCTATAGAGGTAAGCTTGACTCTTGATTCTTTAGAGATGATCCAGTCAAGAGTGGCCCCTTTCGAGTGAGTTGGGAGTGAGCAGGCTTGGGTCAGGGCTTGATCGGCCAGGAGGTCTTTGATGGCGTTGACATGCGGATCCTTGGGATCATTCCAGTGCAAGTTAAAATCACCAAGGAAAATATCTTTGGTGTTGGTGGAGATCTTGGCTGTGATGATTTCCATGAGGTGGTCGGTGAAAGAATCGTTCATGCCTGGGGGTGGTAAAAGATGTGCAGGTTACATAGTGGGGTGGAGTTGCTGCGAATAGCGAGGGCGAGGTATTCGCAGGATTCGGTGGAGTCTCCCAGAAGTTCCGTGACAAGAAGGTTAGAGCGGTAGATGCAGGCTATGCCTCCTCCTTTCTTGTTAGATTGCCTGTCCAGCCTTGCAATGTTGTAGTTGGGAGGGACTAGGAGGTCCAGGCATGGAGATGAGGATTCGTTGAGCCATGATTCTGTTAGGATTGCTAAATCGAACTTTTTGTACAGGATAAGGTCTGCAATATCGGTAGCGTGCTTAGCTGCCGATCGGCAGTTGATTAAGAGACCAGACAGAGAAGATTTGGAGGGATTTTCGGGAGACTGGGCGGACAGGTGGATAGGTGCTAGATTACTTTTGACCACATTTCTGTTGCGGAGGGTTGCTGGTCTGTTGGGGTTGATAGTGATCGTGCGGATGGCATGTTCGGCATTCACGTCAAGAGGATGAGGGGTAGCTGGGGTAGAATTGTAGTCCCGGAGGATGGCAAGGATTTCCAATTCAGTGAGGTCTAGCGGACTAGGAATGGCAAGGGTAGAGCTGTAGGAGAAGACGAGAGCAACGGTTTCCTCCTCAGAGAGGTGGCATGGTTGCTTGCGGGGCGTAGATGTCTCAGAGATAGCGGAAGAGGCTGTTTAGTGAACTCTGTGATAAGTGGGGTGGTGGAGTTTGGCAGTGGTATGAGGTTGGCGAGGAGAGTTCAGCGAGGTGAAGGAGGTTCATTAGGTCCAGAATGGAAATATGAATGGTCTGGGTTAGTTTGGCAGCTCTGGAGTGCAGGGATTCGAGGTCCATAAAGGATGGAGGTGCTAAAGGACAGGGGGGCAGTGGTTCAGGAGCAGTTCTATCAGCGTGAGTAGGTGAAAGGGTGGATGGCCTAGCTCGACCTGTATCGTAGGTCCTTGGAGGCGTACCAGTCTCACAGTCCAGGTGAAGGTGGCGAGCTAGCGGGGGGCGGCAATGGTCTCGGGCGTTTCTGCTGGCAAGGCCGGAAGATGTGATAGAGGGGCTAGGATGATTTGTATTGGAGTCTCTTAGCGGGTTGGTTTAAGGGCTGGAAGAGCTAGCTCGACTTGCATCGTAGGTCTTTGGAGGCGTAACAGTGACACAGTCGACTTGCCAAGTTAGAGGGGAGGAGACCAAGGGTCTAGGGACGATACTGTTAGTAAGGCCGGGAGACGTGTTGGGGTGGTTAGGATGGTCAGAGTTGGAAAGCCTTAGAGGGTTTTGTGAGTGGTTAGACATGCTAGATGGGCTGATCGAAGGCTCGCCGGGGCGGGAGTTAGTTGCCCTGCTCGTGTCGTGCACATGGTTTCTGAGGAGGGTAAAAAGGTCCGCAAATTTATTCAGGTTTTTGGTTGAGGCTTGGATCAGGACGATGTCGTTTTTGTACAGAGTGATGGTGAGGTCAGCTCGCAGGGTTGGGGAAGGTGCTATTGATAGCTTAGTGCCGTATGGAATGTTCTTAGCTGTGTGTACATTGAGGAGGTGAGAAAAGGTTTTGCGCCAGGAGGAGGTTCTTCTAGAGTAGAAAATGAGGTCATTCATGACAGTGCCGTTGTCTGCGCTGTACCGTAGGTCAGAGATCAGTGTCTCAGGGTGACTTTTCAGGGTGGAGTGCTTGAAGGTTTTTGCGGCGGTTTTGGAGAGGTTGGGGGGGGTAAACCAGAGAATAAGAATTATCCCCAGTAGCGGACAGGCCAGGGCTTGCCATAATGGCTCGGGAGGGGTATTTAAGGAGCGATAAGGGACAGTTACGCAGCAAAGTGGAATGCCCAACGTGCGGGAAACAGAATTGTAATGTGACAATACCACCACAGGGGAGCGCACCACTTGGTTAGGGCCTGGTTAGCAGCTCTCGAAAAATAGCTAGCGATGATGAGGGTAATCAGATTGTCTTAGAGCTCCGCCATTTTAAAGTCAGGCAATGAAAGTTGATCATAATGTCTTCATACCGTCGCCATTTTAGGGTCAGGCAGTGATCAGTCTGCTAGTCATAAGGCTACTATGAGGGACATCGACAGAATAACACAATCTCTAGTGCTAAACAGTGTAGCCTCCCAAGAGCAGTAGTTGATCGTCTTATTTGATGAGTGCCCCACAAACAATCAGGGAAGAACAATGCTCTCCATTTTATCGAGGTGCCGCCATTTTAGGTCAGGCATGCCCCTGCTCATATTAATATTTAATAGGACAGCGCGGCACGAAATCATCAGGCGCCGGCGCTATCACGCTTACAGAGGCGGAGGGGCAGGGCTCTTCGTTCAGCTCAATTGAAACAAGTTCGTGTGCCGAAGCGCTGAGGGAGGCGGGAGCCTCCGCTGACCGACGCTGGTTCCCAGGGAGGTCGTCGTTGTGGAGTTGGAAGCCGGGGGTCTCTTAGGATCAAACTTCAGCAGCATGCGACCGTCAGCAGGGTTCCAGGCAAGACAGGGAGGCGGCGGCGATTTGAGGCGCTCCCGAGCGGCTGCCGGGCTCAGGTCAATTACGTCTGCACGGGGATCACCAGCTGCTGACAGGAACTCCTCAGCACTTCAGTTGGGCAACGCGAGGAGTGCTGAGCAATGGCGCCAACCCGGAGGGTCGAGCTCAGCACCAGCCTCTGCGGACGCCAGCATGGAGGGTCGAAATCGGCACCGGACAAACCAGAGGCAAGGCAGGCTGACGAACGGCCGAGTCAGCAGCTAGCTAGCAGGTTCAGGATTGGATCTTCCTGTGCGATCTTCAAATGTCTCCAGGTGGTTGGCGGCTTGTGATGGATAGGGCAATTACCAGATTAGTGTCCATTTACTGGAAGCTGTAGCAGCACATGTGCTCACAGAGATCCTACCCGAAAAGTCACAGTCCGTTTTCAGCTTTGATACCACACTATTGGCTGGATCATCAAGGAGCACTTTTGCAACGTTCACTCTGAATCTGGTATATCTACATATGTACTGCGGTCTGGGTTGATCCCAAAGGAACTCACTTTTTCGCTGAGTTACCTGTTCATTGTCTTCTTCAATCTCTAATCTCCTTAAGCGTGCGTGAGTAACTGTGCTCCAAGAATGCACAGGCCTGTTACATGAGTAAACAGTCAGTGGTCCAGCCTGAGAGAGGGCAACAGTTAGTGGATCTGTTAGCTCCCTTGTAAATGCCTTGAGTATTTCATCCAGGTCTTTCAGGCTTTGTTCTTCTTTTGTGATCGCATGATGTACGGTGCTGTCTGAGTGCTCAGCAGCCAGGGGTGGTGTTGAGATTCTTCCATTGTGGTAGATGGTGACGGCGTCGCTTGCAGTGGTGCCCTCTTCATATGGGACACGTTAATTCAGTTGTTGTGTTGGCGCATTTAACAGCCGTTTGCGTCACCAGCAAACCCTGCTCAGGGCCCTTCCACTGAGGCTGGAGACAGTTGGACCTCTGGAAGTTGCGGATTAGGACCAGTTTCCGGGCTGAAAGTGGTGCCCACTACCTTACCGGGGCTCTGGCAAAGCCTCCTTCACCTGCTGGTTAATAGAAGCAAGACATTTAGTCAGGGCAAAACAGTAGTCTCATCAATTCATTTGACATGGCAGTTGTCATTTATTTTTCAGGAACCCCCCAGGCTGCCATTGGCCGTCCTGTCACTATCTCATGGGGGCTTAACTTTGTTTTTGAATCAAAAGTATTTTTCATGCTCATCAAAGCAATCGGCAGTGTGTCCATCCAGGTCAGTGTTGTTTCTGTACGTATTTTTGCAATCTTATTTTTAAGTACACCATTCTTCCTTTCAACCGCACCCGCTACCTCCGGGTGATAGGCACAGTGGAACTTCTGATTTACCCCCAGAGCCTTACAGACTAGCTCCATCCGTTTGTTAGAGAAGTGACTTCCGTTGTCTGACCAAATGACCTTTGGGAGGCCGAATCTCGAAATAAGTTCTTTCACCTAGCATTTGGCCGTTAAAATTGCATCATTACTTTTCACTGGGTACCCCTCTACCCACTTGGAGTACATACAGACCACCATCAGTACGTATCTATATTTGTTAGTGGGGGGCATTTCAATGTAGTCAATCTGAAGAGATGTTGGTTGCACAAAATGTCCAACTGGAGCTGTTTTCCCAACATTATGCTGTGCACACACCATCCAACTGTAGCATATCTTCTGATGTTTTTGTTGACCCAAAACCTGTTCATGCAATTTATTAGTACATCCCTACCAACATGTGCAGGGCCATGCATTATCATAGTCTAGGGGTAAAGATACTTATCCTGCAGCATTGACTGTGTTCCTGTCTTGTCCATCCAGCACCCATTTAAATGTGTGCCAGTCACAGACCATTGTTTTTGTTCTTCCTCAGTAGCATCCTTTTGCATGTTTGTATACCCTCCAATGTTCTATCCATAGCCACCTGTTCCACAAACATGAGGCTAGAAGAGTCTCTTGCTGTTTCTTAAGCCACCTTGTCTGCAAAAGCATTTCCCTGACCCACTTTATCAGTTATTTTCTTGTGTGCATTGCATTTCACAATTGTTAATTTTGCAGGAAGAGCTAAAGGAATTCAACAGTCTGGTTTTGAGGACACCATGCTGTATTTTTGCTCCTTGAGATGTGATAAAGCCCCTTTCTTTCCACAATCTGCCGAAATTATGGGCAACACTGAAAGCATACTGACTGTATGAATGTTAACAGTTTTTCCTGTAGCCAGCTCACATGCTTTAGTTAAGGCAACAATCGCTGCAGCTTGCGCTGATTGTTCCAGTATTCTGCAACTTTCAACCACAGTGTGCAACATTGTTACTTCATATGCTGCGGAGGTTGTGCCATCCACTATTCTCAGACACGAACCATCCACCCACAGTTCCCCCCTCAGCATCTTGAAATGGTGTATCCTTCATATCTATCCTGCCTTTTGTCTGTTCCTCTGTCCTATAAATACAATCATAATCATCAAACTGTTGGTGTGCACTCTCGATATGAGGTAGGAGTGTTGCTGGGTTCACACCATTACATCTGTGTATGTGCACATGTTGGTTAAACAGACATAACTCATGATGTGTCAACCTTGCAATCGTGAGGTGCTGTGTGTGTGTTTGATTTAGTATCAAATCCACAGAATGGGAGATATACGAATGAACAGTGTGCCCCATTATCAGACTTTCTGCTGCAGTGAGGCTGCTGCAGCGGCAACAGCTCTAAGGCAACTTGGCAATGCTTTGGCAACATTGTTGAGTGTGCCGGAGAAATAAGTGCATGGCCGTTTATAATCACTGTGTTCCTGGAGGAAGACCGCAAGCGCACACCCTTCAGATTCATGAACGAACAAATAGAAATCTTTAGAATAGTCAGGTAGCCCCAAAGCAGAAGGTTCGCAAAGAGATTGGTGTGTTCTTGCGGTTAAAGCCAATAATGGCTTTGCCAATAGTGAAAGATTAGTGATCCAGTGGCGGCAGTAGCCAGCCATTCCTAAAAATGTGCACACCTGCTTTTGCGTTTTTGGAGGTGGTATTGCCAAAATTGATTTTATGCGCTCTGTATCCAATTGTCTCCGCCCTTTCGACAAGACGTGCCCCAAATAGGAAACCTCTTGTTGAACAAATTGTAATTTCTCAGGGTACACCTTGTGACCCCTTGCAGCCAAGAAATTTAGTAAATTCACAGTATCAGTTGTGCACCTTTTTTCAGTATTACTGGCCAATAACAGATAGTCAATATACTGTATTAATGTTGTTGTTTGGTGACATTGAAAGGCATCCAATTCTCTTTTTAATGCTTGATTATAGATTGAGGGCCTTTCACAATACCCCTGTGGTGCTCTTCTGAAACAAAAACTGTGTCCAGCGACTGACAAGGAGAATAAATACATGCTGTCCTCATGCACAGGGATAGAAAAGAAGGCATTCTTCAGATCATTCACAGAAAAATAAGCCATTTCAGGCGCCAAGGTAGATAGGATGTTTACTATGTTGGGCACTACAGGGAATTGTGGTACCACTATTTTATTAATCTCGTGAAGATCAACTATCACTTGACTTCTTTAATAGCGGACGTATAGGATTATTGCATGGGCTTCCCGTTATTTCCTTTACTATTCCTTCTTTTAATAGATCCTTGACAACCCCTTGCAGACCTTTCTGTCTTTCTGCTGAAATTTTGTACTGGGGTATGCATGACAGTACAGCTCCTGGGCGCACAACTATTTGTACTGGGTCAATGTTTATTTTCCCTACTTCATTCTTATGTGTTACCCATATCTTATCTATTCACTGCTGAATGTGTACTGGGATGGTATTTCTGCCTGCTCTGATAATGTACATAGCAGCAATTTGAGAGGAGCTGTCACCTATTTCAAGATACACCCCAATCGGCGTGCACTGAATCGTGGAATTAAATTTTTTCAGGAGATCCAATCCTAGCAAATTATAAGCACAAGTTTCAGAAATCAGAAAATAATGTTTATCTGTAATGGGCCCTATAGTGTATTTAAGCTGAGCTGACATAGGGTTTGTTACTAGCACATTGAGGAATCCCACAGATGTCTTCTTGTATCCCGAGAAAGGGGTCTGTGGGAGTGTATTTTTGGTCAGAGATGAGCTGAATGCACCAGTATCTAAGAGAAACTTGTCCGGCTCTCCATCCACCTCTGCTTCTACATATGGGCCCCTATCATCCACCTGGATGACAGCCAGCTGTACTATTTCTCTTGGGCACCCCTATTGTTCTACATGGGGACTGAGGTCTATGAGGCAATGATCCATTTTGGCCTCATAGCCTGCCAGCATCATTTGTCTCTGCTCTGTCTTCCTATCAAAATAGTTATTAGCCTGTAGTGTAGCCTGATTCTGCTTATTTTGACGTTGCTGATCTTCCCTATTTACTGCTCCTGTATCTGTCCCTTTGCCTCTTTGTCGAGGTGGGTGATAGCAATCCCTTGCCTAATGTCCCTGGCTACCGCAAGTGTTACAAGTCTGTTGTTGCTGTGCGGGTGCGGCATGAGCTGTTCTAGGTGGCACATGTGATAGGGTCTAAGTGGCCCTCCTCTGCCTCGGCCCCTCCCTCTTCCTCCTCTAGACGTGCTAAACGCCTGAGCTTGTTGCATGAGCACCTTAGTTTTTCAATCCTTATGCTTTTTATCCTTAATGACTTCCTTCTTTAACTGTAGGTCTTCATAATATTGGGCCAACTGTAGCAGCTCGAATATTTGTTTGTGGCACCATATGGTATTATACTGGTAGATAGCGTCCTTAATATTTTTCTGCAGGTTATTCACAAAGTAGGACCCTAAAGTGTGTTGGGTGCCATCATTAGAAGGCTGTAAATCACTAGATGCAGTGAACTCCTTTTCTTTCCTGGAGAACAAAGCTGAAACCTTTTCCTCCTGTTCCTGCTTGTAATTATTTATTTTGCTGTAATTTATCTGTCTTCATGGCAATATTTTATCTATTTTCTTTAGCAATTTGTCTGGCAATTGCTGCATTTCATCAGATTGCCATCTTTGGGGGTTCTCTTTTTATTGTCCTCCACTATTTTTGCCCACTCTATCTTTAAGTCTGGATCGTCCTCCTTTCGCACCTTTTTCCAAATATCATCTGGCAAAATAATGGAGAACATCTGATCTATATCTTCTAACGTTAGGTGGCCTATTTTTATTGTAATGTTAGTCTGCCTGTACCATTCCTCACTATCCTGTCTGATGTCTGGGTCCTGAACCGCAAACCTGTGTAATTCTGCATGGGTCCAGGGGACATGCACCCTCAAAATATTATGTTCCTCATCATAACCTGGCGCTTCTCTCAAGGGCAGCACCTTGTTAACGAAGTCCTTTTCTGAGATATGTTCACTACTTGACTGTCCTGACAGTTCTTTTCTCTCCTGTCTAATTTCCTTACTCTTCCAGGCAATGCAGTTAGCTTCACTGAACCAGTGCGCATACCTGATGAGGACACTTAATCTTTTGTCATCATCCAGATGCACGTTATCTACTAATGTGCTAATTCAGCATCCCCCCCTATTAGCAATATTTGAACATGGTGCTCTGCTTGTGGATAGTCCTTCTAATACCAGTTCATGTACTGAACTGCCTTTCTTTGTATTAACTATAAAGCATTATATTTAATATTTTCATAAAACAGCATAGGAATTGTGGCTCACCTTCCCACATAGACATTCCGTGCTGAGAAAGCTTATTAACCCACTCTTTCACTACTTTATCTTGGTCAAAATGTAATTGTATGTGTTGTCTTTTTGCCTTCCGTACATCCTCCATCATATTTTCTAGGTTAATTTGTTCAAATTCCTCTTTCTTCCCTATATGTGACTGCTCTCCTTCCCTTGGGTCCCCTTCCTTGGGAGGGCTATATGATGCATTGGAGACCGTGCATGGTGGATGGTTTGGGCAACTAAGAATTAGCTGTTCAATGAACTGATCCCCCTGCTACTCAACAGGAAGTGGAACAGTTGGATTTGTTTATTTGACTTGTTTTTCTTTTTGAACAAAACATTTTTCTATCGCCATTTCATCCTTTCTACATACCTCATTGTATTTTTCATTCTGCTTTTCTCTTTCATATTTTATCAACTTCTCATGACCGTCTTTCAGATCCATCCATTGTCTACCCTGCGCATAGCTTCTCCTTGCATGATAGGTATCCCATTCTAGAAATCTCACTTTTTTGCCTTTCTTTTCACTTGCTCTCAGACACTCTTCCAAATAGTCCAACCTTCCCTTTTCACATGAACTAGCCTTAGGCCACTGCTTAAAAGGATCATCATGAGTCAAACGTTGCCATTTATCTAAAAACAATGCCGTATGGTAGTCATTTTTCTTCATTACAAACCATGCCGGAGCACCGGGGACGGAAACATTCACAGTGCATTCTATTTAATATTTTCAGCTTGCTTACATTATGCTGCGTCTTTTATACTTTCCAACACTCATTAGATTGCATTGAAATCGCCAACTCATTTGACTACGCAAAGCTGCCATGTTTGTATTTCAATCAAAGTGATAAGCCTGTCAGCAAGGTGAATTTATAGGAAAAACATTTGAGGGGCCTATACCGGCCCATGCTCATATGCACTCTCCGCTTCGTGATCTTTTGGCTACATGGTTACATTTTTGCAAAGGTTAATTATAAACACATTCCACCTTCATCAACCTTAAAAGCACAATTTCTCGCACTTGAGTGTCTTGGCAGAACATATATGATAAACAACCAATTATTCTTCTCAGCTCATACGTTGGTTCAATGTTTCAGATGATACATAGCTAAGATAAGGCAGTTTTTAGTGCCTGTGCTTCCACACCTTCATTTTATATTTAATGAGCAAGATAGGAGAGTTTCACGTTTACTTCAAATAATCCTTTCCTTCAGGGAAAACATGTACGTGTTATAAGAAGCATAATACAAAGTGGAGTTTCTATTGCTATATGTTTTGAACAACGGTTCATTTCTACACATCCCTTTTCCCCTGCTTTCACATTCCTACAGTTAACAACTTGTCATGTGTGGTGGTGTCATAAAAACAAAGTATCATACATCCAACCAATTAAGCCAACATGTTTCAACCTTGTGAACTGCCCAACAGGGCCAACAGCCTTCGTCAGGGCTCTGCTAATCCCTGCCCATTGTGTACTTAGTCCATGCAACATGATGAGACGTAAGGCTCTCATACCTGTACTAGTTCCTTATGAATTCTATCTGCAAGGGACATTTAAAGAAAACAAAAAGCAACAAATATTATATAGTATTTAATTTGCTCTTTTTATAACACCCCAGCCTTTGTGGACACTGCAAAAGGCACTTGTATTACATTGTGTGTGTACAGAGTGCAAAGTGGGAACGATACCACTGCAACACAGCAATACGTGGTCATTTGTGTGTATCTTGCATTAATTAATTTGACTTACCCTTAATTTGGGTTCACTTTATGACCTGAATATGGCAAGGGGGCACCTCCCTATAGTCACACACATATATAAGAGGCAGTATAGAAAAACCCAATCATTTTTTCAAATCTCCAAATTCATACTTTTTTTCTCATTTCAAAGTCACTAAATCACTCATAAGCTAACTTATGACTGATCCATATTTTAAGACTGGGTTGTGAGGACCCCTCCCCCCCCCCAAAAAAAATGCACTACCCATCAACTGTTCTCTGCCTATTTATTGATCAAAAGTTACTTTTGTGACAAAGGCTGTAAGAACATGCTTACACAAAGACACATAGGCAGATTGGCCTGGTGCACCAAGACACAAATGTAAAAGCTTCTTACTTAAGCACAAGCTTTTTGAACCAGTGGCCTCTTGTGGCACTAATATCTTAATTGGCAAACTGCTTTCTTGCTGGCCCTTTAATAGTTTGTGTGCAAAAGCGAGCTAGAAGGCCATTGCGCATCACTGTGGTTATTCAAACTCATCCTTCTTTCCATTTCAAAAGCTTTCATTGAGAAAAACATAGTTAATCGAGACCATCTTAATATACCGTAGAAGCAACCATCATCCAAAAAACTAAATTATGTATAGATCCACATTAGTAATGCTTGTGATAAATACTATAGATAATAAACGAATAACAATGTTAAAGTCACAAAATAAGATGCAAAAGGAAACCCAAATAGAAAGCGAGATTGCGTAGCTGAGGAATGCGTAAACATTGTAAAGTAAAGAATCAAATATGTACATTGAGATGAATGGTATAAGACAACTGCATATTTTAATATTAAAAAAATTTGGAACAAAGGGATAGAATAAGTGTGGGGGGTGGAGGGTAAACATGGCTGATTAATTCTAACAGTGCAAAATCATGTAGCAATAATGTAAGTCGTATAGGACATATCGATGGGATACCATCTCTCTTTATTAGACATAGGACATCATCCAAGTATAGAGTGGTTTACAGGGGTTTGTTCTTTTGTAAGTAACTATCTATGGCGTCCCACAATTTCCTAGATGATAATATGACATGGAATTTTTGAAGCAGGCATTTTCTGCACTTCTGATGAAACAGACACACATCAACCAGGTGTGAGAGGAAATATTAGAAGAGCTTTTCCATCCAGAGAAAATCAGTTTGGTGCTAATGGCCAGTAGTAAGTCAATAAGTTGGATATCGAAGGGAGAGAAGCTGTTAACTTGGGTTAGGCATGTATACCCAGTAGAACAGTGGGAGCGTCTATCGTTAGCTGGGCGCTACAATCTTTTGGATCATGTTTTCTATAGAGTCCCCGAGTAGGCAAACATATTTGCAGAAATAAATCATTTGAGTATTGTTAGAAATGGGATCTCTAGTTGGCAAGGGCTTGCACCTTTGTCCAAGCAGGGACCCTCCTTCCTAGTCAGGGTAAGGGAGTTACACTCCTAAAATAACCCCTGCTCACCCCCTTGGTAGCTTGGCATGAGCAGTCAGGCTTATTCTAGAGGCAGTGTGTAAAGCATTTGCACATAACCAACAGTAATACAGTGTAAGCACTACAAACTGACACCACACCAGTTTAGAAAAATATCCAATATTTTTATATACTTTAAAACAAGACCAAATACGATAAAAATCCACAATACAAATACTTTAAAAATGTATGTTTGATAAGGTAACTTCTTCTTTGCAGGAATAACACAAAAGCAAAGTTCGTACGAGTCGGTAGCCCCGTCCGGGTCTACCGCGATGCTGAAATACACAGACTCCAACAGTTCCAGCCGACCGCGTCGCTACGGGCCAGCAGAGTCGTGAACAGACTCGGTCACAGTACCTTTTCTCGTTGTGGCGGGCACGGAGCGTGCGAGCCGGTCGGCGTTCGTCGCGGTTGCGGTGCAAAGCGGAGCGGTGCAAGGTGCGGTGTCCCTCGATGCGGTGCAGGCAGCGGCTCGATGAGCGTCGTGCAGACGGAGTCGGTGAGTCCAAGGCGTGCGGTGCAGGGCGAGACGGTGTACGATGCGGTGCTGACAGGTTGCGATGCAGGCGACCAAGCCGGAGTGCGGGAGCTGGCGTCGGACAGCGGTGCGAGTCGGAGCGGTGCGTCGCAAACGTGCGAGCGGTGCCCCAAATGCGATGCGGTCACGACTGTTGAGCCAGTTGCAGCGACAGCGTCGGTCTGGTCCGGCTGGCACAGTGAAGCGATGCGAACTGCGGTGCCCACAGGTCACGGTGCAAGCAGCGGCTCGGTGGCGATGGCGTCGGACGTCGTCGTCGGTGAGACCAGGGTTGCGGTGCGAGATGCGGACGGTGCGGTCTGCGGTGCAAACAGGACACCGGGCCAGCGATTGAGTCGGTTGACGGAGTCGGTTGCGGTTCCCTTCCTCTGTGGCAACTGAAACAGCGTTCCAGAAGCGGCACCCAGAGGCTTGTGAAGTCTTTGCAGTCCCTGAGACTTCTTAACAGGAGGCCAGCTCGGTTTCAGGCCCTTGGAGATACTCAGCACAAGTTTGTAGAAAGTTCAGTCCAGTCCTTTCACTGCCCAACACAGAAGCAGCAACTGCAGGCCAACCCAACAAAGCAGTCACTCAGCAAAGGGGCAGTACTCCTCCTAGCAGCTCTCCAGCTCTTCTTCTTGACAGGTTCCTTGATTCCGGCGAGATCTAAATTCATGGGGTCAGGGCCCCAATATTTATATCCCAAATTCCTTTGTTCTCTGAAGGCAGAGAGGCCTTTGCCTGGCCCAAACCAGTTCTGGTCAGTCTTGGAGCACTTTGTTGACAAGCCTCCGTATTTCCTTTCAGGGTGCAGGCCAGGGACATCAGACGCACCACAGGAGGTGGAGCCAGCATTGTGGAGGGAAGGCCCAGCCCTATTCAGGTCCCAGGTGTACTCCCACCCATCTACATGTAGGTCTGGCTATTCAGCCCTGTGCTGACTCACCCTGTCTCCTGGCATCCCCCAGCCCCTGTCACTCACACTCCAGACAAGGAATACAAAACCTAGCAGAGGCAGGCTTGGATGGTTAGACAAGAAAATACCCACTTTATAAAAGTGGTATTTTCGAACACGGAATGTTAAAACCAACTTCACTAAAAGATGCATTTTATCATTCTGAGTCCAGGCATACTAAACTCGAATTTCTACCATGTTCCCAGGGTCAGTTAGGATTATAAGCTGTAATAATCAAAACTGCCCATTCTGGCCTATGGGGAACAGGTAGCCTTGCAATAGTGAAAAACGAAGTAGGCTGTATTTCACTATCAGGACATGCCACACACACCAGGACATGTCCTACCTTTCACATACAATGCACCCTGCCCACAGGGGTACCTTGGGCCTACCTTAGGGGTGACTAACATGTAGAAAAGGGAAGGTTTAGGGACTTGCAAGTGTGTGCACTTGCCAAGTCGACATGGCAGCCCCAGGCTGCGCACAGGCTCTGCGTTGGCAGGCCCGAGTTACACTTTACGGGCTGTTTACGTGGGGGGCACAATCCCGTGCTGCAGCCCACCAACAGCATTTGATCTATCGGACCTGGCACTCGCAGTGCACTTTACTAGGGACTGACACACAGATCAAATAGGCCAATCATGGAAACACCAATCCATAACACATTTTATACAGGAGCACTTGCACTTTCCCACTGGACAGCAGTGAGGAAAGTGCGCAGAATCATTACACCAGCAAAAACAGAGTCAAAACCAGGAGGTCAGAAAGCAAAAAGTCAGGGGAAACACGCCAAAAGATGCCAAGTCTAACACATGTCCCCTCCAGCTGAAAGTAGGGAGAACTACCCAACCCCATTGGAGTTCTCTTCACTAAGGCGGAAGAACCTGGACAGACCATCTGCGTTGGCGTGTTCTGTACCAGGACGGTGTTCCAACGTAAAGTCCATTCCCTGTAGGGAGATGGACCACCTCAGCAGTTTTGGATTCTCACCCCTCATTTGCATCAACCATCTAAGGGGCCTGTGGTCTGTCTGAACCCGGAAGTGAGTCCCAAACAGGTATGGTCTCGGCTTCTTCAGTGCCCAGACCACAGCAAAAGCTTCCCTTTCTATGGCACTTCACCTCTGTTCCCTGGGGAGTAGTCTCCTGCTAAGGAAGACTACAGGCTGATCCAGGCCCTCTTCGTTCAGTTGTGAGAGCACCGCTCCCACACCATGCTCTGAAGCATCAGTCTGCACGACGAATTCCTTGGAGAAGTCAGGTGCCTTGAGCACGGGCGCCGTGCACATGGCTGCCTTCAGGGCATCAAAAGCTTTCTGGCAGGACTCAGTCCAGATCACTTTCCTGGGCTGCTTCTTCGAAGTCAGCTCCGTTAAGGGGGCAACGATGGTGCCATAGCCCTTAACAAATCTCCTATAGTAGCCGGTGAGTCCTAAGAAGGCTCTCACCTCGGTCTGGGTCTTGGGGGGCTCCCAAGCCAGAATGGTGTCAATCTTGGGTTGTAGGGGCGCCACCTGGCCGCTTCCTACCTGGTGTCCCAAGTACACCACAGAACCCTGCCCGATCTGGCACTTACTGGCCTTGATCGTGAGGCCTGCACCTTGCAGAGCCCTCAACACTTTCTCAAGGTGCTGTAAATGTTCTTCCCAGCTGGAACTGAACACAGCAATGTCATCCAGGTAGGCGGCACTGAAATCCTCCAGCCCAGCCAACACCTGATTGACCAACCTCTGAAAGGTGGCAGGGGCATTCTTCAACCCAAAGGGCATCACCCGGAATTGGTAATGACCTTCTGGGGTTGAGAATGCTGATCTCTCCTTGGCCCCATCGGTTAAGGCAATGTGCCAGTACCCAGACGTTAAATCAAACTGGCTGAGGAACCGGGCAGCTCCCAACCGATCAATGAGCTCATCAGCTCTGGGGATGGGGTGCGTGTCAGTCCTGGTGACGGCATTGAGCCCGCGGTAGTCCACACAAAACCGCAGTTCTGGAGTGGCACCGGGTGCAGCAGCCTTTGGGACCAAGACCACTGGGCTGGCCCAAGGACTGTTGGAGGGCTCAATCACCCCTAACGCCAACATCTTAGAGACCTCCTCCTTGATGCTGGCTCTGACCCGGTCAGTCAACCTGTAAATCTTGTGCTTCACAGGAGGGCTGTCACCTGTGTCCACGTCATGGGTACACCAGTGAGTAACACCGGGGGTCAGAGAGAACAGTGGGGCGAACTGTCCCAACAACTGGTGACAGTCCCCTGCTGCTCCTGAGTCAGAGTAGGGGAGAGGATCACACCTTCTACTGACCCATCATGCTCCTTGGTAGACAGGAGGTCAGGGAGAGGCTCACTCTCCTCTTCCACCCCATCATCTGTCGCCAAGAGCATACTCACTTCGGTCCTCTCGAAGTGGGGCTTGAGGCGGTTCACGTGAAGGACCCTCAAAGGGTTCCTTGGAGCCTGCAAATCCACCAGGTAGGTGACGTCACTTTTGCGCTCCACCACCTCATATGGCCCAGTCCACTTGTCCTGCAAGGCAAGGTTCCACTGGGGCCATGACCCACACTTTTTGCCCAGGTTGAAATTCGACCAGAGTGGCATTCTGGTCATACCACCTCTTAATTTCTTACTGGCTTGCTTCTAGGTTCGCCTGAGCGAGTTTCCTGAAGCGGGCAGTTTGGTTTCTTAAGGCCAGCATGTAACTAAACACATCCAGTGGAGTTTTCCTGGGAGCTGCCTCCCAGCCTTCCTTTACCAAACTCAGAGGTCCTCTGACAGGGTGGCCATACAGGAGCTCAAAGGGGCTGTACCCAAGAGACTTCTGAGGCACCTCTCTGTATGCAAAGAGTAGGCATGGCAAGAGGACGTCCCACTTACGCCTCATGGGTTCTGTTAGACCCTTGCTCATGCCTTTCAAGGTCTGGTTGAATCTCTCCACCAGACCGTTTCCTTGTGGGTGGTAAGGAGTGGTGAACTTGTAGGTTACACCACACTCCTTCCACAGGGATGTCATATACTTGGATATGAAATTGGTCCCCCTATCAGAAACCACCTCTCTGGGGAATCCCACACGGGAAAAGATCCCCATTAACGCCCGGCCCACCACTGGCGCCGTCGTTGTCCTGAGAGGGATTGCCTCCGGGTACCGGGTGGCATGGTCCACCAAGACCAGGATGTACCTGTTGCCCATGGCTGTCTTGGGATCCAGTGGCCCCACAATATCCATCCCTACCCTTTCAAAGGGTGTTCCAACAACAGGAAAAGGTTGGAGAGGAGCTTTGACCTTCCTCCCACTCTTACCACTTGCCTGGCAAGTTTGGCAAGACCTACAGTGTGCATCTGACTGCCTTCGCATTTGGGGCCAAAAGAAGTGGGTGACAAGCCTGTCAAAGGTCTTGTCCTGCCCCAAATGTCCTGCCAAAGGCACGTCATGAGCCAGACCCAGTAGGAAGGTCCTGAAGCGCTGGGGTACCACCAGCACACGGGCTGACCCAGGCTCAGCAACCTTAGGCTCACTGTATAGGAGACCATTCTCCCAGTAGATCAGATGTGACTCGGACTGATTACCAGCTGCCTGGTCTGCAGCCTGCCGCCGCAGACCCTCCAGAGTAGGGCACTCGTTCTGCTCCCTGCAGAACTCCTCCCTGGTGGGACCCCTTCTTGCTGCCAATGGGTCAGCTCAGAGATGTCTCCCAGTTCGGCTACTTGCTCCCCTGTAGGCACCGGGGCATCCCCCTCGAGGTCTGCCTCCTCCCGGTCCGTGGGAACTTCGGGGGCCGGTTTCCCGCGCCCCCTGCCCTTTCTCTTGGCAGGGACTTGGGCCACTGTTCCACGCTCCAAGTCCCCTTGATCACCCTTTCGGGCTGCCATTGACCGAGTAGACACGCATGCCCACTCTGGCAACCCAAGCATCTCCAAGTGAGACCTGAGCTCAACATCCTTCCATAAGGACTGCTCCAGGTCGTTACCTAGCAGACAATCTACAGGCATGGTAGGGCTCACAACCACCCTCAAGGGACCTGAGACCCCCCCCCCCCATTCATAGGGAGCCTGCGCCACCATACACTGGCGCTCAGAGTTGTCTACAGCAACTACTTGGTGGAATGCCCCTGGGACTACCTGCTTCTCAGAGACCAGGGGACACCGGACTGAGGTCACACTGGCTCCAGTATCTCTGAGAGCCTCTACCCTGTTCCCATTAATGGTCACCCAGGTGCTATATTTCTTTGTGTTAGGGGGCACCTGGTTTCCTGGGACCATCTCACTGTCCCCTAGTGAGACAAGGGTCATTTCTGCGGGATCCCCACCCTCCTGTGGGCACCCCTCCTCCCCAAGCGCTACACTAACCAACACTTTGGACTGTCCACCGGTGGGTGGCTGTGTCCCCTTCGGGCACTTGGGGTCCCCCTTAAAGTGACCTACCTGGTCACATGCATAACACTTGCGGGGCCGGTCTCAACAGGCTTCCCTGTAGAGACCCCTTTCTTCTTATCACCGGGGGCTGGGAACCTTTACCCTGGGTACTAGTTTGGGGCCCTTTAGAGAACTCCTGTGCTTTACCCTTGTCCCCCCCACCTTTCTGCTGGGGACCCTGCCCACCTTTGGCTGAGTCTCCCCCAAACACTTTCTTGTGGACCCTGGTACTCACCCAGCGGTCCGCCTCCATAGCAAGCTTCCTGGGGTCAGTTAGCTTACTATCAACTAGGTGCTGGCGCAGATCTGCAAAACATAGACTAGACAAGTGCTCCCATGCAATCAAATTGTAGAGCCCCTGAAAATCTGTTACATTACTGCCTTCACCCAACCATCCAGCGACCTACAGAACATAGCCACACATTCCAACCAAGTGTTGGCCTCAGACTTTTACTGGACCTAAACTGATCCCTGTACTTCTCAGGAGTGAGCCCATACCTAGTGAGGAGAGCGTCTTTCATGTCAGCATAGGTGAGGTCCTGCCCCTTACCCAAAGCTATCAGAGTATCCCTAGCTTCCTCTGGAAAGAGAGGCCACAACCCCGCTCCCCAGTTCCTTTCAGGGACCCCATTCATATGAATAGACGACTCGTACCCTTGAAACCACCTTTGTATGTCATCACCCTTTTTGTACTCTTTACCTACATTCTTGGGGATGTGTACAATCCTGTCTGTGTGTGCTGAAGAATTGCTGCCACCATCTGAACCGGATCTACTCTTTAGCTCCAGCTCCTTGATCATTCTCTCATGATCTAGTATCATTTTCCTTTCCTCCATGGCTATTCTTTTCTCTTCCCTCTCACTTTCTATTCTGAGTTTCTCCAATTCAAACCTCCTTACTTCCCCGCCTGTCCTCCAGCTCCTCTGGGGACAAACTACTGCTGCCTGGCCTGGAGGGTTCCCCCTCCCAAAAGCACATCCACCCTAGGAACAGGCTCCTCCACCTCTCCATTGAGATCACCAGGTTGCCCACTGGCCCCTCTGGCTGCTACCCAGGCCCTCAGCGCCTTTTGTAGCTCATCCTTCCTGGTGAGGCCTCTGACCTGGACTTTCAGGTTTTTGCAAATCGATTTTAACTCCTTGACATTGTAGGCTTCCAATCGATCCTCCTCAAAGGCAATTTCTACTGATGCAATTGATGATACTATTGATTCAGGCATGTTGAAGCAGCAAGTTCAAACTGGCAAGATCAAAAATAGGCCAACAAGAAAAAGAACCTGTATGTGGTACGTAATGGTCTGCGATATGGTAGTAGTGCACACTAATCACTGTAAGTCAAGTGCAAACACAAGTCCTATCCTCACCGCTGACAACCAATGTTAGAAATGGGATCTCTAGTTGGCAAGGGCTTGCACCTTTGTCCAAGTAGAGACCCTCCTTCCTAGTCAGGGTAAGGGAGTTACACTCCTAAAATAACCCCTGCTCACCCCCTTGGTAGCTTGGCACGAGCAGTGTGTAAAGCATTTGCACATAACCAACAGTAATACAGTGTAAGCACTACAAACTGACACAACACCAGTTTAGAAAAATATCCAATATTTTTATATACTTTAAAACAAGACCAAATACGATAAAAATCCACAATACAAATACTTTAAAAATGTATGCTTGATAAGGTAACTTCTTCTTTGCAGGAATAACACAAAAGCAAAGTTCGATGCGAGTCGGTAGCCCCGTCCGGGTCTACCGCGATGCTGAAATACACAGAGTCCAACAGTTCCAGCCGACCGCGTCGCTACGGGCCAGCAAAGTCGTGAACAGACTCGGTCACAGTACCTTTTCTCGTTGTGGCGGGCACGGAGCGTGCGAGCCGGTCGGCGTTTGTCGCGGTTGCGGTGCAAAGCGGAGCGGTGCAAAGTGCGGTGTCCCTCGATGCGGTGCAGGCATCGGCTCGATGAGCGTCGTGCAGACGGAGTCGGTGAGTCCAAGGCGTGCGGTGCAGGGCGAGACGGTGTACGATGCGGTGCTGACAGGTTGCGATGCAGGCGACCAAGCCGGAGTGCGGGAGCTGGCGTCGGACAGCGGTGCGAGTCGGAGCGGTGCGTCGCAAACGTGCGAGCGGTGCCCCAAATGCGATGCGGTCACGACTGTTGAGCCAGTTGCAGCGACAGCGTCGGTCTGGTCCGGCTGGCACAGTGAAGCGATGCGATGCGAACTGCGGTGCCCACAGGTCACGGTGCAAGCAGCGGCTCGGTGGCGATGGCGTCGGACGTCGTCGTCGGTGAGACCAGGGTTGCGGTGCGAGATGCGGACGGTGCGATCTGCGGTGCAAACAGGACACCGGGCCAGCGATGGAGTCGGTTGACGTTCCCTTCCTCTGTGGCAACTGAAACAGCGTTCCAGAAGCGGCACCCAGAGGCTTGTGAAGTCTTTGCAGTCCCTGAGACTTCTTAACAGGAGGCCAGCTCGGTTTTAGGCCCTTGGAGATACTCAGCACAAGTTTGTAGAAAGTTCAGTCCAGTCCTTTCACTGCCCAAGACAGAAGCAGCAACTGCAGGCCAACCCAACAAAGCAGTCACTCAGCAAAGGGGCAGTACTCCTCCTAGCAGCTCTCCAGCTCTTCTTGACAGGTTCCTTGATTCCGGCGAGATCTAAATTCATGGGGTCAGGGCCCCAATATTTATATCCCAAATTCCTTTGTTCTCTGAAGGCAGAGAGGCCTTTGCCTGGCCCAAACCAGTTCTGGTCAGTCTTGGAGCACTTTGTTGACAAGCCTCCGTATTTCCTTTCAGGGTGCAGGCCAGGGACATCAGACGCACCACAGGAGGTGGAGCCAGCATTGTGGAGGGAAGGCCCAGCCCTATTCAGGTCCCAGGTGTACTCCTCCCACCCATCTACATGTAGATCTGGCTATTCAGCCCTGTGCTGACTCACCCTGTCTCCTGGCATCCCCCAGCCCCTGTCACTCACACTCCAGACAAGGAATACACAACCTAGCAGAGGCAGGCTTGGATGGTTAGACAAGAAAATACCCACTTTCTAAAAGTGGTATTTTCGAACACGGAATGTTAAAACCAACTTCACTAAAAGATGCATTTTATCATTCTGAGTCCAGGCATACTAAACTCGAATTTCTACCATGTTGCCTGGGTCAGTTAGGATTATAAGCTGTAATAATCAAAACTGCCCATTCTGGCCTATGGGGAACAGGTAGCCTTGCAATAGTGAAAAACGAAGTAGGCTGTATTTCACTATCGGGACATGCCACACACACCAGGACATGTCCTACCTTTCACATACAATGCACCCTGCCCACAGGGGTACCTTGGGCCTACCTTAGGGGTGACTAACATGTAGAAAAGGGAAGGTTTAGGGACTTGCAAGTGTGTGCACTTGCCAAGTCGACATGGCAGCCCCAGGCTGCGCACAGGCTCTGCGTTGGCAGGCCCGAGTTACACTTTACGGGCTGTTTGCGTGGGGGGCACAATCCCGTGCTGCAGCCCACCAACAGCATTTGATCTATCGGACCTGGTACTCGCAGTGCACTTTACTAGGGACTGACACATAGATCAAGTAGGCCAATCATGGAAACACCAATCCATAACACATTTTATACAGGAGCACTTGCACTTTCCCACTGGACAGCAGTGAGGAAAGTGCGCAGAATCATTACACCAGCAAAAACAGAGTCAAAACCAGGAGGTCAGAAAGCAAAAAGTCAGGGGAAACACGCCAAAAAGATGCCAAGTCTAACAAGTATTGTCACAAGGAGCCAGTATATAGTTCCAGCAGATGTTCGAATCTAGTAATCCTTATCGGTGAAGTTTCAGTGGTGTCCAACAAACATTATGCATGATCCTTAGGCTCATTTGTGAAGGTGCTGGTAGAGACATTGGTTCTTTCTTTAACGTATCTGTAACAAGTGATATAGATAACAATTTGAACTAGCAGGGCACAAACAGTTCTAAATGTCAAGATCTGAGCCTTCTGACTGGGGTGATATATATGTGGCACAGGACGAATATCTAGTACAGCAGCTCTTTTACTATCCGTCTTTAAAAAAAAAAAAAACAAGAGCAACCCATACGTCCATGCGAATTGGGTATTAAGTTACAGCTTACAAAATACATGGAGATTATTTTAGAAACAATTTCATATTACCACACATTTATTCTGTGTTTTAATCAAAAAGAGAAAAGATGATAATAAGACAGAATATATCTGACACAAGTTAATTCAAAACATAAATTAAATTAAGTAGTCCAATTGTTGCCTTTCTTACAACTCAATTCAGTCGAACTAAGTTATTTGTTTATTTGATTATGAAGCAAAAAGAAAACATTCTTTACAACAAGTTTACATTTGTACTCTATACATATGTTTCTCTTGATGCATTTGATTTAGTGAGTGGTGTTTTTGAGAAAAAGGTGATGAAGAAACCCCAAGTAAAGTAACCATAACCAGACATGTACAAATACGTGACAATGAAGGGACCTAAAATTAAAAACGGGTTATTGGTATATACCAGGATGTCTGGATGTTCATTTCTTAATCTATAAAAGAGCAGCCAGTTTGTTCTCTGGTGCTTTCGTTGTTAGACTATCCTTTAGTGTTGTCGACAGCGTTTCAACCCTACTTGTAATGTGAGGGTCTCATCAGGACTGAAATGACCTGGGGACCAAGGGTGGTCTGTGCTCTTCTTGGTGTGCACAGAACAAGTTTCCTTTACGTCAAGGAAAATCCTAGATTAGTGGTCTTCCTTCAAGGGGGCTTAACGATGCCGTGAGACTGGAGTCCTCCTCCCTGCGCAGCACTGCCGACTCAGCTCTACATCACTTCAGCGTTGCTGCAAACCAGTATGACATGCTTGGGAGGCAGCCAATATTTCATTTCATGGCAATATCACGCTTGGTTATATTTAGGGCTAAGTTATATTTAGTAACTAGTTGTTGAGCCTATCCATTTTCGACAGCAGTATATCCCTAGCAACCCCGCCTACATGGTGCATAGATCTATTCTACCCGTAACCTCCGTCCGGGCATCCAAGACTGCCCCTATAAAGGCTGCGCCTATGGACAATCCCAGAACATGTGTGCATTTCTAAAACTGCATTTGGGGCACCCAAACTCGCTCCCATACATTTGTTGCAGTCGCTGGGGGGTAAGATAGGCTCTGTGCAAAATGTTGTGTTGGGTGTATTGGAATTTCGCATTGCGGGATAGTTTACGGGCATAAATAAGTGCCTTATCCCATTCTTTAGGCCAATGTCCCGTTCCCATTGCAGTCTTGTGGGCTGCATCAATTCCTGTGAGGTGAATGCCATCGCACGTGTAAACCACTTGATAAGGTGCCGGCCCGCACCCATCACATTGATTGCATGCAACAGCGAATGTGTCTCAGGTTCCGTGTCCGTGATGTGCCAATGCTGCTGTAATTCGGCCAGCAGCACGCAATGCACTGGGAAGTGACTAAGGGGATACCATGGTGTTTGTTTCAGTGTTCAAAGGGCACGAGAGTACCATCTTGGAACAAGGTGCCCTGTGTGTCCATCCCCTCTGTCTCCCAGAGTTCCACCCCCTCTCTCCCAAGCAGGTCCCTAAAAGGCTGTATATATCTTACACGGATTTCTGGTGTGTATGTATGGCACCTGTTCCGGATTCAAACGAAGGCCCCTGGTATATGCTATAGTCAATAGCTTATTGGAGCGTGGGGGTAGTTTACCAGACGGTAACAGCAGCTCATGTATCATTTGAGCGGCTAGGTCTAGCGAGGATGAGCCCAATTTCGACAGGTGCAATTCGTCTGTGCCCCTTGTTACAAATAAAGGAACTCAGAATTCTGTGTAGTGTACGGAATGTGGGACTTGGTATGTTGACTGGCAGATTTTGGAAGTAGTATAAAAGCCTGGGGAGCATCACCATCTTGGAGAGTGAAACTCGGCCCCGCACCGTGAGAAGTAACATGTTCCCAAAAGAATATCTCCGGCCTAAGGGAGGCAATTGCCCTTGTGAAATTGCCGACTATTAGATCACGAGTGTCATGGTAGATGCGAACACCGAGGTAATGAAACATGGACGGCTCCGATCTCACCTGGTGGGGTCCCACCATGTGGAGCTGTGGCTCACTGAAAGAGGTAGGTCTTGGCCCAATTTACTCCCAAACCCGAGGGGTTCTCAAATTGCTCAAGCACCAGTTCAATGTTTCCAAGCCCCGTATGTAGAGAAGGACATTGTCCGCGTATATGGAGACTGCATGTAGCTCAGCTCTAAGATGTATGCCCCACTCCTCCCCAGTGTGTCTCAGTTACTGTGCTAACGATTCCACTGCCAATGCAATCAGTCAATCAATAGTTTCTTTATTTCGCTATACTTAAATAGCATAAAAAGCATTTTAAATACGGTTTGAATAAAGTATATTAAAAAGGCACTGTATAATCAAAAATATAGAATTAAAATTACATTACAATATTGCATTCATAAAACTTACACTTAAAATTAGCACGAGAAAACGGGTAATATATAGGTGCAAAATCAATTCTATGTTAATTTAATACAGTTTATACCCTTTGTCTCTTTGACTTTCCTACTTTCCAGCATTACGGTTGGAGTCTCCTGCTTTTTAGAGCAGACCATAAAAATGAAGCTAAACAATACCATGTAAGATGGTCACTCAACATTTGTAAAAAAATACAAGACTGGGCGACATTGTCTGAATTTATGTCTGCGTATGAGTGGAAAAATGTATCTTTTCCTTTCCTCTAAATAAAATTTACAAAAAAATATAAAGTGCAGGTCTGTTTGGTAAGATTGGCCATCGCATGGGCAGGCGGGAGGGCTTCTATAGTGTAGGTGTCAGTGGGGTAACCTAACATCAGCAGGATATAATTTAATCGGAACCTCACTAGTGTGAATCAGTGTTGGTGATTTGTCACAAGGTTTAGATAGGAAAGTGCATCTGTTGATATTCTAGGGGCCATCTGATATAGTCTCACTGTAGATTTGTTACGGTTAGTCTCCAATCTTTCTCTTCCCATCCTTGCTAAAAGTATTCCCTTTAATTTTGCCTTGGAAATAGTCACACAACTAGGAGGATTCTCATATAGCTTCTGGAAACCAATCGACTTCGAAGTACACTTAATATATTGCAACCATGTAATCTTGTGTACTTGGTTGAGTTTTAGGCAATCTCTCAGGATGTTCTGGGTAAGGTTGACCGTCTCCCTTTTCCAAACTGAATGCTGTAGCAGGATCGGTGCTGCGCGGACATGGTCCATGATGTATGGTATGACCAGCTCAGTGTGGCACTTCTAGTTGGAGCAACTTCGAGGAACTGCTACCAACCTTTTGAGGAAGCCGTCCTCTGTGCGTTAAAGGGGAGCTATGTGTACCATTCCCCATATACCTGCCCCATATGTGGCAACATAGATTGATTTAGTCACATACACCTTTTTTATTTTCTCCAATGGTTTGGACCCTAGCTTTTTTGTTCATCTAAAAATAGCCATAATAATTTTTTCCAATTGAAGCACTCTGTTGGCTACCATATTTGTCCAGGTATTCTTGCTATTGAATTAGACCCCTAGATAGGAAAAGGTGTCTACCGCCTCCACCCTATTCCCATCTATGAAAAGTTTAGGTAGTTTCTTCAATCGCGTCCCTGCCACGAGAATGAAGTATTTAGTTTCGTTGACCCGAAGGTCTATGCTTTTCATGAATTTTGTACACTCCCCTATGAGTTTCTGCAGTGCAATTCCGGTGCGAGCTATCAGCACTGCATCGCCTGCATAGAGGAGTATTGGAACGAGGGCTGAGTTAACTGTGGGGACATCTGTGGTAGACATGGCCAGAGCAGCGTCCACACCATTTGTGTAATTTGAAAACAAGAAGGGCGTGAGTATGTACCCCTGCCTAACACCGCACTGAATGCCAAATTGTTTCGAACACTCCCGGTCTCTTCTGTACCGTATGCAAGCCGTAGCTTGTGAATACATTTCACGTACAAATGTTATTGTATTGTCGATTCCCATGCATTCCATGACTGACCATAGCTTGGAGTGGGTGACACAATCAAAGGCGGCTGATTAATCCATAAAAGCCATAAAAAGTTGGCCTTTCTTGGCCGCTGTAAATTTGGAGATAAGCAAGCTTAGGTTAAGGCATTGGTCCACTGTCCCTTTCCCTTTTTTGAACCCGTACTGTGAGCATATTAATATATTCCTCGCCTGAGCCCAAACCTCCAGCCTGTTCAATAATAATCGACCCATCAGCTTGGCTGTGCCGTCCAATAGGGATATGGGTCTGTAATTTTGGGGCAAGGCCTTTGTAGCAGTCTAGATGCTGCCATATGGATCCTCCCCATAACCCCTTAGCCCGGAAGGGCCAACACACAATGTAGCACTCTCTGGCCAGGCGTGGCCCGAGAGCATAAATAAACGGGCGGAGGTCGCTCATGACTTCCGGCCCACACAGTGTTACGGGTGTCCGTGTGCCTTCATTACTGCGCTGCGACATAGGGCCTGTCACGGTGTGCTACAGCGCCTGCCAAAGTGAGCAGCACAACACTGGCGACGAGGGTGGGCGTTCCAACCTGTGCCTGCACCATCACCGCAGCCTAGCCCCTGCTCCCGGCCCAGCGGAGCGCTGTCCGGCCTATCCTGCGCGCAACGATGGGTTCCTGCAGCTGATTGAGAAGCGCGTGCTCCCACGACAGCATGCCGGCCTGATCGTCGCTCCCGCTGCAACAGGCTCCCGAGGTACGAGGCTGCCCCACACGCCTACCTGCGTGCCGCATCGTCCCACATGCCTTCCTGTGACACTGGTGCTCCCGGTAAGGCCCTGGTGGAAGCCCGTGTCGAGCCGCGAGGTGCGCGCATGCGCAGAAGCGTCCAGCTGAACCCTGCTGCCTCACACGCGGCCTAGTCATACCGATAGCATCTCGCTCCCGCAGTGCTGCTCCTGCTATCCTGAGGAGGTCGCGCGATAGCGCGTTCACGGGCCCCTGCAGGCTGTTGCAGCCCCGCCCTGTAATCGAGGGACAGGTTTGCCTTCTGGTGACCGTCACAGGGCTACAAGGGGACAGAGACAAAAAAAGAAAAGGGAACAGTGCATCTCACGCAATGCATGCCAGGTAGATGACCAAGAGGCAAACTAAATAGAAGTGCAAGACATTAAATAAAGTTCACCACTTACAGAGACACAGTAGAAGCACTTCTCAAGACAAATACACTCAGGGTGCCACGCCTCACGTAAAGTAAACACCAGAGCGGCCCAATACGCTAAGCGCACACGCCAAGATGGATAACCAAGCTGGTCAAGCGGCACCACAACCACCCGGCCCGCAAGGGGGGCCACCAGTCGCCCAACAGACGGCGCAACATTCACAGATCAACGCCCTGCCCCCGTTCAGTGAACTCATTGACCCGGCCACCGCTTCCCCTCGGTGGACCGTCTGGATCAACAGGCTGGACAATTATTTCACAGCGACGCGTGAAACAGATGGGGCAGTAAGACGGTCGCTGTTACTGCACTTTGCGGGGGAAGAGATATACAAGTTATTTTCTCACCTACCTAACACCAGTGCACCCAACGACTACAATGCGGCAGTGACGGCTCTAAACGCCCATTTCGATCCTCAACTCAACCCTGATTATAAACGGTTTAAAGCTACGCCAAGCACGGCAGAGAGAAGGCGAATCGATGGATGCGTTTCATGCGCGACTCAGAGAACTGGCCAGCACATGTACGGCCAACGACCAGAACAAGGAGGTAAGGGCCCAGCTAATACAGGGGTGTCGAAACAAGAACCTCCGGACCCTTATCCTGCGGCAACCTGGCATCACCCTTGAAGATATCCTCATAATGGCGCGATCACACGACCTATCGGATGCCAGGGCAACTGCGATGGACATAGCCATAACGCAACAAGGCGAAAAACCTGTAGCCATCAAAACTGAAAGAGCGGATGCTGTGTGCACACCGACCCGAGGTGCTCGAGGGAGGTGGCTGAGCAGGAGTACGCAAGGGGCGCAGTGTGGATACTGTGGAAGGGAAGAACACCCCCAGGAAGAATGCCCTGCGTAAGGCCGGACGTGCTCAAAATGCGGCACCCCCAACCATTTCGCAGTGGCGTGCAGAGGAGGACCACGGAATCGAGGCGCCCGGGGAAGGAGACCACCATCCAAATCGGTGAAACATCTGTCGCTAGAAGACCATGAAGGCCCAAAGACATCCAGGACAGCAGTGCGGCCACGACACTACCTAGAAGAGTCCTCCACCGATGAAGAAGGCGAATGCTACCTCATATCCTTCGCTAGCGACCTCAAGCGGAAGAGGCGCCCCCAACCCACCTGCGCCATTGAGATCGCCGGATCACACGTCACAGCCCTGATCGACACTGGTGCGTCCGTTAATGTGATGGGGTGTCAACAATACAAACGCCTAAGTCCAAGACCCATGCTAGTCCCGTCGCATGTGAGAATCCTTACCTATGGCAGTCAAACGCCTCTACCCCTCAAAGGCAAGATGGTTGTACAAGTGAAATCGGAAAACCGTGAGATCACCACGACGTTCATGTGGTCGACAGGGAGGCCGACATCCTAGTAGGGAGTCACACAGCCGAAGATCTCGGCCGAATCACCTTCGCCAACGCAGTCAAGACCCTACAAACGGAAGACGTCCTAGACATGTTTCCACAACTATTCAGAGGATTAGGATGCGTAAAAAGACCCCCGATAAAGCTACACATCGATAAAGCGGTCAAACCTGTCGCTCTGTGCCATCGACGAATACCATTTCATCTCAGGCCCCTCGTCGAACAAGAGCTTCTAGATCTCGAACATCAAGGAGTCATAGAAAAAGTTACCGGCCCAACCCCGTGGGTCTCGCCCATGGTGATAGCGGAGAAGCCTAAACAGCCAGGGAAGATCAGACTATGCATTGACATGCGCTTGCCTAACCAAGCAATCAAACGAGAGAGACATTTAACACAGACAGTCGACGATATACTGGCTGACTTAAACGGATCCCGGTGGTTCTCCAAGCTGGACCTCAACGAAGGGTACCATCAGTTGAGGCTGGCGGAGGAGAGTAGATACATAACAACTTTTTCAACCCACATCGGCCTGCGCCGATACAAGAGGCTGAACTTCGGAATCTCCTCAGCGGCGGAAATATTTCAGAACACGGTTCGTGAACTATTGTCAGGTCTCCAAGGGGTGCTTAATGTCAGTGATGACATCTTAATACATTCCGCCACCATTGAGAAACACCACCGCCACCTCAAAGCAACTCTCCCAACGCCTTGCCGACCATGGGGTCACCCTCCATCGAGAAAAGTGCTCGTTTTTCCAGAAGTCCATAGAATTCTTTGGATACGTATTCAACCAAGACGGAGTCTAGGTAGACCCTCGCAAATCACACGCCATCCAACAAGCGCCTGCCCCCACGACAGCATCGGAAACCCGCAGCTTTCTCTGGATGGCCACCTACTGCGGGCGGTTCATACCCAACCTGGCCACACTGGCTGAACCCTTAAGGGCTCTGACGAAGAAGGATGCCAGCTCGAAGTGGGGCCAAGAAGAGGAACAAGCGTTCCAGAAAATCAAGACGGCGCTTCTGGGAAAAACAACCATGGCGTATTTTGACACAACTCGGATGACTGAACTCCTGGTGGATGCCAGCCCCGTAAGGCTTGGAGCGCTCCTGACCCAAGAAATAGAGCCAGTGAAATGGGCTCCACTGGCATATGCAAGCAAGGCCCTCACACCAACGGAGGCTCGCTATTCCCAGATTGAGAGAGAAGCACTTGCAATTAAGTGGGCCTGCAACCACTTCCACCTATGTCCGCTGACATCCATTCCGAGTGGTGACTGACTACCAACCCCTAGTCCCGCTATTTAGAGGCACTGCGCCGCATCCACCGCCAAGGATTGAACGCTGGGCGATACAATTACAGCAGTACCAGGTAGAAGTGGTGTACCGACCAGGTGCGAAAAATTCCGCAGACTTTCTATCACAACATCCCCCTGAGACGACTGAAGCCGGGGGAAGACAAGAGTGGAAGACGGAAGAATACATTGACATGATATCTCAATGGGCCTGCCCAAGAGCTCCGACTATGGACGAGATCAAAGAACAAACCAGCACAGATCCTGTGCTCATGAAGGTGCTGGAGTCTATTCGGAAGGGATCCTGGAGCAGTTTCCTTCGCGACGCCAATGGCTGGGACGGGGCCGACAGAGACCGCCTTGGCAAATTCTGGAAGGTGAGCGATGAGCTGAGCGTCGCCTCTGAAGGAGTAGTGCTAAGAGGATCCCGAATTGTCGTCCCCACGAGCCTCCAAGAAGAAGCCACGCTCCTTGCTCACGAAGGCCACCAAGGAGCCACCAGAATGAAATCAAGGATGAGAGAGAAGGTGTGGTTCCCCGGACAAGAAGTTGCTGTAGACGCTCTAGTGAGAAATTGCCGGCCTTGCCAACTAACCAGCGTTCAAGAACACCCCGCTCCCGTAATAACCGATGAACCTGCAACGTCTCCCTGGTCGCGGGTGAGCCTCGACTTTGGCAGCTTTCCGGACGGAAGAGTGACAGTGGTACTAATTGACAGTTACACTAAGTATCCCATAGTTGAAGTAATTGCATCTACCGCCTTCGTGCATCTCCAACCAGTTCTGGAAAGAACGTTCGCACTATTCGGATTACCCCAAGAGATCAAAACCGATAACGGACCCCCATTTCAAGGGGCTGAGTTTAAGAACATGCTCGAGTCACTCAGAGTCCACAATCATCGCATCATTCCCCAATGGCCACAAGCCAACGGAGAGGTGGAACGTTTTATGCGAACACTGAACAAGATCATCCGCATCGCCGTGTCAGAACAATCAGACCCAGAACCTGCTGTTCACAGATTCCTACAGGATTATGGAAGTACCCCACACTCTACGACGCAGAGGTCGCTCTGGTCCACGATGTTAACCGGACCCTGTCGGGACATCATTCCCGCAGCGAGCAGCTGGATTCCAGAGCCCTATGACCCTGCTGGTACCCAGACACAGCAAACAATAAACAATGAACGAGCTAGCGGGAAGAGAAAAGCCAAGACCTGGGTCATAACTCCAGGGAGTTTTGTCCTGGTACGGAACCGGCGCGGCGGATGTAAATTTCGCGCAAACTATGAACCTGGTCAATGGACCGTATTGTCAACCAACGGCACCGCTATCACAGCTCAACGAGGTGATGAAACAAATACCCGGAATGTATCCTGGTTTAAGAGGATACCAAGCCCTGACGCCACAGAGTTGATGTCGAGACCCTTGACCGGATCCGAAGCTACGGCAGAAGATAGCTTCCTCAGCCAAGGACGAAGCTCGACTGTGTCCGAACCGTCTTCTCCTGGGGTCACTGGCACTGAAACAACCACGACCATCCACCCAGCGCAGCCAAGTGGTGCTCTGGCTAGTCAGCGTAGTAACCCATCAAGATACAACCTCAGACCTAACCCCAAGCCAAGTCAAAGACTCACAGACTTCATGTGTTAATTTTTGTTTTGCTGTTTTGAAGACTGACTTGAGAAGGGATGTAGAGGTCTAGATGCTGCCATATGGATCCTCCCCGTAACCCCTTAGCCCGGAAGGGCCAACACACAATGTAGCACTCTCTGGCCAGGCGTGGCCAGAGAGCATAAATAAACGGGCGGAGGTCGCTCGTGACTTCCGGCCCACACAGTGTTACTGGTGTCCGTGTGCCTTCATTACCGCGCTGCGACATAGGGCCTGTCACGGTGTGCTGCAGCGCCTGCCAAAGTGAGCAGCACAACAGCCTTGTCCCCCTTTTTGTAGATGGGGATTATTACTGTCTTTTTCCAGGAAGGTAGTGGGCCCATTTTGGCTATAGTGTTCAAAACGTTAGTCAATAAAGGGGCCCAGAGCTCTTGATTATCTAGTAAAAAGTCTATGGGGACCCTGTCCGGACCAGGGGCCTTAGCACTACTACACTGCTCCAACCCATGTCTCACCTCTGCTAGGTCAAAGAACATACTATCTCCTTGGACGGACTGCGGGGTGCGGGATAAGGGCATCATGCCTTCATCTGGCTCCCCAAATATTTTTTCAAAATGAGCCACCAATGCCTCCTCATTCACATGGGGATCCAAGTTAATGCCTGGTTCATTTTTAAGAAATTGGCGCATTAATTACGCAGCAAAAGTCCTTGCTGTTCTTTGAAGCTGCTGCCTGATGTAATTTAACCCATGCCTCCTCCTTCATGCTCCTTAATCTGACTCTACTGGCTTCTTTATATTGGTAGCGCAGAGTCCTCACTAGGTCAGTATCTCTCGGATTGATCCTGAATGCGGCATGCAGATTTTTTTGTGTCTTTGCACAGACACTATCAAACCAGCCTATTTGGGTGGTCAGGTCGGCAGATTGGTTTTGATTTCACCCAGAATCCGTTCGAAGGATGACATTGTGTCGCTCATAGCTGATTTTGAGTCAAGGCAGATCATTACCTTCGACTGCTTTTTAGCAATAATTCTAGGTGTAAATTCCATTGTTTCGATCTTGTCCCATTTCAGCACAATTCTGTTCGTTTTTGCTATGGATGGCTTTGTTACTTTAACATCTGGGGTCTTGCTCATATTTTCCCATTTCATTTGGCATGTAATGGCTGCATGATCGCGGATGGCTAAGAATTTAGACTCAACGTCATTAAATTGCCCTCTAAAGGCTTCCAAGGCGGCAATAAAATCAGTGGTAGTACCATTAGACAGGGAGCTGAACGTGTGCTCTAGGAGTCCCGTATTAGGGTCAGGAGTATTAATTAACTCTAAATTGTTAATAATTAGCAATCTGTTGAGCGTGTTACCATATTCGTTGTGAACAAAATGTGAGGTAGCTTCTCCCCCGAAACCCCCCCCCCCCCCCCATCAGTCAGTCCATATACAGATTTACTCATCTTATTACAGCTATGGGCGTTAATGTCGCCCAACCATAATATATTGAGACAGCTACGATGGTCTTTCGTAAGGGTGATATCTTTCTCCAGTGCATCCATAACTGTAGCCATATTGGCACCAAAGTTGTTGTTATAGAAGTTAATCAGAATCCAATCCCACCCTTTGTAACCTTCGCATAGCAGAATATGGTAATATGGGGACTCCTTTACAAAGTTTACAACCTTAAATCTTACAGTATTTGCCATTAGAGTTAATATACCCTGACTCGCTCGGCCAGCTCTAGAGGGGACCGCTGCCGTGGAAAGAATGATAGCCGTCCATGTGAATCATGCCTGTTTCCCAAGTGTCCTGTAGGCATATTATATTGAAATTCACCACTAGAGCTACCCAATTTGGGTTATCTAATTTATGCCTAAGACCAGCTATGTTCCAGGTAATTATTTTTATAATTTCTGTACCCTCCCCTATGGGTTCTACTTATTTCCGTAATTTATGGGCCGTGCTCCTGGTCTCAGGTAAGGCCATAGGGTCTTTATCCATTCAATCGCATTCATCAAGGCATTTCAATGGAGCATATCTGTTTCTCATACCTATGTTCACTTTTACAGGTTCAGGGTTAAACTGGAGGGGTTTGGGAAGATAGCAGTTCTGTCCCTGCCTTGCTCAATGGTTTTGAGCCTTAGGGGTTTGTAGAAAAAACCTAAGGGAAGCAAAAAGATCTGGATTTCTAACATAGATGTATTTGGGAGTGTACTCAATAGATCCCCTACCACTCAGCGGCTGTTGAAATTAACGGCTATGCAGTCTCCCCTTTGGTTTTGTGCGCATGACCAACTCATGCCACTCTCCTTGCCATAATGATGTGTCTATGAAGATCTCGCCCCCGTATTAACTTTTGTCAGCCTGTGTAATACCTTGGATATTAATTGTTCTGTAGACTCTGTCTCAGTGCTTTTCAGCTTGGAGGTATTTGCAAGGATTATGACACATGGGGGGAGATCTAACCTCAGTGACATTTTGGACCACTGTTCCCTCTGTGTGTTCGTGGCCTACTGGCTTGACCTCTAGCCCAATTCCCCCCCATCCACCCCCCCACCAGTCTCATCGATCTCATTGGGGATTTTGTAATTCCTTACACCCCGGGTTTGTATTCCCTCTGCTGTTGTGATATCCTGCCTCTGCAAGGATGGGGTGTCTGAGTGGGCCTTGGCAGGATCCTTTGGTTAATCATAGACTGTGTTTGTAAGTTAGAGTGACCGACCCACCCCTCGATCCCCATTGCTGTAATTTTCCCCTGTTGTAAGTGGGTGGAGGGTTCCGACAGTCCATGGGGCACGGTTGGTGGCTGACCTTGAGTATTCCCTTTCTCTAGGTCCCCCAACCACATAGCACCAGCCTCTCTGTTAGAAAGGATAGCTAGATTATCCTCTATCTGCAGAGTACCGGTTGCAAGAGCAGTGAGATAACCTGCTCCATTCTTTGGCACAGTTCATCAATACAAATCAGTGGACCAGGTCTAACTGCGGGCTCCGACCCCACTGTTTTATTGGGTTTAACAGTCTTGATGCTCTTGGTGTTCTTTGATCCTCCCCTTTTTAGGTCGAGCCTACAGCGCTTCCTCTGTGGCGATCTGTTGTAGTTACTTTCTGTGGGTCTGACTCCTCCCACACATTGGAATGGCTTTTGCATGTGCCTTTTTCGAATCGTAGCCTGCAAATGGCTAATGGTAGGTGCATGTCCCACCTCTTCTGAAAAGTTCACTCCCACAGAGTATTGCCGCGGGAGCGAGCAGCGGCGCGCAGAGTAGCAGCTGCTGGTCCTGCTACGGTGGGATACATGTTTTGCTCCGACAGCCTGTACTTTGTAGTGCCTTTCTTAATGTCTAGAATAAGACAGAGCAATCGGAAAACCCTCACCCTGTCGCATACTACTTTCGGGTTTCTTAAAATTTGGACGGTATATTGTGGCTTAGGCTTCAAAAATCAAACTTGTGAATGCAGGAGTTTAAGCTAATCACGGCCAATGGGGCTGGTGACTCTAACCAATCAGTGGGAAGCATGGTTTTAACCAGTGACTCAACAATCTTGTGGGCTAGTTCTAAGGATAAACAGAGTTTTCACGTGGGAAGAAAGCTGCCCCGGTTGGAAGGTAGGAGGTGGATACTCTGGAGCTGCCCCGTGGAGTGTTGGAGTTCCTGCACCGGGTGGCGCCCCCCAGCGGTCTACTCACCTTCGAGCGCTTTGTGCACGCACTTAAAAGCTCGCTTTCCAAGTCCGAACTTCTAACTCCGGGGGCGGTGATGAGAATGAAGGGAGGCCGGGCCCACTGCGTGTTAAACAGGGCAAGGAGGAGCATGGGGGTCATCCAGCAGCTGTCGGAGGAGCCCAAGCATGCCCGGTTCTAGCGGGTGGCCAGGTGGGCCAGACCGACCCAAACATGAGCCTTGGCCCTCACAGTGACTGCGCAAAAGCCAATACAAAATGGCATCTTTAATTTAAAACGTTACTCCTAACGTTGTTTTCCTTCCTGTTCTTGGAGTTGAGTGATTTGGCCTGGGCTCTTTCTCACAGCCATCCCCAATCACCCAACTCCTTTTAGAAAGGTGGGCTGTGTCGTGCAGGAACAATAGAGGCATGGCGAAGGGGACAAAATAAGTTTGTTTATTCCTATTCACCTTTCCTGACCCCTGCAGCTGCACAACAGATCAGGCTGTGACACAAAGTTTGACTAACGGAGTAGGTAAGAGAATGTGTTACTATTTGTGTTTATTTTTTAAATCTGCACAGGGCCAGCAAAGCACATACTTTGTGTATGCTTCATTATTGTTTAAATCTGTTTTATTGTTGTTGCATAATAAAGCGAAAAGCAAATATGCATTATGAGAGAACATCTCTCTGGATTAGCACATAATAAAGCAACGTTTGGTTTCAGGAATTTTCCCCCCAAACAGAACAGTATACGAACATTCCAACACCCTCCCACCCAACCCACCCTCCCACCCACCCAAGTACCTTAGGCGATTGGACCGATATTAATGGGAGTATAGTTGTGTTGTGTGTGATTAGGTAGTGGCTTGTGTTGTCGGGTTCAACCAGGCGAAGGAGCCGGGGATAACGGGGGCAGGTTAGTTCCCTTTATTCTTTAGTCAGCAGCTCGATGAGGGGCTGCCATATTGTTCTAAAGGTATTGTCCCTGGACGTCAGGGAGAGGGTTAGCTTTTCCATCCCTAGCACGTCCCATAGACGTTTGAGCCACATGTTATGTGTTGGGATGACAGTAGAGCCCCATAGTGCCAGTATGGTCTGATGGGCCGCCCTCAGTGCAATGCTAGTCTGGCGACCCCTTAGAGAGGCCAGCGGAAATGTTAAGGGATTTGGTAGCCCTAGTAGAATGTAAGAAGGGAATCTAGGCAACTGCGTGGAGAAGTGAGCATCGATATCATCTATAACTGAGGACCAGAATGTGGAGAGTTTTGGACAGTCCCAAAGAATATGACACAATGTTCCCCTGGCTCCACACTGCCGCCAGCACTCATCACTATGTGACGGGTTCCCTATATGTAGGCGAGCGGGGGTGAGGTACCAATAAGAAGTTATTTTGACTGCAGTTTTGGTGCTCGCCATATTGTATTAGGTACACTTAGCTCTGCGGAAAATGTCGAGCCATTCCTTCTCTGTGAGCGAACGCCCTATCTCATACTCCCATCGCTTTTGTGAGGGTGATATCCCTTTTGCCTGGGGAGGATGGAGTAGAATATAGAGCTCTGAAATGAGGCGTCTATCCGTCTCTTTTCCTAACAGCCACCTCTCGAAGGAGGTCAATGGTCTCTCAGCCCCTGGTCTTACCTCCTGATGTGTCACCCAGTGCCTGATCTGTAGATATCGGAACCGTTTGGCTTCAGGGATAGAATAACCCCTTTTGATAGCTTCAAAGAGGACAAGTCCCTCCGTACCATAGAGGTGGCTAATTGCCCTGCAGGGTGAGTCCCTCCAGACCTCGAAGGGTATCCCCAACCCCGGGGTAAAATCTGGGTTGTCTGCTATTGGTGTCAGAGGCGAGGGCAAGGTTGTAAGACTTCCTCTACGAACATTTTCATCCCAAACTTTTAAGAGTGAGCCAGTGACAGGGTAGATGTAAAGGCTAGGAGCCCTGTACCTTCGGGCAGAAATGGAACCTTTGCCAATGAAGTGCCGGCCAAAGCTCTATCCATAAACAACCACATCTTTTCAGATTCTGGTCTGGACCATTCCACTAGATACCTGAGCTGCGCGGCCTGGTAGTACCTAAGAAGACAGGGAATTCCCAACCCGCCCTCTGCCGGTGATAGCCAGCTCTGTTCCCCACTCATTCTGGGCTGTTTGCCAGCCCACACGAAGTGACTCAGCGCAGCCTGAAGTGTTGTGATTGTGCCTGCTGGGGGTGAAAACAGTAATGTTTGAAAGAAAGAGTATTCTGGGTAGAGAGGTCATTTTTACGGCAGCTATACGGCCCAGGAAAGAAAGTGGATAGTGTCGCCAGTTATCTAGTTCCCTTCGTACTCGGGACACCAACGACCTGTAGTTTAGGGTGTTCGTCTCGTCTATCGTGCTACACAGCTGCACGCCCAAATATGAAATGGATGTGGCGGCCCAGTTGAGAGGATGAGCGATCCTCAAGGCCTCTAATTCCTGGGGAGGGACAGTGAGGTTGAGCGCCTGAGACTTTTGTATGTTTATACAAAACCCGGACATTCTCCCAAACCTCTCTATCTCAGCCAGGAATGGAGGGAGGCTCGCTGCTGGGTTATCTAGCATGACCATAACATCGTCCGCATACAAACTAATGCGGTGCTCTTCCCCCTTATGGGTATCCCTTTGATGTGTCCGTAGTCTCTAATTTGCTGGGTGAATGGCTCCATGTACAGAGCAAATAAGGGGGATAGGGGACAACTGTATGCTTCATTTAAATTGTATTTATCATTATCATGGCCATGGATGCAAGACAACAATAAAAATGTCCAGATAACTGGTGAGTAATGATCCTGCTGGAGAGCAATCCTTTGCCTGTTGGTAGTTTTGAAATGCAGATAAACTGTATTTTATGTGGATAGCTCGGTCGGTTACTGCCTTTGTCACAGAGATTCTTGTGTTACTTACAGTTCAGAAGTTACAATCCTAACATAGGACAGTGACCTATGAACTGTCATCAAAGAGCTGCATACAAACATTAATGGTATAGTCAGAAATTCACTTTTTTGTGTTACTATATAGTTGGAACTTCCCCAGTCTTTCATTATTTTAATGTTGCTAAAAAGAGTTTTGCTTATATACATTTTTATTAGTAAAGTCCACCCCCAACCACTGGGGTTTGCTTTAAATCCTGAGTTTGTGCTTCCCCTGCCCAAACCCTCTTAAAATATACTGCCCAACAGTATGGATGGCATGTGATTCCTTCACCTTGTAATCCCCGTTGGCTTATGTGGCATTCCCTATAGACTGATTTACATACTTGTATGATTCATTGTCTCTGTATAATGTGTGTATGGTGTAAAGTACTGTGACACACTACACTGATATGAGTAGCGCTATACAACAAATGAAATGCATATGAGAGAGTGGCTACGGAGAGATGAAGGGCACTGTTGGAGGGTGGTAGTAATGGTATCTGAGGAGAAAGAGGTCATTGGTGGGCCACCAAAAAGACTTTTGCACTAGTGCTAAAGCCGGCCCCGTCATGGCTTTTCTATTTTGATTTAATTAGCAGTCAGGTCATTAGGGAAACTGTGGAACATATTAAAGTGTGTGCTAATTATATTTACTGCTATATTCAATGTTTTAAGTTTGAAGGTGATTTTACTAATGTTTTTTACGGGAATAATGAAAGTAGAGCTGGATGATGGATGATATGGGGCTGGGGCCGGGGCCCAAGGTCAGCTGTGAGATACGGTGCACAGGAGAGGGATGGTAGAAAAGTGGATAATCGGGCCTGGAAGTACTTGTTTTGAAGCCTGGCCTGTTGGAATTTGAGGGTTTGCACTTAGGTCCAGACATTGCTCTTACTTTCGAGTAACTCTCCACATGCTCTGTATACACACAGAATCGATCCGTTGTATCATGGTGACTGCTTGCAAGTAGATATGATGTAATCTAGGGCTTGTAGGCTACCACAAGAAGCGACAAATTGGTCCTGCATTGGCCCACCCAAATGCACCCTTGGCCCACCCAAAAAAGAAATCCTGGAGCGCGTCCTGAGCCCAAGGGGGGTGTGAAGAAGTCCCCTCCCCTGGGTGTTTGCTACATGTACAGCGGCTCTGAACTAGTGCACCGGGTAGGCAGACAAGCCTCCGAGCCCGCAGAAGGTGCAGCATCAGTCCACTCAGACTGAAAGGGCCCGCTGTTGAACCAGAATGGAAAAAAGAGGCTGCGTATGTATCCCACTCGTCTGTAGCAGAGGGGCTTCCAATGATCACATCAACAAAGCAACGCTCTGTGCTGTCAGTACACTCTGGTGGTTCTGTGACAGCGCCCAACAGGACACGCACAAGGCACAGGTGAAATGCATTTCTGTGGGTGAATTGTTCAAAGCACTCTGACGCACCACTGCTCTACCAGGGCAGGACACTCTTCGGGGGCTGGCCTCAGCACTGCCGACTGCACCTCCACAGTTCCAACCATCACTTCATCTGGCTCCACTCAACCAGACTTCAATGGGAGTTCACCCAGGGTTGCTGCCTTGCAGGAGGTGGATTTGGACTCCTCATAGTGTCAGGGAAAAGGAAACCAACCCGTGTCCTGTTTGGCAAATGTTACAACAAGCAGTAGGCCTCCGCCACAGCGCACTATAGGTGCACACAGGGAAGTCTGAAGTTAATTTCTTAATTAATCCAAAACACATGAGCCCGCTACTATTCATCCCCTAGCCCACGTCACAGGCTAAACCACTTACCATCGGGGGTAGTCACTGGTACAATCCCAGCGCGAACATAACACAATAAGAACTCTACATTGATGAGCGTCTGTGGTCCCATGCAGATCCGAGCACCTGTTTTGTGTTCCTGCATTACATAACGTGAATTTAGTTAACCCATTATTTCTCTTAGTTGGTGAATTATTTGCAGACAGCACAGTTCATAAACCGAAAGGAACAAACCTGGCTCATTGTTTCCGAACTGTGGTATCTGAAGATAAAGCACGAACTAAAAGAAATATTGGGTTTAACAATTTCACTTTGCTCTCGGCAGGCGGATGGCCCTGCGCTGAGGCAGCGCATCCGATCCTGTAACAGCATTATAGAACACTGAAAAGTACTGTTTATCATTTGAACAAATTCTTTGGTTTATTTTAGAAGGATGATTGCGCAGCCAGCATTGTCAGCGCCCGCAATTCAAGCCACGGTTTTATAAAAGAGCGTTCAAATGACATATCCAATCATTCAATTATTTAATTATTCAGTCTCACTTTGACACTCCTCGCTGACTACAAGTCACTGAAATCTGCTAGCCTAACAGTGAGTGGCTTGTCAGATAACGTCTTGAGTTGTCAGAGTGTTAAGTTGTTACGGTAGGGAAATATTTGAGGCTTAGCATAGCGGTAAGAGACAGAGTAAGCCTTAATACTTCCGAAAAGAAGGTATGCAGTTATTTATTCACATACTTAATTTAGAATGAAACCCGTGTAGTACAGCGCACCCAAATGATATTTTTTTTATCAGAAATGGTCAAGGCATTTTCAGGTCCACCTTTTAATGGCAGTCTCTTTTCACAGGGGAGTTAGAAATCCTGCCAACAGCCGCACACTGTATGATTAATGAAACACATTTCCCCTCGCTTCTTTATCTATTGATAATTTAAATGCACGGAAAGCAAATTTGTCTACATAATGCCCCGGTTACTTACCGGTAATCTTCATTACTCCGAGTCCTAGTCTTCCTCGCCACAGTAATTAACAGTGAGCATTCTGCTCCTACAGAAACTCCAAGTAAAAAGATACATACTAGTCTCCCTATCCCTCCAATATGGCCCCCAGTGGCAACAACCAATCATATAAAAGGACACAAAAGTCCCAACACGACCTGAAAAAAAACCAAAGCCGTAGACATGAAGCCACCATAGAGGGCCGGGAGGGAAGGGAAACTTTACTGTGGCGAGGAAGACTAGGACTCGGAGTAATAAAGATTACCGGTAAGTAACCTGGGCATCTGAAAGAGACACGTTAGTGACAGATTCCTTACCTTAGAATATCCCCAGGCGTCAGGCTGGATCCGGAAAGTTTTGCGTAGCAGTACCCTTGCGCGTCGGTAGGCGGCGTCGTGCGGCTCCGCGTCCGTCGTCGGCGTCGTGATCGCCGGGATGACGTCGCGGGCAGTACTTAGGCGCCGCCCTGCGCGCTGACGTCAGTTCTTCTTTTTCCGCGCCAGCAAGCGCAGATCCGGGAAGAGCAGTGCCCTGGTCAATTTTTGACCATACTTTTTGGTGATTTTTCACTGTTTTTTCCAACTTAAAGGTGTCGTAGGGATGCCCGGCTTCAAGCGATGCGGCGCCTGTGCGCGGATGATGTCCGTCACCGACCCGCATTGGGAGTGTCTCTTCTGCCTCGGCCGAGGCCACGACACCGAGTCTTGTCCCGAATGCCAGGCCCTCAACCCGAAAGCTTTGCGAGAGCGGTCTCGAAAGCGCCTCGAGGCCCGGCATTCGGCTCCACGGAGGCCCCGGTCGCGTGAGAGGTCCAGGGGTCGCTCGCGGAGTGCACACCGGTCGTCGGCGTCGAAGTCTTCTTCGTCCGGTAAGTCTAAGCACAAGAAGTCCAAGAAGCATCGTCGCTCTCGGACTTCGCCTCGCCGGTCTCGCGACTCGGCTGAGGCCCCTCCCGGCACCGTCCCCGCGGCCCCGGACTTGCCTGTGGAGTCGCCCCCGCCATACCCGCCCTTCCCGGGTTCGGGGGCGGATCCGGCCAAGGTACAGGAGTTCCTGTCGGCCATGGCCCGCCTCTTCGGGCCTTCAGGCCCCTCCGGTGCGCCTTCGGGCCCCGCGGGCCCTGATGGGGTTGCTCCGGCGTCGCCGGCGGCTCCGGCCCCGGCGTCGCCCGTGCCTCCAGCCTCGATCCCGGCTCCGGCTTCGGCCCCGGCCTCGATCCCGGCTCCACAACCCCCATCGACGCCGGTCGACCTCACGACACCTCCGCCGGCGCCGATGTCTCCGGTGCCGTTCTCGACGCCGCCCTGGGCTCCGGGCGGCGTCGTCCCCCAGTTCCTTCCGGCTCCGGACATGGACCCGGAGCGACGTCGCTCGACGCCGGCTCCGGCGCCGATGGGACCTTGGGTCCCAACTGTCCCTCCTCCTCCTTATTTTGAACCTGAGGAGGACCAGTTGGACTGGGAGGGGTCTGATGACCCTCTGACGCGCAACTGTCAGTATGATGAGGACTGGACAGAGACTCTAGGGAGGCCAGTGGTCTGGATACTTCCCTGACACTGGCATGCTGTCTCCTCCCGTGGCTACGGAGGAGGGGGCCAATTTTGGTACGGTGTTGCGTAGGGCTGCTGGGGCCTTACGTCTCCAGCTCCCTACTTTGACGGTCAAGCCTAACATCTTGACAGAGGTGCTTCAGCCGGCAGCCTCCTCTGCGGAGACTGTGCTGCCGTTTAACGACGCCCTCACTGACGTTCTTTTGGGCGCCTGGTCCAAGCCCAACACAGGGGCTCCTGTGGATCGGAACGTGTCACGACGCCATCGCCCTGCTCCGGGCGACCCCCTGTTTCTTTCTGTCCACCCCACTCCTGAGAGCTTGGTTGTCCAAGCCTCCGCTTCCCAAACCGCCTTCCCTACCGCTCCTCCGGATAGGGAATCCAAACGCCTGGATCAGTTTGGGAAGAAAGGTTTTTCTTCCTCCAGTGCTGGCTTGCGGTCCGTTAACACCGCTTGTCTTTTGGGCCGATATACCCACTCCCTGTGGGATTCGGTGGCGGATGTTTTGCCCCAGTGCCCTGAGGAGGTCCAGGCACTGCTTTCCGCGCCATTGCGGAAGGAAGGGATGCGGCCAAATACACTATCCGTTGTGGCCTTGACACCGCCGACTCGCTGGGCAGGTCGATTGCAACGACGGTGGCGCTCCGACGCCACGCCTGGCTGAGAACCACTGGTTTTTCAGGGGATGTCCAGAATACTCTCATGGACATGCCCTTTGATGGAGTCGGTCTTTTGGGTCCAAAGCAGACCATGCGTTGGAGCGCTTTAAGGACTCACAGGCTACTGCCAAGTCCCTGGGCCTTTCTGCTACACGCCCTCCGCTGCCTTCTGCTTTTCGCCCCTATCGTGGCCACGGTAGGGCGCCCCTTCACGTCAGCAGCCCAGCCACCGGCCCGCGCAGCAGGCGTCTTCGCGTGGCCGAGGACGTGGATTCCGCCGTGGCGGATCGGGCAACCAGCGTGCGGGTCAGGCCACCACCTCCAACCCGTCCGCGGCCTCCAAGCCCTCCTAGTCCCTCCTTTCAGGTGCACGGCACGCCAGTAGGGGCAGGGTCCGCCATCACCTTCCCCACTGGCGCACCATCACCTCGGACAGGTGGGTCTTGGACATTGTCCGAAGGGGCTACTCCCTCCCTTCGAGACCACCCCCCAGCCATGCCACCTCAATTCCACCGCATGTCAGGGGATCACTTGGTGCTTCTACAGAAGGAAGTCACGGCCCTCTTGACCAAGAGGGCCATCGAGCATGTTCCGACCCCAGAAGTAGGGCGTGGTTGCTACTCCCACTACTTTCTGGTGCCCAAAAAGGACAAGGAGGACATGCGTCCTATCTTGGACCTCCGGAACGTCAATCGCTTCCTCCGGAAGGAGAAGTTCAAGATGCTCACCCTAGCTCAGGTCTTGACTGCCCTCGACCCTGGAGACTGGTTGGTAGCGTTGGACTTGCAGGACGCGTATTTCCACATCCCCGTCCTGCCGGCCCACCGGCGTTACCTTCGGTTCACGGTAGGCCCCGAGCATTTTCAGTTCACCGTGCTCCCCTTTGGCCTTACCAGTGCCCCTCGGGTGTTCACGAAAGTGATGGCGGTGGTCGCAGCTCATCTGCGCCGGGCAGGGGTTTCAGTCTTCCCCTACCTCGACGACTGGCTGCTGAAGGCGGGCTCGTCCCAGGCAGTCGTCTCCCACCTCCAGACTACGGCCGAACTCCTGCACTCGCTGGGGTTCTCCATCAATGTGCCGAAGTCGCATCTAATTCCTTCTCCACAGCTCCTTTTCATCGGAGCAGTTCTGGACACGACGCAGTTTCGGGCCTATCCTCCCGAACGGCGAGTCCGGGATATTCAGGCTATGATTCCGATCTTTCGGCCTTTATCCTGGGTTTCGGTACGGATGACCCTGAGGCTGCTGGGCCTCATGGCCTCCTGCATCCTGCTGGTCAATCATGCCAGATGACATATGCGGGCTCTGCAGTGGGACCTGAAGTTCCAGTGGGCGCAGCACCAGGGCAACCTGTCCGATCACGTCCAGATCTCGGAGGGGACTGCAAAACAGTTGCAGTGGTGGCTCTCGAACCGGCAATGGGTCATGGGCAGATCCCTCTCCCTTCCCCAGCCAGAGCATACAGTTGTGACGGACGCGTCCCTTCTGGGATGGGGCGGTCACATGGGAGAGGCGGAGATCAGAGGCCTCTGGTCTCCGGCGGAGTCCCGGCTCCATATCAACCTTCTGGAGCTCCGGGCGATCCGGCTTGCACTCAAGGCATTCCTTCCCTCTGTCAAAGGGAAGGTAGTGCAGGTGTTCACAGACAACACCACCGCCATGTGGTACTGCAACAAACAGGGCGGGGTGGGGTCTTGGACCCTTTGTCAGGAGGCTCTGCGCCTCTGGACATGGCTGGAACATCGGGGCATGTTCCTGATGGTTCAACACCTGGCAGGTTCTCTGAACGCCAGGGCGGACGAACCTCAGCCGCAGGTGCATGATGGATCACGAATGGCGTCTTCACTCGGAAGTGGCGCAAGGACTCTTTCTACAGTGGGGAGAGCCTTGGTTAGATCTATTCGCCACCGAAGAGAACGCGCAATGTCATCAGTTCTGCGCGTTGGAATTTCCAAGGCGGCACTCGCTCGGCGACGCTTTTCGTCGCGAGTGGAGTTGCGGTCTGTTGTACGCCTTTCCGCCTATACCACTTCTACCCAGAGTGTTGAAGAAGATTCGGCACGACCGGGCCCAAGTCATTCTTGTGGCTCCGGACTGGGCTCGAAGAGTTTGGTATCCCGAGCTACTCAATATGAGCATAGATCCCCCGATCCGTCTGCCTCTTCGGGAGGATCTTCTGTCGCAGCAGCAGGGGACGGTCCTCCACCCGAACCTGTCCAGTCTACACCTGCTTGCGTGGAGATTGAGCGGCGGCAGTTGATTCCTTTCGACTTGCCTCCCGAAGTTTGTGATGTGATTCTGGCAGCCAGGCGTCCCTCCACTAAGGTGGTATACGCCTGCAGGTGGAACAAATTTGTGGCATGGTGCACAGCAAAGGCTGTGGATCCCCTTTCTGCCCCTCTTTCTGAGGTCCTTCTGTTCCTTCTCTCTCGGCCCAACAGGGTTCTGCCCTGGGTACCATCAAGGGTTATCTTTGTGCTATCTCGGCCTTCCTCAGGCTCCCTGATCAGCCCTCCCTTTTCAAGTCCCCTGTTAACAGGTTCTTAAAAGGCATTACTCACCTCTTCCCTCCTGTTCCGTTTGTAATGCCTCAGTGGGACTTGAACTTGGTTCTTACCTTTTAATGTGCGCTCCCTTTGAGCCTCTGCATAACTGTCCTCTTCGTCTTCTGACTCTGAAGACAGCCTTTCTGGTGGCCATCACCTCCGCTCGGCGGGTGAGTGAGCTCCAGGCTCTATCTTGCAAACCTCCCTTTCTGTCTGTTCATCCAGACAAGGTTGTTCTTCGGACGCGTCCGTCCTTCTTGCCAAAGGTGGTTACTGCTTTCCACATTGGGCAGACCATCACTTTGCCCACCTTCTTTCCGCCTCCGCATCCTTCCAGAGAGGAAGAGAGGCTCCACCGTCTGGACCCAAAACATGCGCTCTCCTTCTATATCGACCGCACAAAACACTTCCGGGTGGATGACCAGCTCTTTGTCGGCTACGTGGGCGCCAAAAAAGGTCGGGCGGTGCACAAGAGGACCATCTCCCGCTGGGTTACCTTGTGCATCAAGACCTGCTATTCTTTGGCCAAGAAGGAGCCTCCTGTTGGGCTGCGTGCCCATTCCAGCAGGGCAACGGCTGCTACCACGGCCTTGGGCCGCGGTGTTCCGCTGCCGGTTATCTGTCAGGCAGCTACGTGGGCCTCGTTGCACACGTTTACAAAGCATTACTGCCTTGACAGTCAGGTCCGGAGGGACGGCTTCTTTGGCCGTTCTGTCCTCCAGGACTTCCTTGTCTGATCTTTGTTCGCAGACCCACCACCGGGGTTGGTATTGCTGGGGTATCTATTCTAAGGTAAGGAATCTGTCACTAACGTGTCTCTTTCAGATGCACAAGTTACTAACTTGTGTAACGATATATCTGTAAGAGACAGTAGTTAGTGACAGATTCCTTACCGCCCACCCATCCTCCCCGTTCTGCGAACTGATTTCTAGGGTTAAGGACATCCCTTTCAGGGCCCTAGTATTTTTCAGACACCTGTGTCAGCTTCTTGCATGGCTCTGCGTTCCTGGCGCGGAAAGTCGTGTACAGAACTGACGTCAGCGCGCAGGGCGGCGCCTAAGTACTGCCCGCGACGTCATCCCGGCGATCACGACGCCGACGACGGACGCGGAGCCGCACGACGCCGCCTACCGACGCGCAAGGGTACTGCTACGCAAAACTTTCCGGATCCAGCCTGACGCCTGGGGATATTCTAAGGTAAGGAATCTGTCACTAACTACTGTCTCTTACAGATATATCGTTACACAAGTTAGTAACTTGTGCATTACCTCCTCGTCCGTCTTCCTCGCCACAGTAATTAACAGTGAGCCGATACCAAAGCAACAACAGCTTCATGTAAGGAACACAACCCACACAAGGAAGGCAGTAGAAAAATAAATTTTATTGACAATGGAGAGAGACACACATCTCAAGAAACCACAGATTCCAGGACCGAAGAAGCAAAAGCCACAGAAGCTCCGCCCCCAACCTCAAGCCGGTAATGAGACATGAAGGTATGAGGCGAAGACCAAGTGGCCGCCCTGCAAATATCCTCCATGGAAACACCCTTGAAGGCGGCCCAAGAAACAGCAACAGAACGAGTAGAACGACCTCTAATAGGATGAGAGGGAACCACAGACTGAGAATCATACGCCAAAAGAATAGCCTCCTTGATCCACCTACTGAGAGTGGAAAGAGAAGGTTTCTGCCCTTGCCGAGCCATACCAAAAGTGATAAACAAGTTGTCCACCTTACAAAAGGAAGAGGTGCGGGCCAAATAAATGACCAAGGCGCGTTTAACATCCAAAAGATGCAAAAGAGACTCCTCCGGCGACGAAGGGACAGGAAAGAAGACAGGGAGGACCACCTCAGCAGAACGATGAAAGACAGAGGCCACCTTAGGAACAAAAGTAGGGTGAGTACGCAAAACCACCCTATCATCCAGAAACCGCAAAAAAGGAGCAGACCGTAGGAAAGCACCCAACACGCCTGGCGGAAGCAATAGCCACCAGAAATACCATCTTGAGAGTCAAAAATTTCAACTCCACTGATTCCAAAGGCTCAAATGGAACCGACTGTAATGCCCTCAACACCAACGGAAGGTCCCACGGGGGAGGAGACCGGATCGGGCGGGGACGTTGAAAGGCAAGAGACCTAAAAAGACGAGCCACCAACGGTGCCACCGACACAAAAGGCAACCCATGAAAAGCCCGAATGGCAGCCCACTGCGCACTGAGGGTAGAAAGAGCCAAACCCAAATCAAAACCTCCCTTCAAAAAATCCAGCACACGAGCAGGATCCAAAGACTCAACAGACCAACCCCGTCGAAGACACCAACCAGCAAAGTTGTCCCAATGAGTAGCGTAAGATTTCAACGTCGAGGGACTCCTGGACTGTTGTATAAGACCAGCAACTTCCACAGAACAACCACTATGGATCAGGGATTCCCTCTCAAGAGCCAAGCCTGCAGACCCATAGACCGGAACACAGGAAGAGGAACCAGAGGGCCCATCAAAGGAAACAGATCGAACGGCAATGTCCAACCCGGACGCACCGCCAACTGGAGAGGAAACCAAGGGCGACGGCACCAACCAGGGACCACCAGAAGAACAAAAGCTCCCTCCCTCTTGATCTTCAACGACACCGCCGGAACCAGGGGAATCGGAGGGAAAGCATACAACAGGCCCCTCGGCCAAGGGAAGGACATCGCATCCACCCTCCATGCGTCCGGACAAGGTGTAATCGTGCAGAAGCAACGGGTCTTGGCATTGGCCGGAGACGCAAACAAGTCCATCACCGGACACCCAAACCTCCTCTGCAACGTCCGGAACATCAACGGCGTCAGAGACAAAGACCCCATGGAGGGAAAGACCCGGCTCAGACAGTCCACCACGACATTCTCCCGACCCGGAAGATAAACCGCCGACAGGGACTCCAGATTCGATTCCGCCCAAGAACAAATCAGGCGACTGAGACAACTGAGGGAACGAACTCTGCAACCCCCCTGGTGATTGATGTAAGACATGACCACCTGGTTGTCCGTCCGGACCTGAACATGGTGACCCACCAGCAGGGAAGAGAAAGCCAAGAGACCCAACTGAACCGCCTTCAGTTCTCTGTAATTCGAGGAACAGGCCATCAGATCCCGCGACCATTCGCCCTGCACCGTTGCATCGCCCAGAGTAGCCCCCCAGCCCAACCCGCTGGCATCCGTCGTGACCACACGAGAAAGGACAATCAGAAACGGACGACCCCAGGACAGATGAACGTCGACCAGCCACCAACCCAGAGCTTCCCTCACCTGGGCCGACACAGGAACCCCCTGATTGAAATCCTGACCACAGGGGCGCCAATGAGACAAAATGTGGTTCACAATTGGATATACGTGAAGACGAGCCCACGGAACCACCAACAAGGAGGCGGACATGAGACCCTGGACCCTCAACCACATTCTCACAGGAGGAAAAGTCTCCGACAACAGGGATCGAACTGCAGACATCAGAGTCAATTTCCGTGCAGGAGGCAGGAACACCAACCCCCACTGAGTCATGAACCGAGCTCCAATGTACGTCAGATCCTGAGAAGGAACCAGGCAGGACTTCTTCCGATTCACTAGAAAGCAGTGACCCTCCATGACCCGGCAAACTTCCTGGACATGGAGCTCCGCCTTTGAAAGAGAAGAAGCAGAAATCAACAAATCATCCAGGTACGGAAAGATCTTAATACCCCGCCCATGTAAATGACCCATCAGTGGGGCCAGAATCTTAGTAAAGACCCGTGGCGAAGAACACAGGCCAAAGGGCAATACCTGGAATTGAAAATGTTGACCCCAAATACAGAATCGGAGAAACTTCTGAGAGTTCAGATGGACTGGCACATGGAGATAAGCATCCTGCAGGTCGATGGAGGCCAGAAAATCCCCCTGACTGATCAGAGGAAGAATCACCTGCAAGGATACCATCTTGAACTTCATGGGAGGAATGAACCAATTCAACCACTTGAGGTCCAAAACAGGTCTGAGGTCCCCTGTGCGCTTTTCCACCAGGAAGAGAATAGAGTACACACCCATCCCCTGCTGATCCACGGGAACCGGAATGACAGCGCCCTTTGCCACCAGACAACAGACGCCCTCCAACAGAGCCAACATCTTCAGAGTCTCCCTGGGGCAAGGAGTGACCCGAAAACAGTCTGGGGGAGTCCGGACGAATCCAAGGGAAAAACCTTCCGACACCACCTGAAGAACCCATTGATCCGAAACAGTATGGGTCCAGGCTTCCAGAAAGAGGGACAGCCGACCCCCCACAGGACCCACTCCCGGAGCAATCCAGTCATGACTTGGAGGGGGCAGAAGAGGAAGAAGACTTATCAGGGAACCGGGACTTGCCAAAGGAAGGAGCACCCCGGCCACGCCCCCTTCCACGAAAGGGCTGAGGAGCCCGCCCTTGACGGGCAGGACCAAAGGCCCTTCGAGCCCCAAAAAAGCGGGAACGCCCAGCCCTCTCCAGAGCCAGCAGTTTACGATCCTCCGCAGACTTTTTGACCATATCCTCTAAGGGGGCACCAAACAACTTCACACCAGAGAAAGGGATCTTCATGAGCAAACCCTTCTGCGCAGAATCAGCTTTCCATGAACGGAGCCACAACTGGCGGCGAGCAGCCACAGAAGAACCTGCAGTAGAAGCCGCTGCCCCCAAAGAATCAAAGGAGATGTCCGAAAGCAGACGAACCTGCTGTTCCATCAGAGCGAGCGTGGGGGAAACGTCCTCGCCCTGGTCCAACAACTCAGCCAAGGATTGGAAATCTTTGAGCAAAGATTGGATAGCATAGGAGGAATAGGCAGCAGCTCTAAAGGAAAAATTGGCAGCGGAAAAAGTGCGTTTCACTGCAGCATCCACCTTTTTATCAACCGGATCAGCCGGGGAAGCATCCTCTGAAATAATAGTCCCCTGAGAGGACATGCCCGCCATCAAAGAATCCACTTTCACAGAGGCCGGAAGCTTAACTGCAAAGTCCTGCAAAGGATATCGTTTGGCCAGAAACCTGGGAAAGTTACTCCTATCCACATCCTTCCATTCCGTCTCCAACACACGCAAAACAGAGGAGTGGAGAGGCAAGGACTCTGGCTCCTTTCTTTGATACTGCGCAAAGAAATCAGCGTCCTCCACATTCACCTCAGACTCGGGAAACAGCATATTGGAACGGATGTGTTGAAGAACCTCCTTAAGATCCGACCCTTGCACAAAGCGACCCTGAAGGTCCACATCCTCCTCCCCTTCTGAGTCCTGGGAAGGACCAGGATCACACCTGGCCTTCTTAGAAGGAGGAACAGAGTCTTTGACATGCAAGGCAGCCGCCACAGCATCATTAATCATTTGTTGAATCAATGCAAGGGAAGGAATCGCGTCCTGAGAACCAGAAGAACCCTCTTGGGCCGCAGAATCCAACACAGCATCAGCCTCCATAGCCGCCAAACAAGAATGACCTGCAATACCACTACGGCAAGCAGGAGCGCTTAAAAAGCGTACCATCACCATGGAAACCCGAGAAAAAAATGCCTCAGGTCGGTATTGGCGCGCCCTAATGCAAGTACGTCACAGCACTAGCCCCAGAAGAAGCGCAGCACAACACGCGCCGACCCCTACAGACGACCGCATGAAGCCATGTCCCTCCACGAAGCGGCGAGGTAGAGAGAACCCGCGCGCAACAGGGAGGCCGGAAATAATTAATGCACGCCGAGTCCGCTAAGCAGGACTCTGTAGTACACCCAAATGAGAGAGGAAAGCGTGAGGCGATCCACTAGCACCACCGGGAGGTAAAAGATCCCAGAAAAGACGCTGAGTCCGCTAAAGCAGGACTCGGTCGTATAAGCCAAGGAAACACGCAAGCGGGAGGGAACCACGAGCAAACCATCAGCCCCCCCCCCTCCCCCCGGCAGTAATAAAAGTCTAAACATACGCCTAGTCCGCTAAAGCAGGACACGGCAACAGTAAAGAAACAACATGCTGGAATCAAGCAATAGACGCCGAGTCCGCTAAAGCAGGACTCTGCATCATAAACAATAAAGACAGGCATGGCAAAACCCCGCGTCCGCTATAGCAGGACAGGGGAAAAGCCGAAAGTGCAAACCAAGGGGGAGTAAAACCAGCATCCCCCATTAGAACAGGGCCCAAGAGTCCGCTAAAGCAGGACCGACGCCCCCAACTCACCTGAATAACAGGAACATGAACAGCACTCGGAGCAGTGCAGAAACAAAAAAACAGGTCGGGTTGGGACTTTTGTGTCCTTTTATATGATTGGTTGTTGCCACTGGGGGCCATATTGGAGGGATAGGGAGACTAGTATGTATCTTTTTACTTGGAGTTTCTGTAGGAGCAGAATGCTCACTGTTAATTACTGTGGCGAGGAAGACGGACGAGGAGGTAATGCTTGTAGTGGAGCATTATCCATACACCTGCCAGATCTTTTCACAAATTGCCCACATGTGACACTCTACTGAGCCTCTGAGCAGAATGTTTGCAGTTCTCCACCGTTAGTAAAATGAGCTGAAACAGGGGAGCTTACACTGTTTGGGGTCGTTCCTCACCATTATGGCCTAGGCGTATGGAAGGTGGGGGCCTACGTGCGTGCTGGAATGCCTCAAGGGGGCTGTATCCAAAGTCACTGTGTGGCTAGGTAATAAGTAGCAGCCCTCCGGGTGCCCCTAAATGGGTAAGTATCCCCTGCAAAACTGTCTAGCAGCAAACGATTTATTGCATAGGCCTGAGGGAGTTAAATGTGGACACTCGACCCCTGTAGGCAAGGAGTATACTTCCATGCCTATGCTTTGTTTAATTTGCCAAGGGAGGAAAGTTGAACAATTAATCTATCCATGGCTTTAAGTGGGCCGGGTCCTGCCAGTGCCCAGCACCTGCAGTTTTTGAAAAGCAGGTGCCGAGACGGATCCCTATTGGGTTCTCCATTTTTACCCTCAGGGTGAAGAAAAAAAAAACCTTAACTCTGCAATAGTACCACCCGTCACTGCCTTTGATATATCTTCAAAGGGACTCGTATTTCAGTTTTATATAGCAGACTTGGAGCGCTTTACATGAGCACCAGTTTCATTACGCAATGACATATTAATTTTTTGAATCACAGGGCGTCAGGCTCGAACCTGTTTTCCCAGCTCAAAGGTCAGCTCTCTAGCCTTACCCCACAACCTCGCCCGCAAGAGCGAGTGACATTTTCAGTGTTATATACAATGAAGTGATAGTTGTTGCTTATTTATCTTATGCAACTTACAATCATTAACAAAGCCAATAGTCCTGGCTTGTTGTAGGTGTAATGTTACTTGTGTTATATTTCTGGATGAATGGACAGAAGCAGCAAAATACCAGTCGGGCGCACACTATGCTAAGCACAGATTTTTAGTTTAAGTGTTTTAAGCCACAACCTTAATTACAGCGACCACACCCTTATGAGACACCCCCCCAGTTTTTTCAACCCACTTAAGCGCTGGATATATCTGGGAAAACACTTTGGTCTGCCTCGCTCCTGGAATGCCACGCCGTTTGGTAACAGACGGTTTTTAGTATGGACGCTATACATACAGTCATAATAGTTTATAACGTGTAAAGTTAGCAAAGTGGCCTTCTTCAGGTGTGGAAAAATCTAGAATGTAAACGATTAAGTGCCAGTTAAAGCCAATTATGCAAATAAAAATGCAAAAAAGTTCCCTGTGGAAGCAATAGTTTAAAAAACAAACAGTGAGGAATAAGCCATCATGTATTTAATAAATGAATCGCTGTACTACACCTAGCAGAACTCTCCATGTTGAATCTGCTTAGGCCTCCTTCCACAACTTGAAAGAGTCTCGGTCTAAGTGCAAAACCATGTAGTGTACAGGTGAAAATAGAATTTTTACAGCCGGACTGCCACTTGACATTCAAAAAACGTGTTCTACACTCCAGAAAGATTTGCAGAAATATTTTTGTGTGCTTAATTCTTCTATAGAGAGATGGGTGTTGCACTAGTGGGATGCCATGAAACTGTGAGCACAACCACCAATGCACATTGGTATTCAAACGCTATTCCTCTGGACTATTTCTGTTATATACACGAGCGTGGATGCTTTGTAATTTCTGCCTCGCGCATGCATGTATTTCCCCTCTTGTCATTTGAAGTAAATACACAAGCGCATGTTTGCACTCGTGTCTGGTTTAAATGGTTCTGGGAGCATCCTTGGGGAGGTCGAGTGTAGGCATCTTTCGAATGGGAGGGGAGAGTATATTTGTCAGGTGTGATGGCCGTAACAGCATTCAGTTGTTGTACTAGGAGACTTAACTTCAAATAAACTGGAAGAAACTTACCAGCCTGCTGTCCCATCATTTGGATTATTATATACGGAGTATCCAGCTTATGTAACAATTTCTAATCTGGAGAAGGCATAAAATGACTAGATGTAACACTAAAAATACTTATAAAAAATCTAAAATTATCTCATGTATAAATAGCAGTAACAAAAGATTAACCTCTGCTTCAGCCTTTTTTGTTGCTTTTCCTGCTCTCCATTCTGCACCACCCCGCCACCGTTCCACTTTTTTTCGCAGCACTGCACTACCACCTGCTTTTCCTGCTGCCCACTCCAGTCTTGCTCCCGGAAGTCCTTCCCAGTCACGTTGCTACTTAATTTCAGCTGCAGCGCTAACCAGCCATTAAGCAGACACTACCTGTCTCACTTACCTGTGCCAAGTACTCTGACTATACCCTGCAGACCTAACTCCAATACCGTTCCAGGCCCCAGCCTCACACACCTGCTTACTTCCTCCATCTAGAATGTCTCTTTTACTGTTTCTTTACTATGACTCTTGCTCTCTCACTCTGCTCTACTTTTTGTTGCGCTCTGACTGCTTTCCTAACATTTTTTTATTATAACTTTTTAACATGGTGAACAGCAGCCACAATGCTCTACAACATAGCTTAAAGACATTGGCAAAACAATAGCTCTTGCTAAACACTTATAAGGTCCCAAAGGCGAGACCTATTGGCTATGCCAATGCTTGTGCTATCATTGTTTTTAGTTCGAGCATGAGCCAGCGCGCAAGCGCTGCTCTGGCGATCTGTTGTAGGTAGAGTACGGAGGAGAAGCCCTGCCCATATTTGTCATTGGCTTGTGTCTTTGTCCTTCGTAACCTCTGGAGTCGGATTCCTTAATAGGATTTAGCAACAAGCCTGTGCACACGTATATAGTTAAGTACAACAACAAATTTCAAGCAGGAGGGTCCTAGGGAAATTTAAAGACCTGCAAAGGATTCAATCCCCAACTATTATCAGATAAAGACACGTGCGAAATCCTTGGGTCTATCATGTGCAAAGTAAAATAAAAGATAATTAAGCCGTAGACTATCCCACACAGACTTAACTGTGGGAAATTCCCTTTCAAGGACGAAATCCCTCTCACCAAAGGTGACATGCTTCATCATATGGGATTCTCCTCTCAAAGGAAAAACCTAGTTCCTTTGAGGGCTACTACCCCCTCTCTGAGAGGGAGGAGCTCAGGGATGTTTTTAGGTATCTAATTTTTGGGATATTCTAAATCCACATCTGATGAGCAGAATAGTGTGAGCGAGGCGCAGCGCAAAGAAAATGTAAAATGTGAAGGAAGTGTGAATAAAACTAGCTAGGGGGCGTCAAATAAATGTTTTATTCAGGAGCACCCTCTGCCAGGATTAAAAACAGTGCATCAGCGACATGGATTTAAGTCGCAGTGGTATGATGTAGATTAATGGTCGACATGTTTCAGCCTAGAGTGCCCCTGGATCGGGCAAGGCTTTCTTCAGGACCTATACAGATGCTGTTGCTACAGTGCTCAAGTATGTGTACAAACAAAGGATACAAGAACCAAATGTGTTCAAAACTCCGACTGCTCCGGAAGGTGAGATTACCCGCTACTGCTGGGTAAAGAACTCCACCTCAGCCTGGCAACAGCTCAGGATGGAGGCACCGCTCTGTCCGACGATACCCCGAGCTCAAGTTGAGCCTGCAACCGGAGGGTGCCTCCATCCTGAGCTCTTGCCAGGCTGAGGTGCACTCTAGGCTGAAACATGTCGACCATTAATCTACATCATACCACTGCGACTTAAATCTGTGTGGGATAGTCTACGGCTTAATTATCTTTTATTTTACTTTGCACATGATAGACCCAAGGATTTCGCACGTGTCTTTATCACACGTATATAGTATCAACACAATTTTGCAATTGGGGTCATATTCCATATCAGTCCCCCCCCGACGACCTGGTGATTAACTGGAGCATTAAGGTCTGGAATACATTATCCTGACCGCTGGTGTATTATTGAGTAACAGTGGTCAAGGCATATACTAAATTATGGTATTATTGAGAGAGACATTAAGATTAAGAGTCCTGAAGAAGGTGGTTTAAAAATTGATTGTCCACCGAAACGCGTTGACGCTCTGGTTTTTATGGTTAAATTCGAGGAACTTTGAAGTCTAACCACAAAAGACTTTACAGACTTCAGTAACATTGATTCATTCGAATTAACTTGGTTGTGATGATTTAAAGTTGTCACTTGTGTTTGTCTCTCGTTTGTATGTTCATTTAAGTTTAAATTTCGTGTATGTGAGATTTTTTAACTTTTTGAAATATTTTTTGTATTGATGAATTTTGTCTTAAATTATCATAATTGTTTTTAAATAAATGTGCTTTTGTAACATACTGATAAAAGCTTTATAATTGATTTTTGGGTCCTGATTTGATAGTTGATTGAGGGTATTTGAACGATCCTTGAATGATTGAGTGTGGATTATTTTTATTATTCTTGATATTGTGATCCAAGAGAAATTCTTTTTTTACATTATCTGTATATGGTACCCTGTTTCTTGGATAGTGGGGCCACTCTCTCTTTGTTTATAACAATATGGAGAGTCCAGACCACTTGTAGCAGCATTGTTGTCAGTGGAAGGGGGGAAGGGAATCCAGCACCCGCCACACTCCTATCCTCACTCCAGCAGCAGCCCAGAACAGCCCAACAGCAGAGCCTCCACTACTGCCAGTCTTACCACACTATAGTGCTAAGGGAAAACCAATGCATGAAGGTGTATTCTACTGCTGCCAACCCCCGGGCTTTTAATGGCCCTTCAGATCTTCATTGGGGGGGTGGTGAGGGGGGAGAGCACAGGTCAGCCCCAACAGCAGCAGGCTCCCGCTTGCCCGTGTGTGTGCCGCATCAACCTGGGGGGGGTGGTACACTGCAGGGGGACCCACCTCTCCTCTCCCCGCCCACAGCAACTCTTCAGCTGAGGCAATAGAAAAATGAAGGGGGGGAGAGGGGCACAAGCAGTCCCAGAACCCCCCCTCCACCAAACCTCCTCTGGGGTCGCGTGTGCCTTGTCTGTGTCGGGGCCCCGGTCAGTTATCTGGCCTCAGTGCATCAGGGTGAGTTGGATCCCCTGCAGACCACACTGCGGCAGCTGCCATCATCGAGGGTGCCCCCTGGTAGCTTCACTCACCGTCGCCCAAGGGTCCGTTGCTCAACTTTGCCGCCAGCTGCCGTCACTCTGCCTCAGCCGACAGGATCACATTCCCACGATCAGCGCAGGGGCAGGCAGGACAGCACCGCCGCCGGGCCTCTTACGCTCCCCCGGCGTTCCACCTGTCTGGCCCCTCTTCCCACAGGGGGGGGCAGGGCTCAAGAGCCGTAGGCTGCCGCCAATGTCTTCTCAGCAGGTCCAACCTCCCAATATCTGCCTCCGGGTCATGGGGGGGAGGAATTACAGATGGACAGGGAGGGTCGTCCTTAGGCCCCCGTACCACCACAGCAATTCAGTCTGGCTCACATGGATCTCATCACTCATGCCAGGTTTAGGGCGCGATGAGGCCCTGGCCCGCCAAATTGTGTCCTGCGGTCCACGAGTGATATGGCGCCCTCAGAGAGCCTCTGCGAGCTCTGTAGGCACTCTGCTGCACGCGCCACAGCAGAAGTGATGTTACGGCTGTAACAGGATGGCTGGCTCCAGATTGTGGGTTGGGGATCAGAGCCTACTCAACTTGCGTCTGCCATCTTGCCGCGGTAAGAGCAAATGCCACCCTAATAAAATTCTCACCAAGGCCACATTTCAGTAAAGTGGCCCTTAAAAAGGTCCATGAAACTTTAGCAAAGGCCTTTTCTGCGTCCAAGCCTATGCAGCTGCAGGAGAGTGTAAAGATTTAGCTTTTTTTAGGGCATGGCATAATGTCACTTGCCAACCTGCCTTTTAAGAACCCAATTTGGGAAGGGTGTATCAACTTACCTAGTACTCTTTCTAATCTTGTAGCTAACACTTTGGCATAGATCTTGCATTCAATATTTATTAGGGAGGTAGGATGGTAGTTTTCATTCTCATTGGGGTATTTTCCTTCCTAGGGAATAACAACTATCATCGCCACCGCAGCTGAACCTTTAATCTGGCCGGAATCTGCAAACTGAAGAAATAGGTCATTGAGGGGTGTAATTAAAGTTTGTGCATATTGTAGGAGAGTAGGATCTGCTTCACATGGGTACCCCCACTTTTTGCTGATGCTTCACTGTTTTTCGACTTTAGTCTGGCTGGGGCCCTGCTAATCAGAACCCCAGCCTAGCTGCTTCCTCTCTAAAATGGTTTCCATGTGCCTTAGGCACATCTCTGATTGGAATCTGGAGTGCCCTTATAAGTCCCTAGTATATGGTATACTATGTACCCAGGGCATAGGTACCTCAGAGGCCTACCAGGGGCTGCCGCATGTATTGTGCCACCCCTGGAAGGCCATCCAAAATGACACCACAGGTCTGCTACTGCAGCCTGGGTAAGGTGGTGCATGCACCCCTTACAGAGGTATAGGCTACCTATATCACTACCATTGCACACACATATAAACCTATAAGTCACTCCTATGGCAGGCCTTACCAATCCTGAAGGCAGAGTGCTTGGTTCTTATGTGAGAGGGTGCCCCTGCATGAGCAGAGCCCCTCTACAGCGTTCGGAGTCCCTCCTCTGATGCTGTTTGTGGTACAGCCTGACCATATACTCTTAAGCGCATTATATCCTCGCGGTACAATGCTAACTTTGGACTGGCTGCACCAAAACATGTCGTGTTTGGTGTCAAACATCTTGGAATACTACACCCCCGCCAGTCCTGGCGGCGGGGGTAGCATTCCACCCTTCTAGAGGGAGAGACATGTACACACCGGGCTACCCGGTAACTTCTTTCCAGAGCCCTGGCATCACAAAATGGATGCCGCTGCCACAGACACGGGTCTGGCCTCCTGCTGCTGACTGAAACTCCGGCAGGGGAGGCCTGGACAATAGGTTTCCTGTCGAAGGGAGGTGTAACCACCTCCCCAGACAGGATAGTGTGTATTGGGGCTGGGCGGGAGCACCCTCTGGTGCTTTGAAGTCCTGCACTGGGGGCACATTTGGTGTCCCTGTGCATATGCCAGTTCAAACCGGTCGCAGGGGCTACCTGCCCCTGCTCTGGCGCGAAACTGGACAAAGGGAATGGGTGTAACCACCTCTCTTCCCTGACCCTCCCATAGGTGGGTCCCCAGAGTATGTCCAAACCCCTAACTTAGTATAAGTATGGGACCCGAGTCCTTAGGACTTTAGATTACCCTGGACGAAACTCTGACACTGAATCCTGGACCTTCGACGCTCTACCTGAAGATTAGAGGACTGAAGAATCTCCCTTGGGGTCAAGGAGTGACTCCCCTGCTTGGCAGGCACCTAAGAAGCAATTGTCCGGTCCGCATCGCCGAAGCTCCCTCCGGACGCCGAAGTCTTTGCATCAACAGAGGTGGATTTCCAGACTTCCCCGAGGCTGCCCTGAGTCCCCAGCAAAGCTGAGGCCCGTAGCTGTCGTGGGTAACGTGGAACCGTGACCCCTGGACACCGAGTACTTTTGCAAGTGCATCCTCTTCTGGGTCTCCCACGAAGTTGTGCTTTGGGCTCCGAGTAGCCCCCGCCTCCAGCACCGACTGCACCGAAGATCACTGGCCTCCACTCCACGAGTGTCCTGTGAGCCAGCTCCAAGTGCGTCCACTCGAGGCTCCTTCGCGGTCGCTAGTCCGTTGGCTAGTGGGCCCTCCCGAAGGCAACTCTTCTTCTGATTGGGCTTCCCTGGTTGATGCAGACGTGCCCGGACTTACCCTCGCTGGGTGAGTCCCTCAGACCTTGCTGGTCTGTACCACCGTCCTTTTTCTATTTCCACGAGACTTGCCGTTGCCAAGGCTTGTTGGGTCCAATCCGGTCGCCGACACCTCAGCAAGCGCCAGACGTCGTGGGACAGCTTGAATACAGCTCTTGGTCGTCGTCGACGCCTCCTGGACCTCGTGGCTGAAGAGTCAAGACGACCGTCAACCTACCTGAAGCACCCGACATCGGTGGGCATCTGCTCATCGCCTTCCTGGTCACTGGCTAGTGACCCAGACTCTGTCCCCTCTGCTTTCAGGTTCTTCAGATCTTCGATCCACCCTTGGATCCACCCGAACACTTTCGACTTGGTCGCCAGCAGCACTTTGCAGCAGATCGCCATTGAAAACGACGACGAAACCCGACCCCGAAAGACACCTATGCACACGGCTTCCCTGGGTGAGGTAACTCGAGTACTCCGGTGCTCCCGTGGGTATAGACTCTAGAACGACCTAGTTCTAAAGGGGTTTGCTCCAAGTCCACCTCTAAGTGTCCTTTTTCTTTAAAACTCCAACCGCGACATCCCCCATAGAAGTCAACGGTGGCTCGCGGCTGTGTTCTCACTCTGCACGCGTCCCCCGTGGGTCCCCTGTGTCACTACCTTGGGTGGTTCCTTGAGGGCCAAGCACTTCTACAGGCTCTAGGCCTTGTGTCTAGCTCAGTCGTGGTTCTTATACCACTTTATTGGTATATGGTTTGGTACGCCCCTAGGGCTCAAACATGTATTTGTGCTATTACTGTTGATAACTGACTTGTAACTTATGTACTTCGAACTCTAGCCTCATAAAGACACTAGAGGGGTGTGTTTAAGACTAAATACATATATTTTAAATATATACCTGGTGTGGTCCTCTTTCATTTGGTCACTCAAGAGATTATAGACTGGTAAAACAAGCTGCTTTACATTCCTTCAAGACTTAGCCTGAAGGCTGCTCTCCATAGCTACCACTAGGATAGCTTTCAATAAAGGTTGTCTTTAACCTATCTCCAATAAGGGGTTGTTTGGACTGGTGCAAGGTGCCCACTATAATTAGTGGACAGCATATACCAGGCCAACTTCTCACACATATGTTTTTTAAAAGTTACTTGTAAAACCGTCCGGACCAGGAGCTTTACCTAGTTTTAAGCTAGATATGGCTTTAAGAGTTTTTTATTGTTCTATAGGTGTATTTCATCTTGTTCTATAGATCTACACACTCACCCTTCTTTCATGCCAGAATTGCTGCCGAGTTTCATGCCAGAGAGGAGATTGTTCTTTCTACATTTTTACTACATTCCAATGCCTCGTCAGCTGAAGAGATTTTTTGCAATTTGTATGACATGTCCGCCAGTATAGGGTGTTTGAGAAAAAATTAATTTGTACCCATGGGAGACCGTGATTCCAGCCAAGTGGCTTCTAAGGCCACTTTTTTTCCCCTACATTTTCCGTATTGATTTTGTGTTAAGACAATTGAAAAAACAAGTGTGATTAAACTTGAAAACATAGCTAACAGCACCCTTATATTTATATTCAAGACCAATGTGAAATGGAAGGAGATGTGCACAGTGCAATAAGAGAGAGACAGGTAAAAATCAAAAAGAAATAAACAAGAAGTCAAGAACAAACGCAGGTACTTAATCAGATGGTAATCATTCTAGTTAATACAGTTGTATTGTAGGAGAGCAGAAATCTGTAATTAATAAGTGTAAGTACTAGGTACGCCTGGACACACATTGATAATCACATTTAACAGTATAGTAAAGAAGAAGAATATAACCATCTGCTTCTGGAACAATGCCACCCTTTGGGATTATAATGGGGGTGAACTAAACCATACAGCCTGACGGTGAACTGGAAAAAACATCTCCCAAGGAGGCTTATTGTTATCCTTTCATCTAGGTAAATGAAATTGTAAGGCCACTGTTACCATTGGATATCATCATGTATCACTCATTGACACACTGCAAGGAACCCATCTTCCTTTTTTTATGAGGCACTACTTCACCACCCCTGCATGGCTTCTACCATTCTGTAGCTAGCTCTTAATTTGTAAAAGATTGAGTGCCGGTGCTCAGAAGCCCGCAGCCAGCGCTATTAAATGTCAGCGTGCCGAATACCAAGGTTGCTTAGCCTTGAATCTACCTCAGGCTTCTTTATTCTACTTCTAGACACTCCCTGTTCCTTTTATCTCACTCTTGCAGATTCCTGTTTTCTCCCTTTGTGACGAGTTTTCAGTCTTTCTCTTCCTCCTTCTTTTCCCTTTGTGTGTTTTTCCCTCTCTTGCTCTCGGGAAATGTCTGAAGGGGAAAAATAAGTGCCAACCTCCAAAAATGAATGACGGGGACCGACTGGCAACCACCGGCTCAAATTAAGCACTGTCTGTGGCTATGTGACTGTCCGAGTGTTATATTGGGTGGGAATATGGGCTAACTCACATGCATTCTGCTGACAGTGCCCTCTAGGCTTCTTGCTAGAGTGACGGGAGGTTTGAAAAGGAAATTCTCTATAAGTTCTTAGCTAAAGCTTCTGCAACCTGACACTACCGCTCTTCTCCTTCCTTCAGAGTTTTCCCATAAATTGAGAATGGGAAATAGGGAAAGAGCCAGGACTCAAGTGTAGGATGAATATACCTTTATCATGGCACTGAAAATCTTGGTCCCATTACATCCTCTTGTCAAGCACTCAGCCATCATTCAGTAACTCACACCATTAGCTCTTTTTTTAATTGTGACTGGAACTGGTTCACAAAGCTGGGGTGCCTTTCATGTTGCACAGCATAGCTCCATAAAGGCACAGCTGTAGAAACAGTTTGTTCCCACCATTCTGTGACGGGGATACACCCATGTTGCTAGTGGGCAAAAACCTGCCTACGGACTAAAGGTCTAAAATATGAGGTTCCCAAAAAATCGATTTTTAATTTTGGTAATTCTACCCAAAACACCCCGCTGTGGCTACCAACATTAAGAGTACCAGTAACTCCAGGTGAACAGATTACCATTGACTACAAGTGGGACCCTGAGAATCCCCTGTGAAACGTGGAAAAACAGGGAGTAAGTAATGTTGGTCCCAATTTCCCTGGTAATTGCTTACTTTGCCCAAGTATTTCATCAGGAAACGTAATAGTTTTTCAGTAGATTTGGGCTTCAGATGAAACGTCACAGATTCACAAACTTTCTGCGATTCACATAACGCTCAAGAGTTTCTATAAAGGTAACTTTATCCCATTGAGATCCTCGCATATAGTTGATTTAACTGCTTCACACTGACCCTCCCGCTGTTCGTGTTGGGAAAAGCCAACTTAATCCCAGCCATTTGCAATTTGAAATTTGATATTTTTCAGTTCAAACTACATGAGCCATCACTGACTTTTTAGAACACTTTGAAAAGTTGCATACACATACATCTGTACATGTTAGCATATATTAATGTTTTAAACAACACCCCAGAGCAACTATGAATACATACATGGTACATGCTTACTGCAAAAATGGGCCAACAAACTAAAAATTAAAAAGTCAATTCACTTTATTATTAACTCATCTCTTTAAAACCCTGATATATATAATATAATATAATCACCATACTACATATTTGAAAGAGTACATTTCTGTACAATTCTAAAACTTTTTTGCACCTGACATCATGGGTTTTTCTTTTTCCTGGATACTTGTGACTGGTATGTTGTACTACAGCTTGCATGATATCCTTTTTAGGTCGAGCCTAGCGTTGCAGCGCATGTGCTGCTCGCTTTGCGAGGCATGCTGTATTAGGGTATATTTTAGAAGTGGAGTGGAAGCCCCGCCCATATTTTTCATTGGCTGGCATCGTCCATGGTAAATGCTGGCTTCCGATTGATAATGAGGCTTCTTAGCCCCTCCTTGTTACGCCCTGTCTCCTTTTGGGACCGCCCATCAGGACTGGATCTTTTACTTGCGGCGTTATACTGTCTCCTTAAATTAGTTGGTTAGCACTTTTTTTTCATTCGCGCAATGGCGACGGATTGTTTTTGTAATGTTTCGGTGCCGCGCTGCCTCGCACGGCGCCCGGTTTCATGTTTTTTATTTTTATGTGTTCGGGCGCCGCGCTGCCTTGCACGGCACCAGGTTTCATGTTTGTTTTTAATCAGATGTGTCAAAACACTTAAAAGGTAAATGCTTGTATAAAATCTTATCTGTTTTGAAATGTTTTCAATAGTGAAGCCAAATCGACATCCTAAGAACTCTTTGCACCTGCAGCCCCAGCTAGTCTTTTTTTTTATGTCTACGCTTCGTTTACTCCTTTACGTCAGCGCTTTCACGTCCCATTCTGTGTTGCCAATCGAGGATGTTCACTACAGCGGCCCGCTAGGTTCAGAAAGCAGCCTCCCTGGTTTTAAGTTCATGCTTGCCGGGTGCTGCTTGGAACAGTGACCATGGGGCGGCGATTGCAGCCCCTTCTCCGAAGAGTAGAGGGAGGAAGGTGCTCACCCCCACCGTTGCGCAGATCAATGCAGAGTTTAATACCCAGGTACACGCTTCTTATCCAGACCACGTTAAGAGAGTGCTTATGTTACGATCTCACTGAGCATCATTTGTGAGTAGGGACTCCCATAAAACATAAAAAGCTTGTATAAGATGAGGCAGACCTTCGGTGAGGAGCAGGAACTCAATGATGCACCTAAAGTAGCCCGAGATAGCTCTGTGGTGGACATAGGTGTTAATACTGCACTAATGTGCTAGAGCTCCCTCCCTTCGATAACTCGCAGGCAGCATGTAAGTGTAGCCTGGCGCTGCTTTATTTGTGTTGGTACATTTGTCGACTTTCCACCCCTAATTTAAATAACGATGGTCGGCGCCGCGCTGCCTTGCACGGCGCCCCGTTTCATGTTTTTTTTTTAATCAAATGTGACAAAACACTTTAAAGGTCCCAAAGGCAAGACCTGTTGGCTATGCCAATGCTTATTAGGATTTGCTATTAGTAATGTCTCTCACTGGTGAATAGAAAATCACTTGGTCTATTCTTCAACCTTTCGTTTTGTTTTTATTTGGTGATGGTTCTGACACTTGAGTAAACCAACCTTATTATTCCTATATTAAGCTATATAATGAATTATTGTCTAATTTTATGGGCCTAGACTAATGTCATATATTTTCAGGTATCCTAAAGTTCTATAAGTGGCTTTCTTGATGAAGGTGCATGGGACCCCAAAACGTGCGTAGATCTCATGAAGACTCATCAATAATCTAAGCCACGACCTCTGTTTTATAATGATCATGTTTGTGTGACATTATTTGAATTTAAGAGCTGTATTGTTAATCATGATTTCGGACTTAATTTGTTCCTATTGAGGAAAATAAGATACATTAAAATATCAATATCTTTGCACAATAATGTATTGTTGTGTGAATGTGAGACTGTATGGAGATCTGATTGTTGCTTTTTATTTTATGTATTATTGTGATTATATACCTATATTTTGTATATTAGGGTTTTAAAGAGATGTCGAGTTAATAAAGTAAATTGACTTTTCAATTCTTAGATTCTTAGTCTGTTGGCCCATTTATGCAGTAAGCAAGTACTATGTATGTGTTCATAGTTTGTCGGGGTGTTGTGTATACATTAGTGTTTTTGTGGTATCTGGTATGTAGCCTGCTGTTGCAGTGCCTTATTCTAAGCTGAATCTATTTTAGAGTCTTCTGTAGTCTTAGAGTGTTGGAATTGCTGGAGCGTGTTAGCTCCAGAACTTCACTGTGTCAGTTACTAGTGGAGTGCCCTGTGGATGGGACGTTTCTGTATATTGGAAGCAACTTGAATAAAGAAGACTACTTTTGTACACCGCTGGGCCCCGTGTACTTCTTCACACTGGCGACGATCTGGCGAACATTGCGCTGCTTGTCTTTCCTCTGCCCGACTGAGCAACACTCTGGTGCGAGGTTCGCGCACCAGACACAACATCGAGTCAACAGAGAGAGTGTGCGAGGCTCGGGTGTGAGGCAGGGCACAGATAAACAAGAAAAACAAACGTGTGAAGGAAGTTTCCCTGGAAAGCGAGAGTAACTGTGAGTACGAGGAGTTGCATTGCGGAGAGGTGGTACTTCAGCTTGGACCGAAAAAGTGTAAGAGCCCCAGAGACTAAGTCAAGGTGAATGGTAATAGCATCAATATGCTTTTTGATTCTGGGGCGAACATTTCTCTGATTCCCAAGGATTTCTTTGATAAAACGTTAAATGGGAGTGAAGGTTTTTAAACCTGATATCAAGCCCCTAGCCTACGGTGGCCAACCCATAAAGCTGTTTGGCTACTTTGTGGGAGACATTGATTACAAAGGAAGGCTGACTGCGGGGAAGGTTTACATCTCTTGCAGGGGCGATAGTATTATCAGCTGGATCCATCAAGGGGACCTAGGTGTATTTTTGGTTCATGGCGGTGATCCCTGCATAGTTCTCAGAGACATCTCCTCACATAAGGCCTCTGTGGGTGCTATCTCTGGTGACCTCTTTAAGTCTGATCAGAAATGCGACTTGCATGGTGAATTTGAGCATGTGTTCAGTGAAAGGTTGGGGTGTCTCTCAGGGTATACGCATAGAATCACTCTTGAAAGCTAATGCCAATCCTGGAACTTGCAAGGTACATGGTGTACCCTTAGCTTTGAGGGAGCCCATGCGCGCTGAACTTGAGAAGTTGAAGAATGAGGGCATCATTGTGGAGACGGAAGCAAGTGATTGGTTTGCTCCGGTGATTCTTGCACGCAGGGCTTCAGGAGAGGTGAGGTTGTGTGTGGACCTTTGAGCCCTCAATCGGGCAGTTGTCACTGACAGGTATCCCCTCCCCAATATCACTGAAATGCTGACTCAGTTGGAGGGTGCCGTGACTCCACGTTAGACCTTAAGGCCGCGTATCACCAGATAAAAATTGATGATGATTCCACAAACCTAACTGCTTTCAAAACCCCTTTGGGAACGTATAAGTTCACCCGGCTTCTCTTCGGCTTGAATTCTGCGGCCTCCGTGTTCCAGCGGGCCATTGAGGACATTTTGAAGGGGCTGTCAGGGGTTAAGATATACCAAGATGACATTTTAGTCTATGGGTCATCCTAGCAAGAGCATGATGATAGGCTTAGATCAGTCCTGGAGAGGTTTAAGTCCTGAGGTTTAACTTTGCAGGAAAATACGTGCAAGTTTAACCTTTCGGGAATTGAGTACCTGGGCCACAAGTTAACTAAGGAAGGGGTTAAACCTAGGGACCGCCTTGTGAAAACCATTGAAAATTTCCCAGTGCCTCAGTCTAGAGATTATTTGGTCACCTTTTTGGGGATGGCCGAGTACTGCAAGAAGTTTGTACCTCGGTTTGCCTGCTGCACTTTTGCGTTGAGGACCCTCTTGAAGAAAGGGGCAAAGTTCCTTTGGACCCCTCAGTGTCAAACTGAATTTGTGTATATTAGGAAGGCCCTTAGTTGCTCACCCTCTCTTCAAAGTTTTGATACCGCTGCCCACTCCATTTTAATTACGGACGCTAGTTCCAAGGGGTTGGGTGCGGTACTCAAACAAGTGAAAGACGACAAGGAGGTGACTCATGTTTTTGTCTAGGGCACTTGTAGGCCCCGAAGTACAATATTCAGTGATTGAAAAAGAGGCTCTGTGCATCTTTTGGGCCATCAGGAAGTTAAAAAAGTTTCTCTGGGAAAATTCCTTTGTAGTTCGATCTGACCACAAGCCTTTAAAGGACTTGTTTTGTAAGAAAAGTTTGGATGCCGTCACATCAAGAATTTGTAGGTGGGTGGTTGCCCTGCAGGACTACGACTTTGTTGTAAATTATATACCAGGTGCTGAGAACAAAGTCGTTGACTGCCTTTCTCGCCTGGTTACTAGTCAAATTGGTTGTGTGTCTGACGACTCAGAAGGCTTGTGGGAGAACAATGACTACAAAGTGTGTGAGGTTACGGGGGAAGCTGTCAGTGAAGAGGAATGGAGGGAAATGATGAAGACCGATGCAGTGGTCTGTGAGGTGTGTAAATGGTGACTGAAGGTTGGGCCAGCATAAGGAATTTAAGTGAAGAAGTCCGCAAGTTCTGGATCGTACTGGATGAGCTATCCGTAAGTGGGGGCTTGCTTTGGAGGGGCACCAAACTTGTTCCCCCATCACAGGTTAGAATAAAAATTATTCAATTAGCTCATCAGGGCCACCAAGGCATATCTAAAACGAAGGAAATAATCCGTTTGCACTTCTGGTAGCCAGGGATTGACCTTCTTGTGGAACGTGTGGTGAGGGACTGCATGGAGTGTAAAGCATGTGACAAAGTGTACAAGAGAAGAGTCCAACCCATGGTCATATGTGATGCTCCCACTCGCAGGTGGCAAGAGTTGGCCTTGGATATCTTGGGGCCAGTGACCAGCAAATCTGGCCAGTCTTACGCTCTCATTCTGATGGATATGTATTTGAGATGGCCTGAAGTCCAGGTCACACAAGGCATTGAGAAAGGGAGATGTCCTAAAGTTTTTAGACGGCATCTTCAGCAGAGAAGGGCTCCCCGAATGCCTCCTAATGGACAATAGTGTCCAATTAGTCTCCAAAGAAATAGAGGAATTTTTGGTTAAGAGAGGTATTAAGCACAAGTGTTGTGCTATCATCCCGAACCCAACGGCTGGTGGAGAGGTTTAACAGGGTGCTGAAGGAGTTCATCCAACTTGCTAAAGATTAGGGCAAGGACTGGAAGGCAGACCACCTAATTCCTCACTCTTCTACAGGTAGAATACCTTTTGAACTATTTAGGAGGCGAAGCCACAACACTTACATGTTTCAATCTTGGATGAGGAGTAATTGTGTGGGTGTCGAGAATTCTAAGGTAGTCCCCTGGCGGGTGGCACAAGATCTCAAGACCATCAAAAGGAAGGAGAACTTTGACGTAAGGCATGCTGTTTCGCACACTGACGTGCGCGTGGGTGACTAGGTGAGAGTGCGATATCCGCAGAAGTCTGGTGCCTCTAGGTACTCTTCCCCATTCAAAGTGACAAAGTTGTTCCAGAATGCGGTCAAATTTGATAATGGCCATATATGTAATCTTGGCAGGATTGCTGTCATGCGTCCTGTTGGTCAAACCAAACTAGATGCCCCTGTGATGTGCCCTGAGGTTTAGTCACCTTTGCGCAGCAGCTCCCGTATCTGTAAAGTTTCTGAGGCACTGCATGACTTTGTTTTAGCCTGAGCATTGTTTGTTTTTTCTTTATATTTTCTCGAAGGTGTTGGGGGAAGGTGTGTGGTATCTGGTATGTAGCCTGCTGTTGCAGGGTCTTAGTCTAAGCTGGTTCTTTTTTAGAGTCTTCTGTATTCTTAGAGTGTTGGAATTACTGGATTGCGTTAGCGCCAGAACTTCACTTTGTCAGTTACTGGTGGAGTGCCCTGTGGGTGGGACTTTTCTGTATATTGGAAGCAACTTGAATAAAGAAGACTTCTTTTGTACACCGCTGGGCCCCGTGTACTACTTCAGTTTTCCCTACCATGGGAACTGTCATTGTTTACAGGGGGTCCCTATTTACAGATTGACAGGTTATCATATATGTTCTGTAGTTTGCCTATATGTGGAAATCTGAAATAATTTCTGTTAGCATAGGCTGAAGCCATCTTGTTTGTAGCATCCATTTTGTTAGCTATGTAATTCTTCCGTCTTCACTGTTGCTTGCCCTTCTATTCTGCTTGTGTCATCAACTCTAGTTAACTCCTTCTGTACTGAGCTAAAAGCAATGTGCTGAGCAAAGGCCTGTAGCTGCTAGAATGCACCTGACTAAAGATATAACTGTCAACTGTGTCTTGTAACTGTAAGCAGTTCTGTTCCCCCTCCCACTTTGTAACGAAGTGATTTCCCATCTGCCCATGTCTGGCTGTAACTATTCCTGTGTATGCTTGTACCTTCTATTTGTAACTACATGCTTACTCTGCATCAATCAATCAAATAAACTTTATTCGGTTTCACAGAGGAGAACCATAAAAGTTACAAACATACAATTACTCTGCAACAAACTCTGTATATAAGCACCATGGTCTGTGACTTCAGTGTGCCACCTCCTGCAACATTTGAGAGTGTTGTTGGACGTGGTTCCACTCATGAGTTGAATAAACTTGTTATTTGAATTCCAGCTTCAGTGCCAATCTCTATTTTGTTGGTCTATGGACCCATGGACAGAGAAGGGTGAACCCCTGCACCGATGTGCCCATTAAAAGGCACATTTCCACATATATAGATTGTACCCTAACTCGATTTTGAAATTTTCTGATAATGAAACATCATGCATTTGTCTTTTATATTTCAGATGATAAACCGTTCAACAACTGTGTTACCACTCACAGTTTCATATGACAAAATATCTCTTGGAAAGCTTCGGTTTTGGATCCATATGCAAGACTCTGTGTACTCCCTACAGCAGTTTGGTAAGAACTGATAAGAAAAGTTGTGTGCGTACAAAGTGATAAATTATGTTTCTAGACAGGCAATGGGGCAGGTGAATATTATAGTGTTTTGCAAGTGCCCATTTCCTGCAGGGACTATAAAATGATATGAAAGTACTTTCTACACACTCATCTTTTGTGTCCCAGTGCATGTTGGGTAACTTACCAGCAGAATGCTTGCTGTTGCCTTGATACCTGCACTGTCTTCAACCAGGCTTCAGAAGCTCAAATATTAAATATATGCATCTGATAGAGACTTTTAGCTTCAGATTCCATACCTTGGAATATTCCCCAGGTGTCTGGATCTGGAAAATCCTGAGAAGTATACTTACGTGTCTGTAGGTGATGTCAAAAGGCTCTGCATCTGCATAGTAGACATCGTCCCTTCTGGTTATGATAGAATTGGTTACTATATAGGCGCGCCCCCCCCGCACGCTGACATCCGTTATATTCTTTCCACGCCAACAGTGCGGATCTAGAAGAGCTACTCCAGGTACATTTTGACCATTTAAAAAAAAATGTTTTTAACATTTGTCAGTCTTTTTTTTCTTCTCTTTCTGCTCCCAGCGTGCTAGGTATGCCCCCTAAAAAAAGCCAGCACTGTTTAAACCATGTGGGGCCTGTCTCAGACAAATGTCTCTGACAGACCCACAACTGGTTTGTCTGGGGTGCCAGGCCACAACCCCAGGAACTGTCCCGACTGCCACACTATGAATCTGAAAGCAATTTGGTAGAGTAAGCGCCTGGCAGCCCTTCCTCAAAACACTCCGCACCGCTCCAGGTTGCGAGGAAGGTCTCGCACACGCTGAGTCATTCCAGTCAGTTGTTGTCACGGTTGATGTGGTTGTCAGGTAAGTCCCACAAACAGAAGTAATTTAAGAAGTCGAAGCGCTCTTCGACTTCACCGCACAGGTCCAAGTTCTCAGATGAGGCACAGGAACTACACCACAAATTGAAGCCCCACTCCCGCGCTCTTCCCGCACCTCCCTAAACTTCCTGGAGCCGAAGCGGCGCCCGCCCAACTCGAGAAGTTTTATGAGGCCCTGCATCTCATATCTTGGTATGGGGACCCCTCTGGACTGCCCCTGGCTCCCCCATGGGTCTGGGAGGTGGACTTCTAAAAGCAGGCTCTCTCTCGTCACCGGTCTGGCCTTCTGGTTTCATTCCCAGATCTGACCTGACTCCGGTCATGAATCCATGACCTTCGCTAGGGTTTGGCGGTGCCGAATCCATAATCATTCCGGACTCCGACCCGGAATAGTGCCAACGGGATCCAAGCGTCCGCTCCATTCTGATACAGTGCCTCCATTCCTTGGCAGAGACCCTGGCCCCTATGAAGATCCTTTGGCCCAACTGGATGATGAATGACCGGTATAAGGAGCTAGGGGGCTCCAGTGGCCTGGTCTCTCCTCCTAGGTTGTCTACAGAGGAGGGAGCATCTTTTGCTATGCTGGTGAGGAGTGCGGCTGTGGTCCTCGACCTTCAGTGGAAGTCAAGACTAATGTACTGACAGAGGGGCTTCAGCCCGGGCAATCCCACACTGAAAACCTTTACTGTTCTTTAACAAAACCCTCTCTGATGTCCTGCTCCGGCCAGGGCCAAGCCCTTCACAAGCACCCCCTTGCACGGGGTGATTGCACGTCACCACCACCCCACTCCCAGGGTCCTAGATTTCCTCACCTAGCACCCTAACCCTGAGAGCCTTGTGGTTCATGCCTCAACGTCCAGGGTAAATCCCGCTACGTTACCTCCATTCAACCAGACAGAGAATCCAAGAGGCTGATACCTTTGGGAAGAGGATTTTCTCTTCCACCAACCTTGCACTGCCTTCGGTGAGCAGCACGTGCCTCTTGGACAAATATAGCTACACTGTGTGAGACTCGGTTGTGCAAGGGCTAACTATTGTCTCAGAGGAGGCTCGAGCTATTCTGAACCAGGCTGTTGCCGTTGGCAGGGACACAGCAAAGCTCACCATCAGATGCAGGCTGGACACAGCAGAATTGATGGCAGGACCATTGCTTCATCAGTGGCGCTGCACTGCAACGCCTAGCTGAGGTCATCTGGCTTTTCGGGGATGTCCAGGCATCCCTAATCGACATGCCCTTCGATGCCACTCGCCTTTTTGGCGACAAAGCAGACTCAGCGCTTGAGCGCTTCAAAGAAAAAAAAAAGTCACCGCCCAGTCGTTGGGGCTCATCATGGCCCCACGTCAGTCACACTCTTCTTTTTGCCGCTTCCGTAGGGGCTCAGCTAGGTCCTTTTCAGCAGAGGCACCACGGGCAACACACTTCCCAGCCTTTTCATGGCCACGGACGTGGTTCCCACAAGTCCAGTGGGAACCAAGGCCAGAGGTCTGCAGAGTCTGCCACCCCTCATAGGCCCCCCCCCGCAGCAGCCCCAGCCTCAAAACCTTTTTAGTATGCCCTTGCAATAACACAGGCATACTATTGGAGGCAGGACCACCTACCCCAATGGCAAGCTATTACGGCACACTCCAGGTGCTCCAAATTGTTGGGAGGGGTTACGCCCTCCCACCCCTAGCTGTCTTCTCCCCCTGCCACCGTTTCCAGATCTGCTGATGGCGGACCATGTCTCCTTGTTGCACCAGGAAGTGCAAGCTCTTTTGGCCAAAGGAGCCATTGAGAGGGTTCTGGCATCAGAATTAGGTTGTGATTGTTATTCCTGCTGCTTGATGACTGGCTGCTGAAGGCGAGCTCACCCCAGGCAGCTGTCACCCACCTCCAAACTATGGTGGATCTCCTTTATTTGCTGGGGTTCACTATCAACATGCTAAAGTCACACCTGACTCATTCTCAGACAAGCTCTTTGATTGGAACCATTTTGACATGGTGCAAATCTGTGCCTACCTGTCGGAGCGGAGAGTTCAGGACATTCAGGCTATGATCTTGATGTTTTAATCTCAGTCCTCGATTTCAGTGAGACTGACTCTGACGTTGCTGGAGCTGATGGCCTCCTGCATCCTGCTTATGAAGTGCGCTCTAAGGCATATTCAAGCTCTGCAGTGGGATCTGAAGTCCCAGTGGGTGCAGCACTAGGTACTGTGTTCAGATTTCAAAAAAGACTGCTGAAGATATGCAGTGGTGGCTAACGGGTTGCAGTTGGGTCCGCGGCAGACCTCTCTCCATTCCCCACCCAGAGGTGACAGTGGTGACCGATGCATTGCTTCTGGGCTGGGGCGGCCATCTGGGACCGGTGGAAATCGGAGCCCACTCATCTATGATGGAGACTCCACTTCACATCACCTTTCTGAGGCTGAAGGCGATTCGCTTGACTTTCAAAGCTTTCCTACCTTTCATCAAAATGAAGCTGATCCAAGTGTTCACAGACAACACTAATGCCTTGTGGTACTGCAACAAGCAGGGAGGAGTGGGGTTGTGGACTCTGTGCCAGGAGGCTCTGGGCCTCTGGATATGGCTAGAACGTCAAAACATTTTCCTGGTCGTGCAGCACCTTGTGGGATCTCTGAACGTCAGGGCAGATGAACTCGGCCGTCGATGTCTCATGGACCACGAATGGCGTCTCATCCGTAGGTGGCTCAAGGTCTCTTTCAGGACTGGGGAGAACCATGGCTAGAACTATTTGCCACTGCTGAGAATGCTCAATGTCAGTAGTTCTGCGCACTAGAGTTTACAAAGCGGCTATTGCTCAGACGCATTCTGACTAGAGTGGTATAAGGGACTGCTATACACCTTCCAGCTGATGCCTCTCCTTCCCCGAGTAATAAAAAAGAGCAGAACCGACTGGGCACAAGTCATCCTGGTGGCTCTAGATTGGGCGAGGAGAGTATGTTATTCAGAACTCCTGAGCATGAGCCCCTGTCCTCCAACCAGGCTGCCCTTTTAGGAGGATCTACTGTCACAGCAAAAAGGCAGGTGCCAGCACCCAAACCTGTGCATGCTCCACCTTCATGCGTGGAGATTAAGCTGTGACAGTTGAGTGTTTGACCTCTCTCCTGAGGTATGTGACGTCATCTTGGCAGCCAGGTGTACATCAACAAAAACTACACCTGCTGTTGGGACATGTTTTTGGCTTGGTGCACTGAGAAACACATTCACCCACTCTTCAGCTTTGTCTCAAGTGTTGCTGTTTGTTCTGTCCTGAACATGGCAAGGACTTGCTCTGGGCACAGTTAAGGAGTATCTCTCCACCATCTCAGCGTTCTTGCAGTTTTCGGACCAACCCGCCCTGTTTAAGTCACCTGTTGTGACACGTTTTTTTTAAAGGTCTTCAGCATAGGTTTCTACCCCAAACCGGTCATTATTCCCCAATGTGATATTAATTTGATTTTAACTTTTTTGATGTGTTCTCCCTTTGAACCCATGCATAGTTGCTCCCTCAGACTTTTGGTAATCAAGACGTTCTTCTTAGTGGACTTCACACTGACCAGGATAATCAGCAAATTGCAGGATATTTCTGTTCAACCTCCATACACTAGCTTCTTTCCAGACAAACTGGTTTGCTGAACCTGTACCTCTTTTCTGCCAAAGATTGTGACACCTTTCGACATTGGCCAGATAATCACACTGCTGACTTCCTTTGCTCCGCCTCACCCCTCCACGGAGGAAGAGAGACACTCAACCATCTGGACCCTAAAAGGGCACTGTCATGCTATATCGATCAGACTAAAAGACACCAGGTGGACGATCAACTAGGGGTTCACCAGAACAAAGAAGGGGAAAGCAGTGCAGAAATGGACCATCTCCAGATGGCTTTTACTTTGCATCAAGATCCGTAACACGTTAGCCAAGAAACCACCCCGAGGGCTTGTGGACTAATTCCACCAGGGCCAAAGCTGCGTCTACTGTTTCAGCTTGTGGAGTTCCTTTCCTGGATATATGTCAGGTTGCTACATGGGCGTTCTTGCACACGTTCACCAAACATTACTGCCTTGACAGTCATATCCTTCATGACCATTAGGAGTTTTTGGTCTAAGCCAGTTCGCAGATCCACCTCCGGGCATGTATTGCTTTGGTATCTATTCTAAGGTAAGGAATCTGTGGCTAGAAGTCTATCAGATGAACAAGTTACCTTCCTCTGATACCGCCTTACTCTTGCAGAAACTCCTAGTGGCAGATTCCTTACCGACCTTCCCTACTCCCCACCTCTGCAACCTGGGCTTTTTCACCTAAAAGGTCCTTGTAGGCCATTAGAATCTGTACACTTCGATCAGCCTTCTGACATGGCTGCTTGGTTCTGGTGCAGAAAGTCATGAAAAGGATTTGATGTCAGTGCTCCAGGTGGTGCCTATATAGGCACCGTGCACGTCTCATCCGGTGTGGACAGTGCAGACACTGAGCCATTTGATGCCGCTTAGCAGTGTGCCGGAGTACTGCTCAAGATTTTCCGGATCCAGCCTGACATCTAGGCAATATTCTAAGGTAAAAAATCTGTGGCTAGATAGTCTCTACAAGATAAGGTGTTACTGAAGGTAAGTAACTTGTCCTTCCTGTTAAGGATTGAATTACATTGTAAGTCCAGTTCTGTTGTGCTTCACGGATCGGACGTGCAACTGTATAGCATACTATATCATAACTGGGTAGGGGATTGATTGATTGAATGAATGTTGAGTTGCAACGTGGTCTATGTAAGAAGCATTTTAGTGTTGACTGTGGTAGCTAGAGTGGTGATATTTAGATTAAGGTCACTGTGCTTTGGCAGGTTGTTCGGCATGAATAACTGATTGCTAGAATGAATGAACTTTGCATGAAGTTATTTTATTTTAGTATTTGGTCAGAAGGGTTACATTATGGGTATATGGACCATGTTGAAAACGGTCGGGGTCATTCATGATGAGTAGTGGAATGCAAAGCTGCAATCAGGTAGGCTTGCTTATCCTTGGAGTGGAGGGGAGAGAAACGATTGAGAGTCAGATGTGCCTGTGTCTCTACCACCCTTGATTAGCTTTTGGTTCTTTAAAGCAAAAGGCCCTGAATCATCTGAAGCTCACATTTTCCTACTAAGTGATGGAATGTGTTAGTTGGTCAGTCTGATTCTGCATCATTAGTCTATGGCTGGCCAGTTTTTTCCTCCTTTCTGAGTGAGTATTCTTCTCTCTGTTGGGAGGAAGTTCCATAAATTTGCAGCTTAAATAGAGAAGGAGCTTGCAACAGTGTGCTACTCCAGGTACAGGAGGATGGCCAGCTGAGGTGCTAGTGTAGGACATGGAGTGTTCTGTGAATCTTTGGAACATTGCTAGGCTGAATAGTTGGTCCTTATCTTAGATGTCAGATGCAGATAATTTTCAAGGCACAGTGTCCGATTCTAGGGACCCTGTCAAGTTATTGGTCCTCTTGTGGGATGCATTCTCATGGGCAGAAGTGTAGGAGCTGTATTGTCACATTTTGTATCCTTTGCAGTTTTTTCAGATTAATGAGAAAGTAAACCCCAGGTAAAGATCATTTGTGTAAACTGCTTGAGACATAACACTAAATCTCCTGTAATTTCTGCAAATAACCTGCATAAGGGACAATACATCGAAAAGTTCTTGTGACTTACAGAAGGTGCTTCTTGTGACTTGTTTCACTTGAGGGATCAGGCAAAGGTTTAAGTACATACCACTTCTAGATTTCTTACTTTATTTGAGGTTGATGGTGGGGTGTTTAATTCTTTGGTTCAAGTGGTCGTGGATTGGTAGCTCTTCTATTGTCCACAGCTTAGGATCTCTGTTTTAGAGGAGCTGAGTTTCAACTGGTTTCCTAGCATCCATTCGTCAACAGCACAGAAAAAGTGAGAGATTGTGAACAGCACTAGACCAATTTGTTTTGGGAAAACGAAAATAGGGATGAGACTGGGAGGCAAAACTACAGGAGGAATTTGGAAGAGGAAATAACACAAGAACAAGAGGCGATATGAGGCCAGAAGATGGAGCAGAGTGTTGGTCATTGCCAGCTACAAAGTACTATGGCGTGGAGGTGACATTAGTGAAACTGGGAGGTGCCGGTTGATGGCAGATAGATGCTAGAAAGGAGAGTACACAGGAGATCTTGAGATGGCATTAAACAAGGTTGTTTCCAGCTGCCTGCGATAGAGAGGTGTTGTGTCTGCCCCGCCCACCCCCCCCCCCCAGTCCCCCCCAAAAGCCATGGTTCTGGCACCAAACAGGGGCCTCAGACTAGTCTTGGGGGATTGATGGCAAGCTCAGGGAATATACTGGTATGGAGATTGGGTTATGAGGTAAATCGGAAGGAGGGCAAAATTGGGGCAAGAGGGACTGTCTAAAGATGGTCACAGCATAAGAGGTGTTGGTATAGGAACACGCTCTCTGTTGTGGTGACGAACTAAGCTGGTGTTCACAAGGTACAGTGACTATGTCTGAGGCTATATGCAAAAGAAACAATTGATGGACGGAATGCTGAACAATGCAAACATTCACCACCAGTCACAAGGATCTGGGTTTAATCCATCATTCTTTTGCTCACCACGCCACCCCAGTTTGGACCCAGCCATATGCAAATCAGACTTGGCTTGGCAGTTCCGGCTGGACTGTACCCAGTGGACGCAGGGTCAAGACTTATGTGCATATGGCTGGGTTCTAACTGGAATGGCATGGGGAGCAAGAAAACAATTGATTTAGGCCCAGATATCTGTACTGGGGTGAATGTATGACATTGTTCTGCATTCTGTCCATCAATTGTTCTTTTTACATTTGTCATCCTGATTGGGACGGGTATGCTCAGACGTGGGTCCCGTGCTCTCCATGCTACTGGAGTCAAGCTATCCTGGCTGATGAGGGTGAAACCCCGAAACCGGTCCTAGGATGCTTGCTTCCAGTCCAGGGAGGACCTGGCCTGGCAGTTCGGGCTGGACTGTTCCCATTGGGTGCAGGGTCAAGACTGATTTGCATATGGCTGGGTTCAAACTGGAATGGCATGGGGAGCAAAAAAACGATGGATTTAGGCCCAGAGCTCTGTACTGGGGTGAATGTATGACATTGTTCTGCATTCTGTCCATCAATTGTTCTTTTTGCATGAGGCTATATCTTAGCATAAGTTCACTTTTCATTTCCTGCTCTTGAGGTCGTAGCTGGGGGAAAGTCTCCCATATGTGGTGGTTTGGTCTGAAACTGGCAACATACCAGAGCCATTAGCAAAAGGGAGAGAAGACCTGAATTGGGTGACTTTGAAACCTTGAAAAGAAACATAGTGAAAATAGAATTAGTAACAGAGGATATAATAAACTGAGAAGTGTGTTATTTGAAACCAAGAGTGACATATTGTAGACTCAGCAAATAAGTAGTAACCACTAATGTTCTGGCAATATAAGTTTGGCTAAAACAGAGATATCTCAATGAATTTAGCTCCTGCTGGTTTTCCAATTTTAACATAGTCTGGGTGTCCGCAGCTTTGTAGTAGCATGTGAATTTAAAGGACTGGGGAGAGGGGATTAAAGTACAAGTTAAACAGGGGTGGTGAATTGATTGAGCCTTGAGATACACCACAGATGGTGGTGAAAGGAGCTGATTTGAATGGGATCAAGAAGACAGTGCTACCACCCTTCCGGATTCCTCAAGTCTCAGTAGTAGGATCTGGAGGTGGATATTGTCAAAGGTGACAGATAGATATTGCAGTTGTAGCACAGTTACTCAGTTTCTCTCTACTGTCTTTTTCATGTCATCCTAGATAGATACCAAGAAGAATTCAGTGACTGTGCCTGGCCAGCATCCTGTTCTGTTTTCAGAGTTGGCCGTTCACTTATTTGAAGTCAGTTGTTCTGAGTTTAACTCAAGTTTGATATTAAAGGGCCAATTTTAGACCGGGTGATAGCTGCCTGAATTTAAGTAAGGTTCATTTGTTGATGAGATGTATGGGGTCTAAAAGGTGGAGTAGAAGGTGTCTGAAGATAATGTTTTGTTGAGAATATTTCTTTATGTAGAGGCAGCAGATTTGGCAAATAGGATGTCTTTAAGTGTTTGTGGATAAGAAGGTTTTTGGTGGATTTTGGTAGCTTCTTGGCTCGACTAGTTCCTTGAAATCTGAATCAAAAGGCTGTTTGAAGGAGTCTAAATACAGTTTTCTGCCTGTACCATTTCTCTTGTTGACCCTGGTTGCAGTAAACCAGTTGTTGGTCATCGTTCTCCTGATTCTTGAGGTAGGGTTTCAGAATCTTTGGTTTGCAAACAAATTTTTTTCTGATGGTGTCACAGAATACTTTTAAAGTATTTTGCTGGTTCATTCGGAGTTGCTGAATTTTAAGAGGATCCTATGTAGTTCCCTGAAAGGACATTTTGCATTGGGGAGCTGTAGTGACTTATGAACTTTTTCATTCTTAATGCATTATTTTGTGTCCTCTTGCAGCAGTGGAGGGGTTCCTTGTCGTTTTTTAGGTCTCGGGCCTAGCGTTGCAGTGCGTAGCACTGCTCGCGCAGCCCGAGACCTCTTGTATGGGCTTTTGAAAGCTGACCACACGCTCGTGCTTGTGGTTTTGTTTTCGCTGGCTGCCATTGGCTTTAGCGTGTTTTTTTTTACAAAGTAATGCACGCAATTGGGCAAAGGCGGGCGCATGTCCCGCCTTTGCTCCGCCCATTCCCATCGGTGGCTAGCACGCGCAGCAGCGCGCGTTCGCCTCGCTGCCGCGCTCCCTTTCCCCCGCTCCTCTGTGGTGCGCGCGCACCACTGGTTTCTCTTCTAGGCCTTCCAGATAACCGAAAGTAAAATGTTCAGTAGTGTGAGCGCCCATGCCTGAGCGCTCTGGGTCTTATGGTCTAAAAGTGTTGGAACGAACCATTATTTCCCCGACACCCGCAGCTGTGTTATAGGCTCGCGCATTCGTTCGCAATGCAGAGCTTCCAAGACAATCTCATTGAAAATATGTAAATTTTGCAAGGAAAGAGCGCGGTAACACATTTTTTGTACCCAAAGAGTCACTAGTGCGTCTTCTGGAATTGGTCTTCCTAAGCAAGTTAATTTTTTTTCATTTGCGTTTTTGCCAGGTAGCCGGCAACGTTTTGTTTTGGGAGCGCGTGCTGCCGCGCACTGTCATCAATTTACATGCGGCTGTTCACGTAGTCAGACTGTTCAGCTGTTTTACATTGCAGCAGATTAATAAAGGTCTCTTTGAGAAAGCTGGCAACAATTTGACGATACTTGTGTATTTTTGGAGGGCGGCACGGCCTGTGGTGGTTCTTCTAAGTGCCTGGCTGCGCAATTGCATTTTTACACAACTTAAATATTACAAGGTGCAGTTCGTACACTACTCTTTTATGTGCTTTCTCTATAAAGAGCATATATAATGCCCCTATAATGTGGCCACGCGAGGTAAGAAAAGGGCCTGCATTAACACGCTTCTATAAAGTTTTCAAAAACCACGTTAGGGGGTACTGAGCCAGACGAGGCCTGGGTGGTTCGCCAGCGCCTAGATTTTAACAGCAGAAATTAGGAGCCCCATATGCAGCTTTCATGTGTCTTAACAGCTTGCTTTAAATGCGTAACGTGGTTGTGCATTCTTTTCCTCCTGGTGGCAACTGTGCATTAGTGCCACCCGCCTCCCATCAATGGAAAGGGAAGAGTGCGCACCAGCGCATTGAAGAGAGAAGATGAAGGTGGTGGGAAAGGCCCGGCATCCCACTGCTTCGGGACTGCAGAAGAGCGCGGGCTCTGCGTGCAGCTGTACTAAGGATTTCACACAATGAGGGGAGTGGGGCTAGTTCCGTCCCGGAGGGCCAGGCGGACAGACTGGGTCCCATAAGCAAGTGGGATGGAAGACCAGTGCAGAAGAGTATTAATCCCTACCGCAGGCTTACTGGGAGGTCAGACATGCCAAGTGCCAGGGATTAAAGCCCCGGGTCCCTCCCATTTCTCTTCCCTATTGACTTACCTTGACGCTAATTTCAACCTGTAGCAAGAATCAAAGAGGGCTGTCGCATACCTTCTAAATAAAGATTCCTGCTCACCCGACGTGTCCCCTCCTTTTCTTCTTTTTTTAAAACCGTAAGTAGCAAATTGCCTGCTATAATTATTTTTGAGAGGCTGGTATGTTACTCACCACAGTAATTGGCTTTGCCATTTATTAATGGATTACATAGAAAACCTGGAAAAAAGAGTTGCTTTGTAGTTTGGAGCTTCATCTGAGGGGTCACCTGCTGGGCTATTCTGTACTGCATACTTTCTTTACTGTCTTGTTTAAATTTGATCCGAATCTGATGGCAACAAGTTTATTTTCTTTATTTTTTACACTTGAGGCTGCTTTGTTGGTACGTTTGACACCCCCTTTTAGAACCAGGGTTTTTGCGGCTTTCATTTGTTTTAATGCAGGTGTTATTCCTTAGTGTAGAGGAAACGTCTGTAATTTTCATTTTTGTCAGGTCTTCCCTTTTTTTCCCCCATCACAAGCAAAGCTCCGGCAGTATTTCCCCCTGGGGTCATGGCCGACTTGATGACCGCTATTGCAGGGTACACAGATCACCACGCATTGACAGATGTTCGCTTTATGCTAGGTGTGAAATGTGAAAGTGCACCTGATCACATTCTTAAATATGAAACCCTATGATTTTCTTGAAAAATTGCTTTGAAGTCGAAAGTAACAAGAAAGTAGATATTTGGAGGGCACTCTACCAAAAATCTAATCACATCAAGTCCATATCGACATTACGTATATCGTTTAACAAACCAACCTATTTTTTTTTAGCTATGCAACTTAAATTCCCTACCGTGGTTATGAGTTTTAAATTCAAAATATACTTTTGGATAAGGAAAATCCCCTTGAATTAGTAAGCAACATGTGCTGAAGCTTCACATAATGGTACCGTTTGTGCCATAACTGAATCTGAAAAATATTTTTTCAGTAAAACATTGCTTTGCATTTATGCCTAGTGCCAAATTAGTAGCTGCCTGTGCACTATATCCTTACTGCCCCATAATTTGGAATGGGCTGGTAATCCCAATTCAGCCTCTAACTAGCGTTAGAAGCCAAATCAAAATTCAGAAATCCAAAATGTTCTTGCCAAAACCTGATGGCTTTGTAGATAAAGCCTCTTCATTGGATTAGGCTTCAGTAGACCCAGTGATACTGCAGGACAGTTATGCATGCAACCAGTACTTAATTTGTAAAAAAAAAAAAAAAAAGAAAGTGCCTTGGCAGGAGGCCACTGCAGCTGCACCAGCCATTGCTCCTGCCAGCGCTGGCAGTGACACGACCTACACAACTTCTGACCGTCACACTCCTACAAGGGTGACAATTCAGACTATTCCAGGTCACCCAAAGCTATAAGAATGGCTTGGGTGGCAGTTATTACTCATTTTTAATTTATCTTAAATTATTAAACAACTGTTGTGCTCATTTCGAAAGTAGACAAACAGCGCCACCATGTGGTGGACTGTAACAAGTGTCGGTGTTGACAGTTATGTGCCAGTGCCGAGCACCGCATACCACCGGCTCAAATTAAGCACTGCATGCAAAGTAGTAGCATGTCTGGCAGCTTCCTTCAATTAATCATTTTACAGCACATCACAACAAAATGATACATAAAGCAACCAAACAATGCCAGCAGGCTTAACACAGAGACTAGTCAACAGTAATCAGTTCTCTTAATGGAGGTACTTTAAGCAGAAATAACAGAGTAAGCATGCTCAGCAAAGAAAGGGCATCCCCCTACAAAATGGCCATAGGCCCACAGGGGTGCTGTATTCACAACGTAGGAATAGAGAAACAGCACTTTTACTCAGTGCTAAGCATGAGCTGGTGTTGCAGGTGGGAGCCACCGGCACTCATTTTTGGGAACCAGCACTTATTTTTCCTCATCAGACTTGGATCCAGAGCAATAGAGAGACAAGCATTTGCAATGCAATAGGTCTCGCATTTGCAAGAGTTTTAGCTATTGCCATCGTAAATAACAATGCCTTTTATTTATGTTTTTAAAATCAACACATAAATAAAGGGCAATGTCATTTATAATGGCAATAGCTCAAACTTGCGTAAATCCGAGACCTATTGCATTGCAAATGCTTGTGTTTAATTGTATCCATTGCTCTCATGAAGTTTTCACCATTGCAATTTTTACATACCTTGTTCTGTCTTTAGCTTCTTTGTTTTTTTTGCACCATGGGGTCCTCTTCCCCCATTAGAGCATTTGGACACTTTCTGATGTACCAGTTTCTCAAAACCGGTCATGGAACAGTTCCATTTTTGTTTCAGGAGAGGTCATAACATTTGATTCAAGTACTGAGCAGTTGCGTTTTGTGCCATTGTCTGTAAGTGGTTTTATTCATCACGGCTGCTAACAGTATTTGTTCTGCAAGTAAAGAAATCAGGTGATAGTTTCTTCCGATCACAGGCTGGTTTCCCCTTACTGTAATGAGTCATGGTGGAGCTACTTGTGCATCTAATGTGTGTCTAGCTGAATGTATTGGTGCAAAGACTTGGTTTAAAAGTTGAGGGCCAATGGGGTTGTAGTTCAGGATCTTATTTCAGCAGTTAGCCCATATGTTCTAGTCTTCCATGAGACAGTGGTTATTGTTTACCATGATTTCTGAACCAGTATCTGACTAGGTTTTATGAAGCCAGGGGCCTGGGACTAACAGGATGTCAGGAGTTGAGTCTGAGATCAAGGCATAGATTATTTTGTTTTTTAGCTTTATTTATCATTTTTCAGCAAATAAATTCAGTGAAACCAATTACCGTGATTACAAAAGAAAATTTTGCAGATATGGTACTGTAGGTAGCCCAAAGAAGAAAAAATTGTACACGTCAATAAGAGACCTAGGCAAAGGAAGAGATGTGGAACACAGGACATAACTCAAAAAAATAATAAAAGCACTTTAGCCACCATACAACGGTACAGAAGACTGACTAATATAATAAACGATAACCGGACATATGATTAATCTGCTGTTTCATCATCCGTAGAATCAACCATAGTCAACATAATTCAACAATGGTTTCCAAATATCTTTAGGCCTAGCTGTGCCTGGCTGTAGGGAAGCATACAACTCAGAAGTAGTATCACAGGACAAGTCTTTCAACCAGGCAGCCACCGTGGGCGGGGGGCGAGCTCCCTAATGAAGTGAAACTTGTCATTGGGCTAAAAGTAGAGCAATAGCAGTGAAACTACGTAGTTCCTGTGGCAATGAAATGAAATGAAATGAAATTTGTACTTGTAAAGCGCACTTATACCCCCAAAGGGGTGTCCTGGCGCTGTACGCATACCGCTGTGGAACCCTTCCTGGCTTTTCCCTGTGAAATGTCCACTCCTGGGCACCCCCAAGGTGAAGCCAGGCATCCCAGCGCTGTTGGGGCCGTTGTGGAGATTAAGCAAGCTATTGCCCAGAGTTGCAGAGTGGGACCCATGATTAGAATAGGCACCGAGGCGAGAATTATCAGGTCCGAGGAAATTGAGCCCAAGACCCGCCGAGGCGGGAATTGAACCCTGGTCCCGGGCCAGATCTCTGCATCAGGGTCTGCCGCTCTAACCATTGAGCCACACTTCTCCACCAATGACTTAACATACCCCAATAAAGCCATAAGGAGGTCTGCAGTGAGTGGTTGTTCGATCATAAGCGACAAAGTGGAAAAGATGTCCTTCCAAAAGCGTGCTATCATCAAACAAGTCCATGCCAAATGGGAGAAGTCTGCATGGTCTGCCGGACATTTCGGGCATCTGTGGGATCCGGTAGGATCAAATTTGGTCAGTGCATCGGGGGTAGTGTAGGCTCTGTGGAGATAATTATAATGTAAAATCTTATGCCAGTGGTTGCATGACACAAGTTTAGTCTGCATACAGCAGTAATACCAAATCTTATCCGAGATAGGAGCACCAAGGTCACGTTCCCAAGCAGCCCTAGCTCTCTCCACCCCATCAGGCTTTAACTGTAGGGATACATGATACAATTTAGAAACCAGATGGCTATTCTCTGGAGACACAATCAATAATGTGATTGGTGTGAAATGTTTGGGCTCAGTTGGGTAGGCAGGAAGCACAGTCTGTAATGTGCTGTGTGGATGTTGGAATGTATATCTATCCATAGTAGATCCGCCTGAGCCAACGTGGAACTGGACCTGAGAACACAGTCTATAAACAGGTTGCCCACAATCCATGCGCACTAAGCATATGCTGCACTAGTTGCTCAAGAGTAAGTGGAAGCCAAGGGTTGCTTATGAGGGGAATGCGTGGGGAATAAAGAGTATCGCCGTCTAAATACCACAAAAGCTTAAACCATGCCCAACTAGTAGTGGCAAGCGTTTGTATTGTGTTGGGATCACATGGAAGTCCCAGAGGAAATTTGGTAGCAAGGAGGAGATGTGGCGATTGTGCTCTCTCTGGTTTGAGAAATGGCAACCGGTCATCTGGATGATACCAGTTGTAAGCATAATGCACTTGGGCTACATAGAAATAGTTGATGGTCAGGGACTCCAAATCCCCAGCGTTCATATGGAAGTGTTGGAACTTCCCCGCGAATGAGAGGTCGGGAGCCGGCCCATATTAGCCAAATGAGCAATCCATGCAGGGAGGTGAAAAAACAGCCAGTAAGGGCAATGGGAATATTTTTAAAAAGATAAAGAAAGCAAGGCAACAGCGTTATGTCGTCCGCATAAAGGGAAGATAGTAGTGAGGAAGTGAACCCACAGTCCGACCTGGGAGCTAAGTGTGTCTCCTGAAGGAAAGCCACCCGGGCCCCGTGGCGACGTAAATGCGCGAGTGCCTGTTTCTCTTTAGGAGGATTGTTCAATCCTCTAATATTCCATGTCATGCATGAGAGTGAAAACACTGTGTCACTACTAACGACTGAGGGCATACTGTTGGAAATGGGGAAGTAGGAATAAATAATGCAAGGGTAAATCTAACATGCACCATGGCGGTGAAAAGACTTCAACTAGAAGGAATGGAAAAAGAAAAACAACAATTCCCCCCCCCCCCCAACTCCAGCCGGAACATAAGCTGGAGAGCCTAATTAGCCCGAAACAATAATACAAACATAGTGGTATACACCATAGGGGGGTGACAACGCCCGGCGGAGCAAAGCCTGGGAGGAACAATAAGTATGTAACGATAATAATCATTAGAGAAATAGGCAATATAAAATGAAGTAGCATGACACAGCACAATATAATGTTTAGTTCAACTATGTGAGCCAGTGGCGGGTCAAAATGATGAATAGCAATGGAGAGATGACCATATGCTAAGTATAACAAAGTACTTGAGACCAGGACTTGGGCTAGATGGAAATTTACCAGAGGGGAGTTTCTTACAAAACTTTTCAGCATCCGCAGAGGTGTTTAACATATGATGTCGGCCGTCCATTTTCACCCGAAGATGTGCATGATAGAGCATCCCATATTTTTGCCCCGTCTTTTGAAGAGCGGATTTAACATTAGTAAATTTGCGGCAAGCCTCTGGCACTATTGGAGTATGTAGTAATTAAGTCCAGCAGGCAAGATGTAGTTGCAGCAGATTTATTAAGTTCAGTTACAGGTTGTAGAATTCTTGTGAAGCAGCCCCACCAGGAGCAGCCTGTCTGCTGCTCAGCCCATGCTCCAACTGTCACACTTCACCTCACAGGCGCTCAAACATTCCATTCAGCATCATCACACCAACATTCCACGCAGCACACAGCACATTCACACTGGCTGAGCAGGTAGGGAGATAATAACAGGATATTAACATGAACAAGATACTACATATCCCCCTTTCTTATATAACAGAAGCATAAATCTGGTTACCCGAAAGAAGTTATAATAGGGAAAACCATAGAAAAATTAAGCTAAAATACACAAATGCAGCTAAATGTATGCAATAAAAATGAAACAAAAAGGAAAGTGCGAAAAGATGTGTAGAAGTAAATGAAGAGGAAGCAATAGATAAATATACACAATTAGATATAACCCATCCTCCCCTTCTATAAATTAAAAAAATGTAGAAGTAAATTATATGGCATAAGAAACAACACGTTAGCAGATTGACATAAACGCACCTATGGCTACCCCAAAACACACCCACTGGCCAGACAGGCATAGAAGGAGGCATGACCTAGCATGACGAGAACTAACCGGTTGCCTTACACCCTGACACACAAAATACATAGATACTGTCCCCTACTTTTTATTGAAGAATAAATTCACAATACAATGTGGGAACAACTATAGACAAAGAATGTCCAAATACCTAATATAGTCCAGAATCCAAGGATTCAAAGCAAATATAACATCACGAGGAGAATTGAACAAGTAAGAAAACAGAGATGAATAAAAATACAAAAAGTATCACTCATCCTCCCCCATTTTCATGTTAAGATGTAAAACAATATTTGCATAACGTAACAAGCAGTAAGTGTAGACACAGAAAACTGTACCCCACACAAGGATACCTAATGTGATGAATAAAAATCTGTGCTGTGAAAATGGGACAAAAACCCATTTTGACACCCCACGTGTGCGGGTCAAAAACAAGGAGACATCGGATATAAACCCATAAATACGTTGCTCGTGTAAAGGTTAGTGACATGAACCATGTAAATGGGACTGACACCCATTGAGAAACAAAACTAGCAGAAATGGGACTGAAACCTATAAAGACACACCCTGTGTAAGGATTTTAATATACTGCTAGTACATATAAATGGGAGTAACACCCATAACCTACCCCTTACGTAAGGGTGAAAAACAAATGTAAATGGAACTATAGCCCATAAAGACACACCCTGAGTATGGGTTAACAACGTACACACATGTAAATGGGAACGACACCCATTTAGACAAAAGAACTACTAAAGTAGGTTTACCAGCAAACACTACCCATGAACCAATCCTATGTATGATATGGGACGTGCTAAGTGCCCGTGTATAGCCGGAACATGTATATAATGTAAGAATTATGTCATTAGATACAAAATTTACAAAAAGTGATACACATGTGACAACATCAAAAAAGGAAGAGTAGCAATGTAGTGTAGCACGTGTAATACAAGGTTGGTGAAAAACTACCTCACATAAGACTACACGCAAGGCATGTACAACATTACTCAAAGCATTGCTCCTTAAACTTTGAAAGATTCCACAATGCATTGTGGTGTGCGTGTCACTGACCCAATCTGGTGTGCGTGTCACCGTAGTAAAACAAGCATGTCCGATTCACCTGATGGACAGATTCACAGTAAAGCTGACCGTAAGGAGATAAACATATCTCCATTACCCCGCAACAGTTTGTTTGTAATGAAATTATTGTAGTCAACTAAATACAAGTCAAAGATGTAATTTCGACTAAAGAAACTTCGTTGGAAACGCAAACTGCCGAACGGAACATTCCTGAAGACCAGAGGCAGTCAACCATTCCAAAATGTAGTTTTTCTTGAAAATTACCCGTTTGGAGAATGTACTTTGGGGGGGGGGGGGGTGGCAAGAAAATGATGAATGCGGTAGGCAGAGGTGACGCTCGCTGGGTGGCTCATGGCTTTTCCCTGCTGACAAGCATCCAACAACAGCTTGGCAGCTTAACAGGGAGGACGTCATCACAGGATATTCCTCAGCTGCTCCGCGCGACACCAGAAACACGGTAAGGTGCGCGTGCTCAATATGAAATTCAAACCGCAGCAAAATGGTTTAACCGCCCTCACAGTGGGCAAGACCTTGTTTGTAGAGTCAAATACATAAAAAACAGAATACCTTTGATGGCCCCCTCCTGGCGCCGGTACTGAAACCACGTTGACAAAAAAAAAAACTAATACTTTAAAATTGCTTGTAGTTGTGTACCACGCATTGTAGACAACACAGAGCAACATGCCAGACAAAACATCAGTCACTACATTTCCTTCGGTGACAGACTAAATTTAAGACAGCACTTTGGCAACATTTCAAGGAAGTTCTCTTCTTGTGAAAACGCATAGACGTCTGAAGAGCCTGTAAAATGCCTCATTTGTGAAACTTCATAATTTTTTAATTAAATCATTCTCAGATGGAGGCAAAAACTCAATGCTTCGTTCACGCAGATATTTTACTTTGCACCATGTTGAGCCTTTTGACAGGTCAAATTGGATCTTGTTAAGCCAAAGAACTTTGAATTTCCATTGTAGTAAGCTGTTAGACTTGGCATCTTTTGGCGTGTTTCCCCTGAGTTTTTGCTTTCTGACCTCCCGGTTTTGACTCTGTTTGTGCTGGCTTAGTGTTTCTGCGCACTTTTCTCACTGCTGATCAGTGGTAAAGTGCAAGTGCTCCTGTGGTAAAATGTGTTATGGATTGGTGTTTCCATGATTGGCCTATTTGATTTATGTGTCAGTCCCTAGTAAAGTGTACTGCGTGTGCCAGGGCCTGTAGATCAAATGCTGTTGGTGGGCTGCAGCACTGGATTGTGCCACCCACACAAACAGCCCGTAAATGTGACTCTGGCCTGCCATTGCAGAGCCTGTGCGCAGTCTGGTACTGCTATGTCGACTTGGCAAGTGCACCAACTTGCCAGGCCCTAACCTTCCCTTTTCTTACATGTCAGCCACCCCTAAGGTAGGCCCAAGGTACCCCTGTGGGCAGGGTGCAGTGTATGTGAAAGGTAGGACATGCCCTGGTGTGTGGCATGTCCTGATAGTGAATTACTGCCAATTTCGTTTTTCACTATTGCAAGGCTACCTGTTCCCCATAGGACAGAATGGGAAGTTTGTTTATAACATCTTATAAACATAACTGTCCTTGGGAACTAGGTAGGAAAATAAAGTTTAGTATGCCTGAACTCGGAATCTAAAGATGCATCTTTTAGTGAAGGTGATTTTTACATTCTGTGTTTGAAAATACCACTTTTAGAAAGTAGGTATTTTCTTGCTCAGTCATCCCGTGTGCCTCCGCTGGAATGTGGATTGCCTGTCTGGGTTTTGAATGACAGAAGGCTGGGGAGCAGGAGTGGCTCCTGATAGTCTAGGTGGGTCAGGAAAGGGCTGAATAGACCTGGGCTGCAATTGGGGAAGGGGGAGGAGATTTCCTTGCACCTCAAAGGGCCTGGTCTGCCTCTGACAATGCTGTCTCCACCTCCTGCCAGGAAGTCACACCAGAGAAGGCAGAACTGGTTCTGGCTGGGCACAGACACTCTCTGCCTAAGAGATCAAAGGATTTTGGGATATAAATATTGGGGCCCAGACACCTGAACTTTAGAACTCTTTTGGACCAAGAAGACTGCCAAGAAGAAGAGCTGGAGAAGCTGTGAGGAGGAACTACCACGTTGCTGTGTTGGCCTGCAGTGGCTGCTTCTGTCTTGGGCAGTGAAAGGACTGTACTGAACTTTCTGCAATCTACTTTTGTGAGTTTCTCCAAGGGCTTGAGGTAGAGCTTGCCCACTGTTCAAGAAGTCTCAGGAACAGCAAAGACTTCAAGCTCTTCTGCCCTCAGCAATGGGGACTGTGTGTTTTGTGCTGCACCAGAAGAAAAATCAACCCGACGCCGTCTACGACGCCGCTGCCGACTCCGTGTCCTGAAGGCACCGCAGAGGGCAACGCCGCACCGCGACCCTGGTCTCACCGACGACGCCTGCTGACACCGCCACCGAGCCGCTGCTCGCACCGCGACCTGTGGGCACCGCACTCTGCACCGCCTCGCTTCACGACGACGCCTTGGTATCCCTGACGCCGCCGCTCCACTCCGAAATCTACGCCGCTGCTTGCACCGTGGTTTGAGGGCACCGCTCGTAAAGTTACACGACGCACCGCCCTCATCCCGCACCGCAGCCTTGGCCTACCGACGCTGGCGCCATCGACTCCAGTTAATCAGCCGACGACAGCGCTTCAACGACGACGACGCTGCTTGCACCGTGACCTGCCAGCACCGCGATGAGCACCGCATTCACCTCGCACCGCGACCCTGGTCTCACCGACGACGCCATCTGACGGCGCCACCGAGCCGCTGCTCGCACCGCGACCTGAGGGCACCGCACGCTGCACCTCTGCACTTCGCACCGCAGCACCCGACGCCTGCCGACGCCAGCGCTCCTGACTCCAACAGAGAGGAGATCGATCTGCAACGCGTGTGGCTTCGAGGGCCCCGACGACTCCTGCACCGACCTCCGGAACAGACGCCTGCGGACGCCGTGCTTTCGGAAGCTCAATGAGAGGTCGCCGCCGCCCTGCATTTCTAAAAGGTACTGTTTGCGGGTCTTCCCGACACCGTAGCTGGCCCGCGACGCCGCGGTCAGCCAGAACTGTTTGGATTTGTTTGTTCACGACGCCGCGATAGCCCCGGACAGAGCTCTCGACATCAAGGAACTGTTTTTCAAGCATATTTTGATAACTGAAGATTTTTAAGTACTGTATTGTGGATTTTTTATCGTTTTTGGTCTTGTCTTAAGTATATAAAAAAATTGGATATTTTTCTAGACTGGTGTGGTGTCCTTTTGTAGTGCTTACACTGTATTACTGTTGGTTATGTGCAAATGCTTTACACACTGCCTCTAATATAAGCCTGACTGCTCGTGCCAAGCTACCAAGGGGGTGAGCAGGGGTTATTTTAGGAGTGTAACTCCCTTATTCTGACTAGAGTGGTGGTTTCTGCCCGACTTTGGCAAATGCCCTAGCCGACCAAAAATCCCATTTCTAACATAAGCGTACACCTGTCTGTTGTAACTTCCCCTGATAGCCAAAAGTCCAAATAATGTTTATAAGCACAGCACGCCTAGGCTGGGGCTGTCCGATGCAAGGACACTGGTGGGGCTGCGAGGCATTGTGCTTAATTTTCAGTGTTTTATTGTGGACAACTTTGCTTTTCCGCGAACAACTTCTTGCTTACTTGTGGATACTTGTGCTTTTCTGTGAATACCTCCTCCTGGAAATGTACTTTACGCTGGCAGCATCTGAAGGCTCTGTTGGTTCCTTCATCTTTAAATCCTCTTTCGATAGCCAGGTTCAGGAAGTCCAGATGTAACACATGTGTTAGTCTCTAACTCGTCGCCAAAATTATGTAGTAATTAAGTCCAGCAGGCAAAATGTAGTTTCAGTAGATTTATTAAGTTCAGTTACAGGTTGTAGAGTTCTTGTGAAGCAGCCCCACCAGGAGCAGCCTGCCTGCTGCTCAGCCCATGCTCCAACTGTCACACTTCACCTCACAGGCACCCAAACATTCCATTCAGCATCATCACACCTACATTCCACGCAGCACACAGCACATTCACACTGGCTGAGCAGGTAGGGACTTAATAACAGTAAATTAACATGAACAAGATACTACAGAGTATAGTCTGGATATAGCGAAATTACAGGTCCCTGGTAATGCGCCGAACCCCTATCGTGGGCCATTCTCAGTGCAGTATTGCTATCTCTGAAGTTCAGGAGCCTGGCAATGATCTGTCAAGGCAGCACCCTGGGGACTGGCCAGGGACCAAGTGATCAGTGTGCTCTCCTGACCACAAAGGTATCTGTGAAGGACTTCCTGTGGAGGAGCTCTGCTAAGAGGTGTTCCACAAAGACATCCATTTGTCCCCTATTGGTGGATTCCGGTACCCCCAACTATGCGAATATTATCACACCAGGATCTCGCAGAGGGTGTGCGGTGACGGCGTGGGGTCCTGGCTGGCCCGAAGGTAAGTTGTTTTTGCCTGGGATCACTTTACCCCATTTTAATGTATGTGCCGTTTGAGGGTGCTGGAACCAGCTGTGACAATGGGCGGTGCGCAAAAGAGCAGCCAGATACCAGCCAATAACAAACGGAGAGACCGCAGGAGGCACAATAGCAGATGCTGGTACCAGAGACTACCGCAGAGCCTCCAGTCAGAAGAAAACTGTGATGCAAGCAACACAATGGGGAGGCCACTCCACAAAGCTGAAGACAGTAAGTAGAGGCACAGGGTCAGTAGATGTCACCATGGGGTGGACTATGGTCAACAAGTGGGGAGCAAAAGAAGAGTAACATAGCTCCAGGTGGAGCAAAAGAAGAGTAACAAAGCCCCAGGTGCCCTCACTCTGGCACTCCAAACGCGGCGCTGCCCAAGCTGAAATCACAAGCTGCTGAAGCAGGGAATAAAACATGAGGGAGGTGAGGCTATCCACAGGTCCTAGAGAGGAGATTGCAGGGATGTGAATAGTGTCCGTTTGATGCAGTTAATAAAAGTGATACGAGGAAGGCTGGAGACTGCAGTGCAGCTAGGCAGTGTCAGGCGCAGCAGTCCGATCGAGCCCGCTGCGCGCCCGTGTAACGTGAATCCTCACCTCTATGACGGGCAGCCGCCCAAGGAGCAGCAAGCGTGGGGCGTAAGGCAAGGGCCCAAAAATGAGAACAGTGGCCGCTGTAGCAAGGAGGTCCAGGCATGAGCTTGGGGTGCGGCCCGGATCAACCCAAGCAGGCTCTGTGCACCGGGATCACTCCACGTCCAGGCCAGTGAGCACACGCAGTGCTCCAGCTCACCGTACTGCAGGTAGGACCCACACAGTTGGCCCGTAAACACTAGAGCTCCATCTGAAATTCTCCGACGTGTGACCTGGGCGCAGGCACCGAACACGTCATGACCAGCCTGCGAACCCTGTCCTCACGGGGCCTCTGAGGACCGCGGCGTTCGGGCCACACAGTAATAGGACAGGTGTTGTAATTAGCGGCAAAGCGTTTCACAGTATGTTGTGAAATGCCATGTGTCTTTATTCTGTTCATTCTATTATATCTGTGGTAACAGAGAGAGCCTGACATTCTACGGCCAGCAGTTGACTTTGAGCTGGCGCGAAACGAAGTCACGCTTTGACCTTTAGGCTTAATAAAGCTTTCTGTTAATAAATTATACCAAGTGTATTGACTCCCTACAACATAATTTTGGCAACGACTTGCCAGCTCGAGGTGGAGGTCGTGGCGTGAACTTCAAAGTCCTGTGTGAAGAAGGCAGGACCGCGGACCCAAGGAGGAAGGTGGTGAGCGAAGGAAATTCCTAAATGAGAAAGAAACAGTCTACGAAATAACATTGAGTTAATGCGCACTCAACCAATGGGTAGACAAGAAGCAGAATTAAGGGATTAACAAAAAAAGATTAAGAGCGACTAAGGGCTTGAAGCGGTTGACCAGCCCAGCGCGACATGTGGTGTGTGGAGAAAAGGGCCAGCGCGCGACAGTGAGGCAGCAGTCATTGTGTGTGAAGGCAGAGAAGCGAATACCGAGGCTAGCGTTCAGCTGCGTAAAGCATCCCAAGCACTCCGAGACAATCGCAAACAGACAAAAGAAAGAAGTGCAACTGTGAGGAGAGGAGGCAACCACACACGGTTATATCGAGCGTGAAATCAAGCCCGGGAGGGAGGCGCATATGTACAGTGCGGGCGTGCTCAATTGCTCAAGATTGGAAAGAGAGTGAAGCGTGCGAAGAGGCAGGCGTGTCGGAGAAAGGAGAGCAGCAAAGAGATCGAGCAGTACAGTGTCAGTACATATTGAGGCAGATCTAACCTTACTTTTGCTGTGACGAGGGATCGGACATCCGTTGGGCAGCGCTTTTGTGTCCGCTACGACATGTTGGTGCACACTTCCTGCTGAGTGCTTCGAAAGAGGATATTAGTGAAGCGGCACTCTGGAGATTCTTGGGTGCAACTGCAGTTAAACATGACACTTTAGAGGAAAGAACGTTAAGCGTCGAGAGTACAGACAGGGAAGCCTGGAACTGAACTTTATTGGCACACAGTTAGGGATGTTAAAGGAAAATATTACAATTTCATAGAAATGTATATTTGTTTTTAAATTGTTTTAAAAAAAAATATTTTTGTTTATTGATTTGAAGTGAGAAACTGAGCACATTTTGAAAAATTTAAATTTATGGGAATCTGTATTTAATGTATCACTTAAGTTCTGAATATGAATACTTCTGCCGTAGCACCACCATCACCATTCTTGTCACAACCAGGGAATCCACCGATTAAGTTAGAAGAGTGGTTGAATATTTTTGAAAATTATCTGGAGGTTTTAGATGGGTTAGCATTTCGACCTAGTCGAAAAGGGCTATGTTACTTAATGCTTTGGGACAAGAAGGACAACATATTTTCAGATACTTACCAGACTTAGAGGGTCATCAGGATTTGGATGTGTATGAGTAAGCTAAAAAGAAGTTGGAGATCAGATTCATTAAAGAAAGAAATATGGTAATGAGAAGACACAAATTCTACACACAACCTCAGCGGTCTGGTGAATCAATAGATTAATTTGGGACTAGACTAAGAGAATTGTCAGTGAGGTGTCAGTTTGGTCAGACGGCGGAGGAAATGATTCGAGATCAATTAATAGTGCAATGTAAGAGTTGCAAGCTAAAAGAGAGGTTATGGGCAGCGAAGAACCCAACTCTGAAAGAAGCAATAGCCATAGCGAAAATGGTTGAGGAATCAGAGTATTGTATGAAAGAGATGGAGAAGAGGGAGTCGAAAGTAGAAGTGGCGGAGGTGGATTCGTCAAAACAAGACATTGGGGCTATTGGGAAGAATGAGCAAACAGTCATCAAGTCAAATAAGACTTTTCAAGGGAATAAATCGAGCAGTCCTAAAAACCCAACTGATGCGAAAAATGGTTTTGCATTAGGGAAGGATTGCAGGAAGAGTGGGCGCAAGGGGCACTTCCCCCATATGTGTCGTGGTGGAGGGAGGAGTAGAGTGACGGCAATTTCAGAGCAAGCACTTCCTGGCAGTGTGGGTGCAGTTACTGGAAGAATTGTATATGTCAACGAAGAGTATGATTGTCCAAACCGAAAGAACAGGCCTAAAGTTGATTTTGAGATAAATGGGAATTTGGTTTTGCTAATGGTAGATTCAGGGTAACTGTACACAATCATTCCGAAAGATATGTTCGTGTCAGACTGGCCAGGTATAAAACTGTTGCCTAAGGACATAAATCCAGGAGGTTATCAGGGGGAGTCAATCAACATCTTGGGTTACATGGACTCTGAAATCGTCTTCGGAGGAAGAAACATCACAGGGAAAGTGTATGTGGCGGAATCTGGACCCCCTATTTTAAGATGGGTACATCAATATGATCTAAATATTGTGATTAACCCTCATGCACCGAATCAAGTCATGGTCGTAGAGAACTTGAAGTTGGATGATATCATTCATGATGCTGAGAGGGTGTTTCGTAATTAAATGGGACAGTTGAAGGGATATCTGCATAAGATAAAATTGAAAGAAGATGTTGTACCAATACAGCATAAGGTTAGAAAGGTACCCATAATGATTAGAGAGGATGTGAAGAAATTGTTAGATGAGATGTTGGAGAGTGGGGTCATAGAGCCTGTGGAAGTGTCAAGTTGGATTTCACCAGTAGTCATTACACGTAAAGCTGATGGTAAGCTCAGGTTTTGCGTCAACTTAAGAAGTCTGAATCAGAGCATCATAGCTGACAACTTTCCCCTTTCCAATATCAATGAGCTTGTCTCGACGCTCAAGGGTGCTAAGTTCTTTACAAAACTGGATCTTAAGCATGCTTACCATCAGGTTAAGTCGCACAATGATTCTAAACCTTTGACGGCGTTCAATACTATGGTAGGAACGATTCAATTTACCCTCATTGCGTTTGGACTATGTTCAGCGGCAAGTGTCTTTCAGAGAGTGATGTCAGAGGTGTCCAGGGGCATGACAAGTGTCATATAAATTATGGAGGCAGGTCTAACATTAAGAAAAGAGAAATGTGTTTTTCTTACAGAAGAAGTTGAATATTTGGGACATACGCTGTCAGCTAAGGGAATTAGACCTAAGAAAGACCTTTTAGAGGCTATTAGGTTGCCACCATCACCTCAAGATAGAGACCAGCTGAGGTCTTTCTTAGGTTTGAATGAGTTCTATGCAAAATTTGTAAAGAACTTTGCTGCAAAAATGGAAGATTTAAAGTTACTGCTGAGGAAGGGTGTAAAGTTTAGTTGGTCACCCATCCAAGAAAAACGTTTTATGAATATAAAAAATGACATATGCGCGGCAGGAATATTGGTTCCATTTGACATAAGGTGCAAGTCCATAGTTACTGTGGATGCAAGTGCCTATGGGATCGGTGCCGTTCTGAGCCAGTTTCATGCAGCAGGGGAAAGAACAGTGGTGTTTGCATCTCGTACTTTGACGCCCACCAAGCGTCACTATTTTGTGATCGAGAGGGAGGCATTGGCATCAGCATGGGGCATGGAACACTCCAGAACTTATGTCTAGGGTTGTATTGTGGTGTCGAGAACAGATCACAAACCATTGATGAGAATCCTTTCTCCAGGCGGTGCAGCCAAATGGTCGGCAAGGCTGGCAAGATTAGCTTCAAGACTACAGGAATACAACTACGCCTTGGAGTTCATTCCTTGATGGAGGAACGTGCAAGCAGACTCTCTCTCATGGTTACCTTTGAACTGGAAACATGTGGACAGTGATGCTGTAAAGAGGAGTGAAAGTGAAGGGGCAGTGGCTTGTGTTAGTGATGTTTTACAGTGGTCTTTGGGGGCCCCAAGTGAAGAAGAGTGGAGGGATGCTATGACACAGGATGATGTGTTGAAAGGAGTTGCTGTGTTAGTGATAAAAAGGGGGCGAAGGGAGCACATTGCCAATATCACTGAGACCATTTGCAAAGGTGTTGGACGAGTTGTCCATAGTTAGGGATGGTGTATTGGTCAGGGGAGAGAAGATTGTTCCACCCATTGGCGTGCGAAGGAAGTTGTTTACCATTGCACACGGAGGACATTTGGGGCAAACAATGACAAAGAAGAGAATCGGGGCGGAGTTCTGGTGGCCAGGGATGGATGAGGAGGTGGTTCAATTGGTGGAGAGGTGTATGGAGTGTATTGAGTGTGAAAAAAGACTGAAGGTTGGCTTGCAGAGTGACTTTGGAAGTATTCACAATCCAGGACAGGCATGGAACACTATGTGGGGATTTTATAGGTCCATTTGAGGGACTTACACATGGGAAGAGGTTTGCTTTTGTGCTGCTGGATGTGCATTCACGGTGGTTGGTAGTCAAGTTTATGAGTGAGGTAAGCACTACCTCTACAATTGACACTCTCTCAGAAATCTTTATGGAGGAAGGGTTTCCTATGTGCCTGATCACTGACAATGGGACTGTTAGAACTGGGGATCTCTAGTTGGCAGTGGCTGGCGCCAATGTCCAAGTAGGGTCCCTTCTTCCTAAGTCAGAGTAAGGGGGCTACACCCTTTGATAACCCCTGCTCAACCCTGTGGTAACGTAGCACGAGCAGACAGGCCTATCTCAGAGGCAGTGTGTGAAGCATTTATGACCATACACAATAACGCAGTGAAGACACCACAAAGGGACACCACACAAGTAGATATTGGAAAATAAATATCTTTATATCAGTTTAACACAAGGCTCAAATACGATCAAAAGAGCCACAATGCACGTAAATCTACGTTCACTTAAAAAGGCAATCAAAACACTCAATAGCGTGTGAAACGAACTTAGTTCGGAGCCGAGGTCTACGCGACCCGGTGATGCACAATGTACCTGAGATTTAAAGGGGGGCAAGGCACGCGGCTTCGGGAGGAAGCCGCGAGGATGACAGGCGGACTCGCAGCGGCCACAGATCCCGGCTGCAGCGGTCCGCGGCGTGCACCCACGATGATCCTGAGATGGTGATTGAATGCGGGCTCGCAGCGGCAACAGCTCCTCAGCTGCAGCGGCCCACAATAGCGATAGCACTGATCCTCTTAGCACGGACAGATGCGGGCTCTCAGCAGCAACAGCTCCTCAGCTGTAACGGCCCACAATAGCGATGATTATCGTAACACAGGCAAAGGCGGGCTCTCAGCGGCAACCGCTCCTCAGCTGCAGCGGCCCCCAATAGCGATAGCGATGATTCTCGTAGGACAGACAAATGCGGGCACTCAGCGGCACAGCTCCTCGGCTGCAGCGGCCCGCGATAGCGATGATTTTCGTAGGATGGCAAATGCGGGCACTCAGCGGCACAGCTCCTCAGCTGCAGTGGCCCACAATAGCGATAGCGATGATTTCCGTAGGATGGCAAATGCGGGCACTCAGCGGCACAGCTCCTCAGCTGCAGTGGCCCACAATAGCGATGAGTTCCGTAGGATGGCAAATGCGGGCACTCAGCAGCACAGCTCCTCAGCTGCAGCGGCCCACAATAGCGATAGCGACTTTCAACCCGCGTTCCCCGCAGTAGAACCAGAGGCTCTGGAATTCTCAACAGAGGCCTCACCTGCGGGTAGAATCCCCCTCAAATAGGAATTCAGAAGGCTGATGGGTGAAGTCTAATGTCCCTGAGACTTCGGCAGGAGGCAAGCTCAAATCGGGCCCTTGGGTAGTTGCTTCAGCAAGATGGATGAAAGTTTCAAAGTCCTTTCCCTCTAGTTACACGGATAGAGGTTCGTCTTGACATCCCGAAGTAACACACTCGTGGGGGTTTTCGCGCACATCTTTATACCCCCCTCGCCTTTGTTCTCTCAAAAGTCACAAGTCACTGAACCCAGTCAGAACCAGTTCGGGGAGGTCCTGGGGGCACGTTGTTTACGAGGCGGCATCCTGCCTTTGAGGAAGAGAGGGTCTGCCATCAGACGCACAGTGGGGGCTGGAGCCATCACTCACCTTGCCAGGCCCAGCCCTGCTCAGACCAAAGGGTCACCCCTCCCCATACTCCAGCTGCAGATTCCTCTACTCGACCCAGGTGAGGTTCAGCCTACCCTGTCCCTCCAAAACCAGACGGCCAATAAACATAACAGCAGAGCACACTGGAAGACTTAGGCAAGAAAATACCCACTTTCCCAAAGTGGTATTTTCAGACACAGAATATAGAAATAACCCTCACTAAAAGATGTACTTTAATATTCTGAGCTCAGGCATACTAAATTCGACTGTCCACTTTACAAGCTGCTTCTGTGGGTGGCGCAATCAGCGCTGCAGGCCCACCAGCAGCATTCGGTCTACCAGCTCTGGGCACGCACGGTGCACTATACTAGAGACTAACAGGTAAACCAAATGAGCCAATTATGGGAACATCAATTCATACAGTCAATTTACCATAGGGAGCATTCGCGCTGTGGCACGGAATGGCCGTGGCACAGCGCCCAGAGCATCTAACATCAGCAAACACAGAGGAGACAAAAAGCGAGAAATGGAGGGGAGACCCACGCCAATGGTGCCAGGTCTAACACGTGTCCCCTCCAGCTGAAATGTGGGGAGAACTACCCACCCACTTGGGAGTTCTCATCACTAAGGCGGAAAAATCTGGACAGACCATCAGCATTGGCGTACTCGGTACCAGGGCGGTGTTCCACCGTAAAGTCCATACCCTGTAGGGAAATGGACCATCTCAACAACTTTGGATTCTCTCCCCTCATCTGCATCAACCATCTGAGGGGCCTGTGGTCTGTCTGAACCCGGAAGTGAGTCCCGAACAGGTATGGCCTCCGCTTCTTCAGTGCCCAGACCACAGCAAATGCCTCACGCTCAATTGCACTCCACCTCTGTTCCCGTGGAAGTAACCTCCTACTAATGAAGGCTACAAGTTGGTCGAGGCCCTCCTCATTGATCTGTGACAGAACGGCCCCCACACCATGCTCGGAAGCGTCTGTCTGGACAACAAATTCTTTTGAAAAGTTGGGCGCCTGAAGTACAGGTGCTGTGCACATGGCAGTCTTCAGGGCGTCAAAAGCGTTCTGACAAGAGTCAGTCCAGTTCACCATCTTGGGCTGCTTCTTAGAAGTCAGCTCAGTCAAGGGTGCAACAATGTTGCCATACCCCTTGACAAACCTCCTGTAATAACCCGTGAGTCCTAAAAAGGCTCTCACCTGTGTCTGGGTCTTGGGGTGCTTCCAAGCCAGGATGGTTTCAATCTTGGGCTGTAGGGGCGCCACCTGGCCGCTCCCCACCTGGTGTCCCAAGTACACCACAGAATTCTGCCCAATCTGGCACTTACTTGCCTTGATTGTGAGGCCTGCCCTTCGCAGTGCCATCAACACTTCCCAGAGGTGGCGCAGGTGGTCCTCCCAGGAGGAACTAAACACTGCAATGTCATCCAGGTAGGCGGCACTGAAATCTTCCAGCCCAACCACGTGCTGACCCAGGCTGTGCAACCTTAGGCTCGCTGTAAAGGAGGTCATTCTCCCAATAGATCAGATGTGACCCGGACTGATCACCTGCTGCCTGGGCTGCAGCCTGTCGCCGCAGCCCCTCAAGAGAAGGGCACGTTCTCTGCTGTTCACAAAATTCCTCCCTGGTGGGCCCTCCTTTTTGTTGCCAATGGGTCAGCCCAGGTAGGTCCCCCAGTTCGGCTACTTGTTCCCCGGTAGGCTCCAGGGCATCCCCCTCAAGGTCTGCTCCCTCCTGGGCCGTGGGAACTATGGAGGCCGGTTTTCCGCGCCCCCTACCCCTTCTCTCTAAGGCAGGGGCCTGGGCCATACTTTCAGGCTCCAGGTCCTTCTGAACGTCCTTACTGGCTGCCATGGACCGAGTGGTCGCGCACGCCCACTCAGGCAGACCCAACATTTCCAAGTGAGCTTTCCTCTCCACCGTAACCCACGGGGAGTTCTCTAAATCGTTGCCCAACAGACAGTCCACCGGCATGGCTGGCCTCACAGCTACCTGAAGAGTTCCTGAGACCCCCCGCCCCCACCCCCCCCACTCAAAGGGAACTTGAGCCATCTCACACTGGCTCTCAGAGTTGTCTGCTGACACTACTGGGCAGAATGCATGGGAGACAACCTGCTCTGGGGACACCAACCGGGAGCTGACAGCAGTCATACTTGGTCCGGTGTCCCTCAGAGCCTCCACCCTATGGCCATTGATGGTCACCCACTGCCCGTACTTCTTAGTGTTATCAGGCAACGTGGGGTTAGGGACCTTCTCAAAGTCTCCGAGCGAGACAAGGGTCAATTCTACGGGATCCCACCCCTCTTGGGCACCCACCTCCTCCCCTCCCAGGGCTACACTAGCAATCTGGCGGGTTGGTACACGGGGTGGTGCATGGAGGTCCCTCTGGGGACACTGGGGATCATAATACCGGTGGCCCACTTGACCACATTTAAAACAAGTAAGGGGCCCCTATGAACAGGCCTACCTGTCGGGGGCACTGGCTTCTTCTCAGGGGAGACTGGGACACCACTCCTGGGTTCCCTTGGGAATTACTTTGGGGCCCTCTCTGGAACTCCCTCTGTTTACCCCTGTCCCCCCACTTCTCTGCTGGGGACCCTGCCCACCTTTGGCGAAGTCTCCCACAGGACCCTTGCGAACCTGGGTGCTCACCCAGCGGTCCGCCTCCTCAGCAAGCTTCCTAGGGTTAGTTAGCTTGCTATCAACAAGGTGCTGGCGTAGTTCTGGAAAACAGTTACTAGATAAATGCTCCCATGCGAACAAATCATACAGTTGCTCAAAAGTTTCCACTTTGCTACCCTTTACCCAGCGATCCATTGCTCTGCAAAAAAAAGACACATATTCAACCCAAGTGGTACCCTCTAACTTCTTACAGGTTCTAAATCTCTGCCTGTACATCTCTGGGGTCAAACCATATCACGTCATCAAGGCCTCTTTCATATGGGCATACACCATCCTGCTCTCTTCAGGCAGATCCAACAGGGTATCCCTCCCATCACTCACAAAGCGTCCCCACAATCCCGCTCCCCAATCCTTCTCAGGGACCCGGTGGGACACCATTGCTATCTCGTAGGCGGAAAACCATTGCCCAATATCCTCACTCTTATGGAAATCCTTGATGACATCCTTGGGTATATAAACTCTACACTCGGTAGGTACTAACGGTATGCTGCCACCAGAGGGGGAGATCTCTAAACTCTTAGCCTTGATCTCCAGCTCCCTCAATACTCTCTCATGCTCCAGTTTCATTTTCTCAAGTTCAAATGCCAACCTGTTATTCTCAATATCCAACTTCTTACTCTCTAGGTCCTTCTGACCTTTGAATTTGGCCATCTCCAAACTATGCCTCCTATCTCTCTCCCTGTCCTCCATCTCTTCTGGATACAGGCCCTTTGAGGACACACTGGACTGGAAAGTGCTTTACCTCCCACTAAATCCACTTCGTTATCCTGCTGCCCTCCGGCATTGTCTCCCCCGTCCCCAGGCTCTCCCCCATTCCCGGGGGACTCTCTCGCCTCCCACTAGGCCTTTAGCGCCTTCTGATACTCCTCCTTCCTAGAGAGACCTGCAATAGGGACGGTGAATTGCTTGCAAAAAGACTTTAGCTGTTTGGCAGTGTAGGTTTCTAACCTCTCTTCCTCAAAGGTGAGATCCTCCGAAGCATTGGATGCTGGCTTACCCATTGTAGACATAACTGGCAATTACGATCACCCATACAACAAGATCAAAAACGTATGTGGTTGCTTTCAGGTCTGCACTCACTAGTGGTGTACACCAGTTATTGTATGCGGATCACAAATCCAAGTCCTGATCCTCACCGCTGACCGCCAATGTTAGAAATGGGGATCTCTAGTTGGCAGTGGCTGGCGCCAATGTCCAAGTAGGGACCCTTCTTCCTAAGTCAGAGTAAGGGGGCTACACCCTTTGATAACCCTTGCTCAACCCTGTGGTAACGTAGCACGAGCAGACAGGCCTATCTCAGAGGCAGTGTGTGAAGCATTTATGACCATACACAATAACGCAGTGAAGACACCACAAAGGGACACCACACAAGTAGCTATAGGAAAATAAGTATCTTTATATCAGTTTAACACAAGGCTCAAATACGATCAAAAGAGCCACAATGCACGTAAATCTACGTTCACTTAAAAAGGCAATCAAAACACTCAATAGCGTGTGAAACTAACTTAGTTCAGAGCCGGGGTCTACGCGACCCGGTGATGCACAATGTACCTGAAATTTAAAGGGGGGCACGGCACGCGGCTTCGGGAGGAAGCCGCAAGGATGACAGGCGGACTCGCAGCGGCCACAGATCCCGGCTGCAGCAGTCCGCGGCGTGCACCCACGATGATCCTGAGATGGTGATTGAATGCGGGCTCGCAGCGGCCACAGCTCCTCAGCTGCAGCGGCCCACAATAGTGTTAACGCTGATTCACGTAACACAGGCAAAGGCGGGCTCTCGGCAGCAACAGCTCCTCAGCTGCAGCGGCCCACAATAGCGATAGCACTGATCCTCTTAGCACGGATAGATGCGGGCTCTCAGCAGCAACAGCTCCTCAGCTGTAACGGCCCACAATAGCGATATCGATGATTATCGTAACACAGGCAAAGGCGGGCTCTCAGCGGCAACAGCTCCTCAGCTGCAGCGGCCCACAATAGCGATAGCACTGATCCTCTTAGCACAGACAGATGCTGGCTCTCAGCAGCAACAGCTCCTCAGCTGTAACATCCCACAATAGCGATAGCGATGATTATCGTAACGCAGGCAAAGGCGGGCTCTCAGCGGCAACAGCTCCTCAGCTGCAGCGGCCCCCAATAGCGATAGCGATGATTCTCGTAGGACAGACAAATGCGGGCACTCAGCGGCACAGCTCCTCAGCTGCAGCGGCCCGCGATAGCGATGAGTTCCGTCGGATGGCAAATGCGGGCACTCGGCGGCACAGCTCCTCAGCTGCAGCGGCCCACAATAGCGATAGCGACTTTCAACCCGCGTTCCCCGCAGTAGAACATAGGCTCTGGAATTCTCAACAGAGGCCTCACCTGCGGGTAGAATCCCCCTCAAATAGGAATTCAGAAGGCTGATGGGTGAAGTCTAATGTCCCTGAGACTTCGGCAGGAGGCAAGCTCAAATCAGGCCCTTGGGTAGTTGCTTCAGCAAGATGGATGAAAGTTTCAAAGTCCTTTCCCTCTAGTTACACGGACAGAGGTTCGTCTTGACATCCCGAAGTAACACACTCGTGGGGGTTTTCACGCACATCTTTATACCCCCCTCGCCTTTGTTCTCTCAAAAGTCACAAGTCACTGAACCCAGTCAGAACCAGTTCGGGGAGGTCCTGGGGGCACGTTGTTTACGAGGCGGCATCCTGCCTTTGAGGAAGAGAGGGTCTGCCATCAGACGCACAGTGGGGGCTGGAGCCATCACTCACCTTGCCAGGCCCAGCCCTGCTCAGACCAAAGGGTCACCCCTCCCCATACTCCAGCTGCAGATTCCTCTACTCGACCCAGGTCGGGTTCAGCCTACCCTGTCCCTCCAAAACCAGACGGCCAATACACAACAGCAGAGCACACTGGAAGACTTAGGCAAGAAAATACCCACTTTCCCAAAGTGGTATTTTCAGACACAGAATATAGAAATAACCCTCACTAAAAGATGTACTTTAATATTCTGAGCTCAGGCATACTAAATTCGACTGTCCACTTTACAAGCTGCTTCTGTGGGTGGCGCAATCAGCGCTGCAGGCCCACCAGCAGCATTCGGTCTACCAGCTCTGGGCACGCACGGTGCACTATACTAGAGACTAACAGGTAAACCAAATGAGCCAATTATGGGAACATCAATTCATATAGTCAATTTACCATAGGGAGTATTCGCGCTGTGGCACGGAATGGCCGTGGCACAGCGCCCAGAGCATCTAACACCAGCAAACACAGAGGAGACAAAAAGCGAGAAATGGAGGGGAGACCCACGCCAATGGTGCCAGGTCTAACAGGGACGTAGTTGGTTTCTCGTGAAATGAGTTTTTGGGAGCGTGTGGGTTACAGCATTCCCGCACTGCCCAATACAATCCCCAGGCCAATGGTATTGTGGAGAGGGCAAACAGGATGGTTAAAGGGGCTATCCAGTTGGCAGTGGTGAATGGATTGAGTGTACAGAGGACTGTTTCGGAACTGGTGTGGGCATATCGTACAACAGAGAACTCCACTGTCAAAACCTCTTCATTTAAACTGGTGCGAGGTAGGGAGCCCAAAACCCAGGTTTACTCCGTTTTGGTTGAAGAATCTGTTGAAGGGGGAAAAGGTGTCTGAAGGAGTGGAAGGAGGAGAGAGAGAAGTTGATCAGGTTGTACAGAGCACAACCGGGAGACACAAGATTGTACCAGGCGATTAGGTCGGGTAGGATTGTCAGAGGTTTGAGCAAATTTCGTGGACCATTTCAGGTCCGACAAGTCTTCATCCGCTACTTGATTCTCAACAAAGGTCAGAAGTGGAATTACAGGAGAGTGGCGAAGTTTGGGTCTAGAGAACGGGTGCGGAACCACAGTGAGAGTGCGTGTGAGAGTTTTCCATGGGAGGATGTGAGAATTGAAAACAGAGATGCCGAGACACCGTCTTCAATCGTGAGGAGGGAGTCTGTATCCACTCAGCCAGGGCATCTGTCGCCTTTGGTTACTTCTCCATCTTTATATTCTCAACAAGTGTTACCACAGAATGGTGATATTGTGAGAGGGGATGGACTTGGGAGTGGGAGAGCACAAAGGATAAAGGGACCACCAATGTATCTAAAGGATTTTGTGATGCAATGATTGACTAGTTTGGGAGGGTGGTGTAAGATATCCTGGTTGGAATTTAAGGGAAGGTGAAAGGGAGAAGATATGTTGTAATCTAGCGGCAAAGCGTTTCACAGTATGATGTGAAATGCAATGTTCTTTATTCTGTTCATTCTATTGTATCTGTGGTAACAGGGAGAGCCTGACGTTCGAAGGGCAGCAGTTGACTTTGAGCTTGCGCGGACCGAAGTCACGCTTTGACCTTTAGGCTTAATAAAGCTTTCTGTTAATAAATTATACAGTGTGTATTGACTCCCTACAACAACAGGACAGAGCTGCATCTGGTCATGGCCATCGGGCACTGACCTCGTAAGAATGGAAAGTGTTGCTGCTAAGTACTGTGCTCCGAAATGAGTGGCAGGGTGTCCAATGTAACAAATATGACAGGCAAGCTCGACAGAGCTTCAATGCCGTGTGGCCAGCTTGGTCGCCGGCTTGGCCAGGCCTCCCCAAGGCATTGATGTTTAACCAATTTTTGTTCATTAATTGTACATTGATCAGTCAGTAAGAGATAATGCTTGTGTTAAGGGAGGCGTAAGGGTTCGAACGGATGGGCGAGATAGGAGTTGAGGCAGTGGTGGAAGTCTGTTCGTCTGGCTTAGGAGTTGGAGGAGGGCATTCAAGTGGTTGGGGTGGAAGCAAAACAGTTGTCAAGATTGGTTATTTAAGGGAGCCGGACAAAAGTTTTTAGACCACGTGCAAGGAAATGAATACTTTGCACCCACTTTTCACGCTGTAAGTTGTATTTTATTTAGATTTTAGAAACTGACGGTCTTTTATATTTGATTTTTTTTGCTCACACAGTCACTCTTTCTTTTAGGCTTTTCAGAAAAAGATGCTGACGAAGTGAAAGGGATTTTTGTTGATACAAACTTGTATTTTCTGGCATTAACGTTCTTCGTGGCAGCATTCCATGTAAGTTATCATAGCATTCTTCACTACTTGTAAGTAACGACGAAAGGCGGTGCTTGCATACCCTAAAGGCTTCACTGTGTGACGTTTCGTTTCCTTTAAATGTTTTGTGACATCTGTATGCAGTTTTTCGGGCAAAGGCACACCATACAAAGCTGTTCATCGCAACACATTCTCCATTGCCTCATTTACAATATTTAAAACATTCCTCCTTGGTGATTAGATCTGAAAAGATTGAAGTTAAACTGTAGTCATGGGTCTTCAAGCATATATGCTCACATTACATTACCAAATCCCACATGTGTTCCCCTGTTTTGATCTGGTGTTTTGCACTTAACCAACAGCAAGAATTATATTGAATTCATTTGCTCAGTAAATGGCGTGCATACATTTTCGTACTTCTAGTGGCATCGCGTAACCCAGGCCTCTGTGGTGTAAGGGGGTCTCCTCAACCCTTCACATGGTCCCCTCAACCCTTCACAGGGCTCCCATTCACCCCAATGCAAATGAATATCTGTGCGATATGTGTTACTAAGGGGCCCCTCTTCGCATTGTGCAGGGGGCCCCATCATTTTGCATTATGCCACTGCACGGAATCCCTACTAGTCTGGCTAGTGGTTGTTTTAGCTGTTGCCAGAGCTAATACATCTACAGCATGGGTAGTCACAATTTTTTTTCCAGGGGCCACAAAGTTTTGTCTGTGATGTGACCAAGGGCCTCATTGATTCCAGCATTGTGGTGTTCAAGGGTTGGGGGTGGGGCAAGGGGGGTTGGCGGTATGGTGAGTGTAGGGGGAGAGAAGCATATACATATAGTGTCTGAACTGCACATTGTGAAACCAGAATCTTAGGAATAATCTCAGCTTTTCCACTTAAACAAATTGAGTGATCCTAGTCAATTGTTTTATTTCACTTTCCAGTCTTTCTTCATTATCCATATGAGGACCTCGAAATACATCACTTAAGCATAATGATCTCCTCCCCTAGAACCATGCTCATGCCCACCACACACTACTCACGCAGCGAGCGTCATGAGGTCAGAGCTGGAGTGCCGGATACCGGAGTGCTGAGGTCCTTGAGGACGCTGAGTGCTAGACACTGGTGTGGGCTAGCGGGACTGCTACGTCCTCAAAAACTTCGCCAGCTGATGAGATTCTGGCATGCACTCTGACCACGGCGATAGGCGTATGGGGCATAAAGCATATGGCGGATGCTAGAGGTGTACGGAGTGGACCTTGGTGCCTGGGGTTTTTGAGCCCTCTCTGCCGTCCCTGCCGTGGCAATTGAGTTGTTAAGTCGTTGCTGCAGGCTCCATTTGCTGACATTGTCACTTGCCGCCGCTTTCCCTCCCCTGTTGGCATCACTGCTCCTGGTGTGCAAAACTTAGGCACATTCGGGTGTGCGGCAGGGGGTCAGTAGAGGAGGGCAGTGGTAGCAATGATGCGACGGAGTTGATTTGGTATGTGCTCTGGGGGGGATCTTGCCTCTCCCCCACCAGTTTTGCCTCTCATTTTATCCTCACCATTGCTGTGGCAGCCCCCATCCCGTTGCTAGAGGGAGGCTGCTGAAAAAACATACTTCCCACTAGAGGATTCTGAGGACTCATGCTCTTTTGTCCTCCCCTGAGTGGTTTGTGTGGGTGGAGGTGGCGGCTGGAGTAAGATCAGGACAGGGGGAGGAGGTAAGTTGCTGACTTCATTTAATACCTGTCCTGTGTTATGTAGCTGTGTTGCTGGTTCTTGGGTCTCCCTAGTCTCCATCAAGTTTTGCTAGATCTGCGCCCTGCACGCACCCTGGATCTTCACCTTGTACTCAGTGTTTGACTCCATTGTTTGACCTGATTGCTTTGCCTGATTGCCTGAATCAACGTTTTGACCTAATCCTGCATGACCTGGCTATGTTCTCTCTGAATGGACCTGACTTGTTGGACTGGGGGGCACGATCCCTCTTCCTTGTATTACATCAGTCAGCCAGTTTTACTCTACCGAGTTGACAGAGCTGCTTTGGGATCTTTGGGGTTTTTCTGCAAAAGTTGTTGACCCTTGGGGGCGCTAGGTGGCGGACGGGCAAGATGGCCGCACGCCTGTGAGGCTCCTGCAGCCCGGGACAATCCTCCGCAAAATTATCCTGCCCAGGGGGCTCTGATGTGTACTGGAGAGGCATCGGATGGAAGGTTAAGCTGACGCTACACTGAAGTGAGGTTTCTGGTGCTCTGAGCTGAGGGGGAACGCCAATGCGCTGCCGGCAAGCCGCGGCCGAAGTGTCAGCCCAACGCCGTGGTTTTCGAGGTGGGCGTAGTGTGCCACGCGACATCCGCGCTGCCCACGAGGCGCCTGGGCCGCAGTCCCGTTTGGCCTACAGTGCTCGGAGCGTCCGCGCAGGAGCGGTGGTCCCCCCTCCCTCCCGACATCACACTGGGCAAGCTGCTACCAGAGGGGGGACAACTGTGTATCTGCTGGGGACAGAACAAGGCTGAACACTCAACACCCGTGAGTACCTGCGGACCTTCATCGGTGAGCGCTCTCACCGAGCGGAATTGCAGCGAGGTGCGGGCATCGGAAAACGCACAGAGGGGGTCCGGAGATCTCACTCGGCGGCCGTGGCCTGTTGTTAGAGCACCTGCTGTGTGTGGCGAATGTGCTATGGAGCAGTTGATTCGGGTTGGTGCGGAGAGCGGCGCCCGGTGCTTGAGGCGTCTATGAGAGGACTGAACCGCGTCGATGCAAAGGCGGCTGGAGGCAACACTCGCGCTTTGAAGAGACGAGCGCTAATACGGTGATATAGTGGACAACAGGCGCGGGAATAAGGAGTACTAACATCCCATGTAACACTACCGACTCAGAACTGAGAGCGGCTAAGTGGCAGTTCTGAACGCCTGACACGAGCCATCTGTCAACTGGGTATGTTGGTTCATGCCCGCGCCTCTCCCCTTCTCCACTTGTATTCCTTGGCTCATGCCTACCCCTCCTAAGTAAACAGAGACCACAGCGGCACCATCCAGCAGAAGTCGCCCCGAAGAGAATTGTAGAGGCATTGGTGAGTGGTACTAGAAACAACTGCAGGGGCGCATTGACCGCACCACTGTTTGGAACACATGAACCTAAACCAGTGGGAGGGGTACGCATGGAATGAGGGCTCTGCTGGGCCCACGCTTTCCGCGCCCGCTGCTTGTATGCTGAGTTGGAGCATTGCTAGAGACCCCCTGCAAGGTGCACTGTGGCGTAGCTGTTGCATATAACTTGTGGAGAGTGGAGCTCCTTCTTTCTCTATTCACTGTGGACCTCACTTTCTAGCCGGCTGGATAGCGGATGCAAGCAACGCGACAAGTGGTTTACGCTGCAAAATGGGGAAGGCTGATGCAAAGCAGACCCAGCTGGTTTTTGAAGCACGTAAGGGCGCCCGCTCCCAGCAGGACGACCCTGAACAGGCAAATGGTGACAATGGGGCAGGCACGGCACAGAGGCCGGAAGAGGATATGAAGGAACAACTGCTTGCTGTGAGGCAGAGCCTTGCCTCTATAGAAAGCAAGATGGACACTATGAACACTCGAATGGATGCCATTGTGCATAAGATTGACCAACATGATGAGCGTATTAAGGAAACTGAACGCCGCATCTCCGACACAGAAGATAGCACCTCTAACCTACAGAAGCAGGTCACACAAATGGACAGATTACTCAGAGTGATCGCTGCTAAGAATGAAGAGCTTGAGGCGCGCAGTAGGCGCAACAACATCCGCGTCATAGGTATTCCGGAAAGCACCAACACGGGACGAATGGAAGAATTTGTTGAGAAGCTACTGCGAGCAGTCATCGGAGCGGACTCCCTATCCCCACAATTTATAGTCGAACGGGCACATCGCTCCCTTGGTCCTAGGCCTCCCCCCGGAGGACCACCCCGCCCGATCATTGCGAGACTGCTCAATTATCGAGATCGTGATGTGGCCCTCAAAGTGGCACGAGACAAGAGACAACTCACGTTTGAGGGCAACGCCTTCACGCTCTACCCTGACTTCACTGCTACAGTTCAAGAAGCGCAGCGAAAATTCAATCCTGTAAAGCAGAAGCTACGTTCAGCGCAAATAGACTCTGCCTTAATATATCCAGCTCGGCTGAGGGTCACTCACCAAGGCAAGCAGTACTTTTTCACGAATCCGCAACAGGTAGATGACTTCCTCAAATGTACCAGACGCTCTAACACCCCCCGAAGTACGCAAGAATCTCCGACAAGATCTCCATCGCCAGCTGAGACTGGACAGTGAACTAGAACGAACCCTACAGAAATGTGGGCAACAAGTGTGCATGCACCACTCTCACGAGCTTGGACCCCGTAGAAGTGCCTATTTACTTGAGATATGGAGATGCTTTACCTGTCAAGGCCGCATAGCGGAGGAACTGTCTGCAGATAAGTACCTACATGGGACTTTGTTATGCTTTCCCGGGCACCCCTTCCCCCGTTGGGTAAGAGACTGCATCTGACTGCCCAGTAAATCGGAGGGATGGGAGTAAGTCGTGCAACGCCTAGGAAAGCCCCCATACGGGTGATCCCCCCCCTTGAAACTTGCTTATAATGCAAGTTATCGTTTTGTTGGGAACATTGGGCGGGGAGGGTACGAACATACTGGCATGTTTGGGATGCTTCAGTGGGTGGGGGGGTTCTCATTGATGATGATATTTTACGACAAGACGGAACATATAGGAATGTTATTGTATACATTACACCATACCTCAGAGGTAGTCCACACAACACTTCAAACATTGCACAACGAGTATGATTATGACAGGCTCTGATTCTAATGTGAAGGTACATCTTTTAACGTGGAATGTTAGGGGACTGAGGGACCCACGCAAGTGCAGACAAATCCTGGCCTACTTGGATCGCCACCAGATCCAAATCGCGATGTTGCAGGAGACTCACCTGGATCCACGACATCCCCCTTCCTTTGCTTCCAAATGGGCGGCTCATAGGGTTTTCTCCTCCTACTCCTCATACTCTAGGGGTACAACAATACTTGTTAGGAAGCACACACCATTTACCCCAAATGGTGTGTCTACTGATCAAGAGGGGCGCTATTGCATGATGTGGGGAAGGTTGGGTTCGGAGTCCATCACATTAGTCTGTTGCTATGGGCCGAACGTAGATGAGCCTGGTTTTTCCAGCACACTTTGGGGCAAGATCCTTGAGATCGGCTCAACCCACTTAATATGGGGAGGAGACCGTAATTCTACTTTTGACCCGGGGAGGGATAGATCAAACCCCGGCCCTCATCACTATACACGCGCACACAAACTACTCCGTGACATAGTGTCAGATAATGAGCTCATTGACACATAGAGGTATATCCACCCACACAAAGCAGAGGGCACACACTGAACAGCGATGTATGCGTCCTGGGCTAGATTGGATTACATCCTGGTATCTAGAGGCTTGGGCCCATTGATAGCTGCGGCGGAGCACTTGGCACGTACTTATTCTGATCACTCACCTGTTTACATTACCTGGACATTATCTGAAATGGGAGAGAGTCCCATGACCTGGAGACTAAGGCCTAACGTCCTACTAGATGAGGCATTTCGAAGTGAATTAGGGCAGGAGATAACAGACTTCTTTCAACGCAACCTTGGTTCAGTCGACAGTGTGGCAACAGTCTGGGAGGCCTTTAAGGTTAGGGGCCTCTGCATATCTAAGGGCTCGGGGGTCCTCCGTGATATTCGAGGCACCTTGCGCAAATTGGAAAAGGACCTCCAAAGATTGGAGGCCATGCCTACTTTTAGCATTGATGGAAAGGAACAGGGGGACTTCAGAGAGAAACTCCAGAGTACAAAGAAACAGCAGAGCGAGAGGTTTGATTCAGGGGGAAGTACTTCGTGGCTAGGCAGTATGGGGAGGGTGAACGGCCTGGCAGGGCTCTGGCGGGAGTGGTTCGACAGCCACGCTTCTCCAACCACGTAATGGAAATACGAAACGCAAACGGGGACCGACACAGAGACACCAACGCCATTCTGACAACATTCATCTCTCACTACACCTCCCTATACACTACCAGTAGACACGGGACACTGGACCTCTCTGACTATCTTGATGATGTGGCATTGGGATGGCTGGGGGATTCCCAAAGAGAGTTCCTAGCCGCCCCGTTCGAAATGGGTGAGATCCGAGAAGCCATCATGCGCATGACGTCAGGTAAAGCACCGGGCTTAGATGGGCTTCCAATAGATTTCTATAAGGCATACATCGATCAACTTGCCCCAATCCTTAAGACAGTGTTTGAAGAAGCTCAAGAAAGTGGAATACTTCCGCTTTCTATGAGAGAAGCGCTCATCACTTCTTTGCTCAAACCGGGTAAACAGGCGGACCAATGCGAATCATATAGACCGCTCTCCCTCATTAACAGTGACACCAAAATACTGGCTAAATTGCTGGCCAATATGCTGTCTCTGCTGATGGATAAACTGGTCCTCCCAGACCAAGCGGGGTTTATCCAGGGGCGGGCCACCTCCCATAATCTTCGTACATTGTTCTCAATCCTTCAAAATGTGGACTCAGACCTCGCACTAGCGGCGGTCTTCTTAGACGCCACTAAAGCGTTTGATTCCGTCGAGTGGGATTATTTACATGGTATATTACAGCGCATGGGAATGCCGGTGGGTTTCCTATCATGGGTAAGTCTCCTATATAAATCCCCGATGGCTAAGGTGCTGATAAATGGGCAGATCTCCCAGGCATTTCGGATCTCCAGGGGAACTCGGCAGGGCTGCCCGCTGTCCCCGCTCCTATTTGCTTTAGCAGTGGAGCCGCTGGCGGCTAAACTGCGACAGCATCATCAGGACAAAGCATTAAGATGCCCCCAGCGTCAGATACTCATCTCCCTCTACGCAGATGACATAACGCTATACATCAGAGACCCGCAGCAAAATGTAAACCCCATTCTGCGTGAATTTGTTTTTGGTAGGCTCTCTGGGATTCATATCAATTGGGGAAAATCTCAGGTATTCCCACTCACTACTGCGGCCACACAAATCCCTCTCGACTTCCCCATAGAGTGGTGCAATTCGGAAGTCCAATATCTCTGTATTTACATTACCAAGGATAGGGAGGAACTTGTGCGTCTTAATTACGGCAAGGCGTTAGAGCACGTAACCAACTGCATAACACGTTGGATCACTCTGCCCTTATCAATGGCTGGGCGCACCTCTGTTATAAAAATGGTAATCCTTCCAAAATTATTGTATTTGTTTATGAACATACCATATCATCCAGGTCGGCATTTTCTTTCCGCCATGAGGTCAGAGCTGATCAGATTGATGTGGGGAGGTAAACAACCAAGACTGCAATGGGATATCATGACAAGGCCATACTCACAAGGGGGGTTTGCCGTCCCAAACTTGGAACTATACTATGTTTGTGCCCAGGCCCACTATGCCTACTACTGGTTTCATCCGCCCCCGTACATGCCGCAAGTGGCAGTGGAGCAGTGGTTTGCCCAGCCAATCCCCTTGGCGGGAATGATATTTTGCGCACCCCAATCTCGTACGGAGGAGACCACGAAGGTTACATGCACAGCTGCAGCGTGGCGCCGAACCACCACACTTTCACGAGCTCCTATGCCTTACTCCCCATTGCTCCCCCTGCTTTATCATCCGCAACTGCCAGTGTTGCAGGAGACTGTTTTTAGGCAAGCCATGGCAAAAGTTAATGTAGCGCGCTGGGGTGATTTATATTGCGAGGGTAAATTCCGCACACTAGATCAGATGTTCAGGCAACTCACACCCATGCCGCTAGACGTATTTATGTACATACGGCTTAGACAAGGTCTCAAAGCCATTACTCCGGAGTACCCCGCGGAGCCCCCCACGCTGGCTCCGCTGTACTGGTTACTGCAGGCCACATCCCCAGATCACGCTGTCTCTACACTTTATCATGTCATACACACTCAACAACAGCTGGAGCAATGCCCTGCTTGGGCACGCTTGGAGGGGGAGCTGGGAGACGCCATTTCGGACGAACAATGGTCTTATTGTTGCCTGCAGACAGAGCAAGTTTCTGCTAGCAGTAGGCTTCGGATCATCCATTTTAAATTTCTGCACAGGATATACTATACACCAGCCAAAATGCACAAGTTTAATTTAAGGGACAATGACAGATGTGATAGATGTGGTATGCCTGGCGCTGATTTCTTTCATCTGGCGTGGGCTTGTTCAGACGTGGGAGAGTTCTGGCGGCAGGTCTTCACAGCATTGGGAGAGATGACATCACTAACACTCAAACCAACACTATTACAGGCCTTACTGGGGTACACAAAGCTGATTGCCAAACCCTCCCGTAGATTTGTCACTCTCGCATTGCTGATGGCCAAGCGCCGCATTGCATGTCGATGGGGGGCGAGGCAGAGCTCCCAAGTTTAAGGAGTGGATTAGAGACTTGATCTTCTGTCAGGAACAAATGCTCAACTATGCAGAACTGCTTCCTTTGTCATCACGCCCTAAAGATATTTGGGATCCGTTGAAAACCTATCTCCTCACTCACCCCTTAGACAACACAACCAGGATTGCAGATGACTAGCGCTGGAGACAATAGTGTATAAACCTGTAACAGTGCGGTTAAAACATTCATGCAAATTAATTGATTGCGCTCCCCGATGTGATGTACACCCCCCCTGTCCACTACATGAAAATAGCCCATGAATCTCACTATGAATTGAAATGGTTACGTTGAACGGTGCACTATGATGATAATGCTGAGGAATGTTTCAAGTAAAGGATATTTCCCAATCTGTAACCTTCCTTAGAGCTAATGTCACAAATGTTTGATGCTTTCATATAGATACAGAAAATGCCACTGCTCCTACCTCTCTGAAACATGTATATGTTCACTGTCTTAAAATGCGGAACGATGTATTGATTACATGACCTTAAGTTTGTATGTTTAATGCAAAAACTCAAATACATTTATTAACATTTTTTTTTTTTTTTTAAAGTCGTTGACCCTGTAATACCTCCTGTAATATTCTTGCAAGTTCCTTGGATTTCCCTGGATTTCTCCCAAGACCACTTTAACTGGGGTCATGGGCAAACGAAAATTAGCATTAGCAAAGGACAGCGTTGGGAACAACACCCTCCAGGTGCCACATTAGACTCCTTTTTGGTATGGGCGGTTAGTGTAGTCAACAAGGAGATTGAGTTGGTTGAGAGGCGCTTGTCCCTCGACAAGGGAGAGAGGCCTAGCTTTGTCAAGCCCTTATCTGAAGCCATTGAGATTGTCTCCAAGGTTACCTCTGCAGTTTCTGCCAATAGATGTACCCCCCCCCAGCCCCCCGCCCCTTCCCCCCCCCCTTCCCCCCCCCATGGTCTTAAATAATGCTTCTCCAACAACTCTGGATAGAGAGCCATTGCTTGGTGCTTTAAACTCATTTCAATCCCTCCAATCCTCTAGTCCTTGTGAGCCTTCACCGAGGAAGAGAAGGAAGACTTAAGTAGCAGCCGCTATTGGTTCATCCAACAAGTTGGTCCCTCTACCAGCACCAAGAGAGCTCAGAGTACCCGGAGACCTGCGAACGATCTAGTGTTGACCACTAATCCTGAAGTAATAGGGGATGACTCTAGGCTAACATGGAATACTGTCTTGGACCCAGTTAAAATTCTAGTTGCATCTGTTATTTGCCCCCTTGTAGATAGGATAAGTTTATTGGAAGGGATCATCCGGGACCTATCCCATAACCTGAACCCTTCGTTATTATCAGCAGGCACTTCCACTTATCCATCTACCCAGGCATCTATTGGCGATGGAGCCAGTGCTACTACTGCAGACAACTGTAAAGTTGCCCAGATGCTGCTAGCGCCTGCAGTCTTACCCATCCCCTTGACTTCCTTACCTTCTATAAGTGCAGGGTTAGTGGCTGTTTCCTCATCTAGCAATACTTTAACAGGACCTAGGACTAAGAGGCTTACTTGTACCCTTCAAGATAACAGGCCAACATCTATGCCCAAGTTGCAACAAATGCAGCATTCTTTGGACCTGCCACCTCAATGTTTCCCTTACGCAGCGGTTTTGGTAGGAGTGCCGTCTTTGGTAGTCGACAGAGAGGAATCTTATCCAGAACTGAAAAACAGGGTCTGCCACTGGCTTTCACAGGAACACTACATTCACTATGCCAGAGTATAAAGATATATTATTGGTTAGGAGAATTAGGTGGATTGGTTCTTCACCTAAAACATTTGAGGGGGACTGTGTAATCATCAATTGTAGGTATCTGGAACTAGTGTACCAGCTGATTAATTCTGGGTCCACGTTGGGTAATGGGTCCAGTTGTGTGAGATCATCCATTAGAATTGTTCCTTTGGGCTACTTCTACAAACCGAGCCCAATAAGTCTATCCTCCCAATCTGGTCAATTGGAAAGGAGGGAAAGAAGAAGTTGCTGCCCAGAATTCTTGGGTGTTCCATTCATCACTGCTTCGAACAGATATTTGCCTCTCACAGGCTTGGATGCTAACGATTGACTTGTATGCTCCCGGAAGGCACAGAGGGAGGTTGGAACATTGTCTAGTGGAGAGACTGAACCTGGCGGAGTAACCGCCACGAACTCCCCACATGTGGAATCCAATTTAACCTTATTAGAAGTTCCTAGCCATGATGCGGCAGCAAAATGAACATAACAATTTGCAACTAGTAAAATCTGCTTCTCCCTGTGCTTCCATTGGATATGATTCCATTGTCTTGTGACATCTATCTACCAAGCTTGTCTCTTGGAACTTAGCTGGCATCATAAACTGGTTTGCCCCGAGTGGTGTAGTTTTGTGGACCTGTTTGACTTATGCATGTTCCAGGAAACATGGGCTCTCTTGCCACAATCTTGGCCTTGTGTTTTTTTGCTATGACTGACTTTCTCAGTTCCCAGGACAGGGTAGGCCAACGGGGGGGCTTGCAACTTGGCTAAGAACTACCTTGGCTTGTACTTCAAAGTTGATTGATCTTGGGTTCCTTGATGTGCTATGTGTGCGTTTGCAATTCTCGGATGATTTTTCATTATGGTTGTATAATGTCTATTGTAGACATGAGGGCAACATGTCTGGTATTTATGTTATAGATGTAATTAACAAGCACCTTTCATCGCTCCCGGTAGATGCCTATAGAATTGTAGCTGGGGATTTTAATTGCAATTTTGAACCCCTTGGTATAACCAACGAAGCACTTAGTGTAGAAGAAGATGAAGTATGGGCAATTCCGGAGCTTACACTCCACCCGTTTAAAAAATGGTCAACTGCAGTGCTGCAAATAAATACTTTTACCCTCAACAACGGCCTTCGAGCCTGTAATGAGAGGACACCATCAGACAAAGAAGGAAAGGTTACTGTTAATCGCCAAGTTGGGGCCAGCCGTATTGACTGCATTTTTATAGATGTCAGGCTGTGACCATGGGTAATTGACATGGAGGTGGTATCCAGGCAGGACAGCGATCATAGCGCCTTAAACCTCTCCCTGAGCCCATTGGGCCCTAGTATTGCACCACATGACCTAGAACCCCTTGATAGGAGGCTTTTTCCCATCTAGTAATAGACGCAGGTTGAGATGGTGTGTTATTGCTGCTACCCCTGCCTTACAGGTCCAGTTGTACGAGTCCATCGCTATAGCCTTGTAAGCAGTGCTGGCACAAGGAGATAACGTATTTGTAGTTTCAGTATGGGGTACGCTTACTGATATCCATAGCATCCTGTTCTGCACCATAAAGGAGCTTTCATTGGTAGAAGCTAGGATTCTTCCCAAACAGGTTCATGTGGCCAAATGGTTCAACAAAGCTTGTCGACTAGCTAGGCAGGCTCTAATGGTTGCTATTGGGGGGGTGGATGGATTAGAGCAATCATTCAGGAAGCCAAAGCTTCGTATAAAGCTGTACTGGGCGGGACCTAAAGAGACTACGAAAAGGCTAAATGGGAGGCTTTACTGGCTGCATCCAAGGGGAGAGACCATTGCTCCTGGCAATTAGTGGCCGACAAGGGCCCTGATTGTAGCTCCCGTTGTGTAATAATATAACGGCTGATGCTTGGGTTGAACATTTTACAAGCCTTTTATGCCCAGGATAGGGGAAGGAACGAGGGGGCCCTGTTGTCAACTGCTGGCCCGACATTGAGCCTGACTAGAGGGGCAAATGAGGGACTGACTCTAGCCACACTTGCTAAAGGCCTGACCACCATGAGGGAGTAGGAAAATGAGTCTCAATCATCAAGTATTTGCCCTGTTGTTGGCCCATCCCTCCAGATAAACCGTGCCCCTAGCCCTATTACATTGAAAGAAGTTGAGGCAGCCATTACACCAGGGAAAGCGCTGGGGCTTAATAAGGTGCCCGGGGACCTGTTTAAAGCTGAGTAGGAGATCTGGTGCCCCTATTTTGCGATCATATTCAACAACATCATGAATGGGCTTACCCTGCCACAGACCTGGGCAGGGGCTGAAATCGTCCCAATATATAAGAAGGGTATGAGGTCTGCCCCGTCCAGTTATCGCCCTATTCGCCTTATTGACAGCTCACAGAAACTTTTAGCTGAATTCTGTTGAGTAGATTGCGAGCATGGATTGAGGAAGCGGATGTTGTTGACACCCCTCCAAGCAGGTTTCAGGGCTGGGACAAGCACTATCGATCAAGAGTTACAACTAATCTATTGAAAATGTGTCACTTTGGGGGCTGGGCGTATATATGTAATTTTTGTCGACCTACGATCTGCTTTTGATTTAGTTTCCAGTGAGGGCCTGTGGGCGGTTCTTACCAGCAAGGGGGTCCCAAAATACCTAATTGATACTTTTAGGAGGCTACAACTGGATAACTATGCCCAAGTTAAGTATCACCCTGCAGGGGAATTGACAGATTTGTTTTTGGTATATATTAGCGACTTGGTTAAAATGCTAGAACATTGCAAGCATGATGCCCCATGTCTGGCTAACAGGAAAGTCCTGGCCCCCATGTTCGCGGGAGACAGGTTACTGGTCTCGAGAGCCCCAATGGGTATCCAAAATCTTCTGGATCAGTTTGGAGTCTTCTGCAGACAGAGAGGGCTGGAGATCAATACAAGCAAGACTAAATACATGGTATAAATACATGGTGCAGAAGCAGGCACCTAAACGCATCTGACCGGTTTGCTTCTCCCGAGCTTCGATCATTTACTGGGAAGTGGCAGCGCGCCCTTGTTGATGCTGGACCTGATCTAAGCTGCACTTTTTGCCCAGAGGTTAAGGAAACTGTAGATAATGTCCTGTACTTTTGCCCGTAGTATCATGCACATAGGAGGAAATAAATCTTGCCGTTATGCCGTAACTTTGGCATTAATTGTAACTAGGATATTCAGGGCAGACAGCTCAACTAATTGTCTTCGCAGTCTCCCGGTTTCTTCTATACATATGGAGACACAGACAGGAAAAGACTGCCCTATTGATGCCCAGTACATAGCATATAGTATGTGTAACAGTAGATAACCAGTATAGGACTTGCTGGATGGGATTCATTTTTGCATCTTAAAATTGTCGTGATGTTCCTTCTATATGCTGCTAGTTTTAATTGTGGGTATTTTAAAATATTTCAATTATTTTATAACTTATAGGTCATGTTCCCCCCATATGCTGCTAGTTTTAACTGTAGGGATTATGAACATTTTAACTATTTTATATTGCATATGCTATGTTTTAAGTTTTTTATTTCATGATTTTTTTTGTTGTAACCTATTGTATTTGCTTTTATGGCAATTGCCAAAATAAATATTATTATTACCTAACTTGAGAATGTGTGCTGTGCAAAACCACCTCATGTGTTTGTTTAATAAATTATAATGCTGTTCATGTATAATAGAAACCCATGCCACCCAAAGAGAGAACATTAAAACTGACTTGCCTCTTAGTTCACTATTGACATTGTTGTCAGGGTAGGGTGAAAATGAATGTTTTTAAATTCATGTTCGAAAACTATCACTTTAAAAAAGTACTTCTTAATGCCGTGTTATAATCTGATGTACTAAGGTGAAACAATTCTGCATGTTAATGAAACCCTTTTTGAATTTTGAACAGGCTTTATCATACTTTTCGCTGCAAGATGTCTTTAAAAATTAAGGTTTTTCTAAAGTTAAGTGGTGCAGGACACACTAGTTATTTCATTTCTTTAACTTAAATCCTTGCCTGTTTTCTTAACATCTTTTTAATATTAGTGCAGACTCCAGTAAATTGCAGCACAGTGACCCTGTTGATGAGGAGGGCGCATGTAAAGGTTACGAGGGCTGTACTTTGAGTATCCCTGATCTACAGAAACAAAGGCATGTAAAAGTTCATTCTCCCCAACCATTTTTTGGGGGGGGAGTTTTATATAGCGCAAACTAGACCCGAAGGAACCAGATCGCTTTACATGAGCACCAGTTGCGTTACAGACTGACACATTCATTTTTGTTAGGCACAGGGAGATTAAGTGATTTGCTCAGAATCACAGGATGTTGAGCGTCCCTGCCAAGACTCAAACCCGGTTCCCCGTCTCCGAGGGTGACCACTCTAGCCGTTAGACCACATCCTCTCCCCATTGTTAATTGTAAATGCAATTTGTGTATTGGTCAGCCCACATTTGTTAGCTATTGGTTGATTAAAACTGTCTTTCACAAAATGTGGAGTTTTTCCTATTTTACCAGTAGATGGCCAAGTAGTTATTGGTTGGCTGAATGAGGGGCACAATTTATGGGGGGAAGGACAGGGGTGAGAGGATTGAGAAGGAAGTGCTTGGAACAGTCAGATTCTAATGTAGAAAAGGTTTTGTAGAGCTATGTGTATGGGAGGCATAAGGTCTGGGCTGGAGCTATTTAGGTGATTTCACCCATTCTTCTCATGTTCCGTCTCCTTCCATGCAGTCCAAAGAGGAAGTAGCCTGGAAAATAAAATACCCCCTCCCACACACACCCTGTTAACCAAAGCTCTAAGGACACAAACTTGAACAATGCTGCTATCTTCCTAGAGTAGTCCTGTTCTTACACCCACAATTTATCTATTTATCCTCCATCTCTTCCTTGCACCCATCCATTCATCTGTCCTTACACATTTCTGTTCTTCTATTCATTCCACTTTCCGGCCATGCATTGACTATTTCATCCATTCTTTCAAACCTTCACCCTTCTTACCCTCCAACCCTCCTTTTCACCTTTCTAACCTTCCATCCTCATTCATCGATCCACGATTCCTTGTTAGCAATTCCATTCCACTCCCATATTGATCCATTCATGCACCCACAAAACCTTACTTCCGCTCTTCCATCTATTCTGCCTTTCATCTGTTTATCCATGCATTCATTCTTTTATCCTTTCACCATTTGATCCATTCATTCTTCCATCCCAGCATCCTTTCAGAATGTATCTACCCATGCTTGCCCCCTTCCTTCTATTGTTCTTTTTACCCTCCCTTCCTTTCAACTTTCCTTCTTCTGTTCCTTGTTTACTTCTGACCTTTTACATTTCCTTTCATTCACCATTTCTTCCTACATCACTTCTCATTTCAGTTTCTATCTGCTGTCTTTCTTTCTTTTCCCAGCTTATTTTTTTCTTCCTTGCTTTTCTTTCCCACACAATCTATTTATTGTTCTGTCGATTCCTTTTCATTGTTTTATAATGTTTTTTTCTTTGTCTCTTTCACTGAACTTAACTCGCTTAACAATCCTCAGCCCTCTCCTAGTGTTGGAACGGGAATGTCCCCTACATGGTAGTGTACAGGTGAACACCTTCCTGGAGTGACCCCAGCTGTACAGTATCTAGTATCCTGACATGGTAATTGTAACTGATCTTGAGATTCAAGGCCTGGCTGGGAGGTTTTGAGGAGTGCACCAAGCACTCTCTTTAGACGACTTGGGATTACTGTTCATGTCCTGGGGGAGATATATATATATATATATATATATATATATATATATATATATATATATATATATTTATATTTATTATATACTTTAAGCTATGAGAGCGTACAATTTTTCTGATTGATAATACTAAACAGACTTTTTTTGTTTAGGTACGAGTGTGCAACCACACTCGAGTAAAGTTCTGCTTGCATGTAATGCCAAGACCCTGCCATCCCCATTTACGTGTCATGCATCCTGTATGTATGGTGACAAGTTGCAGGACGTCATCGTTATTGTATCATTGCAGAGACCAGTGGGATCCATTTTGGATGCTCCAGTTAAGCAAGACGCCATATGGAAGAATGATATAGTGTATAGCTTGCATTTCAGAGTAGACTTTTAAGTGTGAGGGATAGATAAAGTGCTGCTTTAGAAATGCACCCCTTGTTAGAACGTGCTTATTGATCCTCCCTCCCTCAGCACTGCCATTAAGATGATGGTAGATTTGGGTAGTTAAGAAGGGGCCTCCCTTTTATTGTGCAGAGGAATTCTTAGAGGCAGGGCCTGCCCGTTTGTCTCTTTCCAGAGTGCTACTCCAGAAGGCTGATGACAGCCAGACTGCAGAGTACTCAGAAGACATTTTGCTTATGTTTTGGGTGCCTCAGTTTGGAGACTGCATCGTCACTACCTGCTGCCTTCAACAAAGACTTTGTCTGCTCTGCGGAAGGAGGTGGCCCTTTTAAAAGGGAATTGCTCCAAACTGGTTTCAAAATACCAAAAGCGGGATCAACATTCCGTCTAAAAAAAAAAAAAAGGACTATAAGAGTGGTACCTGAACTATCCCAATGATGGATCCTCCTCCTTGCAGATTCCTCACCTGTAGTACAACCCCAGGTGGCAGACTGGATCTGGAAACTTCAAAGCTAAAGGTCGCTAGTAGAGGGTGCTGGACTCTGTTGGCACCGGAAGCGATATGAGGTGACTCTTCCGAGGCCATATAGTGCCTGCCCAGGCACACTAATGTTAATTACCTTTTTTCCGCACCTTCAAACCTTATCCGGAGCTTCAACTCTGAGGAAAATCTTTTCCTCATAAATTTATATTATGCAGTACCGAAACAAAACATTTCCCTCCTAAGAAGTCTGGGTTCAAACCCTGCAGGGATTGTGAGGGACAAATGTTCATCACAGATCCTCATGCCATCTGCTTGTGGTGTTTAGGATCTGACCACGACACTAAGTCGTGTTCCTCATGCCTCACTGTGAACCCGATGGCTATTAGGCAACGCAAGGCCAAACTCTTTATGGCCCGGACAAAGGATGAACGACATCGCCTTAAACGATCTCATCACTCCCGCTCTCCATCGACGTCATCAGGTAAGAAGAGATTAAAACACAAGAAGGACAAGAAGCCTTCTAGAGGTGGGTCACCTCGTCGATCTCCATCTCCAACAGGACCCTCATCCTCGGAGCTGGAGCTCATCCTTATTCCCACAGAGGATCCTCTGCACAGCATGCTTCCCCCATGGAACCTGCTCCATGTCTACCTCCAATACCGATGCCGTAGTCTCCTTCGGCGCTGACCCCTGTGTTTCCCAACTTCACAGCAACGGGTGCCTATCCAGAAGCATTTCTCAACGCTATGTATGCAGTTTCTGCAAGAGCCTTGACACCATCCGTCACCACCTTGGGCCCAGTGGAGCAGCAATGTTTTCCACTCTTTATGCCCTTCAGAGCTATTTCTTCAGAGCGGACGCCATACTGCTTCAATCCTGCAGTTCGCTTTATGGTGTTGTGGACGGTGCCGATACCGTCTCCACCACCGCTGCCAACTCCACCAGCTCCTCCGGTCCTGGATGCAATGCCGCCATGTTGCAACTCGAAGTCGAGCCGCAAGTTCACTCGTCAAGAGGCTCACAGGTTTCTGGAAGAAGCAGCGTATAGAGTAGGTCTCCATGAACTTTTTGGGACTGACTCGGATCCAGTGAAGTATTTCTCTAAGGGCAACCTAATCCAAGCCTCTGTCATCTGTAAGCAGTTTGGACACCTCGCCTGAGCTCGCCATGGATTACCCCACTGGGCCACATATGCCAGAGGTTATCTCTCTACACAAAGTGATGCTAAAGGCTGTAAGATGTTGGAACTTAAATTGCCCACCACTGTATGTATGTATATGTAGAGTGTCCCGGTGCTAGAGCTAATGTAAGCACCAGTAGACAAAAAAAACCCTAATAAGCATAAGATGAGCCAAGTTTTCAGCCTCTTCTGAAAGACATCCTCCAAAGGAAACATCTAAAGGTTCAGCAAGAGCTGATTCCAGGATTTAGCTGCTAAAAACAAGAATGCTTTTCCTCCCCTTCCTCGTGCGCTTAATGCAAGGCACTACCAACAAAGCAGCGGAAGCCGATCTCAAAGTTCTAGAAGGGCATTAAGAGAGCAACCTCCCTGGAAGACATCCAAGGCTGGACTGAAACACTGCCCGATTTAAACAGGATCCACTTCTTAATAGGCAACCAATGCAGTGATTTTAGAAAGGGGTAGTTCCATATCTGACTAGGCCGTCTCAGGATGAGCCGGGCTGCAGCATTCTGTACCACCTGAAGACGTCCTATCAAGTCTTCAGGCACCCGTAAGTAGAGAGCGCTGAAATAATCCAACCTAAATGTAACCAACGCATAGATCACTGCCCTCCTGCAATGAACAGGAAGAAGCTGCAAAAATTTCTGAAGTGTGCGAAGCAACCCAAAGCACAAACACACCACCGCAGAAATCTGGGTATCGTATAGAGAGTTGATTTTCCAATGTAACTCGCAGGTTTTTTCCACAAGAGATGGAGAAGGTGGAGCCGGCAAAGCAGAAGGTAAAATAGCTTCCTACCAATTAACTGAGTGGGAGCCAAAAATAATAATTTCATTTTTTTGCGAATTGCATTTTAATTGGCTGCTCTGCATCTAATCAAACACTGAAAACATGCAATCCTTAAATGGCTTTTCTACCGAGGCGGAGTGCCTCAATAGTGAAAAGCAGGTGGGTATCATCCTCGTAGGAAACGATTTTACAGCCGAACGACTCCAATTAAGCCAACGGAGACATAAATACATTAAAAAGGGTGGGGTTCAAGGAAGATCTCTGAGGCACCCCTCGCTTCACTACTTTAACATCATAAGTAAAAGGCGCTACACATGCCGCTTCCCTCTGAAATCCAGGAATGGCTAACCACCCTCACCAAGCCACCCACCCCCAGGTTAGCGAGCCGTTGTAAACTAATCGAGTGACGGATGGTATAGAACGCAGCAGATAGAACGAGTAGAATCAGCGCTGCAGTTTTACCTTGATCCAGAGACATCTTCATATGATCAGATATTTCTAGTAGCACTGTCTCCGTACTGTGACGAAAATTAAATCCTGATTGACTAGGATGCATCAACTTGCCCTGCACTGAATAGTCTAAAAATTGGAAATTAACCAGTTTTTCCAACATTTTAGCAAATGCTGGCAAAAAAGAGATGGACCTATAGTTGCTAAAGATATTGGGATTTAAAGAGGGCTTCTTAAGAAGAGGGACCACCTTAGCAAATTTCCAAACAACAGGCATAACACTAGAAGATAGAGAGAGATTCAAGAATCTATTGATCATCGGATCGGATCAGTCACTTCCACTGCAGTAGCTAACACTGCAATATGGCAGGAGCCCAGCGGGGAGCCAGATCTGCAATTCAAAATGTCTCCGCAGATTGCTCCAGGGAAATAGCCTTAAACTGAGCACAGTTACTATAATTATAATGTGGCATCACAAGCGGCAGAGCATCCTTCTGAGTACAAAGAACCTTTTGAATATTAACAATCTTAGCCTCAAAAAAGTCTGCAAGCCCATTACACAATTTTTGAGAAAGAGCAAGCACTCTATAAGATCCCCTAAAATCGCCCTAAAAGATTTAGCGACCTGGAAAATTGCACGAGAGCTACTGGATGCAGCACTAATTTTTTCCTCAAAATAGTAGATCTTTGCCTGTTTGATGGAGTCGTGATAGATCCTCAGGGCAGATTTGTATCTAATTTTACTGTCCAAGGAAGAATCCCTGAGCCAAATTTTCTCTAATTGTGTACAAGCTGTCTTTTGGGCGGCCAAAGAGGAGGAGAGAAAAGGAGTGGATACCCCTCCCTTTCCCTCTTCGACTGCAGCAGACCCAAAGACTCAACATCCCTACCCAGCCAAGAAGTGACAGCCTCCACACTTGAGTCTACATCATTAGTTGGGAGTGGGGGGTGAGTAGTGGTTCGAGCTAAGAACTCCATCCAGTCAGTGGCCTGGGGCTTATTCTATGTACGGAAAAATGTGGGAGCCTCAGGGCTAGCCTGTTGGATGTGGCTATTGAACTTTCAGCTAAATGGACTTTGAAAATGGTCAGACCAGGGAATTTCTCCTGAGGACTAATCCTAAGAGAACAATTTGAGAAGGTCAAATCAATAATATGGCCTGCAGCATGGGTAGGGAAAATTACAAGCTGGGGTAGATTAAGAGACCCCATGGTTTCCGTTCAGGTAGCAACCATCTTGTCCAAAGGATCATCAAAATGAAGATTTTTAAAAAATATTTTTATTTTATTTAAGTTTTTCACAAGAAGTACATAAAAACAAACAGAAACCCATTGCAAGAGGTGACATAGGTCAAGAGATTCGCATTGCATAGTTCGCATCAATGCCCAGAGGTAGGCTAAAACGAGTAATATCATGATAGCCTGCTCATAATGAGAGAAGATAGAGGGAGGAGGAAGAAAATAAGCACCAGTAATATACATAGTACAATATATTAAATCTTGAAAGTAAACGCGAAGGAGACCGTCCCCTGAGGGTGGGTCCCTAGATTCGTCTGGACAAAGATTCCTCTGCAAGATTCTTCTACAAGACTCTTCTGCTGCTGGACACTGGATTCCGCTGTTGGACTTTGCTGGGACCCAAGACAAGACTGCATCTAGTAGGAGGGCTCCTACTGCTACTTTTTCACCGTACTTTGCAAAGACCCTGCAACCTCCATGGCCGTGCATCCTCCAGAGTCACAAGGACTCTGTGTGCACCAAGGACAGCAAGAAGGAATCTCCCTTGGAGTGAGGAAGTCACTCCCCTGCAACCGCAGGCACCTCAATGACGACAGGCTTGTAGATCTGCTGTCCCACGGACTCTCCAAGGCTCTGCAACACATGTGGTGGTTTTTTGGCTCTCTAGAAGTCTGACCTCTCTTTCGTGCACCTTGGAGCTGCTGGAACCGAGCCCCTGCGCACCGCATCTGTTTTTCCGTTGCCAAGGCTTGTTGACTCTCCAGGCCGGAGGTCTTCGAGCTCCAAGAAGCCCTAGCCTCAAGTATCACACGGCTGCAAAAGGGAAGTCCTGACTGCATCTCTTGTGACGTGGGCCTCCATCTTCGGTGTGCTGCTGAGGCCTCCCTGTGACTCCCTATGCCTGCTGCCAGAGTGCCCCTCTGGGGTTTTCATAGATTCCTGCTGGCTCTCCTGCTTGGTGAGGGCCGGCTTTAATTGCCTGTAGTGGGTAAGTTCTTTGGACCTTGCTGGTCCCCCATTTCTGCATTTCATCCTGCAACATGTCTGTTACATTTGCCAAGGCTTGTTGGTGGCCACTGACCCTCCTGCTATTCGTAGACCGGCATGGGACAGCTTGTGAACGGCTGCTGAGATCCTACAGCATTGACTGAACTCCTCATCCTACAGTGGAGTACCCCTGAGAAGGGCTGGCATTGTGCCCCTGCACCTCCTGGACAATTCAGGGTGGCTTGGACTCTCTCCTCTCTCCCTAGGTACATCTCATCTGGAATCCACGCCTGGGTTCCACCGACCTGGCTCACAGGTCACTGTAGCAGCTGAACAGCTGAGGTTCCTCATTGACTCCATCGGGTGGTTCCAACACCAGTTCACACCCATGCACCCGGGCTCCCTGGTGAAGTTATCCTGCTTCTCTGGGTATCCACAAATGGGGTTGCTCTCCAGCCTCCCTTGTCCAAACGGGTTTCCTCGAGTCCTCTGGGAATGGTCCTGAATCCTCATAAACCTAACCGCGAATTGACCATGTTAACCTATGGACACTGACCCGGGGTATCACCTCTGCACTTGGGCACCTAGGGAATCCTAGCAACTTACGTGTGGTAGTTCCCTGCTTCCCATGTCCTATGGACCCTTGGGTGGTTGTCTCGATTGGGCACCCTTTTCGCATTCCATTTTCTTAGTATATTGTTTGGCCCCTCCATAAGGGTCCATGTGTTGTATGTGCTTACTCACCTGTTTTATGTTATATTTGTTGTGTATTCATATCTCAGGATAGGAGATATACCAAAGTAGTTTAGTGATTGGTGTTATAATAAATATTACATTATTTTTTTAACACTGGCGTGGTTCCTTCCTGTGTGAACATCACTGACTGACTTATGTGGTAATTGCATCCGCTTTACACCGTCCAGGATAAGCCTCAGCTGCTCTTCGCAGCTAGCCCTTGAAAGCTTTGGTTATCGGGGACTACGTTCACTATCACTAAGGGTTGCCTGGACTCAGTGCAGGGTGCTTCACCAGTAGGTGTACACCATATACTGAGCCAGCCTCCTACACTCCCGATAGAGGGGAGGGGCTGGCCCGTCACCTGGCAAGACCTGATGGTCTTGGACTCGGGCTTACCCACTACGTCGCTACGGGGCCTCAGAGGCTCTGCCTGGTGGCGGTGCCCCGCCGCTAGTTCCGCCGACTCCCCAGTGCTCCAGGACTTCAAGGAATGCATCAGTCGGCAGCGCTTGCTGAGCTTGATGACCCCCAGGCCAATATATGCTTTTATGTGCGGGTCCTGTGGTGAGTCATGACGATAGCCGGATCATGAGCTCCGGATTTTCTCAGCTAAGCAGCCATTTCGGTCTATGCCGTGGCCACTCCCCATCAAAATGAAGTTTGAAGTCTTGCAGCAGATTAAAATTGACATAGAGCAATGAAGGTAGGGCCAGCGCCGAATCAAGCAATTTGATAAAATTTCCAGCATAGCCCAGCGGGCGATAAATCAATATGCTTGAGAAAGACGATTGCGCTGATATTAAAAGGCAAAATCCCAAACTCTGTCCTTCTAGAACCTCGGGTATCTCGAAGATGGTACACTTTAATGAATATTAAAAAGCAATAGCAACCTTCCCCCACCCCTCCACCCTTTTTGTGGGTTCTATCCAAAAGTATCAAGGAATAGCCTGCTAGAATCGCTAAGGCAATATCAGGAGCAGAGTTGTTGTTTAGCCAAGTCTCAGTCATAAATAGCACATTTAGATTAAGGCTAATTAACAATTCGAAGATATTCAAAGCATGTTTATGTAAGGAATGAACATTGATGAGCGGTGCAGATATTTCTCTCCACTGATCACACCTCACCCCTATTTCCCCATACGTAATCGAACAAGCCTCTGCTACTTGCCCAACTACTTACCAAAGAGGAGAACAGTATGACACAGGGAACAAGCCATTGTGTCAAGGCAGGCCTCTACCTCCAGCCTCACAGGGCAAGATAGAGGTGGCTTGAGTGCAGTTAACTCTTGCACCGAGTACTAGAGGCAAACCGATCTGGGCGTTGTGCCACGGGCAGCATGGCAGGTGCTGGCCAAGGTCCAGAAGCAGACAGGCGCAGACTGGTTTGTGTTTAGGGCGCCATCGGCGCACACGCATCCACACCACGGTGCTCCTTAAGTAGGGAAGAGCCATCTGTTTTGCCGAGCGACTACAGTGCTGCCTGTGCAAAATGGCCGCAGCAAGGAAAAATGGCCGCAGAGCAGGGGAGGCATTTCATAAATAGAAGAGACCCCCACTGTCCAAAAAAGAACAGTACCACTCTAATAAAATAAAAAAATAAAAACCAGCCGATTCCACTCAGTACAACTAAAATAACTCACAAATGCATTTTTTTTAAAGTACACGGGAAGATAAAAGTATGTAAAGGCAGACGTACCGCTAGAAAAGTGACTGCGCCGCGGTTCCCCTTAAGTATGGAGGAGTCCTATGTTGTGCCGGACAACTAGAGCACAGCCTACCCAAAATGGTACCTCTAGTCGACCACAGCAAGTAAAAATGCAGGGGAGCCAAACCAAAAATAGAAGAGCACCCCACGAGCCATGAGAGAACAGTACCACTCTAATAAAAAATTAAAAAATGCCCGATTCCACTCAGTACAACTAAAGCACACACACATTTTTTTTAAAGTACACAGGAAGATAAAAGTATGTAAAGGCACTCAGACCGCTACCACTGAAACTAAAAAGTGTCCTCACTGAGGTTCTTCTTCCTTCTGTGACCTCAGCTGAGCCACTTCTCCCTTTCAATGATGCTCTGTTGGACACAGTGCTGGCAGCATGGGAGAAATCTTCCTCATCACTGGCGGTAAATTGTCTAGTGGCCTGCTGTTATTGTTCTTCAATGGAGATCCAGCCTTCTTGTCCTCCCACCCCTCTCCTGAAAGACTGGTTATCTAAGCTTCCAGTTCAGGGGTGCAGTGCAGTTGTACCTTTTTCATTGTCTCTTCTGACAGGAAGTCAAAGCGCATGGAGACTTGGGGCAAGAAAATCTTTTCTGCAGGAAGCCAGGCCTTAAAGCCACTCAACGCTAATTGCCTGCTCATTTGCCACAACCATGCGTTATGGGACATGGCACGGAGGATTCTTCCTCATGTTCCTCTCTATATGAAAAAACATTTTCAAGAAGTGACTGCTGATGGCCAGAATGCTTCATGGCACATAATGAAGTCTGGATTGGATACAGCGAATGTGGTCGCCTAGGCAGTGGGCACCTCCATCTCAATGCGAAGTCATGCTGGGCTCAGGACATCAAATTTCGCTTCAGATGTCCGAGCTAATTTAATGGCTTTTCTATTCTACTGCCTTTGTTTCTTCTGGTACAAAGTCAACTCAGCACTGGAGGGATTTAAGACCAGCAAGGTCACTGCCAGATCCATAGGCCTGGAGCTTCCACCAGCGAAAGATTATAGAGCCTTTTGCCCTTTTCAAGGTTTTGGAAGAGGTTTCTCCTTTCGGCCCTGCAAGTACCGACCATCGCTCCTGAAACAGCACCAGAACCCACTTATCAGACAATAGCAAGGCTGTGGTAATGGGAAAGGCTAAGGATCTACCTTGCAACCCTCCTCCTCCAACCTCACGCACAGCCTGTGGGAGGAAGGATGTTTTATTTTCTACCGGCCTGGGAGGCCATCACTTCAGACTAGTGGGTCTTACAAATTGTAGAAAAGGGTTACTCCCTCCCCTTCCTACAGGTTTTGCCTCCCATTCCAACTCTCCCCTCATCCCCACCTCCTGACCATTTGGCCATTATGCAGCAAGAGGTGGCAGCTCTCTTTCTCCAAGGAGCAGTGGAGTTAGTGCCATAGAAGGAAAAGGGCCAGGGTTGTTACACATATTACTTCTCCTGGTGCCCAAAAGGGCGGCGGTCTGCGGCCTATCCTGACTCTCGGGAGCCTGAAATTCTTTCTCAAAAAGGAAAAGTTCAAGATGCTGACTCTAGCTCAAGTTCTACTTGCGTTGAAGAGTGGACAGTGTCCTTAGACCTGCAAGATGAGTACTTCCACATCCTTATGCTGCGGTCTCATCGGAAGTACTTGCAAATTATCATGAGTTCTATGCACTACCAATTTGCAGTACTACCCTTTGGTTTGACGCCGCCACCTCAATTCTTTACAAAGATGATGGCGGTGTTTGCAGCACTTCTCAGACGATCGAGCACTCCCATTTTTTCTGGACCTGGACGACTGCATCCTCAAAGCAAGTTCGCTGACGTTGGTGTTGCGGCAGCTACAGTCGCCAGCATCTCTTCTGGGCGACCCGGGCTTTTCGATCAGTGAGCCCAAATCTCACCTGTGGCCCTCCCAACAACTTCAGTTCATAGGGTTGGTAGTGGACACAAACCTTCTCTGCGCATTCCCACCTTCACAGAGAGTCCAAGACCTCATGGAAATGATTCTATTCTTCCAACTAGGCACAATAATTTAAGTTCTGAGAGCCCTGCAATTCCTAGGCCTGGTGACTTCTTGCATTCTCCTAGTCACGCACACTGGTACAAGAGGGCCCTGCAGTGGTACCTTTGCAGGCAGTGGCTTCAGTACTTGGGATATCTGTCAGACACCATTGTGATCTCCCCCAGCGCTGTGGCGGAAGTGTCTTGGTGTGGGGACGCGGCAAACCTGCCACACAGGATGGCCTTCGCTGCTCCCCTGGCCGTTGCTACGGTAGTGACTGATGTCTCCACTTTGGGGTGGGGAGCTCATTTCGAGGATCTGGAGATCAGGGGCTTCTGATCTCCAGAGGATCAAGTGCTTCACATCAACCTGCTAAAATTACGGGCGATTCGGCTGATGCTCAAGGCCTTCCTCCCCTCCATTGTCGGTCTATACAGATTTTGATGGACAGCACAACAGCAATGTGGTATGTCAACAAACAGGGGGGAGTAGGGTCTCAACTCCTTTGCTGGAAGCGTTGAGACTGTGGTCTTGGGCACACCACCAAGCGATATGGTGCTGAATGTCAGTGCCGATAGCCTGAGCCGTCGTCATCATGCCATTCACAAGTGGCTTCTGCCAGAGGTAGTCCAGGACATCATCGCCCAGTGGGGCACTCCTCAGGTGGACTTGTTCGCCTCCTTGGAAAATGTTCAGTGCCCGCAGTTCTGTGCTCCCCAATATCCTTGAAGAAAGCTTTGGGGAATGCATTTTAGTTGACGTGGAACTTTCAGCTGCATTACGCATGCCCTTAATTCCTCGAGTTCTGAGGAAGATTCGCCAACACTGGGTCCAAGTCATTCTCATAGCCCCGGATTAGCCGAGAAGGGTGTGGTACATAGACCTTCTGTGCTGCTCCACTTGTCCCCCACTTTGCCTTCCCTTCAGGCCAGACTTTCTCTCCCAGTCGGGGGGACTAGTTCTGCACCCCTATCTCTGAGATCTCCACCTACATGCTTGGAGATTGAGCGGGGACAACTAAGCTTCTTCATCTTATCTGTGCATACCCCCTCCACTAATTACATTTATCCTGCAGATGTGGCAACTTTATTCCATGGTGTGTGGACAATGGTGTGGACCCCATGCAGGCCAAGAAATTGCACGTGCTTCAATTTGCTCTTTCCCTGGCTCAAAGGATATGTGCCGTTACGCACTGTTAAGAGTAATTTAGCCTCCTTGTCTGTTTTCTTCTGTCTGCCGGATCAGCTATCCCTGTTTATGGCCCCTTTTTTTTCTCATGCGTTTGCTCAATGGCATGACCAACCTTTTTTCCTCCCACTCTCTTTGTGGTTCCCATACGGGACTAAAGTTTGGCTCTTAACTTTTTGACGGAGACTCTGTTCGAGCCCCTACACAGTTGTACCCTTTGTATGCTAACTCTCAAGACTGTGTTTTTGATTGCAGTAATGTCTGCTAGGAGGGTCAGTGAGTTACAAGCCCTTAGCTGTCGTTTCCAGATAAGTTGGTGTTATGAACCAAGGCTGGTTTCCGTCCTAAGGTAGTCACTTCCTTCCCTCTTGCCCAGTCCAGTACTCTTCCTACCTTTTACCCTCCCCTTCACCCCCCAAAGGAGGAGGAATAGTTGCAATCAGCTAGATCCTAGGCCAGTAGTCCGCTACTACCTAGACTGCACCAAGGTACACAGGTTGCATGAACAGCTCTTCATTGGCTGCTGTGGTGCCAAAAATGATAAGGCGGTTACAGAAAGGACTCTATCAAGATGGATCATCTTCTGCATTAAAACTTGCCACACCTTGGCCAAGAAAGAGCTGCCTGAGGGGATCTGCGTTTATTCCACCAGAGCCCAGTCTACCACTTCTGCTCTTGCGCGGGCTGTTCCAATTGCAGATATTTGTATGGCAGCGACTTGGGCCTTCCTACTCACAATACTGTCTTGATTCAGAGGTGCGTGAGATGGTCACTTCGCTAGGTCGGTTTTACACGACTTCCTGGTTTGATCATCCATCAACTTTCCCCCTAGGTAGGATATTGCTGTTGTAGCTTTTCTACAGGTGAGGAATCTGCAGGTAGGAGTATTCATCAGAAGAAAAAGTTACTTACCTGCGGTAGAGATCTTTTTGCTGTATACTCTCTCTGCCTGCAGATTCCGCACTAACCCGCCTGCCTCTCCGTTTGATGGATAATTTGTAGAGAAAGTTAATAAGATCCCATGCTGCGTTCATTTGGTACTTGAAAATTATCACCAGTGTCATTCTGCCCCTCTCACCTTCGGCTTGAAAAATATGGAGGGTCACTGACGTTGCAACAGGGCAGGTGCTATATGGCCTCTGTGACATCACACTTCTGGTGCCAACCATGTCGAGTTCCCTCATGGCGACCTTGTAGCTTTGAAGTTTCCGGATCCACTCTGACGCCTCAGGTTGTTCTACAGGTGAGGAATCAGGTACTCTATCATTGAGGTAGATTGAGTATCCACAAGAAAGATCATTACTTCAGGTAAGTAACTTTTTCTTGTACTTTCTTCATGACCAAGGAAGGGCGTCCTTGGCAGAGTACTGTAAGAACTGCTGAGATCCAGGGCTGGTATCCTTGACAGCCAGTCTTTAAGGGGTGGGGGGACATCACTAGAACTCTACACCAACTTTTTAGAGTTGCTGCGAGCCTACCAGGTGCCTTGGCTTGCTAAGATAGAGATGGAGTGTCTCACCTATATGGGAGATGACTGCCTGAGAAAGAGATGCCCAGTCACTACTCCTGGAGTTTTCTAATTAAATTTTATATGCTGCAAAGCTGAAAACCTGAGAACACAACCATTAGTACGAGCATGACATTGCAGCCCGTTGGCTGGAGCGTACTGCCTTCTGATGATTCAGTCGGGAACCAGCACTGTGGTAGGAGAACCTATGATGCCAATGGTGAGAGAGGCAGGCTGTTGCTCCTTGAGCGTTTGGGTGATACCACAAGGCCTTCATGATGCTTTGATGGAGCTACCAGGTTCCGTAACCTGCACTTGGAAAATGAGACAGGCCTGTGCCTCTGCTGTGAACCACTAGCAAGCCTGCTTGCAGTGCTGTTTGTGGGCCTTATGCTCCAGATTTCTGAATGCCTGATTCTTCAAGTAACCCAACCAAGTGAACTCAAACATTGACTGTGACTTTGCCGCTAAACTGAATGGGAATTTTTCTTCTTTACTCATTGGACTCCTCAGGGAATGTTTTAGAAGTTGAAATGACCTACAGGTTACAGAACCAGAATCTCTCCTAGTTATTCTGTGAAATTACAGTCCAGTAGCACTCGTAGTAGAACCCTGTGCCTAACTGACCTTTATTTGTATAGTAGTATGTTTTGGCATGTGTGGATGTCGTGCCATGCTGCTCTTTCATGATATCATGGAGCCTTGTATGATGGGGGATGGGGTGGAGGGGGGTTCCACAGAGTCAGCACTTTGACAGTTAGACCTGCGCACAGCTGCTTACAACATCTGCTCTTGGTGAAGTCATCTATGTTCTTCTACTATAGACTGCTTCCTCAATAAAGCCTCCTTTCAACCTATATTTTGTGAGGCTTCATTTCTGTTCACCAACAATATTCTGTTGCCTCAGTGTGTAATGTAAGTACTTCTCTTTTTACAAAGACCAGCACTGGGCTGAAAAGTGAATAATTGTATCTGTTGTTTGACTGATTTGTTCTGAGTCTCTGCCTTCTCACACTTCTCCTCTTTAGAAGCATTTAACTCATCACCATCAATACCCTGACAGTCAAGTGCGGAACGGATGTACTTAGCGCCCAGTTTGCATGGCCATACTTGGTCAGGCTGCATAACATCAGCAGTAAAGGCCTTAAAAACCTATTCATGAGGTCCAGTAACCCCTTCTTGTTCTGTTGCCACTGAATGCTTTCTGAGACCTGTTATTGGGTTAGAGCATTTTTATGAGTTTTTGTCTGCAGCGCTGCAAATGGAAGGGGTTAATATAAAATTAATGAATGTTTTGTTGAGACCCAGTTTACCAGGCTGATGGTTCTAGTGGCAGCTGTTAAAGTTGGGGGTTCACAATGCCACTGCAATCTGCTGACATCACATCTGACAGTCTAGAGCTGCAATGCCCTGAGCTAGGCACAATCAGTGTTCTGCTGTCCAAGATACACCAGGAATATAGAAGCATTAGCATTGAGATCAACAACACATACTTGTTCTAGCCACAGTCTGTGTGAGGCAGGAGGATTCTTTTACCTCCTAGAGCATCAGAACCTGAGGGAAAATCATCAGTACATTGGGGACAACTCAGTTTCTCATGTGAACATGGTTAAAGTTGCTTTTTTATTTCAGAAGCAGGTTGAGCTCCCAAATTGCCCTGGCAACACTATAACATTGAACAGTCGTTTCTCAATTTGTGGCTCTTTCATAGATTCATATGCTTGAATTATTCCCCGTCGTCGAAGTGGGAGTCCCACGGTACCATAATAAAACAGTGCACAACATTATCATAGGCTATAATGGCAATGAACAATCACTTTGATAGCCTAATCATATCCTTTTTTTAAAAAAAAGAACCAAACTCCAGCCAGTCAGGTGACAGCACCCTCTAGAACACTCCCAACAGAGGCTGAGTTCCTCAGAATTTCTATTGCACGTTGTGTGAAGGGAGTCTCCTGGTATTTTGCTCAGTTTTTCTTCAAACCAGTATTGGAAAACTTATCTACTGCTACCATCATGTCCGAGTCATCGAAGAAAGGGCTCTTCAGGCCCTGTACTACATGTTAGAAGAAAATACTTCATTCTGATGACCCACACAAGGACTGTATTCACTGCCTCTACCCCCTGCATAAGGCAAAAGACTGTAAAATATGTTTTGCAGCATGAATCTGGATTCCGATGCTGTGCATTATTCCACCATCTAGTGGTTGGGTCCAGAATTGTTGTATTTCTTTTTTTTTTTTTCTCTTTCTGTTGGTGGGCGTCGACGTACCACCATTTGGTGTCCACTTGTGACGTCGCCGTGCTTCCTCCGGAAGCTCCTACCTTTAGTCTCCATCTTTAGATTATTTTTTACGCTGTTGGGTCTGGATCGATATAGAAGGAGCTCCAAACTTTGGAGTGGAGAATCGACGAAAATAAAGATAAAAATCTACAGAAAAGCAAATCAAGGTACTGGACTTCGAATCAAGGTGCTGGAGGGCACCGTGAGGGGAAGGAACAACCTTATCGACGACCGGAGAAGAATGCACATGCAGGGGGCTCCCTGTGCGTGGTAATGGACAAAACACCTTTCAAGTTTTGCCAGAATTGCCATCATAAGTTCGCTATGAAGGACCAACATCCAGTCTGCAACCTCTGTTTACTGGTAAATCACTGAAGTGAAGATTGCAACGCGTGTTCAGCCTTCACCCCGAAAACCCTTAGGCTGAGGGAGAGGCAGCGAAGAGCCAACTACAACATCCAGGGACAGAGCGTAGCACCATTACTACAGGACCTGGGCCTCTCCAGTGAGGAGGAGGACAATGTCGCAGAAGGCAATCCTGAGATGGACATCCAAATTGTCGCGGTCGAAAAGAAGGTTTCGAGAGAGGTAAGAGAACCATCGTCCTCGAAGAAACTAGACGAGTCTCGAAAAACAGACTCATGGGCCTCCAAGGGAGCCTCGGCGTCGAAGCATTCAACGTCCGCAGCCGCATCCCCAGAAAAACATACTGTAGGATCCTTGGACAAGGACTCCGTAACGGCAAAGACCCTCGAAAGATCCAAGACGTCGAAAGACAGTCAAGGAAAGGACGCATCGACGTCACAACAAGAGGTTGAAATTCGAAAGACATGGCCCGCCGCTAGCCATCAAGACGCCTTCTACCGCGAACAGAAAGTCTGAAAATCTCGACACCGAAACACACGTGTCAGAGAGTGAGAACAAAAAGGAAAAGGCTTGAAGTGGAAATGGCGAGTATTTTACGGCGAAAGAAGGATTTCGACAAAAGCTTAAAACAATTCAAGATACCACCAAAGATCTCGACTGCAATTGAGAAAAACGTTGAGGATTTAGAGCCTCCCTTAACCCCTGAACCATTAGAGGAACAGGAAGAGGAGTTGTTTTTCGAGGAAGAAGAACAAGCTTACTTAGGATAAGAGACCCCTGAGGTCCAAGAGCTGCAATGGCAAGACCTCGACACATATTCCCCAGAAGAAACTGTTGACACCTATCCTTCAAGGCCTTCTATACCAGACGATATTAGTATGTACAACCAAGTCATTAAAAGAGCAGCAGATACGTATGGGGTACAACTCGAAGAAGAAAAACCTCAGTCATGTTTTTGCTAGAAACTCTGATGCCTACATAATCAAGGAACCAATTCCTTCCTATGCTACCAAGTGTGCTAGACCAGAGAAAGGAGGCATTTAAGGAGCCTGCCACATGCAGGGCATTCACGCCTAGAGGGGAGAAGAAATATAAACACTCCCCCAAGGATCCTAGTTACATCAAGGGAGTGGTGCCTGTAGATTCAATCATAACAGCCACGGCCAGGAAAAGGGCAAATGTACCAAGTACTACTGGGCCACCACCAGATAAGGCAAGCAAGAGGATGGACCTCATGGGCAGGAAGGTCTAGAGAAGTGCGGCGAACCAATGGCGCATCGCCAATTCCAATGCTTTGCTCAACTGACACACATATCAGCACTGGGAGGAGATAGGTGACCTATCAAAGCACCTACCAGAACAATTCCAGAAGAGAGCAAGCCACTTGGTAGAGGAGGGTAAGAACATAGCCAATACCTGTTTAAAATCAGCCCTAGATGCCGCAGAAATGTCAAGCACGCAGATGATCTGTATTACAGAAAGGAGACCTGTATGACTACGAATCTCAGGATTCAAGGCAGAGATGCAAAACAACATACTTAATGCACCTTTCAACAGGGAACAGCTCTTTGGAAGCATGGTGGACGACACCCTAAACCAATAAAGAAGGACAACGAAACAACAAGATCTATGGGGGTTCTACAATTCAGAGGTGGCACCATCACCCGACAACCTTGCAATAGACAGACCAACAAGCTTACCAAGGAGGGAACCAAGCACAACTGCAGGGACAGCAGCACGGTTGGCAGTACTAACAAGGAAGACAGTCCTTTTAAGGACGCCCCTGGGGAAGAGGCCTACCCCAAGGGAGGGGGGGGGCTACAAATAAATGACTGCACTCCGGACACAATACACACGCCGAGAACATCAGGGAGTGTACCCCCAAGGGGATCAAACACGCCAAGAGACAAACACTAACAGTTACTCCAACATTCTACACCAGTAGGAGGCACGCTAAAGAACTTCCTCCACAAATGGAGGGAGATCACTTCAGAGAAGTGGATACTAAACATAATACAGTACGGTTACTTCATAGAACTAATCAAATCACTTCTAAACAAAGGCCCAAAGAGGAAAGTACACTCCAAAGGAGAAACTACTCAACTTCTCAAAGAAGTACAAGAACTGTGGGCGAAGGAAGCCATAGAGCTTGTGCCACACAGAGAAATAAAGGAAATTACTCCACATACTTCTTAATACCAAAGATAGGCGGAACACTGCGTCCTATCTTAGATCTGAGGTTCCTCAACAAATTTATAAAGACACAAAGGTTCAAGATGACAACCCTGCAGGAGGTGATACCACAGCTCCAAAAAGGAGACTACTTGGCTACAATAGACTTAAGGGAACCATATCTGCACATTCCCATGAACAACAAGTACAAAAAACTCTTTAGGATTTGTGATCAACAAGACACACTACCAAGTCAAGGTGCTAGCATTCCGTTTAAAGTCAGCACCGGGGGGGCGTGGCCAAGATGGCGGCGAGATAAGACGTGGGTCCCTATCCCTCCGGCGCCGTTACTACTTAGCTTTGCATTATCGCCCTACCTGGCGCCCCATCTGACCCTGCAGACGGGTGAGCTGCATCGCGGAGCTGTCCTGGGCCTCGTTCCGTGATCTGTGCGATCTGCTCCGCCGCGGGATCCCTTCCGGCCCCGGCCTTGCTGCGGCCCGGCGGGTGAGGCGCGGCCGGGTGGAGAGCTGAGCACCGGTGTGAGCTGCGGTGCTGCCTGGGGCGACTTACCGAGAGCGCGTGGTGGGAACGTGCTTCCCCCGGCTGCATTGGATCCCCTGCTGCCCAGACGGGGACGGGGACGCGATCCGGAGGCGGCGCCATTTTGAGGCCTACAGCGAGACCTGCCCGGGCCGTGATGACTTGGTGGCCCAGAAGGTGAAATACTTGTGGAGCGGTGCTTGACCCGGGGCCTCCCAGCGCCCGACGAGTCCTGCTCTGGTGCGGTGGCTGAGGGCTACATCTTGTGCGGGGGAGGCGCTGCCCAGCTGAAACTACAGGTGAGGAGGCACGGGCCTAGGAAGGCGGCGTTCGAGTGGCCGGAGGGCTCGGTCCGCAGGTCGGCGGACGGAGGTGTGCCCTGATGGTCTCCGGAGGCTGGGAGCGGTGAAGGCGGAGTAGTGCGGGGCTGCGCTGCTGCCTGCCGGGTTTGTGACTGCCATTACGAGGAGTCTAGCATCTACCGGCATCGCAGTACCGCCGCCCACTGAGCGACTTGCCCCGCTGTGTGGCCCCATCCGGCCCCGGCCTTGCTGCGGCCCGGCGGGGAGAGGGCTCCTGGGGACAGAAAGAAGACTGTCGTGGCCGGCTGTGCCCCTCGGAGTGTCCGTAGGGGTGGTGTGCCTGCCGCCGCTGCTGTCTGGTCCCCCGCTGGCCTGGTTCCTGGCGCGGCCGCGTGGGCGGGGACCCGGAGGCGGACCCATATTGGAGTTAGTGGTGGGCCCTGCTGGCAATGCCTTGATTTGGTGCAGCGGAGAGAGACGGCGCCATCTGTGGAGGCAGAGCCATACGACGGAAACCGCAGGTGAGGAGCAGTGAGAGTGCAGGGTGTGTGAGCTCGGTCTGCAGATCGGCAGACGGAGTGGTGTCCTGCTTGCCCCCGGGGGCTAATGTTGGTGAATGTAGAGGCGGATTGCCTTACCACCTGTCAGTTGTTGGTGTGACTGAGCCTAGCCAGCAAATCAAGGCTGGGATTACTCTGGGCCTGCCCCCCTGAAGCGACAGTGACTGGCACTGCCTTGGCCCCGGCACTGTTATCTTCAATACCGCACTACGACTGTGCCAGTTTGCTGGGATGCGGTTGGAAATAGCGCTGCTCTGACGACCTCTGCTACCCTGCTCGGGTTTGAGAGGGGGCCTTCCGGACCGCCCTAGGAGCGCCTGCGGCCTATGAGAGAACTGAGATTGCAGCGTGGCTGGCGGCGAGGGCATCGGCGAAGTGTCTATAGGGTCCCCTGTCTTGCCGGAGCCACCTTCTAAGCTACACAGAGGGGAGAGAGGGCCCTCATACGCCTCAGCCCCTGGTGGACGCTGGCTCCCCCTGCTAACATGTGGACTTGATTACCTCACTGCACCCTCCTAACTCCCACACTCACCCTATACTGCCAGGCCTGGGCATATCAAGGAGAGCATTGGCAGGAGCTTCAGCGAGTGGGGAAGTAGCCCATACTGGTGCTAGGACACAATAAGGAACGCGCCTGAAACACTGCAGCGCCGCAGGCGGCTGGCCGCGGGTCGTTGCTGCGGCGGGAGGGGGCCGGTGGGAGTGGGTGCTCTGGCCCGCTCCCCCTGTGCGGTAGTGAAGGGCCCGGGCTTGACCTCGGGCGGTCACTTGACAGGCATACGGCCCCACGATGTCCTCCGCCAGGAGGAGAAGGGACAAATCCCTAAAGGACCTGCTCCGAAAGACCTCGGAGCATTCCACGGCGCAGACCACGACGGGAGCAGCGCTTATGGACGGGGAGGATGCTCCAGCAACAAAAGCTTTTATGGTGGAGCTCTTTTCCGCCATTAAAGAGGACATACAAGAGCTTCGCTCGCAGCTGTCTGCGGATCTCCGTGAGGTACGGCGAGACGTGGATGGCATTGGAGAGAGGGTGGCGACTTTAGAGGAGCATGACCTAAGTAGAGAAGACGATGTGCACCAGCTGCAGCAGGAGATGCTGCGTCTCCGGGACCAGAACATAGATCTGCAGGCCCACGCGGAGGACCTCGAGAATCGCTCTCGACGCAACAATATACGGATCCGAGCAGTCCCGTGGAAGGGTGAAGGTGACGACCTCCATGAATATGTCAATGCTCTGTTCCTGCAGATCCTGGAGGATGAGGAAACGCCAGAGGTCCAAATGGACCGTGTCCAACGAGTAGGGCTGCCGCGGGGTCCTAAGGCCCCTCCCCCTGACATCCTGGTCTGCGTCCATAATTTCCAGCTAAAGGAACGTATCCTTCGCAGAGCTAGAGACCTTAATCCAATACGATTCCGAGATCACTATCCAGTTCTCTATCAAGACTTAGCAGCTTCTACGTTAATGAAACGAAGAGACTTCAAACCTATCACCAACCATCTAAGAGAGCAACAGATTCCTTACTCCTGGGGTCACCCCTTCCGCCTTATCTTCAAGTACCAGGGCAAATTATTGCAGATACGCTCTCTAGAGGATGCATATGAGAAACTAGGCATAGAAAGGCCATCTGCTGGAACAATGGAGGAACATCCACTTCGCCGCGGGCGTAGGCGCTCCTCGGAGTGGCAGCGAGTGGGGAGGCCACTTCCGGGCGCTGCACCGGACATAACTACTAGCAAGCTCGAGAGGGAGGCAGCCCTCTCATCAGTTACGCGAGTGACTGACAACCCCACGACACCCTGAGGTTCTTAAATTGGCATCCACATGGGCAATCTAGTTGGCGCCGGAGGGAGGCGGCCCTTCGATGAAACGTAGTGCTCCTGCACCCTAGGCATCGGTGTGCTGAGCACGTTGATCCGCGGGGACTCTGGGCTCCGACCACGTCTTCCCCTGTATGATATGACTCAAATTGGGGGGGAAGCCATGTCCCCTGGAACATTTGAACTCTCTGACGGACTTGAGTCACCCTACTGGTTTTTACGGTTTTGCTATTTTGTTTCGTTCTTTCGTTTTTTCAGCAATTTGGGGGATTTGGGGTTTATGGGATTGTTTTTGGGGCTCCGCATCAGTTCATAGGCAGGAATGGCAGCTGCCCAGGCCGTGGGTCTTGGGGGATTCCGCATTTGCTCTCCGGCAGGTTTGGCAGGTGTTTAGCTTAAGCAGGGTGAAGTACGCGTGGCCAGGCGCAGGTAGGCTTAGGCTACTCAATGCCTCCCTTTTTTTCCTTGTTAGATTTGATGGGTAGAGATTTGAAAATTGTAAGCTTAAATGTCCGTGGATTGAACAACCCAGTCAAACGCGCTGCAATACTTTCTCTCTTAGAAAATGCTGAGGGGGATATCTGTTTACTGCAGGAAACTCACCTGTTGCCCAAAGACACTAAGCGAATGCGAGATAAACGCTTCCCTCTGTAGATGTGGTCCTCGGGGGCTGCTAAGAAAAATGGGGTGGCGATCCTCTTTAGTGCACGGTCACAATGCAAAGTCATTTCCACGGTAGCAGACATCAAGGGCAGGTTTTTAGCAGTCAGAGTTCAATGGGGAGACACGCACCTGACAATAGGGTCTTTATATGCCCCGAATGAACGGCAAGAACCCTTCCTACGACTAGCACTCTCTGAGGTTCTTGCCTCGCCAGATGCAGCACTCTTAGTGGGAGGCGACCTGAACGTGGTAATGGACTCCGCGGTGGACAGATCAGAGCAAAGATCGCATCAAACGGGGGCACTGTCTCAGGGAGGGAGGCAATGGTTATCTGACTGTGGGCTGAGCGATGTGTGGCGTACAATACATCCGAACACACGTGACTACACTTACTACTCTGCAGCTCACAAAACTTATGCACGATTAGATCACTTTTTAGCTTCCCCCGCGCTACGCTCTGCCTTGCACACAGCGGAGATCACTCCCCGTTCCCTTTCGGATCATTCCCTCATTTCAGTACAATTAACGTCTCATGGTACGCGTTCTTCACCGCCGGGCTGGCGTCTTCGCGACTCCCTTCTACATTCCGAGGAGGTTACTGCTAGAATCCGGAGCACTATTGTACACTACCTCGCCGACAATGATCTCCTGGGCACTCCTCTTGCGGCGATTTCGGAAGCTTTGAAGCTAGTGGTGCGGGGCGAATTTATTGCGATTGCCGCATCCTTTGCGCGTCTACGCAAAGAAAAGCGTGCAGAGAAGGAGGTGGGAGAATTAGAAGCAGTTCACAAGAGGACTGGAGACCCCAGAGTTTGGAGGGAATTGGAAACACGGCGGCGTATGCTAAAACACCTAGATTTAGACAGGGCAGAATATGCCCTCCTGAGACTGCGACATAAATTCTATCTCAGTGGGGACAAGGGGGGAAAAATGTTGGCACACAGATTGCGAGCGCACACACAGATGACCGCGATTCAAGCGATTCGAGATCATGACGCGGTGGAGAATACCACAAACACCCTCATTGTTGACACCTTTCGCCAGTTCTACCAACGCCTTTATACTAAGGGGTCCACTAATTCACATAACATAAAGGAATACTTGAACTCCTGCGATATTACTCCTCTGTTTAAATCATCTGCTGACACATTGGACTCGGTTATTCGAATAGAGGAAGTCATCTCGGCGATTGCACGTTTAAAACTGGCCAAATCCCCGGGCCCAGATGGCTTTTCCGCACTGTTTTATAAAACATTCTGCGTGGAGCTGGCTCCCCTTTTAACAAGGCTTTTTAACTCTTTCCTTGAAACCAAGGAAGTGACACCCACTATGTCGGAAGCGGCCATTTCTGTCATCCTTAAACCGGGAAAGGATCCTAAGGAGTGCGGGTCATACCGGCCCATTTCCCTCCTTAACGTCGACGCAAAGCTATTCGCGAGTATATTGGCAGCGCGTCTCGGTCCCTTGATGGATGGCCTGATTGACCCGGACCAATCGGTTTTATCCCGACGCGGCAAGGAGGGGACAACACCAAACGGCTCCTCCATCTCCTAGACTACATTCACCGGTCCCGTAATCAGGCCTTCTTCCTCTCCATTGATGCGGAGAAGGCCTTCGACCGAGTCGACTGGAACTATCTGTTTGAAGTCTTACGGGCTTTCGGATTCGGCGATAACTTTGTCCGGTGGGTACAGTGCCTATATGCCTCCCCCAAGGCTGCAGTGCGAGTGAACGGGTGTAAATCGACCCTGTTCCCCATTGCCAGGGGCACGCGGCAGGGATGTCCCCTGTCTCTGCTGTTATTTGCGCTCTACATGGAGCCTTTTGCCCAACGTATACGATTTAATCCCGACGTGGTGGGTATCAAATTTGGCGCTGACACACATAAGATCAGAATGTACGCTGACGATGTTATCCTCACACTCCTGCAGCCCCAGTCGACCCTAAGACATCTGTCGAGAGAGCTCCGCGCTTTTGGAGAGGTGACGGGATTCAAAGTAAATTTCTCTAAATCGCAAATTCTTAATGTCTCGATCCCTGAAGCTGAGATCCAGGACCTACAGCAGGATTTCACCTTCCACTGGGCCCCCAAAGACATAACGTATCTGGGTGTTCGTCTGACCTCATCCATTACCAAAACCACGGCCCTTAACTACAAGTTATTGCTGGAACAAACGACCAAGGCATTGTCTGCCTGGTCCCGTCTTAACCTGGCATGGTACGGGAGATTAGCGGCAGTGAAAATGACGGTGCTCCCACGCATCCTAAATGTATTTCAAATGCTTGCGGTAACCCCCCCTCCGGGCACCCTTCGAAAATTGCAAGGGCTTCTAAACAAATTTCTATGGGATAATAAAAAACCGCGACTTGCGCTATCCCTAGTAACCTCTCCGAAAGCTAGCGGCGGACTCGGCTTCCCTCTGGTGAGTGCATACTATCAGGCATCCTGCCTTCGCTATATTACGGAATGGAACAGGCCCTTGTCCAGTAAGCCCTGGAACTTTATGGACCAAACTGTGGCTGGATGTAATATCTGGTGTGAGTTGTGGCTCCCGCGTAAACACAGGGCTTGGGGCCTATACTCCTCTCCGGTTACATCGCCGACACTTAAGGTGTGGGATCAGTTGGCGCGCCAGAGGGGGTGGACCACGTTCCCCTCCCCTATGACTCCTATTGTGGATAATCCTGATTTCCCACCAGGTTGTGCGTCGCCAGTCTTTCACCGATGGAGGGAGGAAGGTTGTAAACGGGTGGGTTCGCTCTTTGACCTGGACGGCTTGATTCCCTTTCCCCAATTGCGCAAAGAGCACTACGATCTACCAGAATCAGATGCTTTCCACTACTCACAGCTTGCACACTGGGTGACGCAGCCCTCGCACTTCGCACACATGTCCCGCCCCTTGACGACATTTGAAAAGTGGCTGGTCTATAAGAAGGATGACCGTAAACTCATTTCTGAACTCTACGCTATGATCATTGCACGTCCCCAGTCACAACGCACAAAAGCACAGGTTCGATGGGAGACTGAATTAGGGCGTCCCCTAACACAGAAAGAATGGGAACACATCTTTTACCGGGCGCATCACACTGCTTCCAACTCCGCGGGGGCGGAATCTGCGTATAAAGTGGTTACTTATTGGTATTATACCCCAGAGCGCATCAAAACATGGGATAGAACTAAGTCAGACCTCTGCTGGCGGGGGTGTGGTCTTACTGGCTCCCTGGTGCATTTGCTGTGGCATTGCCTGAAACTGGTGCGGTACTGGGCAGCAATCCTCGATGACCTTGATGCAGCGTTTCAGATTACACTTCCGAGAATGCCTGAGCACACACTACTGGGACTTCCCCACACTGGGTCCTTCCCTTTGCGATCACTGAGGGGTAAGCAAATAGCCTTGGCTTTGCTGGCAGCACGGCAGGTGCTGTTGGCGCAGTGGGGGTCCACATCAACGCCGGATCCTAGAGATTGGATCCAGAGGCTTTGGCATCTCTTAGCAATGGAGCGTCTTTCGCTCTGTGTAGATGGGAAAGGATCGGAGTATGCCGAAATATGGGCCCCATTCTTGCAGCTCCTTACCAAAGACACGAGGGAGGTGACATGCCCTAAATATCTACAAATATTACAGCTCATTCCACTGACGCCGCCAGGTGCCTCTGATAAGTAGTGCGAAGGATACTAGCCAGGGATTGATAGTTAGGAGGAGGAAGAACACCTGAACTGATGCGGAGGGGGGGGGATAGGGGGGCTAGGGCGGAGGGAGGTAGGGTTGTTTGTCTTTTCCTTTTGGTTACAATTTGTTCTCTAAAAGTGGTATCTCAGACAAGTGCCCTATCATCGTGCTAAAGACTGCATATTATCGCGGGGTCGCCCCCCGGGGTGTAGACCTAAACGCTGTGTACTGTCTTTAAGAGTATGCTCTGCCGGCGTCCTGATGTAGGCAGCTAAGCTGTGTAATATGGCTCTTCTACCACGTAATAAAATGATTGATTCCTAAAGTCAGCACCAAGGGTATTCACAAAGTGCCTAGCAGCGGTGCCGCATACCTAAGAAGGCAGGTAATCTATGTATACTCTTACTTAGACGACTGGCTAGTAAGGGCAATCTTTTACATAGCCTGTAAGCAGCAAATGCATCATGTAATAGAGACTCTATATTAGCTCGGTTTCTCCATACACTGGGAGAAATCTTCCCCAGAGCCAGAACAGGAGAAGGTGTTCTTGGGGGCGAAGATAAATTCAGTCTGGGAGAAAGTGTTCCAAAGCGACAAATGAACAACAGCCCAACTGAAGGAAACACAGCTATACCGGAAGAGGCAAGCTCTGACAGTGAGGACAGTAGAGAAGCTGCTGGGGATGATGGCTTCATGCATTCACTTAATCCCCAACATTCAGCTACACATGAGACCGTTCCAAGAATGGCTTCAAGCACAATGATCACAAGCAACAGGGAGTTGGGAAGATCTAGTGGTTGTCACGCAAAGGATACAGGAAGAGAGCATGGTGGAACAAGACAAACATATCACAAGAGAGACCTTTTACACTGGTTTAACAAATAGATATCCCTCTTCGAACCAAGAAGGTCCCTAGTAACTGAAAGAGAGAGAAAAGGGGAAGAAACAACCAATGATAAAGGAAGGGGTTTTCTACAGTGAAGAAGAACACCTGACAGAGTCTACACCTTGCAGATTTAATAATCCCCCTTGGTTGAATGGTGGAAAGGGAGGAAGACCCTTTTGTTATCATAGCCCTCACTCACTCTAATAGTGACATGCTTCTTCATCAGACTCACCCTGACTCATAAAGGTCAGGGTGGGCTCGACCGTATTTCAGGGAGCACTCATGAAGATATTTTGTATGGGGGCGTAACGTTAAGATAAAATTCCTTTCCCGCTCCTAAAGTATCCTTTATTGGTGGAGAGGGAGGGAAGGTTAAAAACTGACTATGGTAGGGTGGGAGGATATGATGGTCCTATGACTCTAACTGAACACCATGTTTCAGCCCTAAATGCTGGCCTATTTAATAGTACCAGGCTTTCGTCAGGGTGGGACGCGCAGAGGTCACTTACCCCAAAGACGTGAATGCGAAGTGGTCATGCAATTAACATGTATCACACTAGTACATATATTATTATTCAAGGGACAAGTCTAGTACCTGCCACTGTTCTTTTTGAGGAATTACCTAAAAGGAAAAAGATACGAACATACACATAAATAACAATTTTGTGACTTATATGTGGTCAAGCCAGAAGCTGCTTGTCACAAAGAAGCTTCACTGTTGTTGTTCCCCCGGGCAATATGCCATGAGAGAGACTGGTATCATATGAGGAGCACCAGAGAGTGATTGTGTCTGGTGTTCACGAAATTGAGATAATACCAGAGAGAGACATCCACGGAATTGTCGCTCAGCCATATATTTTATGGGTAGAACATGCAAACAAGTTTAATTTAATTTGTGCCATATGCAATAAATTATGCTTCTCAGTGTCACATACACATGAACAGTGTTACCTGTTCTGTAGTTATCTAAAGTGAGTAAAAGTAAAAATGGCGGTGTGGTTCAGGCACTCACCCCGGATACGACAGGGCGTCTGCTCCATATGGGGGGCTTGGAGGGGGAGGCCTTGTAGTCACACTCTAGGAGTAAAGAAAAAGGAGAAACAGAGAAGACAAGCTGGCAGCGTTCGTTAATGTAATTAATTTCGGAGGCTGCGGGAGGTAGTCTCCATGGATTATAGTTGTTTGCCAGGCGTCTAAATCTAAAAAAGGGGCATCACTTACTGCGTTAAAGGTCTATCCCTGTAGGAGACCTACTGTGCTCTGCTCTCCTGCTTGTCTGGGGAGGGAATGAGTCGCCGTTGTTAAAATACTTCACTCATAAGCGCGAGCTGGTTGCGTGGGCCCGGGCGCCCTGCCTCTGTGGCTCACCTGTGTCGCGCTGTGATTGGGTGAGCGGAGGGGGCTCAGCGCTGTGTCGGGCACCACCTGATCGGGCGCACGTAGGATGCAGGAAGTGTGATTATCCTGGTTGCTCTGGTATCTAAAGGGAGGGGCTCCCCTCTCAACCGGACTGAGACACGGTGAGCGCGGTCTGTACGAGCAATAAAGTTTTTGTCAATTCATGAGACAATTTATTTCCAAGAGGCTTGTGTGATAAAATAAGTATAAGAAAGATCATTACAGGCCTCCATTGGGATGATGTGGTAGAGGTCGATCGGTGTGGTTGGGGAATAAACTTGAAGCTGCCCTATTTCTATTGTAGGTTCTTCTCATGACATAAGACATAGTTTAGGACCCGTATGAGTTGGGGAAGGATGCCACTAGGCAAGCAAACTGGGGGGAGCTATTTAGACACCTTTAAAGTCGCCGTATTTCCTTAGAGGGTTCTTCCCATGTCATTAGACATAGTTTATCACCCGCATGAGATGGGGAAGGTATTTATGCACCTTTAAAGTGACATGTAGTATGATGGCATGTCGTTATGCGATCATCGTAAATTGCGAGCGGATGTGGGTATCCAGAAGAGTTCCCGTTTTGGGAATGTATATGTAGATATATAGATGTAAGCATATCTATTGCTGGAAAAGAGGGGCCGGACAATCCTCTTTTTAGTTTGTTTAGCTGGTTCCACGGAATGTCGTCGTTAAGACTTGTTTTGTATGTCTGTAAACTGTACTCCTATTTTTGTTCTGTAAGTAGGAGCATTTGTTGGACTCTGTTATGTGCAGCTGTTTTCTCTATAATTGTCCATTTTAGGTCGTCCTCAGTGTGATTTGATTCCAAAAAGTGGTTCTTGAGTTTGGTCATGGTCTTTTTACAGCGGATAGTGCTTCTATGTTCGTTGATCCTGGTTTTTATTTTTGTGGTGGTGCCTATGTATTTGAGATCACATGGGCAGGTGATTATGTATATGATGTTTGTACTGTTGCAATTTGTGTGGGTTCTTTTATCCCACGGTGTTCTGAGTCCTAAATCAATGCTGGTTGTATGTGTTGTGAAGGGACATACGGTGTTTCTGCCACATGGGAAATGACCCATTACCTGTGGAAGGTCCCAAAGGGTGGCTTGTCTGTTCGTTGTTGTGCTGGTGGTATTGCTGTGGACCAGTCTATCTCGTATGCTGTTGTTTCTTTTGAAGGAAAATAGGGGTTTCTCAAACTCTAGCTTGTTGTACGTGAGTAGCCGCCAATGTTTGTTAATGGTTTTCTTGATTCGGTTTGACCCGGAGTTGTATGTTGTGACACACATGAGTTTTTGGGTTTCAGGTTTGTTGATTTTTTCAAGATAACTTTCTCTGGGGATGTTTCGTACTCTCTTCTTGGCTTTGTTCACTATTTGTGTAAGGTACATCCGGTCTTGGAGTTTCTTAGTTATTTTATCTGCCTCTTTTTTGTAGTCTTCTGTTTTTGAGCAATTACGCTTGATGCGCATAAATTGTCCTACTGGTAAGTTTTCTCTAAGGGCTCTAGGGTGTGCACTCTCAAAGTGGAGAAGATTGTTGCGGTCAGTCGGTTTTGTCTATAGTGAGGTGCCAAGTCTTTCCTCTTCAGCGGTGATATTCACATCTAAAAAAAGACACCTGTTGATTGCCTCGGACCCCTGTCCGTGATATATATACGATTGAGGACTGCATAACCGAGATGCTGCTGGGCGCTGCATTGGGCTGCCGGGGAACGTTGGGCTGCCTTGGGGCTACAGTGGTGCCGGGGGCCCCCGCTTGCCTGGCAGGGGGTGATACCCGGAAGAAGCTGACGGATTTGCGACTAATAGTCACACAAGGTAAATGACTGGGTGCAGCCTCTGAGACTATCCGTGGATCATGTGACGTCTGTTGTGGGACCCTGGTGTATGTCGTGGCTCGCCTATGCCCTGTTGTGGCAACTGGGGGGTTTCTCCACGTGCCTGCCCCTGGGGTTGCTCAATGTTATAGCTGAGTAGTGGGAACGGGGACACGGCCCGTTGTAGTGGACTTGTGCTCGGCCTTATCAGGGCAGTGAAGCAATAGGTGCCCCCCTCCCATTGGGGAATTCCATTCCTGTAGTGTGAAATTATAACTATTCATCATGACAAAAGATAAAGCAACCGACGGGACCACCAAACAAAGCACAATGGTCAAGTTCACCGGGGCCGTTGCTAAACCCACAGGATCCGAGGGGGACCCCATTGTCCCACCAGATAATACCGGCTCAGATAGGCTCAGTCGGCTCGGAGGTGTCATTGTTGCGCCAAGATCTTAGGGGGGCCATCGAGCGCATTACGGAGGCGAGGACGTGGGTCTCAGGTGTGGAGGATGCTGTCTTCACTCTACAAACTAAGGTCTCATCTCTGGATAAACTTACCAAGGGCCTCGCTACACTAGTTGAAGATACGGCAGCAAGAGCACGCAGAAACAACCTCCGATTCATGGGGTTCCCGGAGAACTACGAGGGTAAGGACGTCGAGAAATTCCTATCAGAGAGGCCGACTTCATGGATGCCAGGGGAGGCCTTGTCCCCATGCTTTATCATAGAACGAGCAAACCGGTATCTGTTGCAGCGTCCACCTCCTGGGGCACGGCCACGACCCATGATAGCGCCCATCCTCAATTATCATGACAGAGACTTAATCCTGAAGCACACAAGGATGAAAGGGGATCTTTTCTATGACTCTCATAGAATCATGATATTTCCGGACTCTAAGAGAACGGTCATACAACAGCGCCAGTCGTTTCAAGCTGCCAAGGTTTCCCGCCCAACTTCGCGTCGTATATAATTCACGTACTCTCTTTTTCGACACGCCGGAGGCTGTCTTCAACTGGACAGACTAACAGATACGACTTAAGTCCCCCTTGGCATGACTCGGATTCATCCTCTGACTCACATCGCCGACAAATACAGCAGCAGGGCAGATAGCGGCATCAGTCCAGGTCCACGTGGCGATCCAAGACAAAAGGGGGTGATCAAGAGGACACGTCTACCGAGAGCGCCTCTGCACAGCCAAAATGAACATATATTTAAATCTAATAACAATGTACTGATATATATGTATCAGGCTTAACCAGCCACATGTCAATTACTCACAGGCTGGGCCACCTATCACCCCCCCCCCCTATCTTTTTGTAAAGTTGCCACTATGGCCTATGGGTGTATGGGGATCCATTGGAGGAACACGTCTCCGGCCCCCCGTTAGGGCCATCGTGGCATCTCATCCACGGCAGATGCTTCAAGTTCTATGAGGTATTGGGGTGGGGGTCGGGGTTGGGATGGGGTGGGGGGAAGTCTGTGTTATGTTCTTTTTACTCAATGCCGTGGAAAGTATAACATTAGATAGATATTCTTCTGTGCAATTTCATACAACACACCAGCTAATGCAGGTCAATGTCGTTGCCAGCAGTTGAGACCCCACAGGGACTGCTACGTATCATGAGCTGGAATGTTAGGGGCGTACTTGATAAAGTTAAGCGGGGTGCAGTACTTCGCACCGTGACTTAGAGCTGACATAGTAATGCTACAAGAGACACATCTCATGGGCACGAAGACACCATGCCTAGCCCGTTACGTCTATGATCAAGTATATCATGCTGGATTTACTCAGGGCTCTAGGGGCGTGGCCATATTAACACATCGTAGAGTTCCATTCATACATACCAGCCAATGGGCTGACATACACGGGAGATGTATTATTGTCCATGGGTCTATCAATGGTGTACACATAGTCATGGGCAGCATATATGCGCCCCCACCCCCCTTATCTCAAACATTTATAGATTGTTTTATCGATGTGTGGACTCTCCTTCCCGAATGTCTTGTAATTATGGGTGGGGATTGGAACGATGTAATGTATGCTCTCACCGATAGGGGGCGACCACCCGGGGTTAGGGAGAATTTCAGGGACTCCAAACTACTCTCCCTTGTGAACATGTTGGGCTTGGTGAACACATGGAGGATGCTACATCCCTATGATAAGGGCCCAGCCATGCACAACACTTCCTCTCGACTAGACTATCTATTCATACCGGGGAATCATGTCCAGATAATAACCGAGGCAATAATCCTAGTCCGTGGCTTATGTGACCATTCCCCAATTACACTAACGTTCGCACTCGACTCACATAGACGCCCATTTAGATGGAGAATATCCCCATGGCATCTACAAAATCGGAAATATAGAGACCACATTAATAAAGCTGTGGTAGAATACTTTATGCATAATGTAGATACTGCCCCCTCAGCAGAGATACTCTGGGAAGCCCTGAAGCCCACTATACGTGGGGTGGGCATAAGCTACACTGCGGTGGAGCGGAAGCACTGGGCATGTGAGCTTGTTCAACTAGAGGCCCAAATCATGACACCAGAAAGACGTTGCCACAAGCGTGATCCCTCTACGGCATGTGGGAACCTACAACTTGCTCAACAACAATACCAGAGTATATTAATGGAAGAAGCCAAACGAGCCTGGTTGGCATCCCAAAGCTGAATACATCAGTGGGGTGACAAATCTAGCAAATTATTATATTGATTATGTAAACAGACGACATTATCTACACCCCTTCCCCCATACAGGACGCTCAGGGCACGACCCTTACAGACCCAACTGACATCGCTAGCAGCTTTGCGCAATTCTACAGTGACCTGTATCGACCTAGGGAGGTGATACATATCTCACTGATTGAGAAATTATTTGACGATATCCCACCACGTACCATCCCAGAAGGTGTCAGATTTCCTCGATACACCCATCACACTTGAGGAGGTCACCACTGCCGTGTCCGAGCTACGGACGGGCAAAGCCCCTAGTCCTAATGGTTACCCTAGCGAGTTCTACAAAGCATTCATATCCCACTTAGGCCCCCATCTCCTTAATACAATTCAGGAATTGATAGAGAAGAGACAGCTCCCATCTGTCTGGCGGCATGCAGAAATTGTGGTCTTTCCCAAACCGGGTAGTCCACCAGAACAACACTCCTCATATCGCTCAAAATCCCTCTTAAACACAGAGGCCAAAATACTTGCAAAAATGTTAGCGAATAGGTTATTACCGTATATATCCGATATTGTTCATCTAGATCAAGCCGGCTTTATGCCCCATCGTTCCACCCGCCACAACATTCGGAGAGCACATAATGCGATCGCAGCCGTAGATCGGTGAAACAGACCAGCAGCATTACTGTTAATAGATATGGACAAAGCCTTTGATTCCATCAGTTGGATATATCTATTTACACCCCCACAAAGCTACAATTTCGGCCCACGGTTTATAAAAATACATCAAACTCCTATACACTGACCTGACCGCTTCAATTCGCTTCGCTAATTGCGTATCAGCCCCCTTTTCAGTGGGACGGGAAACACAACAGGGATGCCCTCTATCTCCCCTTCTCTTCGCGCTGGCCATTGAGCCACTGGCCATATGGGACCGGAAAGACGCTCTAATTCGGGGATTTGAATGGACGATGGACATTTCTGACCGCATCGCACTCTATGCAGATGACATACTTTTCTTTCTTACGTATCCAAGTGAAACCGGCCCCAGAAAATTGCAGATTATGAGGATCTTCGGCGAGACATCCGGCTTATATCTGAACCCCCGAAAATCTACTATATGGCTGCTACGGGGCCCCCCGGGACATAACAAAAGGGCTGATAGTCTTCAACTGGCAGAGGAGGGTATATATATATCTAGGTTTTTTTCTGTCCGAGTCTCCTCAGATGTCATGGGATAAGAACCTGGGCGTCACTACTGAAAAAGTGCAATCCAATATCAAGCTCTGGCCGGGACTACCCATTTCTTTATATGGGAGATGTGCCATTTTCAAAATGGTTTCTGTACTGCAACTGCTCTATCACCTACAGAACCACCCATATCCGATTCAATCTTCCTGGTTTAAACTCATTAATGCCATGTTAGGGCAGTTCTTGTTTGGGGGGGTGTATCCCGGGTTGCGCTACGTACATGTTTTCAATCCACGTATTATGGCGGTATCGCAGCCGCAGATATGCTGGCCTACTATACAGCCTCACATCTTCAAGTGATTAATGATTTGGCACTATGGATCTAGCGACGACCTTGCATACGCAATCCAGTGGTGGATATTAAATGACCAGACACTTACATCCCATTTATATAGTAACTCAAATCACTGCTCATTATTACCCGCCACTAGAGTGGTTATTCTGTCCTGGCGACAATCCCTACGACGAATGGGGTGGTAGGGTTGCATTACCAGTGAGACACCGCTCTGGCATAACCAATTGTTATCTCACCTGACTGGGCTCCAGGGGTTCCGAGAATGGGACCACATAGGCATCTCAGCCATTGGTGATGTAATTCAGGGCACTGTCCTCAAATCATTCGAGGCCCTTAAGGACAAATTCTCTCTACATAGCTCCCAATTCTACAAATATTTGCAGTTTTGCCATGCCATTACACCTCATATTGATAAAGTCGAATCATTTCCAGAATTTAACCTATTAGAGGGCAAACTCCTCATGGGGGATCTGGGAGAGCATAAGATATCCAAGATATATCAATCTTTAATAACCCACAGTGCCACTACTCTTGAGAAACTCAAAGAGGCCTGGCAAATGGACATTGACCCTTTAGACACTGATGATTGGACTGAAGCTCTAGAGTCTCCCCGAGGCGCCGCCATATCCTCCCGACTAAGACTTATTCAGTTTAAGTACTTACACTGGGCTTATTATACGCGCTATAGATTGTGGCGGACGGGCCTAATTGAATCCCCTATATGCCTACGCTGTCAAAATGATGAAGGGTCTTTTATACATACAGTTTGGGCATGTACGGCTCTGGATAGATTCTGGACCGGAGTGCAGGCATGCCTGACTGAAGTCCTCGGATGGGAATTACCTAGATTGACACTGCTACACATAACAGATAAAATAGGTGGCAATAAATATAAGCAACATCTCCTCTTGCTAGGCCTTACCATTGCCAAACGTGATATCGCCAGACAATGGAAACAAGATACACCCCCTACTATTAGGGCATGGAAAAATTGTATAGATTTTTGTATGGGTTTGAAGATTCAGATCTTCCAAGCCTGTGGATGCCCACAGAAACATCCTAAAATTTGGCAAAGATGGGCAGATTACCGTTGGCTGGTCCTGCTGAGACCGGCAATGACGACAGATATTATTGACTCCGAAATTAGGTCCTATGAAGCACAGAAATTACATACACCCTGAAGGAAGACCGAGTGTTATTATGATGTATATCTATCTACCACATAAATAACTGATTCATATGATTGCATTGGAACTATTTTGTTGTAAAGTTATGTTTGTATTAACCATAAGATTTGTTTATACATGTATACATTTCCAAAATAATGATGTAGCAGGATAAATGTTTCAGCATTTGAATGTATGCCAATAAAATCTGTACAAAAAAAAAAAGACACCTGTTTGTTGTTGTGTGTCATGCTGAACTTCAGGAAGGGGTTCCTGTTGTTGAGCCAATTACTAAAGGAATCGATAGTGGTGTTATGTTGCCATATTACTAGAATGTCGTCGATGTATCTGAGCCATAGACGTATCTGGTTTGCGTAAGGGTTGTTTGCCCATATGTTGTCGTCCTCAAACCAGCTTATATATAGGCAGGCAATACTTGGGGCAAAAGTGCTGCCCATCGATGTTCCGTGACGTTGCAGGTAAAGGTTATCCTCAAAGCTGAAGAAATTCTCAGTAAGGGCCATTCTGGCCAGTTCCATGATCCATTCTACTGGAGCCTTCCATTCCCAAATCTGGGTTTTTAAAAGGTCTTGAATTACTTTGAGACTGTCTTCCTGGGGGATGCTGGTGTAGAGTGCTTCCACATCCAGGCATATGAGTATCTCATTCTGTGAGTCAAATGTCATGTCTCTGAGGATCGTTAGTAGGTGGGTGGTATCCTTGACGTAGGATTTGGCCCTGGTGACTAGGGGTCTTGGGTACCAGTCTACAAATTGTGACAGTGGTTCCAGGACCAAGCCTATTCGCGAGACAATAGGTCTTCCTGGTTGTGGGGTCCGTCCTTTGTGTATTTTGGGGACCGTGTAGATTCGCGGGGTCTTGGGTTCTTTAGTGGTCAGGAATTCTCTCTCCTTGTTATTAATCCATCCTTTTTCGCCTGCTTCCTCTAGCAATAGTTTTATCTCGTGTTGAATCCTGGTGGTAGGGTCAGTGCGTAGAGGTCTATAGTTTCTGTAGTCTTGTAATAGTGAAAGGCATGCCCTTCTGTAGTCGTCCTTGTTCTGGATTACAATGGTGTCTCAGCCCTTGTCTGCAGGTTTTAATACGATGTTGTCCTTTTTGCTAAGAGAGTTGAAGGTGGTGGACTCTCGTTTGGAGAGATTGTGAAATGTGTTTGGTTTGGGTCTGTATAGTTCAATGTCTTTTGGACCGCCTCTTCGAAGGCTAGTATTTCTGGAGGGATAGTAGATGGAGGGGAAAAAAAGGTAGTCTTTTTCTTGAGGTCTGTGTGGCCTTCTTCTTTTTGGGATGGTGGGTTATTCATAAAGAATGCCTTTATCTGGATTTTTCTGAAGAACTCAGCGAGTTCACTTCTGGTTTTTAATTTGTCCATTTCAGTCGTGGGCATGAAGCCTAGTCCTTTGTTGAGGACTGAGAGCTCATCTTCTGAGATGGGTTCGTTGGATAGGTTAACTACTATGTTCACTGGTTGCTTGGTCCTGGTTGCGTCTGTTCCCTGGTTTGGCTCCTGGTGTTGGCCCCCTCTGTTGTCGTTGCTCCATTGTATGTGCCGTCCTCCTCTCCGGCCTCTTCTCCCCCGTCGGCCACCAAAACTAAAAAAATGCTGGTTGGGGTGACTGGGTTGGTAGAAGGGTATGGGTTGTGGCATGGGTGGGCCTTGATAGGGTGGTTGGGCATACCCGCCTGGCCAAAACATCATTTGTTGATGTTGCAGGGTTGGGTTGAAATAGTTTCCTCTTTGTTGTCTACGGCGTCCTCTCCTTGATTTGTTAGATGATGAATTGTCGCTTGACCATTCATCTGTGTCTGAGTTGGTTGACCCTGTCGCTTCTTCCTGATGTTTCTATATCAGATTCGTCCTTCTTGTTGTAGTCCTCTCTTGTGTAGGGGTATATACATTTGTGGGAATTAATTTTAAGGCCTTTTTGAAGTTTGGTGATCTTACTTTGGAGCAGGAAGTCTTTGTGTTCTGAGAATTCTTTATTGACTTCTTCTAGTTTTTTCTTGTATAGGGTGATCTTGATCTGGGTGCTGAGAGCGTCTTCGCTAGCTTTCATTTTTATCAGCATTGTCTCTGAGATGCGTTTTGCTGTGTTAATTGAGGATTAGCCAATCGTGGGTACAGCGCCACGCAATTAGTGACCATTCTTTTCTGAGCAGGGGGTCTTGGAGAAAGATGCGAGGTTCATTTGTCACGGAGTCCAGTGGGTGCTGCATTGCCCCGTAGATACTCCATCATCATGACTCCGTGTAACAGAGTCTTCATCTGTTCTCTTTTCAATTCTTTCATTTCATCCCAGTTTTGGGCTTGTGCCAGACTTTGGGTGATGTTGGTGTCTGGCAATAGAGAGGGGGCTGCTAGGGGGAGAGGGGCCATCTCATCTGTGTACGCTAGTCCCATTTGTTCCGCCATTTTTAGTATGTGTACGGGTAGCTATGAGTATGTGACAGTATGCACGAAGAAAAAGGATTGGAGAAGGATTAACTGGTCCTGTATATAAGGTACCCTATAGCTGGTTGCTGCGCTAGTAGTCTGTGTCACAAATTTCGGGGCCCTGGTGGGGTCTCGAGAGGGGTACAGAGGGCCTCACTGAGGAGGTGGGAAGGGATATATTCTCCCTATGTATAACTGGTTTAACAAATAGATATCCCTCCTGAAGCAAAGATGGTCCCTAACAGAAAGAGCGAGAAAAGGGGAAGAAACAACCAATGATAAAGGAGTGGGTGTTCCACAGTGAAGAAGAACACCTAACAGAGTCGGATAGACTAAGTAGGCAAGCTTCTTGGTCCCACGAGTGGGAACTGAATCAGTCAGAAGTCAAGAAGAATTTTCACAAATACGACAGGCAAATATGGTCTGATATCAGTACACTCATAGACCTGGTGCCAGAGGACAAAAGATTGGAGGCAAAGAGGATACTGCAAGAAGGGGAAAGGACATCCTCTGAGATAATTGATTGCGCTATGGACATATCCTCAACTGGATTTTGGCAGCTGGCAGGGGCTGCCGTTTTGAGGTGGCAAGGTTGGCTGAAAGCATCTTTCCGGGCTGCGGTACAGTCAGAAATTTTTGACATGTCCTGTGACAGAGAAGCCCTCTTTTGTAAACATGTGGACGATGCCTTACAGGCCATCAAGGCAGACACTGAAATCATTGGGCACACTGCAGTTTCGGGGAGCACGTGGAAGAGGTTTTGCTCCATATAGAGGAGGATATCAACGCTTTCAGCAGTATCAGCCCTACTAGCTACAATATAGGCCATCCTACCAGGGCCGTGGCCAGGCCGAGCACCAAGATTCGCCGCTCAACCGTGAAGCTCCGGTCTGCCAGCAACTATATGCAGCCTTCCGTTGCTAAACGGTGTCCTTGCAGCTGTAAATGGGGTTGTCAATGCCCTTGGAGCTGTGGTGCGGCCTGGACCTCGTGGGAGCCAATTAAAAATCTGCAAGCAAGGCACTGTGATCCGTGCTGCTTGTGGCCTGACTTGGCACTCGGAGGCCCTGCGACGATAGGGGTCGCAGGCGAGTCTGAGAGCGAGGCCATGTGTATGTCGGGTGGCGTGGCCAACTAACCAAGGCTGGGGGCTGCCTGATTGACGAAGGGCCAGTTCGACCTGGAAGGCTCTCGACTGGACTGGATCACTGCGTCACCGATTGCGCTGTTACGGTTGTGGGCACAGGAAGTCACGGTGAGTCCCTTTTATTTTTGCTCCCGCATTGTTTCTTGGGCCCCGTGGGCCGCGACCGGATCCCGGTCATGCTTCGGACCGCCATGTGGTGTTGCAGCGCGGAGGGGGGCCCTGCGCATTTGTAAGCGAGAAAGGCTCCTTTTTCTCCCTCTCGTAAAAGGAAAATCAAACGGTGCTAATGTCTGGGACCTGAGAGCTGAGGGATTGTTACAGGCTGGCAGCTGCTTGGTGAGTCGCTGTCTCCAGGCACAAGACACTCGCTTTCTGCACCCCTCTGGGTCTCCTTGACTGTTTCTGCTGGCATTGAAACCGGGAGCATTCATTATTAAACTGGATAAGTGTCATTCCCCCCTCACTAAAACTTGGACTGCAGAGATTGCTTAATAGCAAGGTATCCCCACTGCGACCTTTTTGGCTGACCCCAACAGCAAAGTGTCACTGGGCCTCGCAATGGGACGCAGCAACCCCAGACAGCACTAACTCACATTTGACATGACCAGGACCCCCCGCCGCGAGGAGAATGAGTCGTCGTCTGGGGCAGGCCCCACCCCCCCTTGCTGGAAGGAGCAGCAGCAATAATGGCAGAACTGCGGGCAGGTTGTAAATCAATTGACGCGCGTCTGGATATCATAACAGCCCAGCTGGAAGACGTACACGCTCGCATTGAGCAGCATGGGGCTTGCATTATTGCTGCAGAGCAAAGAATATGGAGCCTGGAAGATCACAACCCAACACCATTAAGAGACTTGAGCGAGCCGAACGCCTTCTCTACGGCGCGGTCGCACCGGAGTAACATCCATATAACAGGTGTGGCAGAATTAACAAACATGGGCCCCATAAATGCCTATGTAGAGTGGCTCATCACAGAGCTATTTGGTAGGGAGGCGTTCTCCTCGACCTTCGCTGTTGAGAGGGCACACAGATCACTGGCTCCAAGACCGGCGCCTGGCACCCCTCCGCGGTTAATAATCGCTCGCTTGCTCAACTATCACGACCAAGACTCGGCCCTCCGTTAGACCCGTGACAAAAGAATTATATCACACACCAAGGGATGTTGCTGTCCTTCCCAGATTTCACGCCGATGGTGCAGGAGGCATGTCGTAAATTCACAGACATCAAACGTACGCTTCAAAAGGCAAATGTGCGCTATGCCATGCTGTACCTGGAGCGGCTGCACATTCAGGTGAATGGCAAATCGTATGTTTTTGACACACCAGCATAGGCCTCCGGTATCTGGAAACACATCGATTGGAGGGTGCATTCGGTTAGGAGGACGGTGAGGCGGCTTCCCCTCCGTCGAAATTTGCGATCCAGTGATAACATGTTTATTTATTTTTAGATCTCGCCTAGGCAGCGCGCATGCGCTGCTCTAGGAGGGCCTTTAGCCATCGGTCTGCTCATTTTGAAGCACAATCGTGCTTGTGGCGGCATCCATCTTGCGGGAGCGAGCAGCGGCGCGCGTGCTAATTGGCCGCTGCTCACTCCCGCAAGGCGGATGCCGCCACAAGCACGAGTGTGCTTCAAGACAGCTGAGCACAAGTACGAGCTTGAAAAGAAGGTAAACGCCGTACATGCACGATGGACTTTCACTTTCGCGGCCGCGGGCCGCAGTTGTTTTCATTATGAGCGCTTTTCACCAAACACGCGTGAGCCAGCCCATTACATGCTGCATGACACTGTCCCACTTAGTAAGCGCTTCAATGTAATCAAGCACTTCGGACGCCACACTTGTAATTTATGCACAATAGCACCCGATTTTTTGGGTTTTTTAATTTATGCTTAATAGCACCCGATTTGTTTGCTCTCCTCCCTGTGCGCCGTGTTCATCAAAGAAAGCTGTGCAGCCTCTTACTCGCACGCGCCTTTGTTCCTCACTGCAGAGAAAGTGGACTGATTCTTTAAGCCTCATGTACAGACGACAAATAAAACGAAAGGCAGACAACCTTTAGTAATATGTTTTATCCAATTCGCTAGCACAAAGAACATTGAAAGAATGGTACTTTTTCGTGAATTGTATTCATTTTTAAAGCTTTTAGTAGTGTCTGTTCATGATCGCCGACTGATTGAAAATCTACGTATCACAGCCGGGATAGATAAATGTAATATTTCACAAGTCTCGCCACATGATTAATTGTCATTATGTACAAATCTTTGTTAAGAAATTTCTGTACAGATAAATATAAATATGTGGCATTGCTCTACTTATTTCCATATTCTGACTCCCTTCCAAGATGTCTTCTTTTCGTGCTGCAGTCATAGCCTAGCGCCAAATGACTCTCACGTGTTTGTCGCGCTCTGTCTCCGCACTCTTGAGTTGCCAAAGTTTTCGCACCATGGAGCGGCGTGTTCGGCTCCTAGGTGGCTGTTATGAGCAGATCCTCTTCAGGTACCGGGTGGAGGAGCTCCACGGGCAGGTACAGCATGTGTTGGCAAAATAAATTGTGTTCGCAAAGTCGTTTTGTTTTTAATGTTTGGCTTTGAGCTAAGCGTCTATAGTGTTGAACTCGCCTGGTCCTGTTTGGCTGCCACCGGCCTGTTCGTTCGGCATACTCTGGTCTTATAATATATTTGGAAATCTTGCTTCTGGCATATGTCTGTGGGACGTTTCTCAGAGGTGCATGTGTAGCTCTCACGGTTCATAGTCATGTGTGTTTGTGCGCATCTGTTGTAAATGTATGCTCTATTGGGCATCGGTACAGAGGGGCTTATTTACAAGCCTCTTGCGCCACCTGTGCGTCATTTTCCCATGTTAAAAATAACGCAAAAGTGGCGCACAAGCCCCCGAGTGTCTTGAGTGCTGTTCAATGTTAACATGTTTTCCCGGTCAGTTTATACACTCCTATCTCCATAAGTAATCGGTGCTTGGGTTTGTATTGGAGTATGGACGCGGAAAAAAAGCTTAAATATGTTCATGAGTTATAAAAGTACTGTTAGAGAGCAGAGATGGGGCGTTAGGATTTTTACCCTCAACCAGTGGTGGAATTGCATACAAATGTATGGAAACGGTGATCCTGAGTACAGTGGAGGCTGGGTCAGATACGCGATTGGTCTTTCACCTACAGGTACTCGAGTGTAAACTGTAATGCACACCCTATAAATACAAAAAATACATGCAAGTTTAACTGTTATATGGGAGATACAAATTTATCCAATTTCAGCGGTAAGGGCTTGACACATCAGCGCACTAGTCTATTAATAATATAAATTTAGATGTATATTCCTATTATGTTGGTGCTCACTCCTTGTGGTTCACCGCTCCACAACCACCCTTTCAGAAAACTAAACTATACAAAGAAGGAGCGCCACAGATATCAATTGATATCCCAATTAATTATTGTAGTCTTTAAGAATAACAAGTCCTCAGGCAGTCCATTCAGTACAAAGTTCTTCTTTATTGATTGACAACAAACATTCTTTTCCAGTTGTTCAATTCTCTTTTATAGTCAGCCGATCAATTCTTTTTTAGAGTCAGCCTCAATTCTTTTTTAAAGTCAGCCAACGCGTTTCGTCCTATAAGGACATCATCAGGGCTGAAATAATAGAAATAAAACATATATCAACAATTGTTTCTCCTTACATCTTCCAGATAATCAGATTTCAAGTTTATCCTGTCCATAGTACATGATACTAAAAATCTCTTAACCTGCCTATATCCATTCTATTATATTGATAACATCACGATGGAGAAAAAACGAACATCAAAGTAAAATATTAAAGAACCCATAAATATTTAATTTCTCTTACAAAATCCATATCAACCGCTATGCTGCCCTATTCTAAAAGACCATGACCATTAAGCAACAAAAAATACCAACTTTATTGACATTGCCTTGGTGCCCTTAATCCAAAACGGACATTCATTGTACTTCCTAATTAACAATTAGTCTAAATATTAACCAACTACATACCTCCAAATTGTAACTAGAATCCGTTGTTTGATTTTTCCTTTAAAAACACCTCATATTGTTCAATCAAGTTATACTCCTGTCTGAACTGTAAAATTAAACAAACTAAGTAAGAAAATATAAAAATTATAAAAAACGTGCAAGCTCCTATTTAAGTTCGTTTTTTGGTCATGTGAAATGTCCCACCTTAATATCGATGTAGCAGGCCTGTAATGCTTGCTGTTTCTTTCCACCTTTACTTGTTGGTGTATTGATTCTGGTCTGTGAACAAAATTAAAAAGGGTGATGTTACTCCATCTAACCCTCACAAGTGGCTGTGATGACACTGCAAACCTAGCATCTTCAGTTATACCTAACGATCCTTATTAATTCTATTTTGACTCGTGCTTAAAACCCATTATATGCACGGACCAATCTTAAGGGACAAGTAATGTCTCCATCTTTGCCTATAAAGTCTCCTCATTTATAATTACTCCCTGAAAATATGAAACCGTCACTCACCAATTTATGAATTCTTGTATTTATCCTTCGGACACTAGGATCTGGAATGAAAATCCTAGTGTCAGTAAATAAACTGCACTTGAGGTCTCCCTAATTCCTAATCAATTTAAATGCGCCACTCCCCAATATTCATAGAAAATCTCCAGCTCCCTTATTCATATAACCCATCATCCTTAAACACTGCAACAAAATATGAGATCCAAAATTATTACATAAAAGTCCCCTTTAAGTATTACTCCTTATTATAAACCAAGAATATAGCCGGGGCTGCCCTACAAGACACTCACCGTCAGCACGTCTTTCCCTTGTGTTCGCACTCAGGGCAGCCCGATAAATCCCGCTGGTGTTTGACTCTACACAAGCACCTTCCTTAAAAACTGTGGCTCAACCAATCCAACTTCATACCCTATTATCGAATCCACCTATCAGCAAGTGGAATTACAAGTCTATTTCCAAAACCATGTTATGCTCCCTCTGTGGTCCGCTCTCTTAACCTATTATCGTGTCCACCTATCAGCAAGTGGAGTTACAAGTCTGTTTCCAAAACCCTGTTATGCTTCCTCTGTGGTCCGCTCTCACGGCCAGCCAATAGCAAGCTCACTCTCCATTTGGTGCTTGTCAAAGTGTTGCGCCAATCCGCATTCTTCACGCTGTGTTCCCTCTCTGGTCTGTAACCTTCGTTAAAACAACACTCAAATCTGTTGCAGCCAATCTCTGGTCGTGTTCTATCTCCGACCTACCCTTCTATTTGAAATATTTTAAAACACCGGTACTGTCACCTCCTGCTTCTAAGGCGCGCTCAAATTAAATTTTACGTTTAATCTCACCCCAAAGAATCAGTCAATTAGACCTCGCTTTTGCGCGACGATCAACTTGTCTACTTTCCGATCATAGGTATGCATTAACCATAAATGGCTCCTCACACCATTGTACACAGCCCGATCCTCATATAAAACACCCCCTGCTGTTCAAACAGGGTAATTACGATCTCCAAAATTACTATCCCTTGACTGTTCAACGCAACATGCATTACTAAGCGAGCCCTCGTTGTTGAGTAAGATGTTCACAACACTGTATTAATTAGTACCAATATACGGACGTCACTGTTGAAACTTAGACACTAATAATTTTCTTTATTCAAATAATAAAACCAACTTGCAAAAATAAGACCCTTAGGTCAGAGTAACCCTCACTAGAATCCGCAGAAATATTTGCCTGCCTTATTTATCCATTCAGCTTTTCTAATAATGGAGAAGTGTGGCTCAATGGTTAGAGCGGCAGACCCTGATGCAGAGATCTGGCCCGGGACCAGGGTTCAATTCCCGCCTCGGCGGGTCTTGGGCTCAATTTCCTCGGACCTGATAATTCTCGCCTCGGTGCCTATTCTAATCATGGGTCCCACTCTGCAACTCTGGGCAATAGCTTGCTTAATCTCCACAACGGCCCCAACAGCGCTGGGATGCCTGGCTTCACCTTGGGGGTGCCCAGGAGTGGACATTTCACAGGGAAAAGCCAGGAAGGGTTCCACAGCGGTATGCGTACAGCGCCAGGACACCCCTTTGGGGGTATAAGTGCGCTTTACAAGTACAAATTTCATTTCATTTCATTTCAATAATCATTATTTTGAATATGTTCAACCAAGTTGAATCCTCCTTTATTTACAAAACTTTACATTCACCTACTTGTTCTCCTTCCTTTATAACCAGAAATAATTAATCTAGACTATTAAAATATCATACCCAGATCTGTTATTAACCAACTTCAACCAGACTTCAATCGTAATCTAAATCAACTTAGAGAAAGTAATGTAATTCATTGTCACTATTAAGTCCCTTTGTTACTGTCCTGCATCTACTGATCCATTTCGCCTCTTGCTGTCTCAGTAATCGTTCCAAGTCACCTCCCCTAATTTGCGGCATGATTCTTTGCAAACCATGAAACCTGAAACTTGTTCTCTGTGCATGATTATTCTTTGTGTTGGAATATTGGAGAACTCTCATCTTTATTAATTACTGCTCTCCTGTATTCTCAATTTCAAAATACGCTTGGTGCTTCCTATATACACTTTCGCACATTCGCACTGGAGTGCGTATATTACTCCAGTGCTGTTGCAGTTTATGAATTCCCTAATACTATATTTTTCTTAGTATTGAAACTAAATTCTTGAATACGATTGATGCCTATGTCACAAACATTACAGCTTCCACATGTAAAAAACCCCTTCGGTTGACTAGGGAGCCAATTCGTCCCCTGTGTTCTCAATGGGTCCAAATAGTTCCTAGTGATCAGGTTACCTATAGTTGAACCTCTCCTATAAACCATCTTTGGTTTGTCTGAAATCACCCCTATGAGGCCAGGTACTCCTTTTAACAAGTTCCAGTGTTTATAAAGAATTTTAAAAATCTTATTATGATGTTGACTAAATGTGGTAATGAATGAGACATGATCTGATGTCTGTTTTCTCTCTCTCTGGACCAAAGTGGCCTCCCTTTTAACCTGTTTGATTCTAGATCTGGCCAAAGCCAGGCTTTGATTAGAATATCCTCTTTTACCCAATCTGCATTCCAATGCATCTAGTTCTAAATTGAAATCTATCTCCCTACTACAGTTTCGGCGGATCCGTATCATTTCTCCATACAGAATCCCTTTTACTACAGAGGTTGGATGGGAGCTGTCAGCTCTTAAGATAGAGTTCGTGGCAGTCTTTTTGCGAAATAATTTGCTCTGAGTCTGAACTTGATTCTCTACAATGAATAATTCGACATCCAGAAACTCTATTTTTGTTTTGTGATGACTCATTGTCAAGGTGACATTAAAGTCATTATCGTTAAGAAACTGCAAATAATCTTCAAGTTCTGAATCAGTACCTTTCCACATTACCAGTACATTGTCTATAAAACGGCCCCAGAAGAGAATCTGGTCCATCCATCTTGCGGCCCTTCTACTCCAGGCATGCTCCCTCTCAAACCAACCCATAAAGAGGTTGGCGTAAGAAGGAGCAAACCTGGATCCCATGGCAGTCCCTCTTATTTGCTGAAACCACTCCCCCTCAAATAAGAAAAAATTATTTTTCAGAATTAAGGCACTCATTTCTATAATCATTTTGGAATGCTCTAGGAGACGCGCACTTCTTTGTCCTAGATAATGATTTAGGGCTTGTTCACCTTTATCATTAATAATGCATGTATAAAGTCCAACAACATCAAACGTCACAAAACTCAAACCATCTTCCCAATTCAAATCCTGTAATTTATTTAATACATCCATATAGTCTCCAGTATAGGGAGCATTACAGAGCACATGTCAGAATTTGTCGATGTGTTTTTAAAGCCTTTGGTAATAAATTTGCCAGCGTACATAAGGGATACCATGGATGTGTTAAATAAATTACAGGATTTGAATTGGGAAGATGGTTTGAGTTTTGTGACGTTTGATGTTATACAGTGCGAATGTGCGAAAGTGTATATAGGAAGCACCAAGCGTATTTTGAAATTGAGAATACAGGAGCACAGGAGAGCAGTAATTAATAAAGATGAGAGTTCTCCAATATACCAACACATGAAGAATAATCATGCACAGAGAACAAGTTTCAGGTTTCATGGTTTGCAAAGAATCATGCCGCAAATTAGGGGAGGTGACTTGGAACGATTACTGAGACAGCAGGAGGCGAAATGGATCAGTAGATGCAGGACAGTAACAGAGGGACTTAATAGTGACAATGAATTACATTACTTTCTCTAAATTGATTTAGATTACGATTGAAGTCTGGTTGAAGTTGGTTAATAACAGAGATCTGGGTATATTTTAGTAGTCTAGATGAATTATTTCTGGTTATAAAGGAAGGAGAACAAGTAGGTGAATGTAAGGTTTTGTAAATAAAGGAGGATTTAACTTGGTTGAACATATTCAAAATAATGATTATTAGAAAAGCTGAATGGATAAATAAGGCAGGCAAATATTTCTGCGGATTCTAGTGAGGGTTACTCTGACCTAAGGGTCTTATTTTTGCAAGTTGGTTTTATTATTTGAATAAAGGAAATTATTAGTGTCTAAGTTTCAACATTGACGTCCGTATATTGGTACTAATCGATACATTAATACAGTGTTGTGAACGTCTTACTCAACAACGAGGGCTCGCTTAGTAATGCATGTTGCGTTGAACAGTCAAGGGATAGTAATTTTGGAGATCGTAATTACCCTGTTTAAACAGCAGGGGGTGTTTTATATGAGGATCGGGCTGTGTACAATGGTGTGAGGAGCCATTTATGGTTAATGCATACCTATGATCGGAAAGTAGACAAGTTGATCGTCGCGCAAAAGCGAGGTCTAATTGACCGATTCTTTGGGGTGAGATTAAACGTAAAATTTAATTAGAGCGCGCCTTAGAAGCAGGAGGTGACAGTACCGGTGTTTTAAAATATTTCAAATAGAAGGGTAGGTCGGAGATAGAACACGACCAGAGATTGGCTGCAACAGATTTGAGTGTTGTTTTAACGAAGGTTACAGACCAGAGAGGAACACAGCGTGAAGAATGCGGATTGGCGCAACACTTTGACAAGCACCAAATGGAGAGTGAGCTTGCTATTGGCTGGCCGTGAGAGCGGACCACAGAGGAAGCATAACAGGGTTTTGGAAACAGACTTGTAACTCCACTTGCTGATAGGTGGACACGATAATAGGTTAAGAGAGCGGACCACAGAGGGAGCATAACATGGTTTTGGAAATAGACTTGTAATTCCACTTGCTGATAGGTGGATACGATAATAGGGTATGAAGTTGGATTGGTTGAGCCACAGTTTTTAAGGAAGGTGCTTGTGTAGAGTCAAACACCAGCGGGAGTTATCGGGCCGCGCTGAGTGCGAACACAAGGGAAAGACGTGCTGACGGGGAGTGTCTTGTAGGGCAGCCCCGGCTATGTTCTTGGTTTATAATAAGGAGTAATACTTAAAGGGGACTTTTATGTAATAATTTTGGATCTCATATTTTGTTGCAGTGTTTAAGGATGATGGGTTATATGAATAAGGGAGCTGGAGATTTTCTATGAATATTGGGGAGTGGCGCATTTAAATTGATTAGGAATTAGGGAGACCTCAAGTGCAGTTTATTTACTGACACTAGGATTTTGATTGTAGAATACACACTGGAGGACATTGGACCAGCCAAATCGACCGAAGGATAAATACAAGAATTCATAAATTGGTGAGTGACGGTTTCATATTTTCAGGGAGTAATTATAAATGAGGAGACTTTATAGGCAAAGATGGAGACATTACTTGTCCCTTAAGATTGGTCCGTGCATATAATGGGTTTTAAGCACGAGTCAAAATAGAATTAATAAGGATCGTTAGGTATAACTGAAGATGCTAGGTTTGCAGTGTCATCACAGCCACTTGTGAGGGTTAGATGGAGTAACATCACCCTTTTTAATTTTGTTCACAGACCAGAATCAATACACCAACAAGTAAAGGTGGAAAGAAACAGCAAGCATTACAGGCCTGCTACATCGATATTAAGGTGGGACATTTCACATGACCATAAAACGAACTTAAATAGGAGCTTGCACGTTTTTTATAATTTTTATATTTTCTTACTTAGTTTGTTTAATTTTACAGTTCAGACAGGAGTATAACTTGATTGAACAATATGAGGTGTTTTTGAAGGAAAAATCAAACAACGGACTCTAGTTACAATTTGGAGGTATGTAGTTGGTTAATATTTAGACTATAATTGTTCATTAGAACAATTGGATTAAGGGCACCAAGGCAATGTCAATAAAGTTGGTATTTTTTGTTGCTTAATGGTCATGGTCTTTTAGAATAGGGCAGCATAGCGGTTGATATGGAATTTGTAAGAGAAATTAAATATTTATGGGTTCTTTAATATTTTACTTTGATGTTCGTTTTTCTCCATCGTGATGTTATCAATATAATAGAATGGATATAGGCAGGTTAAGAGATTTTTAGTATCATGTACTATGGACAGGATAAACTTGCAATCGGATTATCTGGAAGATGTAAGGAGAAACAATTGTTGATATATGTTTTATTTCTATTATTTCAGCCCTGATGATGTCCTTATAGGACGAAACGCGTTGGCTGACTTTAAAAAAGAATTGAGGCTGACTCTAAAAAAGAATTGATCGGCTGACTATAAAAGAGAATTGAACAACTGGAAAAGAATGTTTGTTGTCAATCAATAAAGAAGAAGAACTTTGTACTGAATGGACTGCCTGAGGACTTGTTATTCTTAAAGACTACAATAATTAATTGGGATATCAATTGATATCTGTGGCGCTCCTTCTTTGTATAGTTTTGTTATATGGGAGATGCATTTTTCTGGTAGGGAAGGTCAGTGGGTTAATGCAATCACTTCAGATATGTGTGTATAACTGTAGGGAACAGTGATTTGATCCCTGGTTGGTGCATTGGGGAATAGTGACATGTGGAGCACCCCCATTGACCACGGGCATCTCAAAAGCTGAATTATTCTCAAGCATTAAAGCAGCTTCAGTGGCTACCAATGACAGAGTGACTTTAATATTTTTTTGTCTTGTCTTTAAATGCCTTCATAGCCTAGCGCCAGCATGCCTTCTGGGGATAAAGCAACAATGTTGCTCCTTGTCGAGCTATTAATAGCTAAGTAGCCTTGCTGCTACTGAAAATGATGTGCAAATAGAGTGGCGATGGAAGATTATCTGCCGTGGCCCCTAGATTCCAGAAAAGACCTCAGGGTCGTCTTTGAATGGAAGACTACTAGAAAAGCTTAAGACTTTCTATTCCTGAGAAACTTTGTTCTGCTGTTGCCGGCCCGCCTATTCCATTTGACTCTGCAATATGAGATATCATTTTTTTCTTTCTATATAAAGTTTTTCAACAAGGCCGTCAGCACCTTAGTTGTTTTACGTCATATACCTTTTAAATACACATTTATTTTTCATGGGGAATACTGTACTTAATACCGTCTTGCTGTTGATTTGCTTAGTGATCATGACCATCCAGTCGCTGCTTTTAAATTATTTTAACTGCCAGTTCTGATTTGCAGTGGCAACCACATATTATTTGACTTGGTTTTTTTTGGTTTTTGAAAACATCAGTTTTATTGTGCATAACTTGATGGTGGCAGTTTCTTCTTCCTCTTCTCTTCTACCCCACTGCTACCATGCCGTCTCCACTCCTGCCCCACTTCTGCCCTTCACTCTCCTCTCCCCTGGTAAACTGCCCCTAAGATCCCTCCCCATCTGCCCCGATGTTGCTATGTCCTCAGATTCCTCTTCTCCTGACTTGCTCCCCTGTTCTCCCCCCTGTCCTGCTCCACTGATGCACTGCTCCCTCCTCTCGCCTGGTTATTTGCTCTCTCACTCTCTCTCTCACTAACTCACTCTCTCACTAACTAACTTACTCTTTCACTAACTAACTATCTCAATCCCTCTCACTAACTCTCTCACTATCTAACTCTATTTAAAAACACTAATTCAAACTATCTCTCTCTCACGGACTCTCTCTCTCCAAACTAACTCTCTAACTATCTCTCTCTCCCACTAAATAACTTTCTCTCTCTCTCACTAACTAACTCTCTAACTCTCTCTCTCCTCTCACTAACTAACTTTCTCTCTCACTAACTTACTCTCTCACTCACTAACTTATTAACTCTCTCACTCACTCTCTCACTAACTAACTCTCTCATTAACAAACTAACTAACTCACTAACTATCACACTAACTGTTACACAGGTACTATTTCCAAAGCTTCAGCCTCCTGTTATTTATGCCCCCCATAACAAAACAAGCATTGGCATAGCCAATAGGTCTCGCCTATGGGACCTTATAAGTGTTTAGTTATCCAGCACAATATCCTTGGTGCAACAACATCAACTGTTGCATAGCTAAACACTTATAAGGTCCCAAAGGCGAGACGTATTGGCTATGCCAATGCTTGTTTCTCTACTTATCACATTGTTGCTCCTGGCACTATGCATCCGGACCCCCTAACTATCCTGGACTGAGTCCTCAGTTGTGGCTCGCTGAGCCCCTGGGGGGTGCTCCCCCAATAACGAACTTTTATTGGCTGCACTACGATTAATCAAGACATATAAACTCTGTATTGCTGGTGCTCTCCTGTGAGTGTTGCCTAACCCCTAGGAGTTCTCCTAAAGTTTGCATTAGTAGTTATTATTTGGGCTAACGGAGGGATTCCCCGTATATTGGCTGTTTATTATCCGATGTAGGTGGAGGGATTGGGACGGGGGGGGATTGTTTATGTTTAAGGTTGTTTCTTTCGACATTCCACACATACAGGGGAATATTTGCACTTCTGAACATGCATGCGTGTACCCTATGCAATCTTAAATATCCATATGTCTTTTACTGTTTAAATGACCTCGCCTACCGACGGTTCTGGGACGTTACCATTGAAATGTATCACATGGAACATGAGAGGGCTCTCTAATCCTCGAAAGGGGATGCAGGTACTAGCCTACCTGGTCAGACATTCTGTTCAAGTAGCATACTTACAAGAAACTCACTATGCACCGCACACTGTTAACCACTTCGCATCACAGTGGGGTGATAACCGGTTCTTTGCCAGCTACAGTACATTTTCCGGGGGGGGGGTGGTGAGCATTCATATTCATAGTTCGGTTCCTTTCTAGATGCAAAAGGTAGTTGCAGACCCTGATGGTTGGTACTTCTTAGTGGCTGGGGATCTAGGGTCTGAGTCCCTTACATTGGTCAATGTCTACGCCCCAAATATTGACTCAGCTGATTTCTTTCCCAACATAATGTCGCACATCACTCAGCTATCAGCCGACACGATACTAATAGGGGCGACTTTAATCTCACAGTTGACCCGCAGTTAGAAGGAGAAAAGCAGGTTGTGATGTCTGCATACTGGTGAAAGCCCTTTTTTCTCGTCTTTTTTCTTGTTTAGACTTTTCCCGTTTCTCGCCTATTTCTACTCCTTCTATCTCGCTTTTGCTAAAGGGGGCTTCTTGTAACCAGGCTATAGGTGGAATTTTGGTACCCTCTAAGTACCTTTCAAACCGAGGGTGATCAGTACCAATAATTACAGGTTCTGGCAAGGAAGGTACGACTCCTACTTTCCTTAGGTGGGGGTCATTTTCTACATCTAGGAGGATCTCAGCTACCGGCTAGGTTCTGGAATCACTGTGTACGCAGGTGACACATATTTGTTCACCCTCCCTTATTTGAGATTCTGGTATTAAATTCTGGTTAACAACGGAAAAACGACATCCAGTATCCAACGGAGCCTGTTGACCTTTTCTGTGTACATACACTTTCCTTCTATACTGGCCTGAGGACTTTCCTGATGTATATATATGACCCCGGGTATACCTGACCTCCAGGGGTTCGGCTGCTGGGGTTTTGTGTGGACATTGTCTGGCTATGTGTCCCCACTCAGAACAATGATAGCATTGTGGGCCTTGGCCACTGGGTACAGTCGGGGTTTTGGGGCGGGGGAGACGGGGGGTTTGTCTGAGGTTTCTCTACACGAATCGGACCTCTAGGGAGGTTAGGGGTAGAGCGAGTAGGGGCGGCCTTAAACTCGGGAGAGCAATGGAAGGCGCAAGCGAGTTCCACCGCTGTTACAGGTGTTAGATTGGGATGCTGTTTGACCCAATTGCGAGTACTCACTGGTAAGGCATCAAGAAACTGCTCTAAATAAATCTTCCCTGTTACTTCCTCCATGCTAGTGGTGTGAGGAGACAACCATCTATTCCCTAGGTCTCGAATCCTATAGGAGAGAGCCCTGGGATTATACCCTGTAACCCACCTCTCTTTCCTGAACCTGGCCGTGTAATATTCTGGGTCGCCCCCAGCCTCTCTAATATTGCCTTTTTTATATCCTCGTAGGCAGTAGTGCCAGCTGGGTTAGCGGCCTGATAGGCGGCATGCAGCTCCCCTGACAATAATGAGGCTATATACTGACTCCCATCTCTCCTGGGGCCAGGCAGCTGTAGTGGCTACCCGTTCAAAATTTATTAAAAAAAGGTAGCCAGGGTTGTCCCCCTCTTAGTAATTTTGTAGAACGGTCCCCGGGACATTTGGCCTGACTCTTGAACTGATGATAGCGTTGGTTAGTCTCAAGATGGCGGTATCCTGTACTTGTTGATTATTGGCTTGTCCTGTTAGGGCCTCCTGTAAGGCTTCTCGGTCTCTTTGAGCAGTCTGTGCTTGTTGTTCCATTACTAACTGTAAGTGTCTTTGTCCCTCCGCTAACTGGGTTATGATCCCCTCGATGGACACGGGCTGTGTCACGATGCAACACAGTAGGCCTTGATCCCACTTCTGACACCACTGTAGTAGTGGAGGGACCGACAGGACGCACTGTGCTGGTGTGTAATATGTAATTTTATTACACTCATAAAGTAACAAGGTACAGAGGTGATAAGTCCCATTCAGTCTCTCAATGTTTTTTTTCTTGGTGACTGGCCTCCTTTTCCTTTCAGGAAGCGTCACTTCGTCCAGGTCGTCCGGGGTTCCCCAGTTGAGTAAACTAAAACAAAAAGTAAAATAATCCAAAGAAACAAGGAATTAGAAAACTGGTCACTCTTTCTAAGAGTTACACCAGAGTGCCACCTTCTTTTCTCTTCTCCCACCCCCTGTTTGCTCACCTGCACGGTTTTCTGTCCCCCAGGTGTCTGCTATGACCCGGTGCCCCACCAGCTCCAGCAGAAGCCCCGGGTGTTCTGTACTACTTGCCTTGGACCACAATCCGTCTCCTGGGCCGTGGTGTTGGCATCAAAAGCATTTGTTTCGCCTCTCGAGCTGCTGGGGCTGTATCCTGCACAACACAGTTTCCCGTCTTCGGTCCTCTCTGCTCCGACGTCTCTGGGACTCAGAGGCTCTCCTACAGCTCCGTCCTCAGCTTTGCCCACTGCGGCCAGTACTCCTTCCTCAGGTACCTCGGTTTTCTCTTCCGGTTTCCTGTCGTTTGCCTCCTCGTCATCCTCCGCGTTCCACTTGTTTCTCTCCACTTCCTGGTTCTTCCCTCTCCTATCTCCGTTCTCGCGCCCTTTGTTTCATCCATCCCAGGGGCTTGACGGATCTCCCAACCCTGGTTCTGTGAGAGCTGGAGCGTTCTCCATGTTCGAGACGCAGCATCAGCTGTCGGCCATATCGGAATTCCGCTACTCCTCACATACCGCTCCCCCTAGGAATGGCCGTTGTGGCCATACAGATGATGGATGTCTGGAGAGGTAGTCCACACTAATCTGCGTTTTTCTGGGGACATGGATATTCTGAAACGACAAGGGTTGCAACGCCAGAAACCAGCGCAGAATGCGGGAATTAGTGTCTTAATTTTGTGCCAACCAGGTGAGGGGAGCGTGATCGGTAAGGACAATGAATTTACGACCTAGGAGGTAATATTGAAGAGCCTCTATTGCCCACTTTATTGCTAGGCATTCTTTCTCGATTGTTGAATAATGTCTCTGGGAAACAGTTTTCGGCTGATGTACAGAAGTGGTTTCAGAGCCCCTTGCTGATCGTGTTGACATAAAACATCCCCCAGGCCCTGCCCTGAAGCGTCTGTCTGCAGCGCAAAGGTTTTTGTGAAGTCCGGGCAATGGAGAACTTGTCCTGTACAAATGCAGTTCTTTAGGGTTTTGAAGCTACCTTCGTGGTTGTGGTTCCACTGGGATATGCGTGAGGGATGTTTACGTGTAAGGAGGTCTGTGAGGGGGCCTGCTATTGTAAAGAAATGGGGAATGAACCTGCGGTAATAACCGATGAACCCTAAAAAAGAACATATGTCCTTTTTGGTTGTGGGGGTGGGGATGTTTTTAATGGCTTCGATTTTATCCATTTGTGGATATAGGAGTCCTTCTTGTATCGTAAACCCTAGGTACTGGATTTTATTTTTGGCCAGCATTGACTTTTTGGGATTTATTGTTCGGCCTGCTTCTTGTATTGCGTCAAAGACTGAGGCCATATGTACGAGGTGGTCTTCCCAGGTAGGACTAAAAATAACAACATCAGCCAGATATGCTGCCGCATATCTTCTATGGGGCTTAAGGATTTTGTCCATAAGTCTCTGAAATGTTGCTGGGGCCCCTTGTAGGCCGAAGGGGAGGACCTTGAAATTATATAATCCAAAAGGGGTAGAGAACGCAGTCTTTTCCCTGGCTTGGGAGGTCAGAGGGATCTATCAATACCCCTTTGTGAGGTCAAGGGTGGACCTGAATTTAGCTTTCCCTAACTGTTCAATTAGTTCATCAACACTGGGCATGGGGTATGTATTGAATTTAGTGATTTTATTCACTTGTCGGAAGTCTATACAGAAACGCAGACTTCCGTCGGGCTTTGGTACTATGACAACTGGGGAACACCAATCGCTCTGGGATGGTTCCATGATATTTAGCTGTAGCATAGCTGTTACCTCCTTTTCTACGTCTTCCCTTTGGGCGGCTGGTATGCGGTATGGTTTTAGCTTCACGATTTGATCTTTCAAGGATACTATGCCGTGGTGTACGAGAGGTTAGGCCTGGCTTAGTAGAGAAAAGGCTGGGATACCTATCTAGCAGATTGACGAGTTGTTGCTTCTGTGAGGGGTCTGTTGCTGTCCCTATGCTAGCTGTCGTTTTCGATTTCTTGATGGGAAAGCAAAGGAATATCTAATGGGGTAGTAGTGTTGACATGTAATATGGGCACCTGTTCTTCAGGGAGGGAAGGTTATTCCCACTTCTTTAGGAGATTGACGTGCTAAATCTGTCGTCCTCCTGATCGTAGGGGTAGGAGTACGCTATAAGTGACGGGTGTAACTTTTTTCTCTATAATATAAGGCCCCTGCCACTGAGTCAGAAGCTTATTATCTGTGGATGAGAGTAATACGAGTACTTTACACCCTTCTCGAATTACCTCAAACAGCTCCTGCGATCATAGTACCTTTTTTGGTCCTCTTGATCCTTGTCCATATGATCGTGCACCAAACTCCATAACTGAGAAAAGGTGCTTTTCAGGTTCTCAACATACTCAAATATCGGTTTTCCCTCATCTTCGGTTTCCCATTGCTCTATTGCCATCTCTAGGAAAGATCTCTCTTTCCTCCTGAATACCAATTCAAAAGGAGAAAAAACCGACCGCATTACTGGCTCTGTTGGGCTACGTCAAACCGTTGCCCGCTGGTGTGAGGAGGTTTGTTGCAGTTGCACTGCTTCTAGCTAAGAGACAGATCTTGTTACATTAGGGGGGTCTACTGCTCCAACGGCCAAGCCATGGTCAACGGCCAAGTGGAGAAGTGTGGCTCAATGGTTAGAGCGGCAGACCCTGATGCAGAGATCTGGCCTGGGACCAGGGTTCAATTCCCGCCTCGGCGGGGCTTGGGCTCAACTTCCTCGGACCTGATAATTCTCGCCCCGGTGCCTATTCTAATCATGGGTCCCACTCTGCAACTCTGGGCAATAGCTTGCTTAATCTCCACAACGGCCCCACCAGCGCTGGGATGCCTGGCTTCACCTTGGGGGTGCCCAGGAGTGGACATTTCACAGGGAAAAGCCAGGAAGGGTTCCACAGCGGTATGCGTTCAGCGCAGGAAGCCTCAGGGTAGCAGTGCGCTTTACAAGTACAAATTCATTTCATTTCATTCATTTCATTTCATGGTTCTGCAACTTCATATACTGTGACTCCACTAGTGACACGTATGCCATGTTGCAACCACCCACTGCCAGACCAAAAAATATGACAACCATTGCAAATCTATTTATTGATACATCCAGATGGGGCTGACTGTTCGGATTGCACCCCAAGCAGAGGCCTAATGGGCTACATTAATGTATGCATTGCCCAATAACGGGATGCACCGCCCACATCCCCATAAAGCAGAGGAGGCCTATTGATATCCTCTTTGCTTTGAAAATATAAGGCCCCAGAGGACTCCGTAGAGGTGGAGGTGGCTTGGCTCCCCTTCCGGTCCCTTTTGATCGATGGCCCAGTGACTGGTAGACGTCCCCCTGACCTGTGCTTTCTATCAAAATATGGATATGCCTCGTTAATCAATCTATAATGTATTGGTCACTAATGCGATGCATGCTGATATTGTCATGACGATATTGCTACTTTATTCTGTATGTTTCTTTACTGTTCCCCTATTCCCCCTTTTTTTGTATCCCTTTCTTTATTTGTTTGATGTTCCTTATCATGTGCCTAAAAATCCCCCCAAAAAAAAAAAAAATAGGCCATCCTACCAGCAACAGCAGCCTATTGACCACCACCAGCAGTGGCCTATAATAAGCAAGGGCCCAAAAGAAAACAGACTTCCCAGGGTCGAGACACCAGTCGCAAACAGTGACCTCCCTCAGGTGCTGGTTACCTCCAATACCTTACAAGCTCTGGGTTCAAAGATGTCCAACTTCTCCCAGCAGTGGCGGCAAATAACATCAGACAAATGGGTATTGGATCTCATCACCTACGGTCGTACCCTGGAATTTATCAATAGGCTGCCAACCATTCCACCAAGTGGAGCGCACTCACCTCGTCTTCATTTACTCGGGAAGAAAGCCCTCACCATGTTAGCCAAAGGAGCAATAGAAAAGTTCCCTGTCCCCAAAAGGGAATGGGTTTCTCCTCCTGTTTTTTCCTAATAAAAAAGAAAACAGGGGACTGGCGACCCATTGTAGATCTCCACAAAAGTATCTACTAAAGAAATCCTTTCGCATGGTAGCCCTTCCTGCCATCCAGACATCCTGCATCTCCTCAACCATGGAGACTACACGACAACCCTGGATTTACAGGATGCATATTTTCACATCCCCATACACCCCAAATATCACAAATTTCTACGTTTCACTGTAGCCGGCACCCACTACCAGTTAAGATCCTCCCATTTAGCCTCAAATCAGTTCCCCTTATTTTATCAAAATGCCGGACTTCTGTGGCAGCTTCTCTGAGGAAAGACGGTTATCAGGTATTCCCATACCTCGACATCTGGTTAATAAAAGCACCTACGGCCCGTCAAGGGTCGAAGGCCACGGAAGCTTGCCTAACATTGTTCCACAGATAAGGTTTCACTGTCAACCACCAAATATCATCAACTCTTCCTTCCAACAGAATACTATTCCTGGTTACGGCTTTGGATACCATCCAAGACAAAGCCTTTCTATCATAGGACAGACAACGAAGACTCAAAGAACTAGGTCTGAAACTATCAAGAGGAAAGCAAACACAAGGCGATGGTGGACAGAGTGCTGAAGCTTTTCAGACACTCACCACCAGTCACAGAGTCTGGGTTGAATCCATCATCGTTCTTTAGCTCACTTCACCACCCCAGTTCAGACCCAGCCATATGCAAATAAGTATTGACCCTGTTCCTTCTGGAAACAGTCCAGCCGAACTGCCAAGCCAGGTCTTCCCTGAACCGGAAACAAGCATCCTGGGACCGGATTTCGGAGTAACACCCCTCATCAGCCAGGCTAGTTTGAATCCAGTGGCAAAGTGAGCAACGACCCACGTCTGGGCATACCCTGACAACTTAGGGCGAAAAAATCAAACACAAGGAGATGATGGGCGGAGCACTGAAGCTTTCCAGACACTCACCCCCGTCACAGATCTGGGTTGAATCCATCATCGTTCTTTAGCTCACTTCACCACCCCAGTTCAGACCCAGCCATATGCAAATCAGTCTTGTATCAAGAAGAAGTCAGTTTCAGTGCAACTGTTAAATCGCTCCTAGATATGATGCCCTCTGTGATCAATCTGGTCCCTTTCGCATGCCTGAAAATGAGACCGCAACAGGAGGAGCTAGACAAAGACAGCTTCAGACAGAAGGGTCATCCAACGATCTGGTGAAGATCACACCACGAATGACAGCAACACTAACCTAGTGGTCACAAATCAACCGTCTCTCAGGGGACCTCACATTCCTACCTCAAATGCTCGATTTCGTAATAACCACGGATGCCTCCTCAGAGGGTTGGGGTGGTCATCTGCAAGACATACAAATCCGAGGAAAGTGGTCTGCAGACCAGAAGAGCTTGCACATCAATTGCCTGGAGCTCAAAGCCATCTATCCACACTGACGATCCAAGCTTTCCTGCCAAGGATAGCGGGTGTCGTCAGTGTTAGTTTGCACAGACAATACTCCCAGCATGCATTATGTGAATAAACAAGGGGGCACAAGATCGCAAGCTCTTTCCAGGGAAGCTCAGGAAATCTGGAGCTGGATAATGATGCACAGGATAACACTTCGGGCAGAACATGTTCCCAGAACAATCAATTTGTCAGCAGACCCGCTAAGCAGAACTCGGAACAGCTGTCACGAATGAGAGCTGGATCAGTCTGTGCTAAACATGATCTTCTCTCTGTGGGGAAGGCTGGCACTAGATCTCTTTGCAACAAGCGAGAACCACAAATGCCAGTTCTATGCGAGTTGCCATCCACATCCAGGGTCGTGGGGGAATGCGTTTTCAATCAGTTGGGCAGGGATCTATTCATATGCTTCCCCCCGATACCTCTTATACCAAGGGTTCTCAGCAAGATGAAAGCAGAGCAGTGTAGGATCATCCTGATAGCCCCCAGGTGGCCCAGACAGCATTGGTTCATGGAGCTGCTCCTACTATCAGAATACAGCCACAGTCACCTGAAGCCATACCGAACACTCTTGACGATGAACCAAGGCGGAGTCCTTCATCCAGCTCCAACCTCTCTCCATTTATACGCATGGCTCCTGGATTCCATGAATTCGCAGATCAGAATATTCCCCAGGACTGCAGGGACATTCTCTCAAAGGCAAGGACTCATGCCAATGTAAAAACATAGACTGGAGTGGAAACGTTTCTGTCTATGGTGACAGAAATCAAATGTACTTGAGCAAATACTACCCTCAGTGGCGTAACGAAACTTGAGGGGGCCCCCCCTGCAAATTACACGGAGGGGCCTCCCTCTGGTCTTAATCAGGAGCTCTCAGGTCAGGGTACTGAGCTAAGGGGGGCCCTGGAGCTTGGGGAACCCTCGCACCGCTGGGGTTTCAAGGGCCTATGTTACGCCACTGACTACCCTATCTTCTGTCCCTAGCTCAGTCAGGATTCATGAATGCGTTAATTAAGGTACATCTTCCTGCAATATCAAGATATAGACGCTCACCAAATTCTCTGTATTTGTGGTCAAACTGAATTATTAAACAATTTATTAAAGGATTGTTCAGGATTTTCCCTCCAGTGAGGGCTCCTCCCTCTGAGTGGCATCTGTGCTATCATAACTCATGAAGAGCCCATTCAAACCCATACACAGAGCAGACCTCAAGTTCCTGTCATGGAAGGTCACACTACTGCTGGTGTTTACATCAGCCAGAAGGATAATTGAAATACATGCTTTTACTACTAAAAAACCTTTCTTACGCTTTACAGACAATTCTGTTATTCTCAGGACCAATCCAAAATTTATTCCCAAAGTCCCTTCGAATTTTCACCTTAATTAACCTGTAATACTACGAATTTTCTTTCCAATTCCGCAGATTCCTAAATACACTACATGTCAAAAGATGTCTGAAATTCTACATGCATCACACCAAGCAGGTCAGCAGTACAGACCAATTATTGGTTACATATGGACACACTCATAATGGTGCATCAGTCACAAAAGCTACTACCCCTCTGTTTCTCAGCCACAGTTTAGTTCTGTCATTCCAAAGCTGGCAAGCCACTGGTGGATAAAATCAAGATGCACTCAGCTATAGCAGTCTCCATCTCGTCTGCTTTGTTTACTGGAGTGCCTCTAGAGAAGTCATATTATGCTGCAACATGGAAGAATGTACATACATTCACGAGGCATTATTGCCTGGAATCTGCACAGCGCAGTGATGTAGCTGTTGCAGAAGCAGTGCTGCACCATTTATTTCAATAAGGTGAGCCACTTTTGGTTCTATTTGTTTGCTTTTGTATTTATGCAGGTAATGATATATGGTTATATGTTCATTTACGTACACATGTATATTTCTCTGCATATATGTTTTATACCCACCAGCAGCTATTTGTGATATTGGCATAATAAGTGTATAAATACAGTAACTGCTTGCTATTCTGATTCAAGCATGTGAATCAATGAGAGATCCAATACTGGAGCAGAAAATTAGTTACTTACCTGTTACTGTAGTTCTCCAGTATTCATATCTTTCATAGATTCACATGCGACCCACCGTCGTCCTCCTAGGTGCTCCCCTTATTGCTACGGGATTAACATTCCCACTAGTGCTTGAAAATGCCTTCCAGTTTTCTTATGAGTTATTCTTATCTCACTTCCCTATTTCTACTTTTCAGCTCCCCTCCCCCACAATTGTACATTGCTTAGTCTGAATTTTCTAATATACTGCTTTTTGCAACAAACCATAACATTACATTTCCCTCCCCATACTTGCTTCCAAACAAAATAAGGCTAATAATCCCATGTTTCAATGACTGGAGGGTCCACCTTTGTGCAGCAGAAACAGGAATGAGTTTCCTCTCTGTGTATGTATCTGAAAGAGACAGTTAGTTTTAGATTCCTTACCTTAGAATTTTCCCCAGGCGTCAGACTGGATCCAGAGATTTTTCTTAGCAGTACCCCTGTGCATCGGTAGGTGGCGTCGGTCGACTCCACGTCCGTTGTCGGCGTCGTGGTAGCCGGGATGATGTTGCAGTGCTTATTTAGACGCCGCCCCTGCACGCCGACATCTGTTCTTTCTTTTTCTGCGACAGCCTGGCACAGATCCGGCAAGAGCTACCCCTTAGCCACTTCTTGGCTAGCCTTTTTGCTATGTTTTGTCAACTTCTTTTGAGTCTATCGACTCCTGGTGCACGAGGGATGTCCCAATGTTGGACCGGTTTCAAGCCTTGTGGGTCCTGTCATAAGATGATGTCGGGGACGGACCCTCACCCTAGTGTTTGTGGTGTCTGGAGCACAACCCCAACCCGAAGTCGTGCTCCGCCTGCCGGGCCATGCATCCGAAGACTTTGCGGGAGCGGTCCCAAAAGTTGTTGGAGGCCCGGCGGTCAGCTCCATGTCGTTCCCGGTCTCGTTCGAGAGGAAGGTCTCGAGCCCGTTCGCGGATCCCCTACTCCTCGTCGCACTCCGTCGTTGAGGTCATCGGGTAAGTCCAAACTCAAGAAGAAGGCGAAGAAGCACAAGCGCTTTTCACCTTCTCCCCGTCAGTCGGCTGTGGCGACCCGGGATTCAGAGTGGCGTCGCTCAAAGGCTCCGTCTCCGGTGCCTGATTCAGGAACAACTCCGCACCTCCCCCCATTTCCGGGAGCCGGAGCATCCCCTGCCCATCTTCGACAGTTTTACGAGGCCTTGCACCTCGACTTTGGGCAGCCCAACTCCTCCGGCGCGCCTTCTGGCTGCGCGGAGCAGGTCAGGGGTCCTGGACCTTCGATGCCGTTGGCTCCGACCCTGGGGCTGGATCCGGATTGACGCCGGTCGATCTCATTCGACCTTCCCCGGTGCTAATCCCGACGACAAAGCCCATGGCGCCGGTCATGCCTCCGACCAAAGCCATCCCCATCCTCATTCCCAAGTTGGAGCAAGTCCGACGTCGGAACCGACCAGGAGGGTACTTTTTTCCCCTGTTCATCCCTGGTGTTCTCTATCGACCAGAGGGTGGTGATGAGGACTGGGAGAGGTCACTGGACCCTTTAACTGATGAGCTGGAAGAACCAGACTGGCGAGAGGACCTGGGTGACGCTAGGTGGTCTCTACAGTTATCCAGACACTGGCTTGCTTTCTCCCCCTATCGTGGCTTTCGGAGGAGGGAGCGTCCTATGCTGTGGTGGTAAGGGCGGCCGAGGTCTTGGGCCTTGAGCTCCTTTCCGTGGCAGTCAGGACTAACCTCCTGACAGAGGTGCTTCAGCCTGCACTTCTTAACCCCTATTGCAGTTTAACGAAACCCTCACTGATGTTCTCATGGCCACCTGGTCCAAGCCCAGCACAGGGGCTCCTGTGGAGAGGATGATTGCCCTCCGCCACCGCCTGGCCTCGGGCGACTCAGTGTTCCTAACCCAACTCCCTTCCTCCGAGAGCTTGGTGGTCCAAACCTCTTCTTCAAAGGGCGCATTCCCTTCTGCCCCTCCAGATGGGGAATCCAAGAAGCTCGACCATCTTGGGAAGGGTATGTTCTCTTCCTCCAGCTTGGCACTGCGGTCCATGAATTCCACGTGCCTCTTGGGCCAATGCTCCCATACCATCTGGGATACACCTGCGCAGGTGCTGCCTCAGTGCCCGGAGGAAGCCCGGGCCGTTCTCTCCCAGGCAGTGGCGGATGGGAGAGTCGCAGCCAAAGTCGCGATCAGATGTGGACTGGATTCCACTGTCTCACTGGGCAGAACGATTGCCACGTCGGTAGCCTGTAGGCAGTATTCCTGGTTGAGGACATCTGGCTTTTCGGGGGATGTCCAGTCAACCTTGATGGACATGCCCTTTGATGGCTGTCGTCTTTTTGGCAACAAAGCAGACTCGGCGCTGGAGCGCTTTAAAGATTCTCGGGCTACGGTCAGATCTTTGGGCCTCGCTGCACCTTCTTGCCCACTCCAGTCTGCTTTTTGTCTCTTTCGTGGCTACGGAAGGGCACCCAACCACGTCTGGCCCAGTCTAGCCACCGGCTCATGCAAGCTGCCCAGCCTCTGCGTAGCCGTGGACGTGGGACCCAGCAACCTCATGGGTCTGTGAGCCAGCGGGCGGGGCAGTCCACCCTTTCCCCCCGCCTCCAAACCTTCCTAGTTCGATGTTTCAGGCCCATCAGCAGCCAGTGGGAGGCAGAATTCGCCATCACCTCCTCCACTGGCAATCCATCACGTTGGACAGGTGGTTCTTGCAAATATTCTGAAGTCGGCTACTCCCTCCCCTTCAAGACTACCCCTCCTTCCATTCCACTGTCTTTCGATCGCATGTCGGAGCATCATTTGGCGCTTCTCCATCAGGAAGTTTCAGCTCTCTTGGCCAATGGGGCTATAGAGAGGGTCCCTGCGCCAGAAGTAGGTCCCGCTACTTTCTCATGCCCAAGAAGGACAAATGCCTGCGTCCTTTTCTAGACCTCAGGGCCCTCCACTGCTTCCTCCAGAAAGAGAAGTTCAAAATGCTCACGTTAGCTCAGGTCCTGTCTGCCCTCGACCCCGGAGACTGAATGGTGGCGTTGGACTTGCAGAATGCCTATTTCCATATTCCCGTCTTGCCAGCCCACAGACTCTATCTACGGTTCACGGTAGGCCACGAGCACTTTGAGTTCACCGTGCTCCCCTTCGGCTTTACCAGTGCCCCTTGGGTGTTCACGAAGGTGATGGCGGTGGTCGCAGCTCATCTGCTCAGATCAGGGGTTTCAGTCTTCCCCTATCTCAATGACTGGCTGTTGAAGGCGAGTTTGCCCCAGGCTGCCGTCTCCCACCTCCAGATTATGGTGGACCTCTTGCACTCGCTGGGGTTCACTATAACGTGCCGAAGTCACACCTGACTCCCTCTCAGACGCTCTTTCATCAGAGCTGTTCTGGATACAGTGCAGTTTCGGGTCAATCCTCCCGAGCAGCAAGTCCGGTGTATTCGGGCTATGATACTGATGTTTCAGCCTCTATCCCGAATTTCGGTGAGAGTGACTCTGATGCTGCTGAGCCTCATGGCCTCCTGCATCCTGCTGTTGGATCATACCAGATGGCATATGCGGGCTCTGCAGTGGGACCTGAAGTTTCAGTGGGCGCAGCATCAGGGGAATCTTTCCGACTACGTTCAGATCTCAGAGGAAACTGCACAACAATTGCAGTGGTGGATAACAAACCAAGCTTGGGTCAGATCCCTCTCCCTTCCTTAACCAGATCGAGCAGTGGTGATATGTCACTCCTGGGATGGGGTGGCCATCTGGGAGAGGCGGAGATCAGAGGCGTGTGGTCTCCGGCGGAGTCTGGGCTCTATATCAACTTGCTGGAACTCCTGGCGATCCCACTGGCACTGAAGGTATTCCTTCCCTCTCTCCCTGCCTCTCTCACTACTGTAAGGCTACCTGTTCCTCATAGGCTAGAATGGGCAGTTTGACTATTACATTCTATAGTCCTAACTGACCCCAGGAACATGGTAGAAAAACGAATTTAGTATGCCTGAGCTCAGAATATTAAAATACATCTTTTAGTGAAGTTTATTTTTATATTCTGTGTTTGAAAATACCACTTTTAGAAAGTAGGTATTTTCTTGCCTAAGCCTTCCAGTGTGCTCTGCTGTTATGTGTATTGGCTGTCTGGTTTTAGAGGGGCAGGGCAGGCTGGTTCAGACCTGGGTTGAATAGAGAGATCTGCATTTAGAGTGTGGGGAGGGGTGGCTCCTTGACCTGAATAGGGCTGTGCCTGGCAAGGTGAATGCTGGCTCCACCTCCCGCTGTGTGTCTGCTAGCAGACCCCCTCTTTCTGAAAGGAAGGATGCAGCCTGGTAAACAAAGTGCTCCAGGCCTGAGCAGAACTGGTTCTGGCTAGGTTCAGTGACTGGTAGCTTCTAAGAACAAAGACTTTTGGGGTATAAATATCTGTGCTCAAACCCCTACATTTTTGTATTGCTTTTGGATCTGGAGAGGAAACTCTGTCCGTGCCACTGGAGGAATCTGCAGGAAGTGACTGTCCCTGTGCTTGTGTGTTGTTTCTTGCACTGGCCTGCAGCAGTGACCACTGGACCTTGAAGAAGAGGAGAAGGAACTCTTGAGAGAACTTTTATTTTGTTACAGCAATTACCCAAGGGCTAGGAAAGAGCTAGCCTCCTGCTGGAGTCTCAGGCACATCAGACTCCACCACCAACCTCCTGCTTCCTCCCTGCGAGGACTGCTATCTGCTGATGAGGCTCCTGTGAGTTCCAGGGCCTCTAGTTTGCATCAGAGAACCGAGTGTGGGAAATCGACGCTAACGCATCTTTGCGGGCCGCTGCAGTCGAGAGCGCTGGGAAAATCATCGCGCTACTGCCGCCGAGGGCCCGCAACACGAAACCATCGCTGACGCCCCTTTGCGAGCCGCTGCAGCCGAGACGCGCTGGAAAGATCATCGCGCTGCTGTCGCCGCGCACTCGCAACCCTTAAAGAAATCATCGCTTCGAGACATCGCAGTGCGGACGCCGTGCGTCCGCCACTTTGATCGCATCGCACCGAATTTCGTCGCGCCCTCGCGGAGCGTCTTGTCTTCGCATCGCAACACGATCGCACAGCGCAACAGGATCGCCGCATCGACTTCTCCCACGCGGCAAGAAAGTCATCGCATCGGCGGTCCAGCGTGCAGAAGTTTGTCGCATCGAAGTCGTGTTCCGACTGCCGGTCCTTGCACCCGAAGGCTTTGCGAGAGCGGTCTCAAAAGCTCCTCGAGGTCCGGCAGTCGGCTCCGCGCCGCACCAAGCCCCGGTCACGGGAGAGGTCGAGGGGCCGGTCGCGGAGTCCTCGCCCGTCATCGGAGTCCAAGTCTTCGCACTCCTCGGGTAAGTCGAAGCACAAAAAGTCTAAGAAGCACCATCGCTCTAAGACTTCGCCTCGCCGGTCTCGCGACTCGGCTGAGGCCCCTGTCGGCACCGTCCCCGCGGCTCCGGATGTGCCTGTGGCGCCGCCCCCGCATTACCCGTCCTTCCCGGGTTCGGGGCGAATCCGGCCGAAATACAGGAATTCCTGTCGGCCATGGCCCGCCTCTTCGGGCCTCAAGGCCCCTCCGGTGCGCCTTCGGGCCCCGCGGGCCCTAATGGGATTGCCCCGGCACCGCCGACGACTCCGGTCCCGGCGCCGCCTGTCCCACCAGCCTCGCTCCCGGCTTCGGCCCCGGCCTCGATCCCGGCTCCGGTGGTACCGCAATCCCATCGACGCCGGTTGACCTAACCACGTCTCCGCCGACGTCCCCGGTGCCGTTCCTGACGCCGCCCGGGGCTCCGGGCGGCGTCGTTCCCCAGTTGTCTCCGGATCCGGACGCGGCGTTGGACCGACGTCGCCCGACGCCGGCTCCGGCGCCCATGAGACCTTGGGTCCCGGGCGTCCCTCCTCCTCCTTATTTTCAACCTGAGGAGGACCAGGAGAGCTGGGAGGGGTCGGATGACCCTCTCTAACAGCAGTGTGACTATGATCAGGACTGGGCAGAGGGACTTGGGGATGCCAGTGGTCTGGACACTTCCCCTGACACTGGCATGCTGTCTCCTCCTTCCGTGGCTACGGAGGAGGGAGCAAATTTCGCAACCGTGTTGCGTAGAGCAGCTGGAGCCTTACACCTCCAATTGCCTACAGTGGCTGTCAGGACTAACCTCCTGACGTAAGTGCTTCAGCCGGCAGCTACCTCCTCGGAGCCATTGCTGCCGTTTAATGATGCACTTTCTGACGTTCTTTTGGGCACCTGGTCCAAGCCCGCCACAGGGGCTCCTGTGGATAGGAACGTGGCCCGACGCCATCGCCCTGCTCCGGGCGACCCCATGTTTCTCTCTCAACATCCCACCCCCGAGAGCTTGGTTGTCCAAGCCCCTGCCTCCCAAACCGCCTTCCCTACCGCCCCTCCGGATAGGGAATCCAAACGCCTGGATCAATTTGGGAAGAAGGCCTTTTCTTCCTCCAGTGCTAGCTTGCGGTCCGTGAACACCGCTTGCCTTTTGGGCCGATACTCCCACTCTCTGTGGGATTCGGTGGCGCTCGTTTTGCTCCAGTGTCCTGAGGAGGTCCAGACACTGCTTTCCCACGCCATTGCGGAAGGAAGGGATGCGGCAAAGTACACCATCCGTTGTGGCCTTGATACCGCCGACTCGCTGGGCAGATCGCTTGCAACGACAGTGGCGCTGCGTCGCCACGCCTGGCTGAGGACCACTGGTTTCTCGGGAGATGTCCAAAACACACTCAGGGACATGCCCTTTGATGGAGTCGGTCTTTTTGGTACCAAAGCAGACCATGCGCTGGAGCGTTTTAAGGACTCACGGGCTACTGCCAAGTCCCTGGGCCTTTCTGCTGTGCGCCCTCCGCTAACCTCTGCTTTTCGCCCCTTTCGTGGCCACGGTAGGGGCGCCCAGTCACGTCCGCTGCCCAGCCACCGGCCCGCGCAGCAAGCGTCTTCGCGTGGCCGAGGACGTGGCTCCAGCCGTGGCGGGTCGGGCAACCAGCGTGCGGGTCAGGCCACCAACCCTGCCCCGTCTGCGGCCTCCAAGACCTCCTAGTCCTTCCTTTCAGGTTCAAGCACGCCAGTAGGGGGCAGGGTCCGGCATCACCTTCACCACTGGCGTGCCATCACCTCGGACAGGTGGGTCTTGGACATTGTCCGAAGGGGCTACTCCCTCCCCTTCGAGACCACCCCCCCAGCCATGCCACCTCAATTCCACCGCATGTCAGGGGATCACTTGGTGCTTCTGCAGAAGGAAGTCAAGGCCCTCTTGGCCAAGAGGGCCATCGAGCATGTTCCGACCCCAGAAGTAGGACGTGGTTGCTACTCCCACTACTTTCTGGTGCCCAAAAAGGACAAGGAGGACATGCGTCCTATCTTGGACCTCCGGAACGTCAATCGCTTCCTCCGGAAGGAGAAGTTCAAGATGCTCACCCTAGCTCAGGTCTTGAATGCCCTCGACCCCGGAGACTGGTTGGTAGCGTTGGACTTACAGGACGCTTATTTCCACATCCCCGTCCTGCCGGCCCATCGGCGTTCCCTGCGGTTCACGGTAGGCCTCGAGCATTTTCAGTTCACCGTGCTCCCCTTTGGCCTTACCAGTGCCCCTCGGGTGTTCACGAAAGTGATGGCGGTGGTCGCAGCTCATCTGCGCCGGGCAGGGGTTCCAGTCTTCCCCCTACCTCGACGACTGGCTGCTGAAGGCGGGCTCGTCCCAGGCAGTCGTCTCCCACCTCCAGACTACGGCCGAACTCCTGCACTCGCTGGGGTTCTCCATCAATGTGCCAAAGTCGCATCTGATTCCTTCTCCACAGCTCCTTTTCATCGGAGCAGTTCTGGACACGACGCAGTTTCGGGCCTATCCTCCCGAACGGCGAATCCGGGATATTCAGGCTATGATTCCGATCTTTCAGCCTTTATCCTGGGTTTCGGTACGGATGACCCTGAGGCTGCTGGGCCTCATGGCATCCTGCATCCTGCTGGTCGATCATGCCAGATGGCATATGCGGGCTCTGCAGTGGGACCTGAAGTTCTAGTGGGCGCAGCACCAGGGCAACCTGTCCGATCACGTCCAGATCTCGGAGGGGACTGCAAAACAGTTGCAGTGGTGGCTCTCGAACCGGCAATGGGTCATGGGCAGATCCCTCTCCCTTCCCCAGCCAGAGCACACAGTTGTGACGGACGCGTCCCTTCTGGGATGGGGCGGTCACATGGGAGAGGCCGAGATCACAGGCCTCTGGTCTCCGGCGGAGTCCCGGCTCCATATCAACCTTCTGGAGCTCCGGGCGATCCGACTTGCACTCAAGGCATTCCTTCCCTCTGTCAAAGGGACGGTAGTGCAGGTGTTCACAGACAACACCACAGCCATGTGGTATTGCAACAAACAGGGCGGGGTGGGGTCGTGGACCCTATGTCAGGAGGCTCTGCGCCTCTGGACATGGCTGGAACATCAGGGCATATTCCTGATGGTTCAACACCTGGCAGGTTCCCTGAACGCCAGGGCGGACGAACTCAGCCGCAGGTGCATGATGGATCACGAATGGCGTCTTCACTCGGAGGTGGCGCAAGGTCTCTTTCAGCAGTGGGGAGAGCCTTGGTTAGATCTGTTCGCCACCGAAGAGAACGCGCAATGTCAGCAGTTCTGCGCGTTGGAATTTCCAAGGCGGCACTCGCTCGGCGGCGCTTTTCGTCGCGAGTGGAGTTGCGGTCTGTTGTACGCCTTTCCGCCTATACCACTTCTACCCAGAGTGTTGAAGATGATTCGGCGCGACCGGGCCCAAGTCATCCTTGTGGCTCCGGACTGGGCTCGAAGAGTTTGGTATCCCGAGCTACTCAGTATGAGCGTCGATCCCCCGATCCGTCTGCCTCTTCGGGAGGATCTTCTGTCGCAGCAGCAGGGGACGGTCCTCCACCCGAACCTGTCCAGTCTCCACCTGCTTGCGTGGAGATTGAGCGGCGGCAGTTGATTCCTTTCGACTTGCCTCCCGAAGTTTGTGATGTGATTCTGGCAGCCAGGCGTCCCTCCACTAAGGTGGTATATGCCTGCAGGTGGAACAAGTTTGTGGCATGGTGCACAGCAAAGGCTGTGAATCCCCTCTCTGCCCCTCTTTCTGAGGTTCTTCTGTTCCTTCTTTCTCTGGCCCAACAGGGTTCTGCACTGGGTACCATCAAGGGCTATCTTTGTGCTATCTCGGCCTTCCTCAGGCTTCCTGATCAGCCCTCCCTTTTCAAGTCCCCTGTTGTTAACAGGTTCCTAAAAGGCATTACACACCTCTTCCCTCCTGTTCCGTTTGTGATGCCTCAGTGGGACTTGAACTTGGTTCTTACCTTTCTCATGTGCGCTCCCTATGAGCCTCTACATAACTGTCCTCTTCGTCTTCTGACTCTGAAGACGGCCTTTCTGGTGGCCATCACCTCCGCTCTGCGGGTGAGTGAGCTCCAGGCTCTATCATGCAAACCTCCCTTTCTGTCTGTCCATCCAGACAAGGTTGTTCTTCGGACGCGTCCGTCCTTCTTGCCAAAGGTGGTTACTGCCTTCCACATTGGTCAGACCATCACTTTGCCCACCTTCTTTCCGCCTCCGCATCCTTCCAGAGAGGAAGAGAGGCTCCACCGTCTGGACCCAAAACGTGCGCTTTCCTTTTATATCAACCGCACACAACACTTCCGGGTGGATGACCAGCTCTTTGTTGGCTACGTGGGCGCCAAAAAGGTCGGGCGGTGCACAAGAGAACCATTTCCCGCTGGGTAACCTTGTGTATCAAAGCCTGCTATTCTTTGGCTAAGAAGGAGCCTCCAGTTGGGCTGCGTGCCCATTCCACCAGGGCAACGGCTGCTACCACGGCCTTAGGCCGCGGTGTTCCGCTGCAGGATATCTGTCGGGCAGCTACGTGGGCCTCGCTGCACACGTTTACCAAGCATTACTGCCTTGACAGTCAGGTCCGGAGGGACGGCTTCTTTGGCCGTTCTGTCCTCCGGGACTTCCTTGTCTGATCTTTGTTCGCAGACCCACCACCGGGGTTGGTATTGCTGGGGTATCTATTCTAAGGTAAGGAATCTGTCACTAACTTGTCTCTTTCAGATGCACAAGTTACTAACTTGTGTAACGATATATCTGTAAGAGACAGTAGTTAGTGACAGATTCCTACCGCCCACCCATCCTCCCCGTTCTGCGAACTGATTTCTAGGGTTAAGGACATCCCTTTCAGGGCCCTAGTATTTTTCAGACACCTATGTCAGCTTCTTGCATGGCTCTGCGTTCCTGGCGCGGAAAGTCGTGTACAGAACTGACGTCAGCGCGCAGGGGCGGCGTCTAAGTACTGCCCGCGACGTCATCCCGGCGGTCCCGACGCCGACGACGAACGCAGAGCCGCACGACGCCGCCTACCGACACGCAAGGGTACTGCTACGCAAAAACTTTCCGGATCCAGCCTGACGCCTGGGGATATTCTAAGGTAAGGAATCTGTCACTAACTACTGTCTTTTACAGATATATCGTTACACAAGTTAGTAACTTGTGCATTTGGGGCAGGACAAGGCCATTGACAGGATTGTCACCCACTTCTTTTGGCCCCAGATACGAAGGTAGTCGGATGCCCATTGTAGGTCTTGCCAGACTTGCCATGCAAGTGGTAAGAGTGGGAGGAAGGGGAAGACCCCTCCAACCCTGTCCAGTGGTGGGCACTCCTTTCGAGCAGGTGGGGATTGCTATTATTGGGCCCCTTGACCCCAAGACAGCCATGGACAACAGGTACATCCTAGTCTTGGTGGACCATGCCACCCGGTACCCGGAGGCTATCCCTCTGAGGACAATGACGTCACCTGTGGTGGGCTGGGCATTGATGAGGCTCTTTTCCTAAGTGGGTTTCTCCAGAGAGCTGGTGTTCGACGAGGAACTAACTTCATATCCAAGTATATAACATCCCTGTGGAAGGAGTGCGGTGGGACCTACAAGTTCACCACTCCCTACCACCCCCAAGCTAACGGTTTGTTGGAGAGATTCAACCAGACCCTTAAAGGCATGATCAAAGGTCTGTCAGAACCTATGAGGTGTAAGTGGGACGTCGTCTTGCCATGCCTTCTCTTTGCTTACAGGGAGGTACCACAGAAGTCATTAGGGTTCAGTCCCTTTGAGTTTGCTGTATGGGCACCAGGTGAGTCGCAGTCTAGTGAAAAAAGGCTGGGAGACAGATCTCAGGAAACCTCCCCAGGATATGTTTAGTTACATGCTGGCCTTTAAAAAACCAGACTGCATGCTTCAGGAAGCTCGCTCAGGCGAGCCTAGAAATCAGCCAGGAAGAGATGAAACGCTGGTATGACCAGAATGCCACTCTGGTCGAGTTTCAACCTGGACAAAAAGTGTGGGTCATGGCCCCAGTAGAGCTGTGTGCTCTCCAGGAAATATGGACTAGGCCTTTTGAGGTGGTGGAGCGCAAGAGTGATGTCACCTATCTGGTGGACTTGCAGAATCCCAGGAACCCTCTAAGGGTCTTACACATGAACCGCCTCAAACCACACTTTGAGAGGTCCTAAGTAGGCATGTTCTTGGCCGCATGATGGGGTGGAAGAGGAGAGTGAACCTCTCCTGACCTGTCTACCAGGGAGCCTGATGGGACAGTGGAAGATGTGATTCTCTCCTCTACACTGACCCAAGAGCAGCAGGGCAACTGTCACCGGTTGTAGGGGCAGTTTGCCAGCCTGTTCTCCCTCACCCCGGATGTTAGTCATTGGTGCGTCCATGATGTGGACACAGGGGGGCAGTCCTCCTGTCAAACACAAATGTATAGGTTGACTGACAGGGTCAAAGCCAGCATAAAAGAAGATGTTTCTAAGATGTGGGTGCTAGTGGTGATTGAGCCCTCCAACAGTCCTTGGGCCAGCCCAGTGGTCTTAGTCCCAAAGGCTGCAGCACCCGGTGCCACACCCGAACTCCGGTTTGGTGTGGATTACAGAGGGCTCAATTCCGTCACCAGAACTGACGCGCACACCACCCCCAGAGTTGATAAGCTCATAGATCGGTTGGAAGCTGCCAAGTTCCTCAGCACGCTTGATTTGACTTCTGGGTACTGGCAGATTGCCTTGACTGATGGGGCCAAGGAGAGATCTGCATTTTCAACCCCGGAGGGGCACTACCAGTTCCGGGTTATGTCCTTTGGATTGAAACATGCCCCTGCCACCTTTCAGAGTTTGGTTAACCAGGTGCTGGCTGGACTGGAGGATTTCAGTGCCGCCTACCTGGATGCCATTGCAGTATTTAGTTCCACTTGGGAGGAACACCTGCAGCATCTCTTTGAAGTGTGGAAGGCACTGCCGAAGGCGGGCCTCACGATCAAGGCCAGTATGTGCCAAATCAGGCAGGGATCTTTGGTGTACTTAGGGCATCAGGTAGGCAGCGGCCAGGTGGCGCCCCTATAGCCTAAGATTGACACCATTCTGGCTCGGGAGCCCCCAAGAACTAGTCAGAGGTAAGGACCTTCTTAGTTCTCACCGGGTACTATAGGAGGTTTGTCAAGGGCTATGGCACCATTGTTGCCTCCTTGACTGAGCTGACTTCCAAGAAGCAGCCCAGGAAGGTGATCTGGACTGATGCCTGCCAGACCGCTCTTGATGCCCTGAAGGCAGCCATGCGTATGGCGCCCGTGCTCAAGGCACCTGACTTCTCCAAGGAATTCTGAGTGCAGACGGATGCTTCAGAGCATGGTGTGAGAGTGGTATACATCAAAGGGAAATGTGGTAAACATATTGGGGCTCAGATGCCAGGACTTCAGAACTCTTTCAGATCAAGGAACCTGCCAAGAAGAAGAGCTGTAGAAGCTGTGAGGAGAGACTACCACTTTGCTGTGTGCTTTGCTGTGTTGGCCTGCAGTAGCTGCTTCTGTCTTAGGAAGAAGTTGCAGAAAGTTCTGTCCAGCCCTTTCTCTGCCCGAGTGTCTCCAAGGACTTGAGGTAGAACTTGCCCCCTGTTCAAGAAGTCTCAGGAACACCAAAGACTTCAAGCTCCTCTGGGTACCAGCTTCTGGAACTAGGTGTTTCAGTTGCCACAGAGGAAAAAGCAACATAACGCCGTCCCCGAAGCCGCTGCCGGCTCCGTGATCTGAAGGCACTGCCGCACTTCGCACCACTACCCTGGTCTCACCGACGATGCCGTTTGACGCTACCACTGAGCCGTTGGTTGCACCGCGACCTGTGTGCACCGCACCGCCTCACTTCACACTGCCGCCCTGGTATCCCCAGTGATGCAGCGATGCGGTCACCGATGCCGCTGCCTATACCATGACCTGTGGACACCGCTCATGGAGAACACGGAGCACCGTCCCACTTCACACTGCAGTCCTGGTCTTACCGACGACAATGCTCCTAGCTGACCTTGACACCACTGCCTGCACCGTGGTTAAGGGGCCCTGCTCGTAAGTTACACAACGTACCGCCCCATCCCACATTGCAGCCTTGGCCCACCGACGCCAGCAGCATTGACTCCAGATTATCCGCCGCTGCTTGCACCGAGACCTGTGGGCCCCACACTCTGCATTACCCTAACTCGCACCACACCCTTGGGTGTCCCGACGACCGTGCCCCAGCAACGACGACGCTGCCTGCACCGTGACCTGCATGCACCGCAATGAGCACCACCCCATTCGCACCGCAGCCCTGGTCTCACCGAGTCGCTGCCTGCACTGTAACCTGAGGGCACCGCACGCTGCACCGCTACACTTGACACCGTAAGCCCTGACGCTCGCCGGTGCTCTAGACATCAACCGCATGGAGTTCGACCTGCAACGCACGTGACTTCAAGTGCCGGACGACTCCTGCACCAACTTCCGGAACCTACGCCAGCTCTTTGGAGCTCATCGCAAGGTCCTCGACGCCCTGCATATCTAAAGGTACTGTTTTGCGGGTCTTCCTGACACCGTAGCTGGCCCGCGGCCGGCCAGAAGTGTTGGATTTGTTTGTTCACAATGCTGCGTTAGCCCTGGATGGAGCTATCAACTTCAAGGAACTGTTTTTAAAGTCTATTTTTGCTTATTGATAGTTTAATACAGCTGTATGTTGGATTCCTATCGTTTTGATCTTGTTTACACAGATAAATATTGGCTATTTTTCTAAAACTGGTATGGTGTCCTTTTGTAGTGCTTTCACTGTATTACTGTATGTTATGTGCAAATGCTTTACACGCTGCCTCTTATATAAGCCTCACTGCTCGTGCCAAGCTACCAAGGGGGTGAGCAGGGGTTATTTTAGAAGTATAGTTCCCTTATCCTGACTAGGAAGAAGGGTCCCTACTTGGACAGGGTAACAACCTGCCAACTAGAGACCCCGATTTCTAACATATACAAATTTGTTCAGCAAGTGGGTTTGTTTGGGGACACCTTTTTGGTTGAAAAGGGTGGAAACAATGGGACACAAAGCGCAGAAAATTAAAATTTTGACTCTGCCATTTCTAAACAGATTAAAACAGGTGTGCACATTTAAGGAATGGCTGGCTACTGCCGCCACTGGATTTAAAATCTATACTATGGGCAAAGACATCATTAACTTTTACCCTCAAGGGCACACTCAAGTCTATATCTCAAACAAGTGGACCATGAATGTAGCTTCCTTGCCACTTGGCAAGCTCTTTTGCAAAAATCTTGCTTTGGAGTTCTTTCTGCATGACTATTTGAAAGACTTTCATCATTCTGTTCATGAGTCCCACATATGTGATTTTGTGGTGTTTGCTTAATAATATTTAGTGTGTTTAATAAACAGGACAACTGTACTTTCCTGATAACTTGCATTGGTGTAAAATGCATTTGGAAAAAAACAAAACTATTAACGAGTCTAACAAAATTAATCAGGCATCTTCCGCTTACTTTGAGTGTGTTGGAACATGGGAATCCAGTGAAATATGGAGGTAATCTCCCTCGACATGCCATCAATTAAGCACTACATTTACAGCTTTAGGCATGTCACTTACAACATCTCCCTCGACATGCCATCAATTAAGCACTACATTTACAGCTTTAGGCATGTCACTTACAAATCATCGACATCATGCGTTTAAGTCTAATTAGTTTAACTGAAGCCAACAGACCCTTCAACATTAAATGCATTAAAGTGCTCGGTGTGCGGCTCGCCTGGCTAGGTTTGACGGCTCCCCAGGGAACCAATGGCCTATACCAAATGAAGGTGCTTATTTGTATGTTCGCATAGGTTTGTCAACATATCCTACTCTACACCTGAGAAAAAGTACTTCCTGGATGAAAGCTACTCATTGCAATTCTGTGCTTGACATGGATGCAGATGATTTTTGGTGAACTTACTCTAACGTTGTATTGCTGAATCTTTAAAAGATTACTTACAGGAACAAACACTCGCACCTCCTGCTAATAAGTTGAATCTGCCTACCTGAACTTTGATCTTGCAAGCAAAATACACAACCTCCCAGGTGACAGAAATTAGTGAAATGGTGTACCTGGATGCTATCACATTCCTCAAACCCGAAAGTCAACTGCCTGTGAAATAGAAAAAAAAGATTGGTTCCATTTTGCTTTGGTCTTCCATCAGTTTGATTAAGTGCCTGCTTCTTAGATGCAGCCTTACAACTGTTCCGTTATTTGTGATGTATGAATTTGCTTTACTTTCCATACATTCTAACACATCAAAAAATATCCTTTGAAATGTAACATTAATGGCAATATAATACATTTTGAAAGGGGGACCACGAGAATGTATCGATTTAGTTCTTTGCAAAAGGTTAAGAAATATACTAAAATGTGATATTTTTAGATGATGTACGTCCTGTTTTACTAAGCGACTCTCGTTTCATGTATTCATTCATGTTACCAAATGAATTGTAATTTTCCAAGCCAGAAGTGAACTAATAAATGAATTATTCCTTGCAGCTTCTATTTGATTTCCTGGCATTCAAAAATGACATCAGTTTCTGGAAGAAGAAAAAAAATATGGTTGGAATGTCTACTAAAGCAGGTAACTGTTCTGTTAGTAGTATTACAACTCTCTCAATTTGAGTGTGTCTTTAAAGATGCTTTATGTAGCAAATTGGCCACATCGCCCTTGTGTAACACATGAAGCAGTAAACGTTTTCCATTGCTGTTCCTTTTGTAAATTACCATTGCATGATGAATCAAAGTACTTTGAGACAGTGTGCCTTATGAAGAAAAGTACATAACATTTGCAAAATCTAACGCAGCTGCGTTAGATTTTATCAGTGCAAAATACCAATACAAATACAAGTATGTAAATTGCAAGTGCCAATAAGTATTACACTATAAGTTATCTTATAAGTATTTATTTGGTGTACATTCCCCCATTGCTATGGCCTCACCGCTCCAAGTGTGCATGCATTTCTTTCTCCTTGCGCTTCGCTGGGTTATGCACATTAAATGGTTGCAAATAGCTAACGGGTTTCACTCTGCATGAGCAAATGGTGAGCTTCAAGTGGAGCAGACAGCTGTCTCATGGACTGCTGTATGCTCCTCCTGATGCCCCATTCACAGTGTGCCACGTTTCCATTGCAAAGATGAATGCTGAGCCAAACAATTGCTGTCACATATAGGCCTACATCCCAGTATTCCCCTTTTGTGCACAATGTATTGTACGGTATTGTAACATTGACAAAGCATTGATTATCTACTTGTTGGGCACTGAAGAGCTTACCTAAATAGGTTGCATGCTAAACTGTAAGGTGTTTGGTTGGAAAGGTGTTGCCTTTGTTTTGTTGTTATATGGGAAATGTTTCCATGTCTTGTATGATGACCACTGAAGTGCGGTTATCATGTTATGGGATGCAGCACTTACCAGTCCGATGGCTGAAGAAGTTTGAGAGATAGGCTCACATCCTATGTTATTTTAGTAACTTAGCTGCTTTAATCAGCTTTGCCGGTCCCTTTATGCTATTTCTTATGATCACAGTCCTTATGTTTACTGCACGGACTGTCCTTTCTAAGACTTTAGTTTGTTTATTGACCTGAGCAGACATAGATTAGAGAGAAAGATAGCCTAGAGGTAGACTTAGTTACAATAATCCCTATATGAGTGTTAGTCATTGTGATATCTCAAGAAGCAGTCAGTACGCCAGAGGTCCTCAAACTGTGGGGTATGCCTCCTTAGGAGTCCTTGGCATCATCAGATAGTGGCACGTATTCCACAGCAAAATTATTGTCCTTTTTCTCCCTAAAATGCGTATGGATTGGGTTTGCACAAGCGTGGGCATTTCCTGGGGCTCTCGTATTGTAGGCGGTCCTAACAGCAGCCAATTAATGCATGGCAACGTCATCAACGACTCCTTCAATCAGAGAGACTGCAGTGGGTATAACCGGAAATGCCGGGAAAATGTATGTGCGAAAAAGGCACATACAAAATGCAGGCTCTGTGCTGCGTGTGAGTGCTTCTTGCCGAGTTAACATTTTGTTTGTCGCTGCTTGAATTCTCTCCCGCTACTCGTCTGCCTTAACCTTCACGTTCCTTGATTATGTCCTGCGTGGCTCCTGCCTGGACCTTTGTGCCCCTGGATTCTGTCCTCTTCCTGCTCCTGAATTTCACTTGCAGCTGCTTGAACGTTCGTGCTGTTTTTTTTTTTACTGCTGATTTGGATATTTGTGCCTAGCTCTCAATAAATTGCAGCTAAGCTTGCACCTCACCCCTTCACCATGCTTCCTACCACATCTCTTGGCAACCAGATGCACCTGCCCTTTCCCTTCTCAATGTACTAGGCACTTTCACCCTCCCACCAGCGGGCTACCTTTCCAAGAGAAAGATACCAGCCATCTGTTCACATTTAAAGGTTCTGCAAAGGCCTGGACATGATTCTTAAGAAGAAGTTTATATGAAGTTGTCAGTGTTCATTTTTAGGTCTCGCGATGCAGCGACTGCGCTGTCTCTTCGAGACATTCTGTATTTAGGTATGGACTTTAAACTCCGCCCATTTCCCCGCCCATCTTTTCAATTGGTTCCTGTTACTGTCCTTTGTAAATGGTGGTTTTTGATTTGTTAATACGCTTATTAGTCCCTTCTTGGTACCTCCTTTTCTCATGTTGTAACCTCCCATGAGGACTGCCCTCTTACATGTGTTGTTACTCAGTATGTTATTTATTACACTTGTGAGGACTATTTTTTTAGCTGTCCTCTAGCAATGCTCCTGCTCAGCTTGTGGCTGCCTTTTCTTTCTTCAGCGCGCTGACCTCCGAGCTTCAAAGTCCGCTGCTTTCATGCTCTTCTGCTTTCCCCCTCCTGGTTCACATTAGAAGCCCTCCCACACCCTCTGAGCCCCAAAAAAGCGTTTCCCTCCCTTCCTCCCCCCTTTCTGTGTGCATCTTGTCCATGCTCGCTACTCAGGCTCAGCTAATGGCTGCCTTTCCTTTTATTCAGCGTGCACCGCTTCATTTTTGAGCCACTTGGACACCAACTGACAGACTAATACAAACATTTACACTAACCCATACATTCACTGAGATACCTAATCATTCACTTATACAGTCATGCACCCACTGAATCATCCATAGGGGCACTCATACACCCACTGATTCACCAATACACCTTAGCATATATATTTCACACTCATAAACGCTTTTAAAACACTCAGTCACAGATGATGTAAACAGTGATGTCATTTGAGATGTCACTGACCATGTCATGAGTGTTGTAATATGTGAGGTCAAAAGCAGTGCATTGCGGGGGCACGAGTTATAGTTAGCTCAGCTGACTATAACTGCTGAATTTCACTGGTTTTGTACAAGTGAAACCTGAGCCTAACTATAACGTCCCTGTAAATATAATTTTATATATTTATTTATATATATATTTATATATTGAAAAAAAGGTTTTTTATATATATATATATATATTTATATATACTGAAAAAAATAAAGGTTAAAGGGACATTATAGTTAGGAAGTGGACTAAAAAAACCTTATTAATTCACTGAAAAGAACAGGTTACAGAGACATTCTAGTTAGGCTCAGGTTTCACTCGTACAAAACCAGAGGAATTCAGCAGTTATAGTTAGCTATTCCTGGACCCCCTCTGTGCAATTGGGCACCGCTGATTAAAAGGAGACGAGGCTCTGCAAGGAGCTCACTACCAAGTAATCCGGGAGGATTGTGTCCAGCCAAGCCCCCCAGCAGCACATCACGAGCACAAGGAACCTGGAAGCACTCAAAGGTAGGCGAACACGAGTCTTTTGACACGTAGGGCGCCTTAACACGAATGCTTGAAAGGGATTGTTAATATTTGTGAATTAGCTGGGTCAGAGGTGTGCACGGGTAGCGTAGAGCTTTACAGGTGTACAGATAACCTTCGCTCCGCTATTTGTAAGGATTACGTTGCAATTGAAAAGCAGCTCGTTCGAACCTTTCCACCATGTCAGCTGACGCGTTAAAGGATAGGGAGGCAGCAGCGGCCGACATGTTTAATGACTCTAAAGCTCCCACCATTCACTCCATCTCCCAGAATCCATCAGTGGGGTCACACCATGTCAGCCTCAAAGAGAAAATAAAACAGTTGGAGAAAACAATGAAATCCGAACAAAGCAAATGGTGGGAGGCAAAATCCCTACAGCGCTACTTAGATGTTGGCAGAATTCCTAGGGGCTTACGAATTTTAACAGCCCCTAGCTACGAGAACCCTGATCCAGAAATGATGAGGGAGTGGGCTGAAACCAATTTGGACTCATCCAGAAAACTAGTTGCTATTTTAGTAAAATATGCGGAGAAGGATCGCTTGAAACTACAGGAGGAGATTGATATCATGAACTCTGAATTAGCTGAAATGGGGCAAACTGATGAACTAAGGAAACTAAAAGAGGAAATGATTAAAAGGCTTAAAAAAGAGGAAGATGTTATACGTGAAAGGAAGGCATTTAAATTTCATAGGGACCGGATGGACTATGAGTGTGGCCGCATCTTCACATTTGCAAGAAAATTTGATTCCATTAAGGCCTCTAAATATGGCGTACCTCAGGGGTCAAAAACAAACCTAACAAGAGGGGCAACACAAACAAATGGGGCATCTACATCGGATCTCAGCTCAGCTATGGAAAGTGAGACGGAGCAAGATCAGAGGAATCTGGTAGCACAACAAATACCAGTCAAAATTTCATTGGTTGAAGAAGTGGATTTTTTATGTTTGGAACGCAGGCAAACCCTGCGCCCAAGAAATCAAATCAAACCACAAGTAACAACAAAAAACCAACCCAGAAACGCCGAGAGAGACGAGCAGCAAAACGAAAGCATACCCAAAAAATGGGGACAATCAACACGCCGCAGGTGGAGACGTTAGAAATGACCAAGACAACTAGTCCGACTGTAATTAACCTTGCAAACATTGATCTAACCAAAGCGGAGGAACAATTACTGATGTTAGGACTTTCATTTTGTCCAGAAAGCTCGTTTAACTATGTTACAACCCGAATGGATATCTACAAAAGCATACGGAAATTAAAACTCAAAAAGTACTTTGCACAACAAGATAAAGGTTCTGAGACGGACAGCACCAAGCATCAGGATCCAATATCTCAAGGGTCTCCTCTATTTGGCCTGAATATAAGTGACATGCCCGCCCTTCGGACAATGCAAGAGCTACTAGACAAAAACATGACGGCCACACAAATTGAAGAGCAAAATGCCTTACCACACAATAACAAAGACCGGGAAAAGGAAACAACTTTGTTCAAACCCAGTTCAAGCTTCAACCCTGTCATGCCTCGAGATGCAATTGAAATATTCCAAGAGCAAATAGTGAGTGACATCAAAAAATTGAACCACAAAGTCCAGAGGTTCGCAAGAACAAAGAAAAACAAAATGGACATACAATATCACTCGCAAATGAAGATACTCAAATCCAATACAGATTTGGTAATTAGGAACTCTGACAAGGGAGGTAACTTAGTTTTGTGGAATAAAAAGGACTACATCGCAGAAGCAATGAATCGGCTCCAGGATAGGCAATGTTATTGTAAATGCGATATGGCAACCCTTAGGACTACATACAACGAATACAGGATGAAATTGATGGCCTGGAAAAATGCAGGGTTACTTTCGCAAAAGGAATATTTATATCTACGGAATGATCATCCAGTAACACCAATTCTGTATTTTATTCCTAAAATACATAAAAACCCAGTCACACCACCAGGAAGACCGATCATTTCCATAAGAAACAGCCTCCTTGAACATACCTCTGTATATGTGGACTATTTTCTTCAAAACTTTGTACAGAATTTACCTTCATACATCCGGGACACTGGAGACTTTTGAGCAAAAATCCAGAAATGTGAATGGAATCATGATTATTTGTTAATCACATTAGATGTGTCTTCTCTGTATACCTCTATAAACCACCGGGATGGTATAAAAGCGTTGACACACTATCTTGATCAGAGGCCACCGGAATTGAAACATCATAGCAAAATGCTCAGGGATATGGTTAGCTTTTGTTTAAATAACATTTTTATTTTTCAGAATACTCTATATCACCAACTACGCGGTGTAGCTATGGGGGCCAGCTTCTCCCCTAGCTATGCCTGTCTCCACATGGGCTGGTGGGAGGAGTTGGTCCTCTTCAAAGAACATGAGGGAACAGTTACCCAAAACATCAAGGTGTGGTTGAGATACATTGATGATCTCTTCATCATCTGGCAGGGGACCCGGCCAGAGGCGGAGGGATTCATCGGTGACCTCAACAAAAATAATCTTAATTTAGAGTTCACAGCTACTATTAGTGACCAAACAGTTAATTTCCTGGATGTACAGATTTACATCAGGGAAGGAAAAAATTGGAACTAGACTACACCGTAAAACTACTGCAGGGAATGCTGTTCTGCACGCTAGGAGCTCTCACCCACAACATCTTATACAGAGTATACCTTATGGTGAGATGCTCCGATTAAAACGCATTTGCAGTAATGATGATGATTTACTGTTGGCCCAATTAATCAGTCAAAGAAGGTTTCTTGAAAGGGGATATAATAAAAAAATGATTGCAACAGCCATTACCAAAAGTAATGAGGTAGAAAGAGCAGTCCTACTATCCCCTCGGTCAAAATGTATTAGATCAGAGGGTGACCTCAACAACAAGGAAAACCCAGATACCTTCAGATTCATAATTGGCTATAGCAAACAGGCAAGAGCCATCAGTAATATCATCAAGAAAAATTGGCCTATCGTCCTTAGCGACCGAACAATAGGCCATTTTCTACCTAAAAGGGCAGGAATTACGTATAGCAAAGCGCCTTCTATGAGAGATGAGCTAGTCCACAATGACCCAGGAAACTGTACCAAATCCACATGGTTATCCCAACGTAAGGACTTTTTTAAGTGTAGAGTATGTAAAGCATGCCAACATGGGGTCAATAAATCCTCTTATAGAACTCCGTTCAGCGATCAGGAGAAACCTATTCACAAAAATCTGACATGCAAGTCGGAATACGTGGTCTATGTGCTGGAGTGTCCGTGTGGCCTTAGATATGTGGGAAGTACCATCCTACAGGGCCACAAGAGGATACTCCAGCACATTAAACTATCAAGAACAGTGACCAGGCCTATCCAGTGGCACGTCATTTCGAGGACTTACACAAGGGAGACCCCAAAGATTTGACATACTTTTTAATTGACTCCATACCTCCAAATAAACGTGGAGGCAACAGGGAAAAGGCCCTTAGGAAGTTGGAAACCAGATATATTTTGGAATTGGACAGCAAATATCCAGGGGGTCTTAACGGGACAGAGGATTTACACACCTGCCTCTAGTACCTTGAGTTGAGGTGATTATTTCTGATAATTTTTATCAAAACTGAGTCGGTAAAAATATAATTAGGGGTATTAACATGCTGCCTCCCAATATCTCTATCACAGTTACATTTTAAATAGGTTTTAGCTTTTTGCACATAGAGGGTTCAGATACACATTTTTCTATTTATTTATTTGCACTTGCACGTTTCTTTGAGCAACGCAAGGGTTTCTGTACTGGACTATAATAGCTACATGTCTAAATATTATTGGTGAAATATGAGTAACATCTAGAATGCCATTTACATTTAACCACGTCAACTGTAGTTAAGCATTAATGCCAATATGTTTGCTGGGATGCATGACTTTCTACAATAGATCTATAGCAGCAAAGTCAGGTATTTAAACCATGACAATTTTAGATCAACTCTGCTCCTCAATTTAATTAATTTATTTATTTTGTAAATGGCTAAACATCATGATTATGTGATATATATCTATTAATGCCAGATTTAAATGTGGGCTATCCAGTTTAGTCAATGTAAAACCCTGGTATTTTTCTGATAAATGGTTAGAACAAATGATGATTTTTATGGTTTTTACATATTTATTTATATATTTATATATTTATATATTTATATATTTATCTGTGAAAAACTACCTGTATAGTAGTAACTCTTTTATGTTGACTTTCCTTGCGTTTATCTTGCACTTGTCACTTTAAGAAAATGGTAAAAAAACGGCTTTTAAGGCCGACCTAGAACTGTGTAACGCGTCATGTGATCAAGGGTCTACGGACCCGAAACGCGTCATGGCTGAGGTTTGATCGAGCTGAAATAAACAACTTACAGCTTTGCACAAAACTGTGGTCCGGGCTCCTGGTTTTCATCTGTTTCACCGCAGTACGAGAGGAGTTGCTGCTATATATTTATATATATATATTTATATATTGAAAAAAAGAAAGGTGTTATATATATATATATATATATATATATATATATATATATATATATATATATATACTGAAAAAAATAAAGGTTAAAGGGACATTATAGTTAGGAAGTGGACTAAAAAACCTTATTAATTCACTGAAAAGAACAGGTTACAGAGACATGCTAGTTAGGCTCAGGTTTCACTCGTACAAAACCAGAGGAATTCAGCAGTTATAGTTAGCTGAGCTAACTATAACTCGCACCTCCGCAATGCACTGCTTATGACCTCACATTATACATCATTCATGACGTGATCAGTGAAATTACTGATGACATCATCCAGTGACTTTGAGTGTTTTTAAAAAGTTTGATTGTTAAATATATATACCAAGGGTATTGGTGATTCAGTGGGTGTATGAGTGGATGATTCAGTGGGTGTGTGACTGACTGTATATGTGAGTGATTAGGTGTCTCAGTGAATGTATTGGTGAGTGATTAGGTTGGGTGAATGTCTGCATCATTCTGTTACTTGGTGTCTAAGTGGCTGTATGGGTTGGTGAGTGGGTACAAGAGTGGCTGTATGGGTGATTGATTGGTTGTCTGAGTACCTGTATGGGTGTATGAGTGTCTGTGATGGGTGGGTGAGGGTGTGTGTGACTGCCTGCATGGATGAGTGAGTGGGTGAGTTAGTGGCTTTATGGGTTAGTGAGTGTGTCTGTGAGGGGCTGTACGGGTAACTGAGTGTGTGTATGGCTGTGTCGGTGAGTGAATGGATGTGTCAGTGGTGTATGGGTGAGTAACTGCATATGTGAAAGGCAGTATAGGTGAGTGTTGGAGTATATGAGTGACAGTATGTTTGAAAGAGTGATTGTGTCAGTGACTGTATTTGTGAGTGAGTGGATGTGTGTATAACTGTATAGGTAAGTGGCTGTGTGATTGACTATGGGTGAGTGAGTAGGTGTGTGAGTAGCTCTATGGGCATGTGTAAGTGGCTGTATGGGTGTAAGAGTGGATATATTAGTGGCTGTATTATTTAGTGAGTTGGTGTAGTAGTGGCTCTATGGGTGACTTAGTGGCTCTGTGTGTAGACCTATAAATCAGTGAGTGGGTATGTAAGTACTGGTATGGGTGTGTCAATCGTTTTGAGAATGATAGTGTGGAAGTTTGAGTGAATGTATGAATGGTTATATTGGGGTGTGTCAGATTCTGTGAATATCAGTGATGCCCTTTGAGATGTCATGAGTGATGTCACTGACCATGTCATGAGTGATGTAATATGTGAGGTCATAAGCAGTGCATAACAGGAGCACGAGTTAGTTAGCTCAGCTAACTAGACCTGCTGAATTTCACTGGTTTTGTACGAGTGAAACCTGAGCCTAACTATAACATCCTTGTAACCATTGTTTTTTTCAGTGAATTTCTATGTTTTTTTTAACTAGTAGTCATGTTTACAGAATGGTGGAGAAAGGGGGCTGGGCCTCCCACCAACTCACAGGAATCCCGCTGTGTAAGACTTACAGGAAGAGATACCAGGAGGGCTTCTTGGCCCCCAAGGTCCCTCAGGAGTAAAGTGGACTTCATCCCCCAACTAGTAGTGCACCACGAGCCACGTTTGCAGAGTGGAGGAGAAAGGGGGCGTGACCTCCAAAGACCCCTTAGCAATCTCGCTGTTGGGGACTTATTGGAGATAACAGGAGGGGTAGTTGGCCTCCAAGGACATCCTTGGGGGCCAACTACCCCTCCTGTTACCTCCAGTAAGTCCCACACAGCAGGATTGCTGAGACCTGGTAGGTAGCCACTCCCTCATTCTCCACCACTCTGCAAACGTGCCTCCTGGTGCACTACTAGTAGGGGGATGAAGTACCCTTGGCTATTGAGGGATCTTGGGGGTCAACTACCCCTCCTGTTACCTCCAGCATGTCCCAGTGGGTTTGCTGAGAGGTTTTTGGTGGCCACGCCCCCTTTCTCCACCGCTCTGCAGCAAAATTAAATTAAAAAAATACTTTTAACCCCCAGCCGGGTCCCTGTGGGACCCCCCCCCCCCCAATCTGGAGCATCAGGGTATTCCTACCCTGCCCCCATTTCTTATTTTTTCTTTATTTTTTTATTTTTTTATTGAGTTTAAAAAGCATAGCACGTTACATAAAGCAGACAAATTTGCAAGCTCTCCAATCTCATATTATAAACAGACAATAAGTAAAACGAGTTTCATAATCCATTTGTACATGATAAATGTGATACACAAAATATACAGAAAAAGAAGGTTAAAGACCTATAGAATATTGAGTCACATATTTAAAATGTACACTAATAAAAAGCGCAAATTCAAAACCCATTTTACATGGTGTGCAATACCAGCATTCTAAAGAGCAGCTCAGTGATAACATGTGGTCCCTACCTTGATGACCTAAGTGATTACAGTCTTTCCTTTGAAAAGTGGTACTTCGTGATTAGTTTAATTCTACCTCCTGAGCTCTCTCCTGGGGACTACCCTCCTTTTAACTATTACAGTACCATCCAGAGGTCAATAACTGCTGATAATAACATTTCTACAAAAGATCAGCAAAATAAATTACACAGTATCATTTGTATGCGTGGTTGCAGCATAGCCCTCCCATGTCCTCCCGAATCTCCACACCGCCCCTAGTCTCTTCGCGTAGGCCTCTTCAAATTTGTAGGTCCTCTCCAGCTTAAGTAACCATTTAGCCTATGTAGGGATTTTCTGAGATCTCCAATTCTGTAATATTAAAGATCTGGCTACTGCTATGGTTAAAAAAACAAAGGATTGCCTATAAAAATGAAAGCTGGCCAACTACATAGGAGAAACCAAACAACGCCAGCGATGCACATGGAAGGGTAACTCTTGACAGACATTTACTAATAAACCTAAACACCGCCTCCCAAAAATACTGTAATCTCGGGCAAGTAAAAAATGTGTCCAATCCCCCACCTCTGGCAGATTACATCTAAAGCAGTCATTCGGTGTTGTAGGAAACCATTTATGGAGTCTGGAAGGAGTGTAATATGCCACCCATCTAGAGAGGAAGGACTTTCTTTTAAAGTTGGCCGCCCTCAACGCCCTGTGGCCAAGCTCACAGACTCGTAGCCATTCCTGGCTATTAAACCAGCAATTGGTTTCCTGAGCAATTTTTGGGAGCATTGCTTCAATAAGATTCTTATTCGTCTCCTGGCGTAATAACCTATACCAATTGGCAATACCAGTTAAATTTACCTCAAAGGCTGCTTTTAAAATTAATCTAACTCTCTCACTGATTCCTCTATAGTTGGTCAGAAGAAAGCATGTAATCTGTCTGAAGCTTAGCCAAAGATCACGGCTCTCAGATTCAAATTGTTTTGTAAAAACATCCCACGTCATCAGATTGGCCCTGTTGTAAAAGTCCCCTAGTTTACAAAAACCTAGCATATTATAGGGCTGCACCCCCTTTCGCGAGAGCTTAAGGCCCCATACCTCACAGTCGTGTAAAGAGGAATATGTATGGCATGATGGGATATTGTAGTTTTTATTAAGGCGCTGCATGCGGCTAAAAAATGTACTCACAACCTTGTATCTTGTCTTTTTGGTAGCTTTGCAGTGCGCAGGAATACTGGTAGCTTAATTGCACTCTCCGTTAACATAAGATCAAGTAAAAAATTATCAAAATTCGAAATAGGGGCCAATAGCTGAGTTGTTAAGCTAAGTAACGCAGCTTGATAATAGGTAGCCAAATGCGGTAATGCAAGAACCCCTGTTATACATCCAAGCGTAAAATAGATGGCTTAATCCAAGGTTTTTTCTTAGCCCAAATGAACTCTCGAATCACCTTGTCCACTTCGTTAAAATGCGAGATTGGAATCTTTAAAGGAAGATTTAAAAATAAAAATATCAACAATGGGAAGATCGACATCTTTATCAAAGAGACTCGTCCTATTATCGACAGGGGTAAAAGTGTCCATCTTTCTAGCAGACTTTTTATTTTATCCAGTGTTCTACCATAGTTCAGATGAAAAAGTTGGAGGAAGTCCACTGCCACGTACAGGCCCAGCTATCTAATGGGTTTAAGAGGCAGAAATTTTAACCCTTCCGGCAGCTCTAATCCTGGTACATTAAATAGGAGAAGCTCCGTTTTAGACTGATTAACCCTAAAGCCCCCCAGTTCTGTAAACGCCTGGATTTCTCCCAGCGCTCTCTGGATGTTTGATTTCTCTGGATTCAGGTACAAGATCAAGTCATCGGCAAACAACTTGATTTTGGCCATTCCTGCTAGGGGGGCTTGGATTGATGCATTAGATCGAAATTTTATCGCTAGTGGCTCAATAAAAAGAGAAAATAAAAGAGGGCATCCCTGCCTGGTACCCTGCCTTATCACTACTTCTCCCGCCTCTTCAGAGTTTATAATTATTTTTGCGGTGGCTCCCCTATAAATTCTCTCTAGCATTTCGATCAGATGGCGTAGAAAGCCAAACTCTCCCAAGATTTAAAAAAAAAAAGGTCCTGCCAATCCACCAGATCGAATGCCTTTTCCGCGTCCATCATTAAGATGGCCGCTTCCTCCTTACTAGCAGAAAAGTAGTCAATGGCCTGGATCAGATAAAAAGTATTTGCAGCCATGGATCTCCCAGGCAGAAACCCTATTTGATCTGCGTGTACCAGATATTGCGACCCTGCCCCCTTTTCGTTTTTTTAAAAAACTTTTTTTGTGGGACTCGGCTTCAAGCCAAGTCCCAAGATGGCTGCCAACGCTTCCTGTTTGAATTGTTGGCAGCCAATCAAATTTTAGTAGAAACTGCAATTCCACTGCAAGGACTCGAGTCCCCAGATATCTATATTTTTTAAACTTAAATCTCTGAAACTACTGAAAGGATTTACACCAAATCACAAAAAGCACACTTTCTGGACCAACATCTAGTTTTCTGCCACATTTGGTGTAGTTCCGCGCAGCAGTTCGGGCTTTAGTCGTGTTCAAAAAATAAAAAATTCCCATAGGCACAACATGAGTAAAACACGTTTTGGGACTCCTTTTTTTCTCGACCCCATAATCTTTCAACATAGCAGCTGAACCAACAAGCATTTGCAATGCAATAGGTCTCGCATTTACGCGAGTTTGAGCTATTGACATTGCAAATAACAATGCCTTTTATTTTTGTTTTCGTTTTTAGAACATAAATAAAAGGCATTGTCATTTACAATGCCAACAGCTTAAACTCGCATAAATGCGAGAACTATTGCATTGCAAATGCTTGTTTTGTTTGCAGTGGAGCTTTTAAAAAAAAAAAGTAAATTAGAGTTAAAGCTATATTGAGGCTGTAAATCAAGCGATCGGCGCTCAGGAGACAGCAGGAAGGGAAGTGGTTCAGGGTGAGGAGATGAGAGGCTGGGACAGGCAGGAGTGTGGACGTTAATAAAATATCTACTTGTCCATGGGGCAGGTTGCTTCATAAATTTACTTGTCCTGTAACAAAATCCACTTGTCCATTTGGTGCCAATTAGTGCAGCGACAAATTATGGCAGCAATCTCATTATATAAGAGCTCTGATATAGTCTCTCTGATTATGCCAGGGCTCATACCATAGTAGTGTTTGAATATTGGTAATCTGCTTATGTTGCCACGTTTCCGCAGATCTACATACTGGGGCTGAAGGTAGTGGTAAGCAATAGTTCCAGGGTTAGAATGCCCTTTTGAGTCTGTGCAAACCTACTAACTTGCATGTTTTAAGGGTTTTCAAAAACTCTTCTCAAATCTTTTCCCATACTGAAGAAAGGTTGGAAATTTATTCCTGACAATGGCAGACTTAAAGCTTCTTCCAGAGTTGGGGAAAAAAAGGATGGAGGGAAAGTGAACTTGCAAACACTCAGATTTTCGCATGAGCAAATCCACATATGCATATTTGCTCATGCTAAAATGCAGTACCCAAATATTTTCTAGGAGGACTATTTCTTGTCCTACTTTTGTAAATTCTTGGGAATTCACGAAAGCCGTATAGCTGCACTTAATGCAAGGACATATACCATGGGTGCACTTTTGAGACTTTCTTTAATAATTGGGCCCCTAATTTGGTATAGCATTGACCGTGACCTTTTGTGTTTATTAAAATTCTGTCTCTCTCTCTCTCTGCATCGGCTGGCTTCACTGTGAGTGACAGCATTCTGCTCTTTGACAAGGAGCATATCGGCACAAAACATAGTTTTATTCAGTGCCAGTAACTACTGTGGCAATATGTGCTTTTTGAGACCAAAAACAATTTTTTGCTTTTGCCAATGTTTGTTGTAATGGTGAGGGCCTGGCAGCTCCCACACCAATAAGGTTTTATAAAAACCATGCCAAAACAAGTCACACATTGACAAAACTAAAAAGCTGATCACCAATTTCAGACCTACTGGCTTTGCCAATACTTGTTTATTTTTATTTCCCATAGTCTTATTGAAACTGGTTACACTGATTTTTCCATTATGAATATTTTTGGGAAATACTAGCATGCATCAACACATGATGCTGCAAAGAAATGGCACCTGAAATTTTACAGTAGTTTAGCAAAATGTTTTTTTTTTCCTGCTTTCATTTTTTTATGAACATTTTGAAAGCAAAGGATCATCAATCTTGCTTTCAAGCTTCTGCAAATATTTGCATCAAATCAGAGAGCATTCTGGGAGCATTATGCATAGCCTCTTATTGCTAAACTTTGAAAACCTGTGAACACATTTTTATACTAGAACCACTGCCAGTAGTGCAGTCAGAGCTTACAACATTTACTTAGAGCGCTCACCATAATAAGAAAGGCTTTTAATTAATGAACCATAAATACTACTTTGAACAGCATTAACATATGGACAAAAATATCACCTTAACTGCAGACAGTGCTCTTCCCTGATCCATAATGTGGTACTGCAAACTGGCAGCCAAAGGGTTTGTGCTGCAGGGGGTTGGGCCTTCTTGTCCCAAGGACAAAATGCACATGAAAACTTGTTTCCCTTGACCCTAAAGAATATGTCCTGGGCGTCGGGCTATAGGAATTCCACATCCCTGGACAGGAGAGCAAGTAAACAGCGGGGGTAGGTGATCTGGGTACGGGAGAACAACCAGCTGCTGGCCCAGCAGTTTCGGAAAAGCAAATCAATTGGTTTGCCAGTGTGAAATAAAGAAAAGTAAATCCGTTGTGAAAGCAACTCCATTTTTAAACAATGAAAGGCGCGCTTAAAGTCCAAGCATCACCGTTTTGAAATAATTAAAGATGCGAGGCGATGCTAATTGCGCGCTGCCACACATTCCTGTCTATTTTCCCATTTGTTTACTTCTGCGTCTGATTGTAAACAAACAGTTAGGTAAATGAGCCTTTTGGATCTGACAACAAAATGTTTACATTTCTGTCATTTATGTTGTTTAGTCCTTTACCAGGGAGAAGCTATCTACACCTTCAGTTAAATCACAGAGGAGAGTTTCATGAAAAAAGTGAGGAACAGCGTTTGAAGTACACCATAAATAATTATGAAACGATTACCTGATTCTTTGGTACTGACGTCATGCCTATTGGATAACTAACTTCATTAATGTCAAACGTGAGCGGTGGACGCAGTGGAACAGATGGCACGAGATGACCTCATGGCATTCACCGTTTTCCTTGCTCTCACTATATTCCTTTAATATAAAATGCAAAACAATGCTTTTGAACCTCATGCAGTGTTCCCCATCCCAAGCCCATCCTACGGCCCTGCACCATTTCTCTGTGCTTGCTCTGCCGCCATGGTGGCTGCTTCCGTTAACTTAAGAGTCATACACTTTTGTTCCACGTGGAGGGCGAACTACGGAGCTAAATAAGAGACTCAGAAACGCGTACTCGTCACAAGTTATGCACTTTTCTTCCATGTGGATGGCGAGCTACGAGCAAAATAAGAGACTCACATCATCAAATGTGTTTGTGCTATAAAAAACAAGTAGTCCCCAAAGAACACACAACACTTGTGTGTAAGGAGTCTGTAATTTAGCAGTGCTCCTCGCCGTAAAACCGTTAATTATCTATCGGAGCTCTAACGAGTAAGGAGCCAGGAAATGCAAGCGACGTAAGGGCGAACCAAATGCAAGCAGCAGACGGGATTACACTCAGTACGAGTGATCTCTGGCCCCCATATTCTCTGCGGGGCTTGAAATCCAACTTTCTCGGATTAGTCATCTTCGACGGCTACAAAGTCGCGACAACAGCAATAAAACTCCCAGAAATGGAGAGCCTCGGAAAAAAAACGTTACGCGTCGACGGCGCGGAAAAAAGGGAACTGATGTCAGCACGCCAACAAGATCTTCTTATGGCTCCGATGACGTCACGCAGAGTTGAATGCGGAGCTGTTCTATTGTGACATCCTCATCGACGTGGGAGAGCTGGGGAGAAAAGTTTCCGTGGAATGCTGCGCACTGGGGTAATTCCAAAGGTAAGGAATCCATAGGCACATGTATCCATCAGAAATATGTATATATTCCTTTTCCAATGTGTTTTGTTGACTGCCGCCGAGCACCAAATCATCGCTGGTAGACAGACATCAATAAACTTACAAACAACCACACGCAGGGTCGTCATCCTTTGAGTGATGGATTATGGGATTTGCGACTCACTACGAATACCACAATTCAGTGGGAATTTGCAGCCTATCAGCAGGCGGCATCTTTGTATTTAAGTGGGACGCGCATTGCCGAGTGAAAGAAGAGAACGGCCTTTGAAAAAGCACAAGCGAAACGCGTCAGGCCGCGTCTTCTGAACTGCTGAGTCTGCATGGCATTATCGATCCTAGAGTGCTCCCCGAACCTGGAGGGCAACCTGTGAGCTTGAATTTACTACGCGGCATGCCTTGCCGCGGGGAAGCACCACCGCTGATATTTGAGTGGGCCGACGAGTTGAGAAATTGCCCAGCTCATTTCGGGAGGAAAGACGCCGATATATTGACTCTCCAGCTCAGGGGGCCCATCCAGGGCAGGCATCAGGAATCTTCTGAACCTGGCACCCATCCAGGGTAAATTTGCGACTCACTACGAATACCACAATTCAGTGGGAATTTGCAGCCTATCAGCAGGCGGCATCTTTGTATTTAAGTGGGACGCGCATTGCCGAGTGAAAGACGAGAACGGCCTTTGAAAAAGCACAAGCGAAACGCGTCAGGCCGCGTCTTCTGAACTGCTGAGTCTGCATGGCATTATCGATCCTAGAGTGCTCCCCGAACCTGGAGGGCAACCTGTGAGCTTGAATTTACTACGCGGCATGCCTTGCCGCGGGGAAAGCACCACCGCTGATATTTGAGTGGGCCGACGAGTTGAGAAATTGCCCAGCTCATTTCGGGAGGAAAGACGCCGATATATTGACTCTCCAGCTCAGGGGGCCCATCCAGGGCAGGCATCAGGAATCTTCTGAACCTGGCACCCATCCAGGGTAAATTTGCGACTCACTACGAATACCACAATTCAGTGGGAATTTGCAGCCTATCAGCAGGCGGCATCTTTGTATTTAAGTGGGACGCGCATTGCCGAGTGAAAGAAGAGAACGGCCTTTGAAAAAGCACAAGCGAAACGCGTCAGGCCGCGTCTTCTGAACTGCTGAGTCTGCATGGCATTATCGATCCTAGAGTGCTCCCCGAACCTGGAGGGCAACCTGTGAGCTTGAATATATATATATATATATATATATATATATATATATATATTTGAATAAGAAATTAGCAATGCTATTGAACTGTTGATTTTATGCAGTGATGCATTTTGTGACTTTGTAGTATCCTGTTTCTGTCTATGACATCACTTGACCCAGTACTCCTTATGAAGGGAGAAGAAAGTTTGAACTCTTTGTGTGAGCAAGGCAGGGGATCCTGTCGAAACGCGAAACAACAGCACAGTACTTAAAGGAATAAAATTGAATTATACCTGAGCCAGCAGTGTCAGTGTCCGGTTTCTGCAGAGGACCCGTTGGTGGTTTTGATATATGTATATATATATATGTATATATATATATGTATGTATTGCCTACTGGCGGTCGCCAGTAGGTAGTTATAGTTAGGACCTATTTTCCATAGGAAATTCACAACATTCTATTTCCAATAACTTTGGCGCCGGTTGATTAATCTTCGCAAAATTTTCAAAACTCGTGGGGCACTCCGGTCTGCTCCTATCCTGAAAGTTTCGGGGTGATTCGGCAAGCGGGGGCCGAGAAAAAAGGGGGGTCCCAAAACGTGTTTTCCCCATGCAATTTTCCATAGGAAACTTTAGACACGGCTACAGCCCGAACTGCTGAACGGAATTACACCAAATTTGGCAAAGAGGTAGTTCTTGGTTCAGAAAGAACTCTTTTTAGGTCGAGCCTCGAGTAGCGCGCAAGCGCTGCTTAGAGGCGAAGACTTTTAGTAAGCGAGTTTGAAAAGCAGTCCCAAAAACGCTTGTGCGTCGTGGCTGGCCTTTTTGGGATGGGTACGCGCGGCAAACATGTTTCCAATTATCGTGCCCAGACGCGGGCGCGATAATTGGAAACACATGTCTGCCGCGCGTACCCATCCAAAGGCCAGCCACGACGCACAAGCGTTTGGTCAGCTCTGCAGGCTGCCACGCTCGCTCGCCCCCGCTCCTCTGTTGTTCAAGTGGTTCCTGTTTTTTTTTTTGCTCACTCCTCCTCGGTCTCCCCTACTCACCCCCACGCCCTCCCAACCCCAAAAAAAAGATTACCCAACCGTCACTTTAAATCTACATGCTGTTAACACCTCCTCGGGCGCTTCCACATACTTGCATACAAACACTACTTTAACAACTCTTTCAAGTAAGCAGACCGGCGCCACCACGGTAACACCAGCCATGCACAGCACCTTTCAACTACTCCCCACAAACAAAAACAAGCATTGGCATACTGTGGAAATGTGTAAATAATCGATGTATTGAGAAGTAACAGAATGGTGTGAAAAATACATGAAAAATGCATACGTTTTTATCATGAGGCGCTAGTATTAAGAAACAAACTTGAAATGTTACATTTTAGATTTTTTCACTTTGTCAATGTGAAAGAATGTACTCTACTTGCATCTGTCAGCGGGGTTTGTGGTCTGTCTGCATTTTCCCTATGCACACGGTTACAGGAGCGCTCTGTGGGGGTGAGTGTCTCCTTCATTGTGTATCTTTGATGACAGCTCCCATGTTTGACTTCAATAGGAACACAGATGAAGAGGCGCTGTGGCTGCCCCTCCCCCCCCCCCCAGGAGACAATGGCGGCGCACTGAGCACCAAGTGGCCTCCAGGTCTTCACTGGCTGTGTCTGAGATGTGCACTGACACCGCCCGCCCTCAGTCCGGGCTGCGTTATCTCTGAGAGATGGGACTGCTTTGATCCGGGCTGAAGTGCAGGGGCGGGAACAGGGGACATTGGGAACGATGAAAGGGGCAGTTTCTGCCTCCGACAGTGGCCTGGCTGTGTCAACAGCTCCATTACAGCAAGCTGCCTGTCTCCACGCAGCATTCACCGCTGTACCTTTCCACAAGCCCTGGAAAGTATCTGGCTGTTTCTCTCGTGTTGGCCAGTTTAAACACACGTCTGGTTTACGCTTAGTGGTGATTGTCCGTCTCCTTCGCCAGTCTGCCTTTGGCATAACTTTAAAGCAGCAGTGTTTCAGCCTTACCTCCTCGTCCCATTCCGTACTATTTGAGTGTGGCCCTGACCACTTACATCACTCCACTAGCATCTCAGCTATCCAGGGTCTTAATAAAACAAGCATTGGCATAGCCAATAGGTCTCGCTTTTGGGACCTTATAAGTATTTAGTTATGCAGCACAATATCCTTGGTGCAACAACATCAAGTGTTGCATGGCTAAACACTTATACGGTCCCAAAGGCGAGACCTATTGGCTATGCCAATGCTTGTTGTTAAATGGTGTAAATCCGTTCAGTAGTTCCTGAGAAATGTGAAAAAGAAAACGTATCGATATCTGGGCGGAGCCTAACCACACATGTCATCGTGAGATCTGATTGGCTGTCAGCACTTCATCCTGGAATTGCTGGCAGCCATCTTGGGACCAATATAAATGATAGTACCCCATTGAAATGCATTGTAGTGAATCGAAGATTTTGAGGGTTACCAAAAGGAGAACTATAAAGGGTGATAACAGACTTTAGTTACATTAGAATTCATTTGTTGATGGTACCATACTAATTTCAGGAATTGTGGTGTGTTCTAAGGTGATTTTACCCTGTGAAAAACCTTCTGCTGGGATATCATGAATCATGTTTGAGAGAAAACTATTTTCACATGCTTGTCCCATACAGTTTTGGAAGGTGCTCCAGAAGCTAAAATGAGAGCATATTTTCTGTAAATTCACATTATCTTACTCAGTCATGTGAGAATGAAGTCTGACATTCTCAGTAAAACGTGTACATCCAACAAGGGCAGAGACTGTCAGTTGATTCCTTTGTGTTCTACTGCAGCTTCCCAGAGTGTTCTAAAGAACAACTAGAGTGCTAACAGCCTTACTTATGACAAAAGTATGGCACACCTGAAGCCATCTTGATTGGAATAAACTGGTAACACTTAAAACATTTAATTTAAAAAGGAACAAAATGATGGGGTTCATTTTGTCATAGAAATTATGGTTAGTGCTGTAGAAAGAAAAATTAGGACATGTTTCAAGTGTGAACTCAAATATCTTCCTGTTATATTTCAACAGGAGCAGCCTGTCAGTTGATGCCTTTGTGTTCTACTGCAGCTTCCCAGAGTGTTCTAAAGAACAACTAGAGCGCTAACAATCTTACTTATGACAAAATTATGGCACACCAAAGCCATCTTGATTGGAATAAACTGGTAACTCTTAAAACATTTAATTTAAAAAGGAACAAAATGAGGGAGTTCATTTTGTCATAGAAATTATGGTTAGTGCTGTAGAAAGAAAATTTAGGGCATGTTTTAAGTGAGATCTCAAATCCTCTTCTATTTCATTAGAAAATTCTGACATGCAGACTGAAACAATCACTTTCAATACCAGCAGTAGACTTCCAGTTAACTCCCTGGTGAGCAGTAGCTTTACTACAGTGATCAAATGAACAACTAGAGTGCTAACATTCTGAATTTATGGCAAATGTGTGACACATCTGAATGCCTTCTTGATGGAATCAAAGTAAAAAACTAAAAGCATTTCCTACTGAGGAGACTGCAGTAAATGACGAAATTAGGAAACTTCATAACAAATAAGTCTCCCAAGATGGCCACCAGAGAACAAAGAGCCCAAATGTAGCACAAATATCACCCAGATGTAGCCCACATATAGCCCAATGACAGAAGTGTGCAAAACACTTTTTATTTTTAGTTTTTCTGCAGTTTTATATAGTGCAAACTGGTCAGGTATTGGAGCGTTACATCTTACTTGGACCCCTTATTGCGTATTTTGCACGAAGTACATGAGATTGATCTTGCGAAACATTGAACTTTACGATTCTGTTAACCTGAAGTTGCTCTGAACCGGGCTTTGTAACACCCGTTTTTACCTACTGGTTTTAATTAATTCTCACTGTATTGTACTAGGAAAGAGGATTTACTGTTTTTATGTACACTTTTATGATCTATGTTTCTAAATCAGATCAAATAAAGTTGAATGAATTCTATGGCAGGACGGAGGCGAGGATTATGCATATCTTTCCTCACTTTATTTGCATAGCAGTTCAAAGAAAACGTAACACAACAATCATTAAACAAAAGACTACACAACCCATGAACCATTAGGGGTAGTCTCCAAGGCAACTATAGTCCAATCATATCACAGTCCATCGTATATAATATCGTGACGTCCCTTCCGCTTCCTCTTTCTTCACTGCTCGTCAGTTAAGTGCATTCCTTACATTCTTGGCTTAATCTGACGTTGTTGCTGTTTGTATAGCGGTTTCTTGTGCACGTTATTAGCATTATTGCCTTGGTATTGTTTCATATTACCTGCGCAGCAGGCTCTTGCCCGAGCGCGTTCTCCCCCTCGCAGTTTCTCCCGCTGTGTGCTCTGCGCGCGGTGAGATCCTGTCGGGCGCGTCTGGTCCGAGCGAGGCAGCTCCGTCAAGCGCTCCCGCTGGTCTTTACGCGCATTTGGGAATCCGGTCACTCCTTTAGTGTCCGCTTGATTCCCGACCAACCCTCGCCTAATTTTGACACCGCTACGCGGTGATTTCCCCACACGGCCACGTTAGTGACCAGCGCCACCTGGTGGTGGTAATTGGTATTGCGCCTCAGTCTATTCTTATAACAGCTTCGGGGAAAGCCCAGCTGTTGGAGCACCGGCGAGGGGGCTGCCTTAAGGATTTTAAGGGCATTTGTTCTGTGCTCACACCCTCTGCTATTATGTCTTCTCCAGAAGACCATTTTTACTCCTCCTACCAGGAAGTGGAGGAGGAATGGCCCCCAACTTCTCCCTCCAGCAGTGGACCAAGCCCTCTCTCTGGCTATTTCTAGGGCGCTGGCTCCTCTTAGGGATCAGGTTGATAAGCTGGCGAAAAGCATCCCTGGGGTGTTCAGTGACCCAGATCTGGTGGTGGCGGGTCCCAGTAGCTCCCAGATGGGGAATAAAAGGGCCGTTAAGCATAACGCGGGGCACTTGGAAGGATTTGATAAACTTACGGAGACCTTCCTCAAGAGTGCGCGAACGCTAAAACATGCAACCTGCCGGGAGGAGGAGGGGCCCGGAGAAAATTGAGACACTGTCACCACTATTGTAGACCCCGACGGCGGGTTTCCCTTAGAGGGAGAGGGTGTATCGGAGGACGATTTCTCCTCCGATGAGGATAAGGACTCTGGGCGTCCCTGGCGTCCAGAGTCCCACTCCTCTCAGTCCCTGGTTGGGGACGGGGTCCACTCGGACATGTTCGAGCCTACCCAAATTTACCATCCTCGGTCGGCGGAGTGGACACCTGACGCCAAAGTGGCAGAGTATGTGGTGGGGAAAATCCATCAACCCCTTAAAAGGGAGGTCAGGAATAGGATGAGGGGAGAATGCCCCAGGCCCTCACTGAAGGGGAAGGTGGCACACACGCCTGAAATTGATGAGAAACTATGTACCTTTTTCTCCAAGTATATGAGGGATCCCAAGAAAGGAATTGATAGGTCTTGGACGTGGTAGGGCCCTTGACCCAAATTATTCAATTGACGGAGCGTTCCAAAGAGTCAGGATCCCCTTTGTCCATGGATATTGTGGCTGGTTGGGCGCACTACCCTAAACCCTAAAACAGTACCCCCTACACTACCCAATCACCACTGCCAGACCCTAAACCCTACCACCAGCACGACTCCCTACACTACCCAAACACCACTGCACTACCCTAAACCCTAAATCTACCCCCAGCATGACCCCCTACACTACACAAACACCACTGCACTACCCTAAACAATAAAACACTACCCCCAGCACGACACCCTTCACTACCTAAACACAACTGCACTACCCTAAACCCTAAAACACTACCCCCAGCACGACCCCCTTCACTACCCAAACACAACTGCACTACCCTAAACCCAAAAACACTACCCCCAGCACGACCCCCTACACTACCCAAACACCACTGCACAACCCTAAATCCTAAAACACGACCCCCTACACTACACAAACACCACTGCACTACCCTAAACCCTAAAACACTAGAACCCAGCACGACCCCCTACAGTACACAAACACCACTGCTCTACCCTAAACCCTAAAACACTACCCCCTACACTACACAAACACCACTGCACTACCCTAAACCCTAAAACACTAGCCCCAGCACGACCCCCTACACTACACAAACACCACTGCACTACCCTAAACCCTAAAACACTACCCCCAGCATGACCCCCTACACAAACACCACTGCACTACCCTAAACCCTAAAACACTACCCCGAGCACGACCCCCTACACTACCCAAACACCACTGCACTACCCTGAACCCTAAAAGACTACCCCCAGCACGACTCCCTACACTACCCAAACACCATTGCACTACACTAAACCCTAAATCTACCCCCAGCATGACCTCCCACACTACACAAACACCACTGCACTACCCTAAACCCTAAAACACTACCCCCAGCACGACCCCCTACACTACCCAAACACCACTGCACTACCCTAAAACACTAACCCCAGCATGACCCCTACACTACCCAAACGCCACTGCACTACCCTATACCCTAAAACACTACCCCCTACACTACACAAACACCACTGCACTGCCCTAAACCCTAAAACACTACCCCCAGCATGACCCCCTACAATACACAAACACCACTGCACTACCCTAAACCCCCCTACACTATACAAATACCACTGCATTACTCTAAACCCTAAAACACTACCCCCAGCATGACCCCCCTCACAACACAAACACCATTGCACTACCCTAAACCCTAAATCTATCCCCAGCACGACCCCCTACACTACCCAAACACCACTGCCAGACCCTAAACCCTAAAACACTACCCCCAGCATGAACCCCTACACTACCCAAACACCACTGCACTGCCCTAAACCCTAAAACACTACCCCCAGCACTACCCCCTACACTACCCAAACACCACTGCACTAACATAAACCCTAAAACACTACCCCCAGCAACAACCCCCTACACTACACAAACACCACTGCACTACCCTAAAACACTACCCCCAGCACGACTCCCTACACTACCCAAACACCACTGCACTACCCTAAACCTACCCCCAGCACGACCCCCTACACTACCCAAACACCACTGCACTACCCTAAAACACTACCCCCAGCATGACCCCCTACACTACACAAACACCACTGCACTACCCTAAACCCTAAAACACTAACCCAGCACGACCCCCTACACTACCCATACACCACTGCACTACCCTAAACCCTAAAACACCCTGCCCCAGCACGACCCCCTACACTACTGCACTACCCTAAACCCTAAAACACTACCCCCAGCACGACCCCCTACACTACCCATACACCACTGCACTACCCTAAACCCTAAAACACTACCCCCAACACGACCCCCTACACTACTGCACTACCCTAAACCCTAAAACACTACCCCCAGCACGACCCCCCACACTACCCAAACACCACTGCACTACCCTAAACCACTACCCCCAGCACAACCCCCTACACCACCCAAACACCACTGCACTACCCTAAACCCTAGAAAAGAAACCCCCACCCCATGTCCAATCCCCCTTACTCCTCGTGGTTCCTCTCTCCTCGTGGTTCCTGCTTCACGTCGTCTCTGAGGGGCGGTGCACGTCGTTGTGAGGAAACGGAACAGCCTCTGTTTCCTTACAACGACATGGATCGTCTACATGTTTTTAGAACGCATGGTCATTTACCATACATACCTTTACAACAAAATTTGTTGTAAAGGCATGCGTGGTAAATGACCATGCGTTCTAAAAATGCGTAGTAATGACTTCGTGATGTACAACGCATGCGTGGTAATGCATGCGTTGTAATGGTATCGCAAAGTAAAAAGTTGTTGTAACGGCTGTTTACCGATCGAAGCTGGCTCCTGTTCTTCAGCGAGACGTTTATTTGATTAATTAGGAGGAAGGAATGTGTTTTTTACCGAAAAGTGCATTCCCGGCTGTTGTATTGTGAAAGTGTCTGCGTGGCCTGGTTTCACTTCCGGTGAGAGAGTGGAAGAGTCTGTTTGGATCTAAAGGAGTTCTGTTGTTGGACGGGGCCGGCGCGACATGTCATCAGAAAACATAGCTAATGGAAAGCGTCCTCCCTGAAGTGTGGAGCAGTGCCATGAGAGGTCAACGAGTGTGCGTCCCACCGCAGTATGACCGTACCGCGTGACCCATGTGCCGCCTCCAGGGTACGGGAGGCAGAAGCGGCATTGCAGGTCCTCTTGAAGACCGTTGTAGCATTAATTCTACATTTTGGTACTAGGGCATTTTAACTTCGTTGTTCCTGCCAGATACAAAGAGAAGATCCTGTGTTATTCAGTGCCCTCGTTACCTTTTTGTGGGTTGTGGTGCTTGTCACTTCGCTGCCCCGCCGGTGCACACGACTGGGCACCCCACCTCGTGTGCCATCTGCAGGGCCTCTGCCCTCGGATCACTGGTTTCGGTTTCTGGAGTGGCAACATAAACAGTTGCTCCCAAAGGACTAGCCTGAACACTTAGGTGAATATCCCCTGCACCAGCATTCCACGGAAATTCTTTCCTAGCTCTCCCACGTCAACGAGGACGTCATAATAGCACGGCTCCGCTCGCGACACCGTATGACGTCATCGGAGCCATAAGAGGACCTCGTCGGCGTGCTGACGTCAGTTCCACCCATTTTTTCCGTGCCACCGAGGCAAACAGGGGACCGAGACATTTTCACATGTATACATAGTATAATAAATATATATATATTCACTGAAAAAACCATAGGTTTCAGGCACGTTATAGTTGGAAATTAGCATTTAAAAAACCTTAGAAATTCACCGAAAAACCATAGGTTTCTGGCACGTTATAGTTAGAAATTAGCATTTAAAAAACCTTAGAAATTCACTGAAAAAACCATAGGTTTCAGGGGCGTTATAGTTAGTTGGACATTTCACTCGTACAAAACCATAGAAATTCCCCCGTTATAGTTAGTTCAGCTAACTATAACTCGCAGCGCCCGCAATGCACTGCTGATGACGTCACATATTACATCACTCATGACATGGTCAGTGACATCACTCATGACTTCACTGATGACATCACTGATGACATCTCAAATGACATCACGGATGACATCACTGATGACATCCAGTGAATGTGTGTTTTTCTGAAAATTAAATATGTTTTATATATGTATATCTCAAGGAGGTGGAGAGGTGTGGTGCAGCGGCCAGGGCAGCTGACTTCGGAGCACAGGGTTCACGGTTCGATCCCCGGCTCCGGCGGCAGCTCAGCTCAGCACCATGTGACTCTGAGCAATAGCTCACTTAATTTCCACTACGACCCCCAGCGCCTTGAGACCCGTAAGGGTGAGTAGCTGCGCTATATAAAAACGGACTTACTTACATTTAAGGTCGATGGAAGAATAAATGGGTATATAAGTGTCTAAATGGATGATTTTTTTTGTAAAATTGATTGTATAGCTGACTAAGTGCATCTTAGTGAATACATGGGTTAGTGAGTAATGTTTAAATATGAAAATATCTGTATCAGTCTCTCACTTTGTGTATAAGTGGCTGCATGGGTTGGTGAGTAGCTACATGAGTGTCTATATGGGTTATTAGTTGGTTTTTGAGTATCAGTATGAGTGTCTGAGTGTCTGTATGGTTCGGTGGGGGTATTACTTAGTGCATAGATGCATGAATGAGTGACTCACTGTTTGTATGTGTTGAAGACAGCATGTGTGCAGGTCTGTATAGGTGGATGAGTATGTGTATGGGTGTGTTAGTGAGTGAATGACTGTCTCAATAGTGTCTTTATGAGTAACTACATATGTTTTAAACTAGTATATGTGAGTATTGGTGTCTATAAGTGAGTATATGTGAGAGTGAGAGATTGGAAGAGTTCCTGTACAAATAAGTAGGTGTTTCTATAAGTGATTGTTTAAGAGAGTAAGTATGTGTAAGTTTCTGTAGAAGTAAGCGTGGTAGTGTGTGTATAACTGTATATGCAAGTAAATGGATGTTTGATACTTTGTTTGCATGTGTGACTGTGTGTGAGTAACTCTATGGATGAGTGGCGGTGTGTAACAGGATGTATAGGTGTATGAGTACATATGATGAGTGAGTACATGTATGAGTGACTGTATAGGGACTGTTGGTGAATGAGTAGATGTGTGTGTAGATCTTGGAATTACTGAATAGGTGTGTTGTAACTGGTATTGGTATGTCCATTGTTTTGAAAATGTTAGTTTGTATTTTTGAGTGTGTGTATCAAAGGTTATATTTGGGTGAGAGGAGGTCTGCCACTATCACAAGGATGATGTCATCAGTGATGTCATTTGAGATGTCATCAGTGATGTCATGAGTGATGTCACTGACCATGTCATGAGTGATGTAATATGTGACGTCATCAGCAGTGCATTGCGGGCGCGCGAGTTATAGTTAGCTGAACTAACTATAACGGGGGAATTTCTATGGTTTTGTACGAGTGAAATGTCCAACTAACTATAACGCCCCTGAAACCTATGGTTTTTTCAGTGAATATATATATATATATATATGTATGTATATATATATGTATATATATATATATATATATATATATTCACTGAAAAAACCATAGGTTTTAGGGACAGTTCTAGTTAGTTGGACATTACACTCATACAAACCCGTGAAATTCCCCGTTATAGTTAGTTCAGCTAACTATAACTCGCGCCCCGCAATGCACTGCTGATGACGTCACATATTACATCACTCATGACATGGTCAGTGACATCACTGATGACATCTCAAATGACATCACTGATGACATCATCCAGTGACTGTGTGTTTCTGTAAAGTTTAAATATGTTTAATATATATAGGGAAAGGCGTATTGAAGAATGAGTGGGTGTATAAGTGTCTGAATGGATGATTTAGTACGTGCGTGACTGACTCTACAAGTGAGTGATTAAACGTATCTTACTGAATGCATGGGTTAGTGACTAAACTGTGTGAATGTCTGTATCCGTCTGTTGGTGTGTAAGTGGATGCATGGATTTGCGAATAGCTACATGAGTGTCTATATGGGTTATTGATTGGTTCTATGAGTATCTGTATGGGTGCCTGAGTGTTTGTGTGGATGGGGTGTGTGCGACTGTGCATAGATGTGTGAGTGGGTGATTCACTGGGTGGATGGTTTCAAGAGTGCATCTGTGATAGACTGTATGGGTGGGTAAGTGTGTGTAAGAGTGTGTTAGTGAGTGAATGTATGTCCCAGTGGTACATGTGTGAGTAACTACATATGTGAAAGGCAGTATATATGTGTATTGGAGTATATAAATAGCTATAAGCGAGAGTGAGTGATTGTGATAGTGGCTGTATGGATGAGTGTGTGCTTGTATCAGTGATTGTATAAGAGCGTAACAATGTGCTAGTATTTGTATGAGTAAGTGAGCTGGTGTGTGTATAACTGTATAGGTGAGTAAATGGCAGTGTGTTTAATTATTTGCATGACTGACTAGGTGTGTGAGTACCTCTATGGATGAGTGGCGGTGTTTGAGTGTCTATATAGGAGTAAGAGTGCATATGATAGTCCTGTACTGAGTGACCATAAGTATGAGTGACTGTACGGGTGAGTGAGTGGATGTGTGTGTGTAGACCTAAGAATCAGTGAGTGGGTATGTAGTTATTGGTGTTGGAGTGTCTATGGTTTTGCGAATGGCACTCTGTAATTTAGATTGGGTGTATCAAAGGTTATATTAGGGTGTGAGGAGCTGCATCAGATTATCACGTGGATGATGTCATCAGTGATGTCATTTGAGATGTCATCAGTGATGTCATCAGTGATGTCACTGACCATGTCATGAGTGATGTAATATGTGACGTCATCAGCAGTGCATTGCGGGGCGCGAGTTATAGTTAGCTGAACTAATTATAACGGGGGAATTTCACGGGTTTTGTACGAGTGCAATGTCCAACTAACTATAACTGTCCCTAAAACCTATGGTTTTTTCAGTGAATTTCAAAGGTTTTTTAAATGCTAATTTCTAACTATAACGTGTCTGAAACCTATGGTTTTTTCAGTGAATTTCAAAGGTTTTTAAAATGCTAATTTGTAACTATAACGTGCCTGAAACCTACGGTTTTTTCAGTGAATTTCAAAGGTTTTTTAAATGACAATTTTTAAATGTATTAATTTTTATATTAATTTTTTTCATACTGATTTACTACATTTTTAGAAACAATTTCTTTTACATATTTTATTTTTTAAATTACATTGTAATTACATTATACATTACATTACAAAAAATACTTTCTCAGAATGAATTACTTTAGTTTAAATACTTTGCACATAGGCAATAGACTTTTAAGTACAGTAGTTACAGTTGTTGCAATGGGCAACACATTTTCAAACACAATGCAACATTCAGCTCAATGTGAATTTCTAGTTAAATGCAATTAGTTACTTTATGGATTACTTTTTCTAACCACAGGACTGGATCCTAGATTCAGTCCTGGTACATCTCCTGTAAACAGTTGAGTAAAAGCGTTTTGGTTACAGTCGTGATTTTTAAGGAATATTATTGTATTTTAAAAGTTGACACTTAGAAACTTTTTCTCATAGAATCACCAATGTTATCCTATGGAAGGAAATTCACTTAGCAGGTAAAAACTGTTATCGTTACTTTTTCTTACTCAGTGTTGGATCCTGGATCCAGCACTGGTGCATCTCCTGTAAACAGTTGAAAGAATGCGTTTAAGTCATACAGGCGATTTTTAAGGAATATTTGTAGTTTGTGAAAATCGACACTTTGAAACTTTTCTGCTGAAAACCAGACAATGGATTCCTATGGAAGAAAATATAAGTTACTGGTAAGTACGGTTAAAATTACTTTTCAGGACCAGTACTGGGCTGAAAGATACAGCACTGAGGTCTCTCCTTATAACAGGTGAGTAAATCGGAATTCGTATTTCGACTGATTTTAGAGGAATATTTGTATGTTTCAAAAATCAACACTTAGAAACTTTTTCAGCAAAAAGCAGGCAATGATATCCTATGGAAGGAAATTCAAGTTACTGGTAAGTACGGTTAAAATTACTTTTGAGGATCAGTACTGGGCTGAAAGATGCAGCACTGAGGTCTCTCCTGATAACAGGTGAGTAAATCGGAATTCGTATTTCGGCTGATTTTAGAGGAATATTTTAAAGTTCCAAAACTCCACACTTAGAAGAATTTCCAAGTGAAACCAGTCAATGTTAGCCTATGAAGGAAATTCAAGCTACTGGTAAGTACGGTTAAAATTACTTTTCAGGATCAGTACTGGGCTGAAAGATGCAGCACTGAGGTCTCTCCTGATAACAGGTGAGTAAATCGGAATTAGTATTTCGGCTGATTTTAGAGGAATATTTTAAAGTTCCAAAACTCCACACTTAGAAGAATTTCCAAGTGAAACCAGTCAATGTTAGCCTATGAAGGAAATTCAAGTTACCGGTAAGTACGGTTAAAATTACTTTTGAGGATCAGTACTGGGCTGAAAGATGCAGCACTGAGGTCTCTCCTGATAACAGGTGAGTAAATCGGAATTCGTATTTCGGCTGATTTTAGAGGAATATTTTAAAGTTCCAAAACTCCACACTTAGAAGAATTTCCAAGTGAAACCAGTCAATGTTAGCCTATGAAGGAAATTCAAGTTACCGGTAAGTACGGTTAAAATTACTTTTGAGGATCAGTACTGGGCTGAAAGATGCAGCACTGAGGTCTCTCCTGATAACAGGTGAGTAAATCGGAATTCGTATTTCGGCTGATTTTAGAGGAATATTTTAAAGTTCCAAAACTCCACACTTAGAAGAATTTCCAAGTGAAACCAGTCAATGTTAGCCTATGAAGGAAATTCAAGTTACCGGTAAGTACGGTTAAAATTACTTTTGAGGATCAGTACTGGGCTGAAAGATGCAGCACTGAGGTCTCTCCTGATAACAGGTGAGTAAATCGGAATTCGTATTTCGGCTGATTTTAGAGGAATATTTTAAAGTTCCAAAACTCCACACTTAGAAGAATTTCCAAGTGAAACCAGTCAATGTTAGCCTATGAAGGAAATTCAAGTTACCGGTAAGTACGGTTAAAATTACTTTTCAGGACCAGTACTGGGCTGAAAGATGCAGCACTGAGGTTTCTCCTGATAACAGGTGAGTAAATCGGAATTCGTATTTCGGCTGATTTTAGAGGAATATTTGTAGGTTTCAAAAATCAACACTTAGAAACTTTTTCAGCAAAAAGCAGGCAATGATATCCTATGGAAGGAAATTCAAGTTACTGGTAAGTACGGTTAAAATTACTTTTGAGGATCAGTACTGGGCTGAAAGATGCAGCACTGAGGTCTCTCCTGATAACAGGTGAGTAAATCGGAATTCGTATTTCGGCTGATTTTAGAGGAATATTTTAAAGTTCCAAAACTCCACACTTAGAAGAATTTCCAAGTGAAACCAGTCAATGTTAGCCTATGGAAGGAAATTCAAGTTACCGGTAAGTACGGTTAAAATTACTTTTCAGGACCAGTACTGGGCTGAAAGATGCAGCACTGAGGTCTCTCCTGATAACAGGTGAGTAAATCAGAATTCGTATTTCGGCTGATTTTAGAGGAATATTTGCACAATGGTGAAGGGAGGGGCGGGGCCTGAGGTGACATCTGTGCAAACGCGCCCCGTGGCGCGTTTTAAGTTGGGGGATTAAGTCCCCTTGAATCATGAGGGTCCCTACGGGCCAACTAGCCCACCAGGAACCTCCAGTATGCGCCAGGGGCTGCGTTGCAGAGACATGTACAGAGGCCACACCCCTTTTACACCTCTGCAACGCAGCTCTGTGGCGCTTTCTGGACGTACCTGTTGGGCTAGTTGGCCCCAGGGACCCTCAGGATTGAAGAGGATTTAATTCCCCATCTTAAAACGCGCCACGGGGCCTGTTTGCACACATGTCACCTGAAGCCCCGCCCCTCCCTTCACCACTGTGCAAACGCGCCCCGTGGCGCGTTTTAAGTCGAGGGATTAACTCCCTTGAATCCTGAGGGTCCCTGGGGTGCAACTAGCCCACCATATACCTCCAAAAGCGCCATAGAGCTGCGTTGCAGAGAGGTGTAAAAGGGCGTGGCCTCTGTACACCTCTCTGCAAGGCAGCCCCTGGCGCATACTGGAGGTTCCTGGTGGGCTAGTTGGCCCCAGGGACCCCAGTATTCAAGGGGATCGTTCCCCTCTGCAAACGCGCCAGGGCGCGTTTGCAGAGTGGTGAAGGAAGGGGCGGGGCCTACGGGCCCGATAGTTTTTTTTGTTTTTTTTCCCTGAAGGGGGCTGTGTGGCCCCCGTCCTTTTCCTATTTTTAGGCCCTGGGGACCCCATCCCCCAGGGCCTTACCACCCTTTTTTAAATTAAAATAAAAATAAAAAACGGGAAGGGGGCCGCGTGGCCCCCCTTCCCTGGGCCTGTATTGGCCCCGGGGACCCCATCCCCCGGGGCATGGCCTCTTTTTTTTTAATTTGGAGCGGGGCTGCGTGGCCCCCCTCCTCAGGCCATTTAAGGCCCCGGGGACCCCATCCCCCGGGCCGGCCTTGCACTTTTTTTTATATTTTTTTACTTTGGGGAGAGGGGCTGCGTGGCCCCCTCCGTGGCCACTTATGGCCCCGGGGACCCCATCCCCGGGGCCTGGCCTCTCGTTGGGGACTGTGGGGGTCCCCAAGCCCCCACAGTCCCGCCGGCTCCCCGTGTCCTACGGGAGCCGGCATTGCTTTACACATGGGGAGCTGCTAAGATGCAGCTCCCCATGTGGAAAGCAATCGGCTTGAATATTGGAAGAGAGAGCAGGTTTCTCTGCTCTCTCTTCCAATATCCAAAGCAAGTTTGCAATGACAGGACGGGAGCCTCGAGGCTCCCGTCCTGTCATTGCAAACAGCAGTGTCCCGGGGTAGGCACCCGGGACACTGCAGGAGCCGGCCCTGGGGGTGGCGGTCCCCAGGGCCACCACAGGCTCCAGGAGGGGGCCGCGCGGCCCCCTCCCTACATTTTGAAAGCCCGGGGAGGTGGTGGTCCCCGGGGCTTGGGAGTCCAAAACAGACCCCCATTTTAATTTTTCTTAGTGCCCCGGGGAGGTGGTGGTCCCCGGGGCGTGTGAGGGCTGGAGCCCCCACACAGGTTCTTAATTTTAAAAAGAAGCCCGGGGAGGTGGTGGTCCCCGGGGCTGCGGGAGGGCTCAGAGCCCTCCCGCACCATGCTACATAAAGCCCCGGGGGTGGTGGTCCCCGGGCTTGGGGGCCCTTAGAGGCCCCCACACATAAAATTAACCCCCCCAGCATGCCCCCGGGACTTGGCCCACCCGGGGCCAATTAACTATCGAGCGCAAGAGACCGCGCTTCGATTTTTTTATTTTTTTTTCGTCAGGATTCGCGCTCCTGCCGATTTTGAAGAAAAAAAATAAAAAAAATTTGCCCAGGGGGTCCTTGTGGGACCCCCTGAGCAGACCTAGGGGGTCAGGGTGTTTCTACCCTGCCCCCTTTGTGCGCTTTGCGCACTTGTTTCTGTCCCCCGGTTCTACCGAGGGACAAAATGGCTGCCAACACTTCCTGATTTGGAGTGTTGACAGCCAATTAACATAAAGCTCGTGCTCGGGAGGATCCGCGGCCCTAGATATATCTATCTTTTTACTTTTGATTTTCTCAGCAACTACTGAACGGATTTACACCATTTAACAAAAAGGGTTCTTTCTGAACCAAGAACTACCTCTTTGCCAAATTTGGTGTAATTCCGTTCAGCAGTTCGGGCTGTAGCCGTGTCTAAAGTTTCCTATGGAAAATTGCATGGGGAAAACGCGTTTTGGGACCCCCTTTTTTCTCGGCCCCCGCTTGACGAATCCCCCGAGACTTTCAGGGTAGGAGCGGACCGGAGCGCCCCACAAAGTTTGAAAATTTTGCGAAGATACGTCAACCGGCAAGAGAGTTATTTCAAATAGAATGTCGCGGATTTCCTATGGATAATAGGTTGTAACTATAACTATCTACTGGCGACCGCCAGTAGATAATATATATATATATATATATATATATATATATATACATATATACACAAAAATCGACTCTCACTCCAGGATCGTGGTCATAAAGTTCTTATATTAGTATCAACGGCAACGCGTTCGACCACAAGGTCTTTTTCAAAGCCATTTTGCACATACATTACACCACCATTTTTTTCGTGTCGACATAAAATGACATAAACAACAGACAACGCATTTCCCGCTGTTATTAGGCATGGAAAACAGACTCAGTTGGCAACCTGTTTTTCCTTCTTTCCTCACAAGGTAAACAATTGTTTGAAATTGATCATTCATTACAACAATTCATTTGATAAATTCATAATTGAAAAAACATTTCAAAAAAATCTTTAAATTAAGTTAGAATCCAAATAACGATCGTTATGAGCCTGAATGTGATATCAGGTACAGGGGTTTATACACTGCAGGACCCTCTTCACTGTTTGGTCTCACAATTATCAGCAATCCCGGCATAGTGGCCCTGTGAATTAACTGCAAAAGAAACAATTGATGGACGGAATGCTGGACAATGCAAACATTCGCCCCCAGTCACAAGGATCTGGGTTAAATCCATCATTCTGTGAATTAACTAGCACCCCATTGGCCATAGATGCCACAAAGTCATACCTAAAGTTCCCAGTCAGCAGCGCTCCATACATTGAAAATATTAATAAAGAACGGATAAAAAGGAAAATACCATTCTTCGTGAATAGTGGATCCCGTGCACAACATATTGTTGACAAAACAATCAAGAAAAAATAGATTAAAATGGCCACAGCACACCGGAAGGGGACATGCCGTGCCCCCTAGGATTTCCCTCAACCCAGATTCCGAAAGACTGATGAACTCATGATCCCATGAATTCCCTAGCCCCCAGAGCCCTGGTATGCTAGGCCACCTGTGAAGTTCTTCCTGATGTGAACATTATATCCCGGTGGGAACCACCACCGAGGTCCAATGTCACAGGGGAATAGAGATCACCAAGGGAGCTTCATATATCAAAAGATACTACTTATCCGATGTGGACAAACATTTCCTCATCCTCGTTCATCCCCGACGGAGACTTGCTACCCAAAAGCGGAATGTAACTTGATTCCAGCACTCTGTCGTTTCTCCCTGTCTCCCCCTCTTGGGCTCGCTTCCACCCTGTCAATACCAAAGAAAGAAAAGACATTACGACTTTGCTCGTGATATTTCATCCAATGTCTAGCAGTTGAATAATTAGCATCGCCATTTTTAATTGCCCTTTGATGCTCAAGAATCCTTTTTTTCAAAGGAAAGATTGTACTCCCCACATACAACTTTTCACACAGGCACACCACCGCATACACACAAAAATCAGAGTTACAATTTATAAATTTGTCAATATCCCTAGTCTTTCCTGTTGGTAGGGGAAATGATTTTCTGTTTTTACTGCCCCCCCCCCACAGGCCTTGCATCTGGCACATTTAAAAAATCCTTTCTGCTGCCTTATCCAACTTTGTTCCTTTGTACTGCACATATAGCTATGTACCAATATATCCTTCAGGGACCGTGCACGCCTGTAGGTCACCAGGGGATATGACGACACGTGTGCTCCCACCACCGGGTCGCCTTTCACTATATGCCAATGTTTGGTCAAGGTCTCCCTCACCAGTGATGACTCGGTGTTAAATGTGGTGATTAATCTGATCGGACTCCCTTCCTGTATGTTTTTTATTTTCTTGGCAATAAGCGTGGTCCTATTCAAGCCCGCCACCTTCCTTTCTGCTGTTTTTAACACTTTCATGGTGTAGCCCCTTTCTCTGAATCTCGTAAACATTCTCTCTTTTTCTTCCTCATAGGATTCACGTGTGCTACAATGTCGTTTTGCCCGAATAAGCTCCCCATAGGGGATGCTCCACTTTAATTTGGGTGGATGGTGGCTTGCAGCGTGTAAGATGCTGTTACCAGCTGTTTCTTTTCTATGTAACGTGGTGCAAATAACATTGTTCTCAATCTGCACACACACGTCCAGGAACTCCATTCGTGCTTGGTCACATTTGTGGGTGAATTTTTGGTTCACATCATTATCCGCTATTCGTTTCAGAAACATTTGTAGATCTAATCTGGTGCCACTCCAGATCTAAAAAATATCATCAATAAAACGAGTCCAAAAAACAATGTGTTTGGTCAAATCCTCATTTTTCTCAACCCACACCAGTTGTTGCTCCCACCAGCCCATGAACATACATGCATAGCTAGGTGCGAAGCAACTTCCCATTGCAGTCCCGATCTCTTGTTTATACCATTTGTCCTCAAATAGAAAAAAGTTATTTTCCAAACAAAAGGTAAGCATCTCTAGTGTAATCTAAAGGTATGTAGTTCCTCTTATAGTGGTGCCTAGGAGAAAAGGTGTGAGCCAAACCACCATCGTTTGTAATTACAACCTCGGTGGAGTAAGGTGTGGGGAGGAGAATAGGGAAATTCCTTATTTCGGAACTAGGGTCCTCACACACCTAGCAAGCTAGATGTCATGCTTCATCATATGGACCTGCTCCTCGTCGGGTCGGCGCTGCAATACCCAACGGGCACCCTTAAAAGGGGCTCTTTCGCGGAGATCTTTTGTTCCTTGCCGTATGATGAAGTGCGGGTGTGTGTGATGCAGTGCGAGTGTGTGGGCCAAGGGGTGTAGATATCGTGCAGGGATAATTTAAAAGAAGTAGGACAGTCCAAATAATACTTTTATTCTGGCTGGCTATCCACTTCGTTAAAAATGAATAAACAGAGTGGCAGCCTATCTAGCTCAAAGGTTTAGTTCAGGCTATGTCCAACTCTACAGGTCAACATGTTTCTTGCCTAATGGTCAGGTTGATCCGTGGCAATTCTTCAGGACCTACTCAGTGAATCTATCTACACAATGTGATGGGGTCAGTAACTACCTACCACATGTTCACACTACGTATCAAAATGCTGTAGTGTATTCAATTAATCTAAAGGAAGAAAGGGAAACAGGGTCAAGTTATAGCTGTATCACACGTATATAGGTTACACAATGTCCATTTATTCTCTCTCCGGTCACCTCAATTATAAAATCGGCATACTTAATTAGTGCAAACACCTAGGCAAGTGATAAAAATGGAGCCTATTATTAGACACCCGGTATTGTGAAGTTAAAAATCTAAAAACATAGAAGACTGTTCTCCCCAATTGAAGACAGTCACAGGAACGGCATTCATACACTTATTGTACTCTGTCTCATAAGTGCTCGTGAATCCCACCTCAACGATAGGACTAGGAAGTGGGTCCGCTGTCAATAAAAAACTCACCTCTCTACAATGAGGGAGTCACTCCAGTCGGTGTCCGGCGGAGTATGAGGACACCTGTAACATGGTGTCCTGTAAGGCATAGATGAGAAATCAAAGAGTTACACGGGCTTAAATTCAAAAACCCAAACCCCACGCAGGTAACTCGCAGTGGTGTGCGTCAATCAGGGAGCACATAATTTATCCATCGGCATCCAACGGTGTCTATCGGTGCCCCTGAAAAGGGAACGAGCCAGAGGAAGCAGAGACCCTGCGAGACCCCGAGTGAGCCAGGCCAAGGTATTATCTCCCAGACAACGTGGGGCGCCCATACTCTCTCTAGAGCGCCCACCCATCATCTGGTCCCATAATCTCGGTCCAACCCCTCGCGGTCCACCCAAAGGCGCACCGTCAGACCGATCGGTTGCGCGGTGTATTCAATCAGCGCTGATCTGTCAGCATCCATACAGTCTACCCGTTTTGGTCATGCTTCAAAATCCAGCCCAGTAATCGTTCATTACTCACCTTCCCGTAGTTCAGGAGGAGCCAAATCACCTACCCCCTATCGCCGGCACCGGAGAAGTGTGGTTCAGCCCCATAACAGGTGCTGAAATACTCTTCCGGGTATTTGCGCGACACGGGGCGGGGCCCGGAACACGTCATTACGTGTGAAGGTGCAGCGCTAAACCAATATGACGCTGTGATGGCAGTGGCAGCCATATTGGAATAGGGATGGTGGCCAATCACCCTGGTGTTGTTGATGTCATTATCATGTCAGTATTGGCGCCAGTAACATCAAAAACCAGAACCGGTAGTATGTTGTTACTGCTCACAATGTGCGTGGGTAACCCCTTGAGCACAAGGGTGAAGTATGGTAGTCACCCACTATCGGGTTACTACGCCGGCAGAGGCGGCCATCTTGGAGTGGGGATCGTCAAGCATGTCCCCAGTCCTCTCATGTTGTCTTAGTTTAGCCTATGTAGGCGTCAGTAATTGATCTTAAAATTGATGACACATCTCAGTCTAGTCCACCATTATATCCACCCATCATGCTGTCTGGTTGTCTCATTACACATTGAGTTGGTGGCTATAACGTATACCGCAAACGTGAATCCAATGAGTCATGCATGTCTAAGGAGGCCCTGGATTTAGCTGAAGAAAAACCTGACCAGGTCAATGTTATCTGTTATTCAAAGAGGCCCACGGAATATCATCATTCAGTCCATGTTGGACTGTGGACAGACGGTGTATCCACCGTTGCTCTATTCTAAATAGTGCATGGGGGGTAATGTTGGTGTGGGTTTCAAGAACAAGCCACTGTAAAGTTTCTGGACTATGTCTCTGCTCTCTATAGTGTGTGTACATCTTGGTCGTGACTTTCTGGCATCTTATATTGCTCTTGTGTTCTGTGATGCGTATTCTGATAGCTCTCATAGTCATCCCTACGTATTTCTTCTCGCATGGGCATATCAACAGATATATGCATTTTGATGTGTTGCAGTTCGTATGGTTTTTTAGAATCCATGTGAACGTGTCTGTGAGTGTTATCGTCTTGATGGCTTTCGTTTGTTCACAGACCGAGCAGGTACCACTCGGATAATTCCCTGTGACCGGAGGCAGATCCCAAAGTGTTCTTTGTGTTCTATTATTCACAGTTTTGGGTCTTGTGTGTATAATGATATCTTTCAGATTTTTAGTTCTTTTGAAGGCAAACCTAGGTGTAGGGATCTCCATATCTCCTGTGTTAAGTATTCCCCAATGCTTTTTAATGATGCCCTTAATGCGTGTGGAGTCTGGTGTGTAAGAAGTAACACATGTCAAAGTGTTGGTCAGTTCTTTAGGTTTTGTTTGCAACAGCGCCTCCCTGGGATTGTTAAGGGCTCTTTTGAAGGAGTTCTTGACCAGATATTCAGGGTAACCTCTCTGTTTAAGATTATTTACCAGACCCCTCGCCTCAGTCTTGTAGTCTGTCAAGGTACTGCAGTTCCTCCTGATACGGAGGAACTGGCCAAACGGGAGGTTGTCTTTCAAGGCCTTCGGGTGGTGACTTTGGTATAGTAGAAGGCTGTTCCTATCAGTGGGTTTCTTATAGAGGGTGGTGCTTAACCCTGTGCGGTCAAGTCTCAGATTAAGGTCTAGGAATGGTATATTTGTCTCATAGATGGTATGTGTAAATCTCAAGAATTCATTTTGTATGTTTATCCAATTGCAGAACTCCTCACAGGTGGCCTTGTCACCTTTCCAGAAGATTAGAATGTCATCAATAAACCTTTTCCACAAGGAAAGGTTATTGATGTACGGGTTGTTCGTGTTCATGATGCAGTTCTCTTCGAAGGTGGCCATGTATAGACAGGCCACGCTAGGAGCAAAGGTACTTCCCATGGAAGTACCTTGTGACTGATGGAATAGTTGCTTCTGGTATTCAAAATAGTTTTCAGTCAAAGCCAAAGTGGCACACCCCATGATGAACGAAATTGGAGTCGGTGAGGTCCAATTTTCTTTCATCAATAATGACTCAATGGCCATCAGAGTAGCACGCTGGGGAATGTTTGTGTATAACGCTTCTACATCAAGAGTGACCAGGAGGTTGATTTCATCCGTGTCCTGTATACCCTCTATGATGTGAAGGATGTCAGTAGTATCACGTATATATGAGGGAATTTTCTTCACTATTGGCTGAAGGAAATGGTCACAAAATCTGGACAGAGGTTCCAGGAGTGATCCTATACCTGACACTATGGGCCTTCCTGGTACTGGTGTGGTGCCCTTATGTATTTTGGGTAGTGTATAGAAGTAAGGTACCCTTGGGTCCTTTGTTACCAGGAAGTCGGCTTCTTTTTCGAAATCCAACCATTGGTTTCTGCTTCATATACCATACTACAGATTTCTGTTTTCAGTCTGGCGGTAGGATCTTCTGGGATCGGGGTGTAGTACTTGGTGTTACCCAGTTGACGTCTACACTCGCGATCATAGTCAGTAGTGGATTGGATCACCGTGGCCCCTCCCTTGTCTGCTTGTTTTATTGTTATATTGACATCATCTGCCAACGACTGTGCTGCTGTCTGTTCAGCATTAGATAAATTATGGAAAGGGTTACTCAAAGGGATACCTGCCAAATCTTTCAGTACCGCCTTTTCAAAAGTTGGTATTTCAGGGGGCACCATCCCGTTGTTGGGGGTGAAAGTGGAGGGATTTCGTAGACCTGAGTCCTCTGTATCAACTTGGGGTGTACCAAGGAAAAAAGCTTTCAGACGAATTTTACGAAAGAATTCGTGTATTTCACACGTGTCTCTAAACCTGTCGAGTTTGGGTGTTGGTACATACCCCAGTCCTTTCTCAAGTACCCTCTTTTCAGTTTCAGTTAGGGTCCTATGGGACAGGTTGACCACTAGTTCTTTTTCCCCCTGGTCCTGCTCCTGGTCTCTACTGTGTGCATCGTTTGATCTTGCCACTGCACTCCCTTTTGCATCCCTCTCTTTCGCCCTCTTCCTCTGCCCCAGCCTCTGCCTAAAAAAGGGGGGTTGTCCATATTGTAGTATTGAGGTTGACCTTGAGGATACACCGGGAATTGCCAAAAAGGGGGTGGTGGTGGAGGCCCATGGTACACAGGTGCGTTGTGGTAGTTGGAGTAAGGAGGGTAGTTGCCCCTTCTTTGATTGTAACTCCCTCTACTATCAGTACGTGAATCGCTGTTGGAGGATCCCCTCCTACTACTGTCAGTGCCCTCATCAGATGAATATCCATTCCTTGAAGCGATATAGTCATCCTTTAAGTAAGGATAGACTGTCTCCTTATTGAATTTGTGGATATCCTTCTGTAATTTGGCAATCTTTTGTTTTAGCAAATATTCCTTATTGTCGGCTATTTCACTATTGATCTTAGCCAATTCGGATTTAAACACAGTCAATTGTATGGCTGATTTAAGAGCTGCCTCTACTGCCTGGATCCTGGCGAGTAGGGCATCGGCCAATCTTTTAGCGGTATTAATGATCAGTACCAGAAGATCTCTGGTGCATTTCCAAGAGACCGAACACCAATCTTTCTTAAATCCCGGGTCTTCCAGGAATATTCTGGGTAGGATATTCACTATGAGTCCACTTGGGGCGATGTTGGCCCTTAGGTACTCCGTCATCATAGCTCCATGTAAGATGATTTTAAGCCATTCCCTTTTGAGTGTAGTCAATGAAGACCAGTCTTCTGATTGTGACCCTGAGGCCATACTTCCTCCAGTCCCTAGGAGGGAGGGTGTATTCTGTAAAATATCGGCTACAGCTCCATCATTGAAGCTTAGGCCCTGGTTGTCCTCCATCTAAGGTAGGTGGCAAAGTCTTCCTACCTGATAGAAATGGAGATAGCGTGTAAAAGTTGGGCCAGTAGTGTAGTTCACACTATCTGGTAACCTAGTGTCCCACGGGGGTCGCCCGTGCAAATAATCAATCAACAAACGGGGGAATGAGGGGCTTTTTATAGAGGTCCAACATAAATGCCCAGTCAGATACTGTAATCTAAAGGTATGTAGTTCCTCTTATAGTGGTGCCTAGGAGAAAAGGTGTGAGCCAAACCACCATCGTAGGCCCATAGTGTCAGGTATAGGATCACTCCTGGAACCTCTGTCCAGATTTTGTGACCATTTCCTTCAGCCAATAGTGAAGAAAATTCCCTCATATATACGTGATACTACTGACATCCTTCACATCATAGAGGGTATACAGGACACGGATGAAATCAACCTCCTGGTCACTCTTGATGTAGAAGCGTTATACACAAACATTCCCCAGCGTGCTACTCTGATGGCCATTGAGTCATTATTGATGAAAGAAAATTGGACCTCACCGACTCCAATTTCGTTCATCATGGGGTGTGCCACTTTGGCTTTGACTGAAAACTATTTTGAATACCAGAAGCAACTATTCCATCAGTCACAAGGTACTTCCATGGGAAGTACCTTTGCTCCTAGCGTGGCCTGTTTATACATGGCCACCTTCGAAGAGAACTGCATCATGAACACGAACAACCCGTACATCAATAACCTTTCCTTGTGGAAAAGGTTTATTGATGACATTCTAATCTTCTGGAAAGGTGACAAGGCCACCTGTGAGGAGTTCTGCAATTGGATAAACATACAAAATGAATTCTTGAGATTTACACATACCATCTCTGAGACAAATATACCATTCCTAGACCTTAATCTGAGACTTGACCGCACAGGGCTAAGCACCACCCTCTATAAGAAACCCACTGATAGGAACAGCCTTCTACTATACCAAAGTCACCACCCGAAGGCCTTGAAAGACAACCTCCCGTTTGGCCAGTTCCTCCGTATCAGGAGGAACTGCAGTACCTTGACAGACTACAAGACTGAGGCGAGGGTCTGGTAAATAATCTTAAACAGAGAGGTTACCCTGAATATCTGGTCAAGAACTCCTTCAAAAGAGCCCTTAACAATCCCAGGGAGGCGCTGTTGCAAACAAAACCTAAAGAACTGACCAACACTTTGACATGTGTTACTTCTTACACACCAGACTCCACACGCATTAAGGGCATCATTAAAAAGCATTGGGGAATACTTAACACAGGAGATATGGAGATCCCTACACCTAGGTTTGCCTTCAAAAGAACTAAAAATCTGAAAGATATCATTATACACACAAGACCCAAAACTGTGAATAATAGAACACAAAGAACACTTTGGGATCTGCCTCCGGTCACAGGGAATTATCCGAGTGGTACCTGCTCGGTCTGTGAACAAACGAAAGCCATCAAGACGATAACACTCACAGACACGTTCACATGGATTCTAAAAACCATACGAACTGCAACACATCAAAATGCATATATCTGTTGATATGCCCATGCGAGAAGAAATACGTAGGGATGACTATGAGAGCTATCAGAATACGCATCACAGAACACAAGAGCAATATAAGATGCCAGAAAGTCACGACCAAGATGTACACACACTATAGAGAGCAGAGACATAGTCCAGAATCTTTACAGTGGCTTGTTCTTGAAACCCACACCAACATTACCCCCATGCACTATTTAGAATAGAGCAACGGTGGATACACCGTCTGTCCACAGTCCAACATGGACTGAATGATGATATTCCGTGGGCCTCTTTGAATAACAGATAACATTGACCTGGTCAGGTTTTTCTTCAGCTAAATCCAGGGCCTCCTTAGACATGCATGACTCATTGGATTCACGTTTGCGGTATACGTTATAGCCACCAACTCAATGTGTAATGAGACAACCAGACAGCATGATGGGTGGATATAATGGTGGACTAGACTGAGATGTGTCATCAATTTTAAGATCAATTACTGACGCCTACATAGGCTAAACTAAGACAACATGAGAGGACTGGGGACATGCTTGACGATCCCCACTCCAAGATGGCCGCCTCTGCCGGCGTAGTAACCCGATAGTGGGTGCCTACCATACTTCACCCTTGTGCTCAAGGGGTTACCCACGCACATTGTGAGCAGTAACAACATACTACCGGTTCTGGTTTTGATGTTACTGGCGCCAATACTGACATGATAATGACATCAACAACACCAGGGTGATTGGCCACCATCCCTATTCCAATATGGCTGCCACTGCCATCACAGCGTCATATTGGTTTAGCGCTGCACCTTCACACGTAATGACGTGTTCCGGGCCCCGCCCCGTGTCGCGCAAATACCCGGAAGAGTATTTCAGCACCTGTTATGGGGCTGAACCACACTTCTCCGGTGCCGGCGATAGGGGGTAGGTGATTCGGCTCCTCCTGAACTACGGGAAGGTGAGTAATGAACGATTACTGGGCTGGATTTTGAAGCATGACCAAAACGGGTAGACTGTATGGATGCTGACAGATCAGCGCTGATTGAATACACCGCGCAACCGATCGGTCTGACGGTGCGCCTTTGGGTGGACCGCGAGGGGTTGGACCGAGATTATGGGACCAGATGATGGGTGGGCGCTCTAGAGAGAGTATGGGCGCCAAACGTTGTCTGGGAGATAATACCTTGGCCTGGCTCACTCGGGGTCTCGCAGGGTCTCTGCTTCCTCTGGCTCGTTCCCTTTTCAGGGGGCACCGATAGACACCGTTGGATGCCGATGGATAAATTATGTGCTCCCTGATTGACGCACACCACTGCGAGTTACCTGCGTGGGGTTTGGGTTTTTGAATTTAAGCCTGTGTAACTCTTTGATTTCTCATCTATGCCTTACAGGACACCATGTTACAGGTGTCCTCATACTCCGCCGGACACCGACTGGAGTGACTCCCTCATTGTAGAGAGGTGAGTTTTTTATTGACAGCGGACCCACTTCCTAGTCCTATCGTTGAGGTGGGATTCACGAGCACTTATGAGACAGAGTACAATAAGTGTATGAATGCCGTTCCTGTGACTGTCTTCAATTGGGGAGAACAGTCTTCTATGTTTTTAGATTTTTAACTTCACAATACCGGGTGTCTAATAATAGGCTCCGTTTTTATCACTTGCCTAGGTGTTTGCACTAATTAAGTATGCCGATTTTATAATTGAGGTGACCGGAGAGAGAATAAATGGACATTGTGTAACCTATATACGTGTGATACAGCTATAACTTGACCCTGTTTCCCTTTCTTCCTTTAGATTAATTGAATACACTACAGCATTTTGATACGTAGTGTGAACATGTGGTAGGTAGTTACTGACCCCATCACATTGTGTAGATAGATTCACTGAGTAGGTCCTGAAGAATTGCCACGGATCAACCTGACCATTAGGCAAGAAACATGTTGACCTGTAGAGTTGGACATAGCCTGAACTAAACCTTTGAGCTAGATAGGCTGCCACTCTGTTTATTCATTTTTAACGAAGTGGATAGCCAGCCAGAATAAAAGTATTATTTGGACTGTCCTACTTCTTTTAAATTATCCCTGCACGATATCTACACCCCTTGGCCCACACACTCGCACTGCATCACACACACCCGCACTTCATCATACGGCAAGGAACAAAAGATCTCCGCGAAAGAGCCCCTTTTAAGGGTGCCCGTTGGGTATTGCAGCGCCGACCCGACGAGGAGCAGGTCCATATGATGAAGCATGACATCTAGCTTGCTAGGTGTGTGAGGACCCTAGTTCCGAAATAAGGAATTTCCCCTATTCTCCTCCCCACACCTTACTCCACCGAGGTTGTAATTACAAACGATGGTGGTTTGGCTCACACCTTTTCTCCTAGGCACCACTATAAGAGGAACTACATACCTTTAGATTACAGTATCTGACTGGGCATTTCTGTTGGACCTCTATAAAAAGCCCCTCATTCCCCCGTTTGTTGATTAAGCATCTCTAGTAGCATCATTGAGTGCTCATACAGGAAAATTGACTTGTCCCTAAAAAAGTGTTTACAAGCCGCAACCCCCTTTGAGTGTTCAATGCAAGTGTATAATGCAACCACATCAATGGTAGTCAACCAAAAGTTGTCCTGCCAGTGTATCCCTTCAATCTTCTTAATGAAATCACTACTGTCCCTACCATATGATGGGAGACTAAGAACGTATGGGAACAAAAATTAATCCAAAAATACCGAGGTATTTTCCAGGAGACTACCATTGGCTGACACGATGGGCCTACCAGGTGGATTTGACCTACCCTTATGGATTTTTGGCAGCATGTAGAAGCATGGTGCCACTGGCTTTTTCACCTGGAGAAAGCGGAACTCGTCTTCACCTATGAGCTCTCTGCCTCTCCAATCCATAGGTTTACCATAAAAGCTATTGATCGCCTTCTCATACAGCTCTCTAGATGATCGCGTGTAACTGCCTGATCGTATCAGCTGTATGTTCGCCTCCTGTCTATATTTGTTAATGTCCCATAGCACAATGTTTCCCCCTTTGTCTGATGGTTTACCACAAAACTCAGATCTTTATTTAAGGTACCAAACGCTGTTCTTTGTGTTGGTGAGAGGTTGTGTGCGTGTCTATTCTTGGTGTTAACCCAGATCTTCATGAGTTCACGTATAATGATTTCATGATAGGTATCTAAGTTATCATGTGGTAAGTTAGGGTTGAACTTGGATTTTGGTTTAAACCTTGTAGTCACAGCTCCTCCTGTATAGAGGCCCAATTGTTCTAACAATTCTGCCTCATCTGCCCACTCCACCACCTCCTCATTCAATTCTGCTAAACTAGCAAGGGGATTAATATCTTTAAGACATCGACAATCAATGGCATCATCATTTTTAGACAAACCCGCCCGCTCCTTTGAGTGTTTGCCTTTTTCCTTTTTAAAAGGAACATCTTCAGAAGCTTAAGTTTTCTCACATATAAAAAGACATCAATGCGAGTTTTACCATAGTCAAAATTAGATGTGGGACAAAATGTTAGGCCTAGTTTAAGGAGTGATTGTTCCGCCTCCGTTATTTGGTGAGAGGAGAAGTTCACCACAGTGAGGTTCTCCTTACCCATCACTTTCTCTTGGTCAGCCGTGTTGTTCTCCCATACGGCGTTGCGTCTTGTGCGTTTGTGCGCTCCCCTTCTTGTCTTTCTCCTCTTGCGTGGTTTCGTTTTCCCCTGCCTGCATCCGGTGGTTTTGGTTTCAATGTCTTGTTGGACTGTAAAAAACTGTATTCTTCCAGAGATGTGAAGGGTAGCGCATCTTTCATCGTGTTGCCGGCTACATCCTCCAGGTCTTAGTAGGTCTCTGAACCAGATTCCGACGTAACCAGCTCCTGTTGTCTCGGGGCTCCGACTTGACTGAATTGACGTATAGCACCATCATATTTCCTGCCAAATGTCAGAATTCTTCCACAGAATCCTTCCTGTTTATCCCTTAGGAATTTGCGTCGTTTCTTCTGTTTTATCTCCTCTTCATATTTATCCAGTCGTATTTCCATTTGTCTTAAGAATTCTTTAATCTCCTCTTGTGCTGGTGATTTGTCAAGATCTTCCTTCAATTTGTCAATTTCTTTGCATGTTGTTTCTAACTCCAGCCCTGCGTATTTGGACAGAAGCTCCAGCATATTTTTGCAGGTCGCTGCCATCAAAATCGGCCATTCCTCCAATAATTTAGGGTTAGGGTTCTGGTACGCCGGGGTGATCTGAATTCGTAGACCACGAGGCACTCTGCCTACTTTAACATAGTTATCCAGAGACACAACTTCCCACCAGCGGTTTATTTCTTTCAGCTGCAGCCTTTCAGAATGCACCAGCAGTTGTTTTATATTCCTATTATTGCCTGGGGTTTGCTGTCCCACTGCACGTTCGCCGCTGCCTCCGTCCTCATCGGTCTCGCAGAAGAGGGATTTAGCCACCTCTGGTCTCCCTGCTCTCTTCATAATGGAAACTGGGTTTCAGTTAACCCCGGGGGCACCTATGCCTATTCTGGGTCCAGGCCATCTTTTTAAAAAAAATGCTTGATCCTGTCCGCAAAGCCACTAAAGTAGTAGACGCGGTGCTCCTGCCAAATCCCCTAATATGTAATAGTCCTCCGTAATGGTGTATAATGCGGTGAAAGAGCCTGATCGCAAGTGAACGCACGCATGCGTCTCGCAACTGGGCAAACACTCACCAGTACGTCACCCTTGGTCCTTTACTCCTTTCTCTTCCGCGTTACTGCAATCACAGGTCCGCAGAATCGGGGTCGGCAGCGGGAACCAGTCTTTCTTACTTAAGAGGAAATTATCCCAACTCACTGGTTACTTCCGTCTATCGGGGCTGGTGCGTAGAATGGGCGTCGGAACCAGTTTTAAATATCCAAGAAGTTTTGTATATTGTTGCTTTATACAAAAAAATGATTCTCACTCCAGGATCGTGGTCATAAAGTTCTTATATTAGTATCAACGGCAACTCGTTTCGACCACAAGGTCTTTTTCAAAGCCAGTTTGCACATACATTACACCACCATTTTATCGTGTCGACATAAAGTGACATAAACAACAGACAACGCATTTCCGGCTGTTTTTAGGCATTGAAAACAGACTCAGTTGGCAACCTGTTTTTCCTTCTTTCCTCACAAGGTAAACAATTGTTTGAAATTGATCATTCATTACAGCAATGAATTTGATAAATTCATAATTGAAAAAACATTTCAAAAAAATCTTTAAATTAAGTTACAATCCAAATAACGATCGTTATGCGCCTAGTGGCCCTGTGCATTAACTAGCACCCCATTGCCAATGGTGTGCTAGTTAATTCACAGGGCCACTAGGCCGAGATTGCTGATAATTGCGAGACCAAACAGTGAAGAGGGTCCTGCAGTGTATAAACCCCTGTACCTGATATCACATTCAGGCTCATAACGATCGTTATTTGGATTCTAACTTAATTTAAAGATTTTTTTTAAATGTTTTTTCAATTATGAATTTATCAAATGAATTGTTGTAATGAATGATCAATTTCAGTCAGTCTCTCTCTGTCAGTCAGTCTCTCTCTGTCAGTCAGTCTCTCTCTGTCAGTCAGTCTCTCTCTGTCAGTAAGTCTCTCTCTGTCAGTCAGTCTCTCTGTCAGTCTCTCTCTCTGTCTCTCTGTCAGTCAGTCTCTCTCTGTCAGTCAGTCTCTCTCTGTCAGTCTCTCTCTCTCTCTGTCAGTCGTCTCTTAGTCAGTCAGTCTCTCTCTGTCAGTCTCTCTCTGTCAGTCTCTCTCTGTCAGTCAGTCTCTCTCTGTCAGTCTCTCTCTGTCAGTCTCTCTCTCTCTGTCAGTCTCTCTCTGTCAGTCAGTCTCTCTCTGTCAGTCAGTCTCTCTGTCAGTCAGTCTCTCTCTGTCAGTCAGTCTCTCTCTGTCAGTCAGTCTCTCTCTGTCAGTCAGTCTCTCTCTGTCAGTCAGTCTCTCTATCAGTCTCTCTCTCTGTCTCTCTGTCAGTCAGTCTCTCTCTCTGTCAGTCAGTCTCTGTCAGTCAGTCTCTCTGTCAGTCTCTCTGTCAGTCTCTCTCTCTGTCTCTCTGTCAGTCCGTCTCTCTGTCAGTCCGTCTCTCTGTCAGTCCGTCTCTCTGTCAGTCCGTCTCTCTGTCAGTCCGTCTCTCTGTCAGTCCGTCTCTCTGTCAGTCCGTCTCTTAGTCAGTCAGTCTCTTAGTCAGTCTCTCTCTGTCAGTCAGTCTCTCTCTGTCAGTCAGTCTCTCTGTCAGTCAGTCTCTCTCTGTCAGTCTCTCTCTCTGTCTCTCTGTCAGTCCGTCTCTCTGTCAGTCCGTCTCTGTGTCAGTCCGTCTCTGTGTCAGTCCGTCTCTGTGTCAGTCCGTCTCTTAGTCAGTCAGTCTCTCTGTTAGTCTCTCTCTGTCAGTCTCTCTGTCAGTCTCTCTCTCTGTCAGTCTCTCTGTCAGTCTCTCTCTCTGTCAGTCTCTCTCTCTGTCAGTCTCTCTCTCTGTCAGTCTCTCTCTCTGTCAGTCTCTCTCTCTGTCAGTCTCTCTCTCTCTGTCTCTCTCTCTGTCAGTCCCTCTCATTCAGTCAGTCCCTCTCATTCAGTCAGTCTCTCTCTCATTCAGTCAGTCTCTCTCTCTCTCTCTGTCAGTCTCTCTCTCTCTCTCTGTCAGTCTCTCTCTGTCAGTCTGTCAGTCAGTCTCTCTCTGTCAGTCTCAGTCAGTCAGTCTCTCTGTCAGTCTCTCTGTCAGTCTCTGTCAGTCTCTCTGTCAGTCTCTCTGTCAGTCTCTCTGTCAGTCTCTCTGTCAGTTTCTCTCTGTCAGTCTCTCTGTCAGTCTCTCTGTCAGTCTCTCTGTCAGTCTCTCTGTCAGTCTCTCTGTCAGTCTCTCTGTCAGTCTCTCTGTCAGTCTCTCTGTCAGTCTCTCTCTGTCAGTCTCTCTGTCAGTCTCTCTGTCAGTCTCTCTGTCAGTCTCTCTGTCAGTCTCTCTGTCAGTCTCTCTGTCAGTCTCTCTGTCAGTCTCTCTGTCAGTCTCTCTCTGTCAGTCACTCTGTCAGTCACTCTCTGTCAGTCACTCTCTGTCAGTCACTCTCTGTCAGTCACTCTCTGTCAGTCACTCTCTGTCAGTCACTCTCTGTCAGTCACTCTCTGTCAGTCTCTCTCTGTCAGTCTCTCTCTGTCAGTCTCTCTCTGTCAGTCTCTCTCTGTCAGTCTCTCTCTGTCAGTCTCTCTGTCAGTCTCTCTCTGTCAGTCTCTCTCTGTCAGTCTCTCTCTGTCAGTCTCTCTCTGTCAGTCTCTCTCTGTCAGTCTCTCTCTGTCAGTCTCTCTCTGTCAGTCAGTCTCTCTCTGTCAGTCAGTCTCTCTCTGTCAGTCAGTCTCTCTCTGTCAGTCAGTCTCTCTCTGTCAGTCTCTCTCTCTCTGTCAGTCCCTCTCTCTCTGTCAGTCCCTCTCATTCAGTCAGTCCCTCTCATTCAGTCAGTCTCTCTCATTCAGTCTCTCTCTCTCTCTGTCAGTCTCTCTCTCTGTCAGTGTCTCTCTCTCTGTCAGTCAGTCTCTCTCTCTGTCAGTCAGTCTCTCTCTCTGTCAGTCTCTCTCTCTGTCAGTCTCAGTCAGTCTGTCTCTCAGTCTGTCTCTCTCTCTGTCAGTCTCAGTCAGTCTGTCTCTCAGTCTGTCTCTCAGTCTGTCTCTCAGTCTGTCTCTCAGTCTGTCTCTGTCAGTCTCTGTCAGTCTCTGTCAGTCTCTGTCAGTCTCTCTGTCAGTCTCTCTGTCAGTCTCTCTGTCAGTCTGTCTCTCAGTCTGTCTCTCAGTCTGTCTCTCAGTCTGTCTCTCAGTCTGTCTCTCAGTCTGTCTCTCAGTCTGTCTCTCAGTCTGTCTCTCTGTCTGTCTCTCTCTCAGTCAGTCACTCTCTCAGTCAGTCACTCTGTCAGTCCCTCTCTCTCTCTGTCAGTCAGTCTCTCTGTCAGTCTCTCTGTCAGTCTCTCTGTCAGTCTCTCTGTCAGTCTCTCTGTCAGTCTCTCTGTCAGTCTCTCTGTCAGTCTCTCTGTCAGTCTCTCTGTCAGTCTCTCTGTCAGTCTCTCAGTCTGTCTCTCAGTCTGTCTCTCAGTCTGTCTCTCAGTCTGTCTCTCAGTCTGTCTCTCAGTCTGTCTCTCTGTCACTCTCTCTGTCACTCTCTCTGTCACTCTGTCAGTCACTCTGTCAGTCACTCTGTCAGTCACTCTGTCAGTCACTCTGTCAGTCACTCTGTCAGTCACTCTGTCAGTCACTCTGTCAGTCACTCTGTCAGTCACTCTGTCAGTCACTCTGTCAGTCACTCTGTCAGTCACTCTGTCAGTCACTCTGTCAGTCAGTGAGTCTCAGTCAGTGAGTCTCAGTCAGTGAGTCTCAGTCAGTGAGTCTCAGTCAGTGAGTCTCAGTCAGTGAGTCTCAGTCAGTGAGTCTGTCAGTGAGTCTCAGTCAGTGAGTCTCTGTCAGTGAGTCTGTCAGTGAGTCTGTCAGTGAGTCTGTCAGTGAGTCTGTCAGTGAGTCTGTCAGTGAGTCTGTCAGTGAGTCTCTGTCAGTGAGTCTCTGTCAGTGAGTCTCTGTCAGTGAGTCTCTGTCAGTGAGTCTCTGTCAGTGAGTCTCTGTCAGTGAGTCTCTGTCAGTGAGTCTCTGTCAGTGAGTCTCAGTCAGTCTCTCTCTCTCAGTCAGTCTCTCTCTCTGTCAGTCAGTCTCTCTCTCTGTCAGTCAGTCTCTCTCTCTGTCAGTCAGTCTCTCTCTCTGTCAGTCAGTCTCTCTCTCTGTCAGTCAGTCTCTCTCTCTGTCAGTCAGTCTCTCTCTCTGTCAGTCAGTCTCTCTCTCTGTCAGTCAGTCTCTCTCTCTGTCAGTCAGTCTCTCTCTCTGTCAGTCAGTCTCTCTCTCTGTCAGTCAGTCTCTCTCTGTCAGTCAGTCTCTCTCTGTCAGTCAGTCTCTCTCTGTCAGTCAGTCTCTCTGTCAGTCAGTCTCTCTCTCTCTGTCAGTCTCTCTCTCTCTGTCAGTCTCTCTCTCTCTGTCAGTCTCTCTCTGTCAGTCTGTCAGTCAGTCTCTCTCTGTCAGTCTCAGTCAGTCAGTCTCTCTGTCAGTCTCTCTGTCAGTCTCTCTGTCAGTCTCTCTGTCAGTCTCTGTCAGTCTCTCTGTCAGTCTCTCTGTCAGTCTCTCTGTCAGTCTCTCTGTCAGTCTCTCTGTCAGTCTCTCTGTCAGTCTCTCTGTCAGTCTCTCTGTCAGTCTCTCTCTGTCAGTCTCTCTGTCAGTCTCTCTGTCAGTCTCTCTCTGTCAGTCTCTCTCTGTCAGTCTCTCTGTCAGTCTCTCTGTCAGTCTCTCTGTCAGTCTCTCTGTCAGTCTCTCTGTCAGTCTCTCTGTCAGTCTCTCTGTCAGTCTCTCTGTCAGTCACTCTGTCAGTCACTCTGTCAGTCACTCTCTGTCAGTCACTCTGTCAGTCACTCTCTGTCAGTCACTCTCTGTCAGTCACTCTCTGTCAGTCACTCTCTGTCAGTCACTCTCTGTCAGTCACTCTCTGTCAGTCACTCTCTGTCAGTCACTCTCTGTCAGTCACTCTCTGTCAGTCACTCTGTCAGTCACTCTGTCAGTCACTCTGTCAGTCACTCTGTCAGTCACTCTGTCAGTCACTCTGTCAGTCACTCTGTCAGTCACTCTGTCAGTCACTCTGTCAGTCACTCTGTCAGAGTCAGTGAGTCTCAGTCAGTGAGTCTCAGTCAGTCACTCTCACTCAGTGAGTCTCAGTCAGTGAGTCTCAGTCAGTGAGTCTCAGTCAGTGAGTCTCAGTCAGTGAGTCTCAGTCAGTGAGTCTCAGTCAGTGAGTCTGTCAGTGAGTCTGTCAGTGAGTCTGTCAGTGAGTCTGTCAGTGAGTCTGTCAGTGAGTCTGTCAGTGAGTCTGTCAGTGAGTCTGTCAGTGAGTCTCTGTCAGTGAGTCTCAGTCAGTCTCTCTCTCTCTGTCAGTCTCTCTCTGTCAGTCAGTCTCTCTCTCTGTCAGTCAGTCTCTCTCTCTGTCAGTCAGTCTCTCTCTCTGTCAGTCAGTCTCTCTCTCTCTCTGTCAGTCTCTCTCTCTGTCAGTCAGTCTCTCTCTCTGTCAGTCAGTCTCTCTCTCTGTCAGTCAGTCTCTCTCTCTGTCAGTCAGTCTCTCTCTGTCAGTCAGTCTCTCTCTGTCAGTCAGTCTCTCTGTCAGTCAGTCTCTCTCTCTCTGTCAGTCTCTCTCTCTCTGTCAGTCTCTCTCTCTGTCAGTCTCTCTCTCTGTCAGTCTCTCTCTCTGTCAGTCAGTCTCTCTCTCTCTCTCTCTACAACATACCTTAGAAACATTGCCAATATCTCTGGCTAAACACTTATAAGGTCCCAACGGCGAGACCTATTGGCGATGCCAATGCTTGTTTTTTATTTTTTCTTCCAGATTCGCGCACCCAGCGCGAATTCGGACGTTTTTTAAAATGTTTTTGGGCTGGGGCTCCTTGTGTGACCCCCTGAGCAGGCCTAGGGGGTCAGGGTGTTCCTACCCTGCCCCCTTTTCTTGTTTTTCATCTTTGTTTAACTGTTTTCTTATGACTCTGGTTCAACCTAGTCCCAAGATGGCTGCCAGCATTTCCTGGATGAAGTGCTGACAGCCAATCAGATTTCACGATGACATGTGTGGTTAGGCTCCGCCCAGATATCGATATTTCTTTTTCCTTTAATATTTCAAAACTACTGAACGGATTTACACCATTTAACAAAAAGGACTCTTTCTGAACCAAGACCTACCTTTTTGCCAAATTTGGTGTAATTCCGTTCAGCAGTTTGGGCTGTAGCTTTGTCTAAAGTTTCCTAAGGAAAATTACATGGGGAAAACGAGTTTTGGGACCCCCCTTTTTTCTCAGCCCCCGCTTGACGAATCACCCCGACACTTTCAAGACAGGAGCTGACCGGAGCGCCCCACTAGTTTTGAAAATTTCGCGACGATTCGTCAACCGGCGCCAAAGTTATTGGGAAAACAAAAAACGCTTTTCCTATGGAAACTAGGTCCTAACTATAACTACCTACTGGCGACCGCCAGTAGGTAATATATATATCTATATTATCTACTGGCGGTCGCCAGTAGATAGTTATAGTTAGGACCTATTTTCCATAGGAAATCCGCAACATTCTATTTGAAATAACTTTGGCGCCGGTTGACGAATCTTCGCAAAATTTTCAAAACTCGTGGGGTGCTCCGGTCCGCTCCTATCCTGAAAGTCTCAGGGTGATTCATCAAGTGGGGACCGAGAAAAAAGGGGGGTCCCGAAACGTGTTTTCCCCATGCAATTTTCCATAGGAACCTTTAGTCGCAGCTACAGCCCGAACTGCTGAACGGAATTACACCAAATTTGGCAAAAAGGTAGCCCTTGGCTCAGTGTCGTGCTTTTTGGTTAAATGGTGTAAATCCATTCAGTAGTTCCTGAGATAATCAAAAGTAAAATCACATATATATCTATGGCCACGGAGGGTCCGCGCACCCTCCCGATCACGAGCTGTATGCTAATTGGCTGTCAACACTCCAAACCAGGAAGTGTTGGCAGCCATCTTGTTCCTCGGTAGAACCGAGGCACAAGAAACAAGTGCGCAAAATGCAAAAAGAGGGCAGGGTAGAAACACCCTGACCCCCTAGGCCTGCTTAGGGGGTCCCACAAAGACCCCCAGGGCCCCAAAAAGTTTTAATTTTTTTTAAAAAATCGGCGGAATGCGTGCAGGGTGCGCGGATCCCGCCGTAAAAAAAAAAACGAAGCGCGGGCTCCCGCGCTTAGTTGTTATTTGGCCCCCGGGTGGGCCAAGTCCCGGGGGCATGCGGGGGTTTATGAAAACATTAGATGGGGGGGCCTTAGCCGCGGGGACCGCCACCCCCCGGGGCTTTCAATAAAAAATGGTGCGGGACGGCACTCGGCCCTCCTGCAGCCCCGGGGACTGCCACCCCCCGGGGCTTCTTTTTTTTAGAATAAAAATTACCTGTGTGGGGGGCACAAGCTCCTCACACGCCCCGGGGACCACCACCTCCCCGGGCCTCAAGAATTTGAATTGTTATAAAAAAAAATTATAAAAAAAAACCAAAGGCCGGCCCCGGGGATGGGGTCCCCGGGGCCATAAGTGGCCTGAGGAGGGGGGCAACGCAGCCCCCCTCCAAAACATTAAATTAAAAAAGGCCATGCCCCGGGGATGGGGTCCCCGGGCATGGCCCCGGGCCGATTAAGGCCTCAAGATGGGGGCCACGCGGCCCCCTTCCAAATTCTTTTTTTATTTTTAAAAATATTAGGGGGCAGGCCCTGGGGGATGGGGTCCCCAGGGCCAATAAATTAGAAAAGAAGGGGGCCACACAGCCCCCCTTCTTGAAAGAAAAAAGACCGGCATCGCGCCGGAGGCCACGCCCTCCTTGGCAGCACTCTGCAAACGCGCCCTGGCGCGTTTGCAGAGGGGGAACAAATTCCAATTGAATACTGGGGGTCCCTGGGGGCCAACTAGCCCACCAGGAACCTCCAGTATGCACCAGGGGGCTGCGTTGCAGAGAGGTGTTCTGAGGCCACGCCCCTTTTTACACCTCTCTGCAACGCAGCTCTGTGGCGCTTAATGGAGGTAGCTGGTGGGCTAGTTGCACCCCAGGGACCCTCAGGATTCAAGGGGAGTTAATCCCCCAACTTAAAACGCGCCACGGGGCGCGTTTGCACAGTGGTGAAGGGAGGGGGCGGGGCCTGAGGTGACATGTGTGCAAACATGCCCTGTGGCGCGTTTTAAGTTGGGGGATTAACTCCCCTTGAATCCTGAGGGTCCCTGGGGTGCAACTAGCCCACCAGCTACCTCCATTAAGCGCCACAGAGCTGCGTTGCAGAGAGGTGTAAAAAGGGGCGTGGCCTCTGACCACCTCTCTGCAACGCAGGCCTGTGGCGCTTACTGGAAGTACCTGGTGGGCTAGTTGGGCGCCAGGGAAGCTCAGGATTCAAGGTGACCTATTACCCCAACTTAAATCGCGCCACAGGGCGCGTTTGCACAGTGGTGAAGGGAGGGGGCGGGGCCTCAGGTGACATGTGTGCAAACACACCCTGTGGCGCGTTTTAAGTTGGGGAATTAATTCCCCTTGAATCCCCTTGATGTGTGTGTAGACCTAAGAATCAGTGAGTGGGTATGTAGTTATTGGTGTTGGAGTGTCTATAGTTTTGAGAATAGCAGTCTGTAATTTAGAGTGGGTGTATCAAAGGTTATATTAGGGTGTGAGAAGATGCATCAAATTATCACATGGATGATGTCATCAGTGATGTCATCAGTGATGTCACTGACCATGTCATGAGTGATGTAATATGTGACGTCATCAGCAGTGCATTGCGGGCGCGAGTTATAGTTAGCTGAACTAACTATAACGGGGGAATTTCACGGGTTTTGTATGAGTGCAATGTCCAACTAACTATAACTGTCCCTAAAACCTATGGTTTTTTCAGTGAATTTGTAAGGTTTTTTAAATGCTAATTTCTAACTATAACGTGCCTGAAACCTATGGTTTTTTCAGTGAATATATATATATATATCTATATATATCAAAACCACCAACGGGTCCTCTGCAGAAACCGGACACTGACACTGCTGGCTCAGGTATAATTAAATTTTATTCCTTTAAGTACTGTGCTGTTGTTTCGCGTTTCGACAGGATCCCCTGCCTTGCTCACACAAATAGTTCAAACTCTCTTCTCCCTTTATAAGGAGTACTGGGTCAAGTGAGGTCATAGACAGAAACAGCATACTACAAAGTCACAAAATGCATCACTGCATAAAATCAACAGTTCAATTAGCATTGCTAATTTCTTATTCAAATATATATATATATATATATCCCATAATCCTTCACTCATAAAGGATGACGACCCTGCGTGTGGTTGTTTGTAAGTTCATTGATGTCTGTCTACCAGCGATGATTTGGTGCTCGGCGGCAGTCAACAAAACACATTGGAAAAGGAATATATACATATTTCTGATGGATACATGTGCCTATGGATTCCTTACCTTTGGAATTACCCCAGTGCGCAGCATTCCACGGAAACTTTTCTCCCCGGCTCTCCCACGTCGATGAGGATGTCACAATAGAACAGCTCCGCACTCAACTCTGTGTGACGTCATTGGAGCCATAAGAAGATCTTGTTGGCGTGCTGACGTCAGTTCCCTTTTTTCCGCGCCGTCGACGCGTAACGTTTTTTTTCCTAGGCTCTCCATTTCTGGGAGTTTTGTTGCTGTTGTTGCGACTTTGTAGCCATCGAAGATGACTAATCCGAGAAAGTTGGATTTCAAGCCCCGCAGAGAATATGGGGGCCAGATGTCCATCACTGACCCCCAAGTAGATTATTTATGGTGTCTCTCGTCAGACCACAACGTCGGTACATGCACTTCATGCGAGCTCATGAATCCAAAAGCGCTGAAGGAGAGGGAGGCCAAATTATTCATGACCAAGGCCAAAAAACAGAGGAGAAGTCACAGGAGGTCAAGGACTCTCTCGAAGTCGCCGACTCCACACACTTCGAGGTCTTCAAAGAAACACAAGAAGATGCGGAGCCTTGGTTCTCGGCATCGCTCTTCGAAGGATTTGACTCCGAAGTCTGTGTCCCCGAGTCCCAGATGTCATCGCAGGGATGAGATCTCTCCGACTCCTTCACCGGGGGTGAATCCGGCCCCGTCTCGGTGAGCAGTGACTCCACCGGCTCTGAGAGATGCAATGCCTCCATCGTTGCCAAAGTCAACCACTCCACCTCTGGCTCCGGGGTCTCCCGCACCGCAACTTGAGACAAATTTAGTGCCTCCTGAACGGCTCCAGAGCCTGTTGTGCCGGGTCATACGTATCCTGCTTTCCCGGCTCCAGGATCGGATGTGTCGCATTTTTTAAATGCGATGTTTGGCTTGTTCGCTAGAGCAGCAAACCCTACTGGTGCGCCTGTTGGGCCCATGGGTCCGTTGGCATATTCCCTGGGAGGTTTGCCACCTCACTTTCCCCATGCAGCGCTCATGACTTTCATGCCTATGGCTCCAGGGAGTTTGCCTCTTTCGACGCTGAGATTTTCGATGTTGATGCAGTCTTTGGAGTGACGAGCTCCTCTAGATTGTTCATCCCCGGCGCCATCTGGTTCCGAAGCAGCGCAGATTCGACCTCGAGCGGCTTCGACTCCTGTGGACTTTTCTTCGATGCCGACCCCGATGTCACCGACGCCGTGTCTGGCGCCGCAGACGGCGGTTCTAAGGATGAGATCTCGAAGAGATGCACAAACACTGTTGGAGGAAGAAGAGGACCAGCAGGAACATAGAGAGGCTGAGGAAGGGGAAATTGTAGATCCTGACCCGGATTTTGAGGTTTTACACTAGACTAGTGGCTTGGACACCTCTTCTGAGTGGGAGCTTTCGTCACCAAAGGGCTTGCCCATGCAGGAGGTGACCACATATCACGCTGTGATCAGAAAGGCTATAGTTCTCTTGTAGTTGCCTCTTCCTACAGCGGAGTTGAGGTCTAATATTCTGACAGAGGTGCTCCATTCTCCTTCCTCTATTTCAGAACCTTTACTTCCCTTCAATGAGGCGTTAACAGAGCCCATTCTGTATGTCTGGCAGCGGCCAATGTCCATTCCAGTGGTTTCCAGGACCATGGGAAGGAGGTACAAGGTGGCTCCGGGGGATCCTGCTTTTCTGTCCATCCATCCTTCGCCGGAAAGCTTGGTGGTCCAGGCTTCATGTTCTTGAAAGCTGTCTGCAGGTTCCTTCCGATCTACACCTGCGGATAGGGAGTCCAAGCGCATGAAGCAAGCGGCAAAGAGGGTGTTCTCATCGGGAAGTATGACCCTTAAGTCCACAAATGCCACCTGCCTTTTGGGTCGCTACAGCCATGCCCTCATGGGCTCAGCCAGGGAGGTTGTCCCAAAGTTGCCCGAGGAGGTACAAGGGCATTTCTCAGAGGTGTTGTCGGATGCCAAGCTGCTGCCTGCCAAGTGACACGGCCGATTCGGTAGCCAGTGCGATGGGATCGTCTGTGGCTACTAGGAGGCACGCATGGTTGCGTGGTTTGGGATTCTCTCCTGATGTCCATGCTACATTGCTGGATTTACCCTTCAATGGATCTTGCCTGTTTGGGGCTAAAGCGGATTCAGCGCTGCAGCGCTTTAAGAACAGTAAAGCCACAGCATGGTCTTTGAGACTTCAATCTCAGCCCAGGAGCTTTGGGCAGTTGCGCACGTTTCGTGACTTTAGAAGAAACCTGTCCTTTCATGGCAGGCAAATCCCTTGTACAGGTCCTACAGGTGAAAGGGCAGAGGTCGTCTGCGGGGTACTGCACAACAGAAAGTCTCCTCCTCCTCTTCTGTCCCTCCAGCTGGTGTGTTAGGAAAGCAGCTCTAGCTCCACCATCCTAGAGCATACTTCTCCCGTGGGAGTCCCATTTTCTACAGCATTGGAGGTCTGTTACTACAGATCTCTGGGTGTTAAACCTCGTAGAGAATGGGTATGCCCTACCCTTCTGGGAGTTCCCCTCTCCTTTCCCTCCCCGTCAGGGCTTTTGCTCGGAAAAGCATCTACTGCTTCTCCAGCAGGCGGGTCTGTCATTGCTGCTAAAGGATACAATCGAGGTGGTTTCGGAGCAGTAAAAGAGTCAGGGGTGCTACTCAGTACTTCCTGATTCCCAAAACGGACGGTAGTTTACAACCGATCTTCATCTCAGAATTTTGAATTTTTACCTCAAACAGGAGAAACTCAAAATGTTGACCCTGGCTCAGGTTCTTCTTGCGCTGGAGAAGGAAGACTGGATGGTGTTGATCGATTTTACATGATGCGTATTTTCACATACCTATCCTGAAGTCGCATCGGAAGTATCTTCGTTTTAAGGTGGAGTCGCAACATTACCAGTTTGCGGTCCTTCTGTTCGGCCTTACTTCTGCACCGCAAGTCTTCACAAAGGTGATGGCAGTGGTGGCAGCTCAACTCAGAAGGTTGAGGATTCCTGTTTTTCTCTATCTGGACGACTGGCTGCTCAAAGCAAAGTTACCAGAGATGGTGCTGCATCATTTGCAGGTAACAACACAACTGTTGTTCGAGTTGGGGTTTTTGATAAATGTACCCAAATCTCACCTGGTGCCTTCTCAGCGCAACCTGTTCATAGGGGCAGTACTGGACACTACTGTAAGTCGTGCCTTTGTGCCTCTACTGAGGATTCAAGACATCCAAGCTATGATTCCACTTTTCAGAATGGAGTGGCTATTCCAGGCCTGAAGGTCTTGCGCCTGCTCGGTCTGTTTGCTTCCTGCATACTGTTGGTCAACCACGCATGCTGGTATATGAGGGCCCTCCAGTGGTGCCTCTGCAGGCAGTGGTTTCAACACAATGGAGATCTCGAAGAGGTGGTCAGAATCTCCAGAGACACTGCAGCAGAGCTGCTATGGTGGAGTGTTCCAGGCAACCTGTCTCAAGGAAAGCCATTTCAACCTCCTTCTCCGGTGGCCTGGTGATAACGGATGCCTTCACTCCAGGGTGGGGAGCTCATCTGGGGGATCTGGAGGTCAAAGGTCTTTGGTCTCCAGAGGAATAATGTTTCACATCAATCTTCTGTAATTGTGGGCCATATACGTTTGGCTCTCTAGGCCTTCCTTCCCTTAGTGGGCAATTGGTTCAGGTCCTAAAGGACAATACTACAGCGATTTGGTACATCGACAAACGGGGAGGATTAGGGTTGTATCTTCTCTGCAGAGAGACTCTGCGACTCTGGTCCTGGGCTCAGGGCCATCAGATTTGCGTAATTGCAAATCATCTGGCCGGAGAACTGAATGTGCATGCGGACAGTCTCAGTCAGCAGTATTCGGCCGATCACGAGTGGCATCTCCATCCAGAGGTGGTCCTTCACATTCTCAGGATGTGGGGGGTTTCCTCAGTTGGACCTGTTTGCCACTCATGAGAACGTGCACTGCCCGGCATTCTGCAGTCTCCAGTATAACTACGCGGGGAGCGTGGGGGGGACGTGTTTCATTTAGATTGGGGCTCACAGCTTCTTTACTCGTTTCCTCCCATACCCTTGATTCCTTGGGTTCTGAGGAAGATTCGCCAAGACCGGGCCCAAGTCATATTGATCGCCCTGGATTGGTCGCAAAGGGTATGGCACACAGACCTCCTTTGCCTCTCATTGCACCCTTCGCTCCGTCTTGCTCTCAGGGCAGACCTCCTCTCGCAGTCGCAGGGGCAGGTTCTACACCCCCACCTCCAGAGCCTTCACCTTCATGCCTGGAGATTGAAAGAGTTCCTTCTCTCTCCCACCAGATGTGGTGGACGTTATATTATCAGCCAGAAGACACTTCACCAAATCTGTCTATTCTGGTAGGTGGGCCATGTTTGTTAAATGGTGTGGAGAGAGATCGATTGATCCTTTGCCGGCCCATTTCTCTGATGTTCTGAGTTTCTCTTTTCTGCTAGCACGACAGGGTTGTGCAGTAGCTACTGTTAAGGGCTACTTATCTGCCTTGTCTCTGTTTACCAGATCAACCCTCGTTTTTTTAAATCGCGCATAGTTATGAGATTTATTAAGGGTCCCACAAATAGGTTTCCTCCCACTCCTTTTATCATGCCTCAGTGGGATTTGAATTTGGTTCTCACATTCTTGATGGGTTCACCCTTTGAACCATTACATAGTTGTCCCTTAAGGTTTCTAGCGTTTAAAACTATATTTTTGGTTGCAATCACTTCCGCTAGGAGGGTGAGTGAATTGCAGGCTCTTAGCTCCAAGCCTCCTTTTACATCATACCATGGGGAAAAGCTGGTTCTTAGTACCAGAGCTGCTTTCCTGCCTAAGGTGGTCACACCTTTCCACTTGGGGCAGTCCATTAGCTTACCCACTTTCTATCCCCCCCTCACCCTTCTAAGGAGGAAAGACTTCATCGCCTGGACCCCAAGAGGGTGGTCAGCTTCTACTTGGACAGAACCAAGGACTTCAGGTTGGACGATCAACTCTTCATTGGTTATGTGGGCAAGATGAAGGGCAAGGCTGTCCACAAAAGAATGCTGTCCAGGTGGATCATCCTGTGTATCAAGGTCTGCTATGCCTTGGCCAAGAAGGAGCCTCCTGAAGGTATTCGTGCTCATTCTACCAGAGCTAATTCTTCTTCTTCGACTTCGGCTAGAGGTGTCCCTGTGGTAGACATCTGCAAGGCAGCAACCTGGGCCTTCCTCCACACTTTTGCGAAGCTCTATTGCTTGGATTCGGATGTGAGGAGGGACGGCCGTTTTGCGCGTTCTGTGCTGCAGGGTTTTTTGGTGCAGGCAGGCACCCTCCACCCGGAGCGGGACTGCTTGGGGATTCATTTCAAAAGGTGAGGAATCCACAGGCAGATGTATCCATCAGAAGAACAAGTTACTTACCTTCGGTAACGTTTTTTCTGGTGGATACAGTATCTGCCTGTGGATTCTAGGCTGATGGCTTATGCATCTTGAATGAATGAGTCAATTTATAGAGCTCACAGAACTGCCTAAGAAGGCTTCACTGGGTTCCATCTATCACCGAAACTACTGAGAGAAAAACAACCATGTTTGAACAATTTCTTGAACTTAAATTCATCATATAGCTCCCGCAATGATACAGGAAGCTTATTCCATAATTTAACTGCCAAATCGTTTGAGTCGGATGCCCCTAGGGTGGATGGGAAGTCTGTTCCAATTCTTTTATACGCCGATGATGCGGTTTTACTCTCTCGCACCCCAATGGGGCTACAGCGTCTTATCGATAATTTTACTGTTTTTATTACTAAAAGAAAACTTTTAATTAACAAATCAAAAACTTTTGTTATGGCTTGTGGTAGGAACCCTATAACATCTAGCTCTTATTTCATTGAAGGCTCCAAAGTCCAGATAGTTAAGACATTTTGTTACCTGGGTATTACTTTTGCAGGGAATAGGTCATGGGCCCAGGAACAGGATAATGCCTGTTCTAAGATGCTTAGAAACGTAAATGGTATTTTTAGATTTGCGGCTAAATTGGGAAACCGACGCATTAAAGACATGATAACAATCTATGAGATACGATGCGTTACCGCAGCTCTTTATGGGGCAGGTGTTTGGGGTCATTTTCAAGGTAATTTATTACAACAAGCTGAAAATTCGTTTTTAAAACGCTTACTCTGTGCCCCTCTTCTGCTTCTACGGAATTGCTCCACCGTGAGGTGGGCATTAGATATATTTCAGATCTGGCTTCAACACGACCCCTTTTATTATGGAAATCGATATGGTCAAAAGAGGAAACATTATTTACTCAATCTATCATACGGGATTGCCTCAAATTGGAGAATTGTTTAAAAATACCCTGGCTCAATTATATTATTTATTGGTTTAAATCTTTAATCAATTGTGATATTAGAACGGATCCTGAGTGTACTCTTTCTGTTGCTAGAGCCGAGATAAAATTAACCATGTTAGCAAATAAAATAGAGGCTCGTTCTTGTGTTCTCAAGAATCAATCAACTTTCCTCTTTTATTCGCAATTGGATCTTAAACTGGGTTTTCAAAGTTATTTATCAGCAGTGACTAGAGTTTCACATCGATTTGTGTTGACACGCCTAAGATTGGGTATCGTACATCATCTTGTTAATTTCCCAATTATGAAACAGTGTTCTGTTCATGTATGCCCATGTGATGGAGTCTCAAGACAAAGCTGCTGCCATATGTTATTATTCTGTCTATTTTATTCTCATCTTAGGAGATTTTATTTAAAACCTTTTTTTCTATACTACAATATAAGATCCACTACAGATGCCTTGAACCTGCTTTTTAGATTGGATGATCCACGATTATGCTTTTATTTAGCTACTTTTCTCTTGAAATCCATTAGTGTTAGGAAATCTATGATTATTGATATTTGATTGTGTGTTTTAAAGGTATTATAAATGAATTTATTATATTATATGTAATTATATGCATTTGCACTTTTGAATTGGGATAATATACGATTTAGTAAATGTTTGGACCTTCATGTGATTTATGCACTTGCACTTTGTATCTGTATTAACATGTTTACGCACTTTGATGTATCCGCTTTTTATCCCACTGTCTCATAATTTTTTGATTTTTCTATAGATTGAGCTTTTTATGTCTGTATTGCTTATATGGCTGATTTATTTAACCGAATAAAAGCTCTAAAATCGAATCGAACTGCCAAATCAGAAAAGGCTTTGCCTCCCATACTCTTTAATCTAAAAATGGGGAGCTGAAACAGCCTTGCTAGATCTTAGATTTCTAACAGGATTGTAGTGCTGAGCTCTATCTCTCAGATATTTTGGGCCAACCTCATGGTATATATGATGTACCGAAGTCAAATATTTCAACTGGATACGCTTATGCACATGTAACTAGTGTAACTGTCTGAGATGACGCAATATCGATGATCTCCTCTGAAGCTTTAATATCGCTTTTGCTGGTGTCTATGCACTGAAAAAACATGGTGCCCAACATTGACTATCAAGTGGCCTAAAAGTATGGCCCCGTCCCAGTGTGCAGTTTGCAGTACCTGCTACAATTTCTGTATAGGCTTTAGAAATTAGCAGCCCTAGGTTATTCTGATTCAGTGTCAGAAGAGTAGGGCTGCTGGGATATTGAATACTGAATGAGCACCACTCAGTAAGCATGCAATATCCTGGCTACCCCTGCTCTTCTCTCCTGAAGTGTGTACAACAGTCAGACAGCAGTCAGGTGGCCGACAAAAGAAAGTGACATGTGGCATCTAAATAGCTGGTAGGGTGCAACAAGTATTAACCTTTTAAATAGCTTTCTGCCCAAGAGGGAACTTTTGAATCACCAGATGAACCACTGTCCAATGAGCTCTCAGCTTGTTTCTTTCAGGAGCCTCTTTCTCAGCTCTGCACTCTAAGTGCCAAGGTAAATTAATATGTAAATCAGTGGCAAGATGGGAGTGATAACAGTCAAATCCGTGACAATGTAATACACCTGGTCACAACCCAGTATGCTTTCCTGCATTCCTGACGCCTGAAGCCTTCTGGCCTGCACTAATGCCCCATAGTCCTCCCTACTTCTCAAACTGTGGAGCTGTAATAAAACCACGAAGACAGTCGTTCGAGATCTCCTCACTTAGTGCTCAAATTCATAGATTCTTTCTCAAGGAGGCTAGTGATCAATCTCCAGGCACTCCAATTTAAATTCAGTATTGAGACGCTTATGAAGCCAACGTCCTCATGTTGCTCTTGCACTTTAGCCCCTAGATCGGAGTGCAGGTCTGCGAGTCCCTTACCAAAGTCTTGGCGGAGCTCATCTCTGAGTTTGGACTTTAAAGAGCAAAGACTCTCCAGGAAGTCTGATTTAGTCATAGCCATAGTGACCTGGCTTTAGCAGGCATTGTCACCTGTTACGCGAGGCTGTGGGCTTTTCAAGATAAGCCAGGAGGCCGTGGCGAGCAAACTTTTTTCTAGGGGGCATGTGAGGGCCTCCCAGCTTTCCTGAAATCACTGAGAGCTATAATGTCTACGTTGTCAGACATTTGTCTTACAGACCAGTCTGTGTAGGGTTTGGGGTGGTGGTAACTCGAGGGGCCTCAGCAATTGTTGTTAGTGAGGGACCATAGAAAATGCTGAATGGGCAGCCATGGCCCCGCGTTGTTCGTAATCTCAAGTATGGCCCTTTTGTTTCTTAAGCATTTAGTTCATGCTCAGGCCTCCATCACTTGTAGCTTTGGTCAGGTAAGTTTTGCTTCTCCCCCCAGTTTCTATTTCAACTATGCCTATGGGCTTGAGAAATATAGAGAGGGGAGCCAAAGGCAGCTGCTCAGCAAATGTTCATGTGCTGGTGCAAAATACATTTAGCTTTTGTTTTTAGGCCCCTCGGCCTGACAACCACAGTGGGTCCTGTCTTTCCCCTTCTACTTCCCACAGCCACCAACCTGTGATTGCACAGCACCTCCCTGTGTCAGCTGCATGTGACCGTTCCTTTGTGGTGGCTTGTATCACAGGGTGTGAATGACCTGCAGCACCACTTTGCGCTTTCCCGGCCCACCCCCCTCGGCTGTTCCCTACCTACTTTCAGGCCGGTGGCAAACTCTATCTTGCTTCCCCTCAGCACCAGCAAGGTGGTCCGTGCTGCAGCCTCCTCATGAACTAACATGCCGGGCATAGTGTTTTGTAAGGCAGCCCCTTCCGCTCACCTAATGCCTCACCCCTTGATGCTCTGCCGTTGTACTGTCCGCCACACACCAGCGGGCCCCAAAGCAAGCGTGAGTGTTCACATCGTGCCTCTGCCTCTGTTGTGGAAATGTAGGCCATGCAGCGCCCTCATCCAGGCTGCACACCATCTTCAATCACACTGTGAGGGTTTGCTACAGCCTCATTGTTTCCCCAGATGGCTGTTTCTAATCCTCCGGCGGTGTTGAGATGGACACAGATTTAGCATGACAAATGGCCCAGCTGTGCGGGAGCAGTAGCAAAGTGCATCCTGCTACTCCCCCATCTTGGCCATGCCCCCTTCTCTCCCTTTCAAGTGCGTCCCAGGTGTTGTATGTGAACCAGGCACACCTGTGAAGTAGGATTTGACTCTCAAGCATAGTGTAAAAAAGAGTTCAAAGGAGTCATCTTTGCCCATTCAGGTCAGTCTATTGTTTGCTCTGATGAGTCTTTTCACACCTATTCAAGGCTAATCAATGACTGGGAAAAGCTGGAGAGTCCATGCAAATTAGCCTCCAGGAACTTGAGGCAGGGAAATTGTAACTTTCTAAAAGTTACTTTTCTTAACGCTTATTAAAAATCTGACTTCACTATTGAATTAGATTTTTAATAAGTATTATAAATAGATGTTTAATTATTTTTCTAGCTGGTCCCATTTCTGAGATACAGTATCAGTATCTGGTTTTCTACATACGAAAGCTTGGCCTGCCACAGTAAAAATAGCTTTTGGGTGCTAGTCACTGTAAGGATGCATTAACATTAAATTTGTACAAGTTCTACTTTCAAATATCATGAACCCTGTCTTCTGGTCTGCAAGGCTTACTTAGAAATGACATACAAATATTTTAAAGAGAGGGTTATACCTGTCAAAAAGTGTTTATTTTGAAGGTTGCAGTACATGTTTGCTCTGCAACAGTCAGCTACACGGGTTAGGCCTGAAGTCCTGTGTGCATTGCCTCTGTAGTGGATGGCACAACAGATGCTACAGTCCTCTGGTGGCATTTAATTTTCAGGCTCTGGGTCCACTTTTTACACCATATTCTACTGACGTTTAAGCAAGTTAAATATACCAGTTAGGAATAAGTCAGTTTAACCATGTTTAAAGTGGGAGCACAGGCACTTTACTACTGGTTAGCAGGGGTAAAGGGCACCTAGTTCTGAATATAGTAAACAAAAATAGTGTCCAGCAAAGGTGAGAAATCCAGGGTGACCATGCAGAAAAAGGTGGATTTTATAGAAGTATGATTGTCTTAGTCCATACCAGGAGTTCGTTTTCATTCGAAGTCTGATACTAAAATGTAGCATAAAGTTCACAGTGTAATTTGAAATTTTTCCAAATAATCATGGATTTCTTCACTTTTATTCAAATTAGGATATTGAGGCCTTCTCGTGTAAGTAATTTATTGCTTGTTGCACCTTGAGATGTCTGTCTCACGCTTAAAGTGCACTTTTCATGGGGGTAGGTATTTTATGTTCTGTTTCTGTAGCTCTGAAATAGTCTATTGATTGCTCTTCAACACATTTACAACCATGGATCTTTCTTTCCACATGGGTCTTAAGAATTACCTGCTGCCCAGAAAACGTATGCCTCTAATTTTTCTCAGATGGACATACACTTTGGGCCATATATTGCACTATTTATGTGACTCACTCTTACTGTGAAGGGTGGTAATGGGGTTGTATGTGATTTCATAGAAAGATTTCATAGAATACCATTACTGAGAAACCATTCCACCTAAACCGTTTAATTGAAAATTTCAGAATGAATGGCATTTACCATTTCATAGAAGCCAATTAATAGAATCTTTTTTTCTAAATTTGCTTTAGCATGCTTATTTTTTAATTTGTATATGCAATGGTTGCAGGTCTTACTCTGAGAAACATTTGTCAGGTATTTATTTCAGTGCTTTACTTCAGGGATCATTATTTCAAATGTATACATTTTACATTGTTAAACAATTAGTTTGGATGCTATTTTATCGCTGACTGCTCACCGCCTCTAAACATCATCCATTCCTGCCCCCTCCCTACCCCTAAACATCATCAATCCTTGCTCCCTAAGACCTCTCACCACACCTAAATTTCACCCATCCCTGAACCCTCAAATCCCTTTATACCCCACAACCTCCACCCATCCCAGAAACCTTAAACCACCTCAATACACTCATCCCTGACCCCTGAAGTACATCCATCCCTAAACCCTAAAAACCCTTTCTATCCCTGCACTTCCACCCTTCCCTGTACTATAAAACCCCTCACCAGCCCTAAACTCCTCATTCCTGAACCCCAAAAAACCCTTTCTATGCCTAAACCCCATTAATCACTGACCCTTTAAAACCCATCACCATATCCAAACTCCGCCCATCCCTGAACCCTAAACCCTTAAACACCACCAATCCATAACACCTGAAAAACCCTCGCCACCCCTAAACTCTACCTATACCTGAACTCTAAAAAACCCTTTCTGCATCTAAAGTCCACCAATCCCTGATTCCTTAAGACCACTCACCACCCTAAACTCAACCCAATCTTGACCCTTAAAAACTCTTCACAACCCCTAACATCTACCCATCACAGAACCTTAAAAACCCTCACAACGCTCTAAACTCCGCCCATCCATGAACCCTTAAAGCCCTCATCCCCTCCACACACCACCCATCTCTGAACCTTAAAAATACCCCACACCCCTAAAATCCCATCATCCATGAACTCTAAAAAGTCCTCACCACTTCACCGATTCCTAAAACCTAAAAAACCCTTTCTATGCCATACCCCCACCCATTTTTGACCTCTTAAAACCTCTGATCACCCCTAAATCTCATTACCCATCCCTGAACCCAAGAATCCCCTCACTGGTACTAAACTCCATCCAAGTTTACTTGTACTTTTGGATTTTTTCCTAAATGTATCTTTCCTTTGAAATGTTTCCATTATTTTTCAATTTATTTGTATTTACTTAAAGTTATCTTTACTTAAAATTGTTTTTCCATGATTTGGTTTCTCCCAATGTAGTTTCTCAGTTTTCATATTTCCATGAATTCACATACATCAGGTAATGAACATGTACAGATGTACCCAACTGCAGGGATTGCGAGACCTAGTCTTTAGGGCAGGAAGACCTGGACAGACACCAGTGGTATGGGGATATCAAACCATAGGGACAAGAAAATGGCTCTGTGACATATCAACTAACTAGCCTTCCCTCAGTCCCAGGAGGCCATTCCATTTGCAGTTGGTGCACTTTACAGTGCCTTATAACATGTGTATATTTCTATTTGTCTGTGTTCCTTGGAAGTAGGTTTAGTTGCAATTATCCTTCTCAAAGTCTATATATGTGCTGAAGTTAATTGATGTCCCATTCTTATGTTTTGTTTTAGTACTTTGGCGATGCTTCAGTACAGTTGTCATATTTCTTTTTCTTTTGGATGAACAAACCAGTTTATTGGTATTAATTCCAGCAGGAGTTGGTGCTGTTATAGAGGTGAGTATTTCTTCATTTTTTGAAGCCTCTGATTTACATGCACTTAAATGTAGTAAAGCAATTTGTTTCCATGGAGCTGTGGGACCAGTGTCTGCGTTTTTCTACACGTACTCTGTGTAAACGTTACATCGCCTGAAATACAGACTGTAATTATATATTTTAGTTCAAGTAGCTTTAGGTGTAGGTATGTTATTCGTGTTCTACCAAATAAAATCACCTTCAGCAGTTCCAAATTAAATTTTAATTTATTACATATGCACTTAGCTACTGAATGAAGAATGTCCTAGCTATTGTATCGGAAAGTTTCAATTCTATTAAGTACTTGGAGGCGACGATTATGCTAGCACTTTCTTCGTTTCTTGAACAGCAGCCATTTCATCAGGACTTCAACACAAACTACAATTGCCATGAACCACCGGGAATATAGTTAAAAGTAAAAATGGGCAACTCCTTATGCACAGTCAAGCCTCATGCAATCAGCGGTCAGCTCCTCCTATGCAATTCCGTGTCAGCGAGCTCTGTCTTTCGTTGCGCGAGTCATGCCATAGCTCTATCCTCACTGGTCCTGTTTCCTCGAATCCGAGCCTGGAAAAAAACAGCCAATTACCAAAAGGCTTCCACTGGGACGAACAATACATTTGAGACAACTTTAGTACCCAAAGGCCATCAACAGCCCTAACAAGAGAACACCAAGTGTATCATCAAACTACATTAACAAAATGACAATAAGCAAGATCAAGTTACCACAAGGGAAAAAAGGAAAAAGATCCATTACTTACTAGTCACAGGTTGGGTGAATTGTGTCAAGACTCCATGGGTGGGATAATCCTCGCCTCAGAGTCCTTAATAGAATTGAAACTTTCAGTTACGATAGATAGGAATTTTTTTATTTTATGTCAGGCCTGCAGGTGAGGATTATGCTAGTTTAAAGCTTGCTCACCACAATCCGAGCAATATCCAGCACAGGTTTAAAGTAAAACCTTTTGAAGGTAGTGTCAGAGGACCAATCAGCCGCGTTCATAATGTCCTCTGGGCGGGTGCCCAAACTGAACGCCTTTGAAGCCGTCGCTCCCCGCGCGGAATGCGTTAAAAAACCCGGAGGTCCACACCTGCCTCCTGCATGACCCACTGAACCCAGCAGGCCACAGTCGGGGAAGACACCGCCTTGTGGAGCTTTCAGATTGCATTCGAAAGCTGTCTCTCACCCGGAGGGCAAAATTCCGCGGACATGTCTTCATAAGCCTTGAGGCATTGAACGACACACAACTTAGGTGAATCAAGAAAAGCCGGGTAATCAACGACCCTGGTATTGGACTTTGTTCTCCTGCTAATGGTAAACAATGCTCCCGAAGGAGAGAAGACTCGTCCTGTAATGTCCAGGGCCCACATATCAGAGACCCGTCTACAGGAGACCGAGCATAGCAGGATGGCTAACTTTGCCGTCAATGCTAAGAGATCCGCTGCCTGGACACGGTCCTCCTGAGCTTGTGACGTATTTTCGCCACCTTGCTTAAAGGAAGGCCTAGCGTGGCTGCCGTAGAATCGATCACAAATCCCAAGAAGGTTGCCTTTTGAGTTGGGACCAGAAGGGATTTCCCTAGTTTATAACAAAATCTAGGCTTTCCAGGAGATTGACCACCCTTTACAGATGCAGTGCCAATCTGTAAGGGTTTTGGTCCATGAGGAGCATTTCGTCCTAATAAACAATAAAGGTGCAGTCTCTTCGCCCGCAGGTGTCCCACCAGTGGTCTGAGAACCTTTGTGAAACACCGGACGGAGGAAAGGCTGAAGGGAAGAGTTAGAAATTCGAAGGCCTGGTGGCGTCAGAGGAACTGGAGGAACCACCTGTGGGGTGGAAAGATCGGAATGGATGGTTAAGAATCCTTCGGGTCTAGGCGAGCCATCCAGTCCGAGGGGCGAAGAACGTCACGCAGAAGATGGATGCACTTCATCTTTAAGTGGTGATACACCAGCCACTCGTTGAATTAGGGCAAATTGATAACTGACTGTTGCCGTCCGTCGGACTTGTCGACCAGCAAAATGTTGCTGATAAAGCTGTGGGGGTGCACGACGGGATAGAAAACCCCTTTGGCCAAGAGCGCAGAAATCTCCGCATCTAGCAGCATAAAATCCTTTTTGGGAGAACTGGATTGGTTTGGGGCTTGAAATTTGTTTGGGGGAAACCAAGAACCCACACGTCTAATGTAATCTATTGCCTGACGTGGATAAAATTCGCCAGACGGCCCCATACTTTTATGTGGGAAGAAGGGTAAACACTCACCTGAATTGGCGGCTTGATTGTATCCTTTGCCTCAACGTCCCCGGAAGCGCCGTCCTCAGGTCGGATAAAAGTTGGCGAACTGGTTCTGGTCCTGGTATTGTCCTCTCCAGGAACATTGCCCTCTAGGGGAATATTGTGAAAAGGACTTACTGGCCGAGCAGCCCCTACCTCGACTGGCCCCACGGAAAACCTAGTGGGAAACACTTTATTTTTATAGAAAACTGGGCTTTGTCCAGAGATGTGAATGTATTTACAAAAGTGCCCAATTCTTTGATAAAGGGCTCCCCAAAGAGGAGTCCTTGCGCCACAGTGCCTGCCTCCGAATCTGCCAAGTCGCCCAATTTGGGATTCATTTTTTATTAGTAATGAGCGGCGATGCTCTGTGGATAGAGCGCAGTTGGCATTTCCAATTAATATAATAGCGCGTTGCACCCATCCTGAAAGGACTTCTGGGGAGATTAAGGATCCGCCACGTCAAAGATCTTGGTTAGTGGGCAAAGAACGTCAAGGATTTTATCCTGACACATGCTCCAAGATCTGTCGATCCTCTTTTAGGGATCTTTCATGAATTTGGCCAAGAAGGTGGCCATCCTGGGGTCCAATTCCCCAAAGAAGAGCGCAGGCATTTCGCCTTAAGGTGATTCCGGGCTTCCTTGCCCAGCAGAGCCCTGATTCTGGCTGCCACGTATTTGGCCACTTTTGAAGAGGGGGCCCACTCCGAGGAGCGAGGGTGAACAATCTTTTTGGAATCTAGCATGTCAAAGTTATCATCCACTGCAGTGGGAACTGCGCCTGGACTTGGGGCTGCAGAAGAAAGGCACCAGCGGCATCGTCTGCATTATCAAGGGGGGTACGGGAGGTCGGGGTGTAACAATATCAGGATCAGTCAAACCCCAGGGAGGGATAGGGGGCTGGCTCTGGGCCAAGAAAGCCTCTTGTAGTCGCTTAATAGCATCGTAATCCACTCCTGCCTCCCGAGGGCATTTAGTGGGGACCGGGTCTGAGTCTTGTGTGGGGGAGGGGGTGGCAGGGCGGGGGGGAGGTGGTGGCAGAGCGGGGGGGAGGGGGGCATTCGCCATCTTTGCACATGCGTGCACTATCTGTTGGGACAGGCATTGTTCCATAGGGGCCATAGCCTCCTCCACTGCCCTGTATAGAGAGGCATCAACCGCCTGATAGAATTCATCATCCCATGGGAGGGAAGCTTGGGGATCCTCATCCCTCAGCATGTCATCCGAAGCCTCCATTGTTTACCCAACGGGATAGCAGTAACACTGCAGTTAACCGACAAAATGAACAGAAGCACTAGTTAGGACTGTTTGGTGGGCAAAGCAGGCCAGAAGCGCTGCAGTACTTTAATGAGCTGGGGTCAGCTGCCAATTTTGGTGGGAAAAGCCTCACAATTTGATGAGTCTCTGCCCAGGGCCACACACCCCCTCCGTGCCACTAAATCTAACCGGGGAAATCCCTGCCTGGGCGCGTCGGTTCACAGAGCACGCACACTACAGACCAGAGATGGAGCGTTTGGAAGAGTGCAGGCTACAGGCCATACAGACCCCGAGGCACCAACTCTTCAGGAGGGCAAGGCACATAAACACTCCGGTACGCGGCGCACAATTCTGGCCCTGATGCTGAGGGAATCCGAAATCGCATGCTGTAACTATTGAGTGTGACGCGGTGCACCGCGCCCTCTAGCAGGAGGCGCACCAGACCGCAGTTCGAGATGCACGAGACAATAAGTCACGGCCGCAAAGGGGCGCTAAACCGGTCCTGCGGCCGGTAGCAAACACGCATCCAAATATGCACATGTACTTAAAGTATAAATACATGCAATCCACAAGGAAACGATCACTGGTAGCAACAAAGAAAAGAAACTTGGCTTTGGCTGCGAGCAGTGAATAAAGAGGCTGAGAGCTCACTGACAGCGAATTACATAGGAGGAACTGGCTGATGATTGGATGAGGCTAGACTGTGCATACAGATTTGCCAGTTTTTGCTTTTAACTAAATTCCCGGTGGTTCATGGGAATTGTAGTTTGTGTTGAAGTCTTGATGAAATGGCTGCTGTTCAATTAACGAAGAAAGTGTTAGCATAATTGGGGAGAGGATGTAGCCTTACGGCTAGAGCGGTCGACCTCGAAGCTGGGGAACAGGTTCGAGTCTCGGCAACGACGCTCAACATCCTGTGATTCTGGGCAAATCACTTAATCTCCCCGTGCCTAACAAAAAATAAAAAAAAATAAAAAGAAATGAATGTGTCCTTGTGTAACGAAACCGGCGCTCATGTAAAGCGCTCTGATACCTGATAACTTCGGGTCTAGTTCGCGCTATATAAAAAAAAAAAAAAAAAAGAATCCTTGCCTCGGTCCTGGCATAGAATTCCAGTAACGCTCAAGCTGTGCACTAACATGTAGTAAAATATTTACAGTCTAAACCCTGATACAAAATGAATTGAAATACATTTTATATTGCGCTTACTACTCCTGACGAAGCGTTGAAGGGCCGTTTTCTTTTTATGAATTATAATCAAATGCTCTCCCAATGAGATATTTATTAACTTCTTTGGCATATTCATTATGTACTGTACTAATATGTGAACATTAGTTCTCAGTGATAAAGTCACCATTAGTTTCAGTGGCAGCTGGTCACATTTCAAATTGGTGAGGCTACGGGCATAAAAATTGTGAATGAGTTTTAAGTAGTGGGCAGCAAAGCGAGGGAACCCAACTGACATTCTGTAAAAAGGATGAGTAAGTGCGTGTCATTCGAGACATACGAACGGAAAAAGAAAGCAGCAGGAAACGTAACACCAATGATAGGGCACATAAAAAACAGACACACAACCATGGAGAAGCACAAACACTCACTGTGCAGACACACACCACACACACGCACAGGCTTACTTTGATTTTGATTAGCAATCATGTCAGCATCACCCATTGAATTCCTCTCAGCGGACCGAAAAACAGGACAGGATAGAACTATTCAATTTTAATGCCTCTGTACCTGGAGCACCTTATTTCTTAATCCACAACTTCCTAACAGTCTTTTCACCTTACTCTGGAGGCCTGTGAAGGGACCTGCCAGGGTGATTGCAGGACTCTACTTCTCTCTACCTCGCGTGCAATGGCGTCACTGATGCTGCGTGTGAAGGGGAAGAGGGAAGAGAACATTACGTCCACTGTAAACGAAAAACATGGCCAATCATTGCATGGGTTCACAATAAAGCTATAACTTCATTGGGCATGTTGTGTGAACCTCCCACCTCAGCGCTGACTCTTCTGTGCTGGCCCATCGTGGGACTAAAGACTTCTTACTACCTGACTCCTGACTGAGCCAGTCCAGACGCTGCTCTCTTGCTCTTTATGTTAGTAAACAGCTTGAGAGGAGCACTTGGATTGCCTGGAGTGGGCAAACCCACTGCTCCTTAGGGGACTGGTGTCTGTGGCTGTGTTACCCCCTGGACCTCTAAAATTGCACAGGTAAGTGATCCCTAAAGTGCGCATGTCATGCTGGTCACAGTAAGCCGCCATTTCCAACCTTACATGCGCACTTAACATTAAGAACGCTTCACTGTAGTCACTGCTGGTTAATGAAGCTCCACCCCGACTTTACTCTACAGGCAAAAAGGCATGTAATCAAAAAGCCACTTTTAAAATTAAAATATGTGTTGGATCATATCAGGCAGGGGGTCAAAATGCAGAAACCGCCCCTGATTAGTTTTCTTGAGTCTGTCACCAATTCTTAATTCCTTCCTTCGCAAAACTATCACTATAGAATAAAACAGCAACTCTCTTCCTAGTCTGGCTCCTTGTATTTTTTACCACATGGCAGCCCCAGCGCCTGATGAGGCATGCTAGATTGTTTTACGTACTCTGATGTTTCCAAGGGTGTCATGTATTTATCTGCTGTTCCATCACCATATGTCTTTCCATAAACACAACCATTTCAGTGACACTTCTGTCATTTTCACAGCCTTCCATTGGCCATTTTATTGATAGTCCACATATGTGATTCTTCTTAATCGGAGCTTGCTTGGTGCTTTCTTCAGGCAAGTACAATTATTATACTCCAGGTCTTTAGTGTGTTGGTTCACGACATTTTTTTGCACTGCAGCAAGATCTAATTGAGATGGTCTCACTGCGGTATTATTAATAAACATGTTCAATCCCACCAACACTTCTCGTTTGCTCTGAAATACTTTGAACCAATCACCCCAGAACTTGCTCTGAAAACTATAAACAGAATCAAATCAGGATCTGCTTTGGAGCCTGCCCCTCCCCATTTCATGATGACCCAGCTAACACTTTTCTCCCAGACATCATAGATTGTTCAACCTTTCTTTGAACGCTGTACCTCAGGCCTGGAATGCTGGACAGGTGATGCCAATTCTCAAAAAACCCAATTAAGATCCCTAAAACCCGTCAGTTACAGGCCAATATCTCTTCTTCCATATCTCAGTAAAAAGCCAGAATATCTAGTCAATCAACAACTGTCAAGCTATTTAGATTCTAACTCCAACCTAGACACTTCCCAGTCTGGCTTAAGAGCCTCTCATAGTACAGAACCACTCTAATGGAGGTATTAGACGGCATCAGACTCACCCTTGGTGATGGCTACCGAGACATGCTGGTACTACTTCATCTGTCCGCTGCCTTTGACACCATCTCGCATTCGATCATGGTCCAGAGACTATCTGAGATTGGTGTCATTGGCAAAGCATTGGGATTGCTACATAGTTTCCTCACCGATCGTACACATGCGGTAAATGTGGGACCGTTTAAATCACGTGTCATGTCTGTAGACAAGGGGGTGCCACAGGGCTCATCCTTGAGCCCCACGCTTATTAATATATATGTTGCCCCTTTGGCTAGAGTCATAAGATCCTGCGGTCTGGAGATCATCTCCTATGCAGATGAGACACAGCTGTACATATCAAGGGGTCCTAACCCCAAATTTATAAAAACTGAATTCGGAGACTGTATGAGGAAAATTGCCTCCTGGATGTCTCAAAACTGCCTGCAGCTTTTAGGACGGCTAGGGGGAGAAAAATGTAAATATTTGTAGATATGGGAAGCTTTAATGAAAGAAGAAGTGGGTAAAGGTTCTAACAGGGGATCTTGAGAGGGAGGAGCCAATCCACAAAGTAGGGAAAGCTGTTCCGTTAAGAGCAAACGTAAAGATTCATATCTTGATAGAGAGGACGCAGATAAGTCAAAAGTGGATTGAACTTCTTGTAAGGAGAGGCATCGAGAATCCCGAATTAATTGTTTAAACCTGAAAGATCCCTTTGGCAGCCCATGTCTTCCAAAAATAGTACGATTAGACAGTTTAATACTTTTGTTATGCCAAAGAGGTGAATCCAAAAATATCTGTAAAGAACTTTGAGATTTACAATTAATAGGATGAAAAGTTGAAATAAATTTGGAAATCGTTGGACAATTAAAAGATCGAGGAGAATGAGTAAAACCAGTTAAAAGAGAAAAGGGGAAAGGAGAAATCAAAGATTTCTCTAATCTGTGCCATATTGAGGTGATAGGTTCTTCCACAGCTGATATATATGGTAACATTTGGCGTATTAAAAAAGAGGAATGATACTGTCGAAAGTTAGGAAACTGGACACCGCCCCGATCTTTAGGAGCAGAAAGAAGGGCCAAAGAAATACGAGCTTTCCGACCATTCCAAAGAAATTTACTTAAAATGCTATTAAGGGTTTTAAAAAATTTAAAAGGTATTTTAACAGGTAACATAGATTTGGATGTTAAAAAATAATGTTCCGTTACAATCTTGGAAATGTATAAACTAAACGTTGAGACGATGTTTGCTGAAACGATATGACTAGCCTTGAGAAAGCCCTGGCTCTACCCGCCACATAGGGCGAAACACGTGTCGGCTGTTCTCTTTTCCTAGCAACGTATTCTATGAAAAATTTATAATGAGTGAAATGGATTTAATCAAGTGGTGAATAAAAAGAACCATTCTCATTCAAATCAACTTGTATTGTGCTGCATTTAAATAAGGAGTTACCCTACTGACCGGAACACACACCTTTGAAAAGGAACATCATACGCTCACAACCCCTTCCCTACATGCTCACAAGTGTAATTACTAAAACATCAAATATTCTAGAAATTCTGAAACAAGAATGTTAAGAGAAGCTATATCAAAGTCACAAAAATGGGATTCTTTAGGCACCTCTGTAATTCTAAATCATATTTTGCTGCTGGGCAGAAAAGAGCATAAATATAATATAGAGTTCTCTCCACTTTCACAGCTCCAATTAAATCATTCCATTGTAAAAGAATCTTTCAAAGGCAATCTGCATATGACTATGTTTTCTTGCACTGATAAATGCCTCTCGAACGGATCTTTTGAAACTGAAAATACAGCAGATCCCAAGGGGAGAACAAATGGCGTTAACTTGAATTGAATTGAACAGAGGTTTATAGAACACACTGAGACTTCAAAGGTATCCTGGCGCTAGCCTCATAGAGAAAGCCTGAAGGTGTTTGAGCAAGTCAGTTTGGAAAGAGCAAAGTTTTCAATGCCTTCCTGAACCGGAGCAGATCTTAAAAAGCTCTCAGAGAAGGCGTAAGACTTTTCCGAATTTGAGCGGCCCTTACTGAAAATGCCCGGCTACCCATTCTAACCTTGTAAAATTTGGGAATACATAGAAGATTGGATTTTAATGGCGTAGATGTCTCAGAGGTGTATAGCACCTAAACTTTCTTTGTAAAAACATGGGGCATATATTGTGAATTGTTCTGAAGACCATGCAGAGCGATTTGCAAGCAATCCGTTCCTTCACAGGAAGCCACTGGAGCTCAGCCATGGCTCGGGAAGAAGAAAATTGTGTAGGCACATTTAACTCAACCTTAGCAGCCATAGTTTGAACCTGATGCAGTCGTCTGAGTTAAAATTTAGGAGAACCCAACAGCAGTGCATTGCAGTAATCAAGTCTGATCAAGATCATAAGTGCACTACCAGAGCTCTTGCAGATAGTGGTAAATAAGGTAATATTTTTGCAGATTGCGAAGCTAGGCAAAACATGTCACTGCTGTCTTGTTGACATCGGCCTCCAGGAATAGGTGGTTATCGAAACAGAACCCTAAGTAGAAATAAAGACCATATAAGGTCATTGCGGGCTGATTATAAGACAGCTAGAATGGTGAGGAAAAAGGAGCTACGGGATGAAGCTTGGGAAAAATTGGGAGAGGCATCGAGAAGTAAAGACAGCAGGGCATTCTGGCGGGTAGTAAATGCCCCCTTCCTACAGGAAGAGCCCTCTCTTGACACCCACATAGACAAATCCTCAAGGCTCTCTCACTTCAAGAGTATTTTTAACGTAGTGAAGAATAGAGCTACAAATCATCTGGATGACTCGACTATCGTCCACCGGGGGATGGAGTTCTCTATAGAGGAAATTGATCTTGCACTCTCACAATCGCCAGCCTTAAAGGCTGCAGGGCCGGATGGGGTCCCTCTGGATATTTTCTTTACACACAAAGATTTATGGATCCCGCTATTGACACAAGTTTTTAATGCAGTTTCTAAAATTGGACTTCCAGTATCCTTGAAACAATTGGTGATCATTCCAATATATAAGAAAGGTGACCTCCATGAATCCAGCAAATTATCGCCCAATTTCTCTACTAGACAGCACTGCCAAATTGATGGGCAGATTGCTCCTAAATAGGCTGGAGGAATGGGCATCCTCCAACAACATTTTAGCAGAAACTCAATATGGGTTCAGAAAAGGGAGGGGAACTATTGACCAAGGGCTTAATCTGGCCCTACTAGCAGCAAAGTATGTCTGTGCGAAGAAGGGCCAGTTTTATATGGCTTTTGTGGATCTGTCCGCGGCCTTCGACTGCGTGGACCACTCAAAATTATGGGCCCTTCTGGAGTCTATGGGCGTGGACAGACCCATAATTCTTTTCATCAGGGAACTTTACAGAGCTGTAGTTAGATTTGGAAAACAGGGGGAATGCACAGAGACATTTAAAATCAAAAAGGGGGTGCGACAAGGTTGTGTTCTCGCCCCCTTTCTGTTCTCCCTATATACCAACAAATGCAACGAAGTCTTGGCCGCACAGTGCTTGGATGTTCCATCAGCAGGCGGCATATTGCTGCCAGCTCTTTTCTATGCAGATGATGCCGTCATGATGGCCAGGACACCTATGGCCCTACAGCGCCTGATTAACTCCTATTCATCTTTTATGGCCAAATTGGGTTTGTTGGTCAACAAATTGAAAACCTTTATATTAACAGTGGGAATGGGCTGGAAAAGGTCTATTTTATTTAACTTAAATGGGGGCACTCTGGAACGAGTAGAGTCCTTATTGTATTTAGGCATCTTTTTTTTACTCTAAACTGAACCGGTCCCCCATGATTACAAATAGAATAAATGTTATAAAAAAGCATAGCTGCCCTGTGGAAATTTGCCTCTAAATTGGGCAAAAAAATAAATCAGGGAAATGGTTGAAATATACCAGGCAAAATCTGTGGCCGTAGCTACCTACGACACAGAAATCTGGGGTACAGCTGAAGTGGGTGCTTTGCAGAAAGTGGAGGATAAGTTCGTTAAAAAACTGCTTTCAGTTTACCCAGGCTGCTCAAATTTGATTGCACACAACGAACTGGGCCTCCCCTTCATCACTGATATAGTTAAACTGGCCCGCTCCTTTTATGGTTGCGCATATGGAAAAGGGACTCGGTTGGGTTGAACCAAGCCGTAATTAATGATATTATTAACCTTGACTGAGACAATAGTATTCCCTGGCTTGCATATGTTAGGAAGTCTTTTACAGATCTGGGTTTGGCCTTCTTGTACACATCACCTAGTGAGTGTATGTTCCTTCCTAAGAATAAGCTAAGAGAGGACTTTTTTAACAAATGCGAGGCTGAAAGATGGCAACGGAATCAAAGCAAAATTACGGTTATACACTACCACATGTTGCCTAGAGTACGCACGGGTCACAATTCATATCTCTCTTTCGTGGCCAACAATACCCACCGATATCTATTAACAAGGATGAGGTTAAACTTTTTTCCCCCTCATGGCAGGCTACACACCATCTGAACATTCACTAAGCAACTTAACTCCATTTCCCTGTGATGGCCTGTCTACTCAATCGATGCCACACATTTTATTCTTCTGTGGCTTCTATAAGATGGAATGAAACAGTACATCCTCCCTCTGTTAAGGAAACTGAGCCTACACTCTTATTCCCTAGCTCTTTTAGTTATTTACTCATTGGAAACACACCACATTTGTTTTACATTAGCAAACTTTTTATATTCAGTCCTTCGGAATAGGAGAAGATCCACAGATAGGGGTGCTGTTTTACGTAATTATTATTACCAACCGTCATCAATTGTTAATACTGTTTTTTATTAAATTGCTGCTAGTTAGCTAACACGTTAAATTGAATCTGTAAAAGTAAAATGAAATGCCTACGGGATAGTGATATAATCACAATTTTATTAGTGTAAATATTTTGCTTATGATGCATAGCTGCTAGTTTTAGAAATGCGGATGTACTTAAATTGTTATCTTTAATAGGAAAATGTACAAAACTAAGTTTTAACTGTTTTAAAATATCTCTAGATCATTTCATATTATGATAATTATTTGTACTTTTATGCATTTACCAAATGCGAATAAAGTTATTTGATTGATTGATTGATAATATGGAGTTCTTTCCACTTTCACAGCTCTAGTTAACTCATTCCATTGTAAAAGAATCTTTCAAAGGCAATCTGCAGATGACAATGTTTTCTTGCACTGATGAATGCCTCTCAAACACATCTTTTGAAACTGAAAGCACCGCAGATCCCAAGGGGAGAACAAATGGTGTTAACTTGAATTGAATTGAACAGAGGTTTATAGAACACACTGAGACTTCAAAGGTATCCTGGTGCTAGCCTCATAGAGAAAGCCTGAAGGTGTTTGAGCAAGTAAATTCGGGAAGAACGAAGTTTTCAATGCCTTCCTGAACTGGAGCAGATCTTAAAACGCTCTCAAAGAAGGCGTAAGACTTTTCCAAATTTGAGTGGCCCTTATTGAAAATGCCCAGCTGTCCATTCTAACCTTGTAAAATTTGGGAATACATAGAAGATTGGATTTTGAATAGCGTAGATGTCTCAGAGGTGTATAGCACCTAAACTTTCTTTGTAAAAACATGGGGCATATATTGTGAATTGCTCTGAAGACAATGCAGAGCGATTTGCAAGCAATCCGTTCCTTCACAGGAAGCCAATGGAGCTCAGCCACGGCTCGGGAAGAAGAAAATTGTGTAGGCACATTTAACTTGACCTTAGCAGCCATAGCTTGAACCTGATGCAGTCTTCTGAGTTAAAGTTTAGGACAACCCAACAGCAGTGCATTGCAGTAGTCAAGTCTGATCAAGATCATAATTGCTACCAGAGCTCTTGCAGACAGTGGTAAATAAGGTAATATTTTTGCAGACTGCGAAGCTAGGCAAAACGTGTCACTGCTGTCTTGTTGACATCGACCTCCAGGAATAGGTTCTTATCGAAACAGAACCCTAAGTTGCATATAGCGGATAACGCTTCCAGGCTAATACTGTTCGTCTGAGGACAGAAATTGTGGGGAAGCCCGCCCTCTGACTTACTTGGAGTGTAGTGTAGAATTTCTGTTTTATCTCCATTAAACTTTAAGGAGTTGCTGCTTGGCTAGGTCGAGATTTCTCTTAGACAGTTGTGAAATGGGTTCAATAACCTGACTGAGAGTTGTTCAAAGTAAGAAATGGAGCGTATCATCCACGTAGTTGATGAGGTTAATGCCAAAGGATCTAATAAGAGTTGCATGAGGGCGCAGGTAAAGAGTTTGGCTCAGCTCTGAGCCCTGGGGCGCACTATGTTTCTCTGCTTTAAATGGGGATGGAAAAGGGAAAAGAGAAATGGCTTGCGATCTATCCTATAAATAGGATTGTATCCAGCCAAGCGCTTGGGCATTTATTCCAATTCCTGAAGCCTTGCAATTAAGGCCTTTTGATTAATTGTGTCAAAGGCAGGCGACTGATCAAATAAGACCAAGAACGTCGTTTTACCACGATCCACTACCATCCGCAGTCTTCCAATGCCAGCACTAGTGCCGATTCAGTACTGTGAGCTGGCCTGAAGCCAGATTGTGTCTCATCTAATAGAGCGTGACATTCGAAATAATCAGACAATTTCTTGTTTCACGATTTTAACTGGATAGGGCAGCTGAGATATGGGTCTGTAGTTAGTTGGCACTAATGGATCGGCCGTAGCTTTCTTTGGGAGAAGGATTACTAATGCATTTTCCACAAGTGTGGAAACCGGCCCATTGCCAGCGACTGATTGCACACACTTAAGTGAGTAGAACAGTTGATCCGCTAACATTTTCCAGGCTTTCGATGGTAGTGGATATAGTAACAATCCTGACAAAATTGACGGTGCAATTGTCCGGCACTCATCCATAGACAGTGTTCCGAAGGATACCAGTTTACTAGTGTGGGACGTTAAAGTCTCATCTAGTATGTGTGCTTCTACTTGTGACAGATCCAAAGAGGATATTCTAGATATAATATTGGCAATTATGTTACAGACTTTATTGTCAAAAAGAGTCTGATAAATTATTGCATAAGGATTGAGAAAGTGTAATATTCTGTTCTGTGCAATCTTAGTCCGCGAATTTGCGAGTAGTCTCAAAGATCTTTTTTATACTATTTGAAGCTTCAAGGGTAGTCTTTGCATAATATTCTTCTTCTGCCTTGTGTGCACATTTTATGTAAGCATTTAGGGCTTCTCTAAAACGTCGTTTATCCTCCGCTAAATAAGATGTACGCCATTTCCTCTCTAGTTTTTTTACAAGGTAGTTTGGCCTGTTTTTTGGATTCGGAATACCACAATGTAGGTCTTTTATGTATTTTGACCCTTTTGAGTGGTATTACTTAATTAGAGGCCTCCGTGATACCGAGCTGTAACAGTTTAGCACTGTAACGTTCAGTCAATTCAAAGACATTAGTCTCATTTACACGGGCAAACTTGGACCAAGCTCTACAAGGAGCAGACCCCATAATCTCTCAGTTCAAAACAGTAGCATTTGGCAGCTAGTGGAAAAAGATACCAATGCATGGTCAGACCATCTTAAAGGAAGAATTTCCCCAATCGACACAAAATGCTCTGGGGCGAATTCAAGGTCCAATGTATGTCCAGGTACCACTTGCTGAAATCCAAACATTTCAATAGAGCTCCGTAGATCTTAACAGACTGAGCCAGCTCATCCTCAACCCAAATATTAAAATCACCCAGGATGATAACATTGGAATGTGAGAGGGTCAGGGTCGTGATATAATCTGAGAATGATGGCACAAACAATAGCGAGGGCCTGGGGCAAGATAGCCCAAGATCTCAGTTTCCTCAAAAGTGTCCAGGCGCAGGATCTTAGAATCCGAACTTTCTTTAAAAAGTATGACAACTCCTCTTCGGCCTACTCTTGGCGGTGTAAGGCCTTATAACCCATAGGGCAATCCACACCAAAATTTGAATCTGCCATGGCCCAGGTTTCTGTGAAAAAGAAGGCATCAAAATCATTGGTTTGTAGTAGCAAATCAATTTTTGTGGCGTGTTTCACTAAAGATCATGAATTGATAAGCCCACAAAATATAGCCTGTTGTGCACTTTCCTCAGTAATACGTACACAGGCATTTGTCTCTACCACCACCTGAGTTGCTCTTGCTCCAGCAGCATAGGCTGAATAAACAAAGTGGACCTATTAATGTCATATTCCTTACCTATTTGTTTTAACTGGTCCCTAGTGTAGCTCAACTTTTCCTTTATTATCAGTTCATTGGGCCATATTTGATCTGGAGTGCAACCGGCAGCATGGCTGGCGCTCTGCGTGGATGGGCGCAGACGACTCCTTCATTCCATTAACACGGTCTTGCCAAAGTCCGCCTTAAATGGGCTTTCATTAACGAAAACTAGACTGTGTACCCAAAATGATGGCCAAAATGGTCTATGTGAGCACAAAATTAATTCCTTCCTCCAATCGCTAGTTTTTTAAATGACCAAACAGAATCAAATCGCATAAAACTATATCAGTAAATATTTCATTACACAGTCTCGAATAATGAATCTCCCGATAAAAGTGCATCCAAAACCCCCCGCTGGTGAACTCTAGTGAGGCTGTGTGGTCGCGCCATAGTCTGCCTTAAATGGGCTGTCGTAACGAATACTAGACCGCTGACCAAAAATGGCAGCCAAAATGGTCTAAGCTAGCCCAGAAATGAATCCTTCCCCCACTTGGTGTGTTGTGTTATCTTAATTTGGCTAGAGCGACTAATCTGGTGGGGTATCCAGGCGCTGAAACAGGGGTGTAGGTGTAAGACTGAGGGTGTTGGGAGTCACCCCCGAGTAATTAGTTGAAGAGTCAGGTCTTCACCTTCTTGCAGAGTTCCAGAAGTGAGGAGGAGGCCATAATGTGGAGAGGGAGGTTGTTCCAGGTCTTGCGTGCAATGTAGGAGAATGCTAGACCTCCCATTCTGTTTTTCTGGATGCGGGGGGTGTTTGCGTGTGTGAGGCTGGGTTGGTGGAAGTGAAAGCAGTTGTTAAGGTATGTTGTTTGGATGTTGTGTAGTTTCTTGTGTGAGCTCTCTGAGATGTGATGTGGTGCGATGTAGGTAAGTCGTGAAATCTCGAGGACGAGTCTCGCTGCGGCGTTCTGGACAGTCTGGTATCAGTGGAGGAGATGGTTGGAGACCCAGGCGTAGACTGCTTTACCATAGTCTAATCTGCTGAATGTAGAATGTTTCCTTAAGAACCACCTAAAGACAATACATCTTTCCACACTTTCATATCTTACATGTGGTGCACCTCTGGTAATTTGAAAATCACAAGCTGTTCTCCTTTGAACTGAAATGCTGCATTTTAAAGAACCTATTGGACCAATATCAAAACATGAAAGATTTTATAGGCCGCTTCATAGTGGTGGTGTTCCATGCAAAACAAATGCTTGGGACTAATAATAACAAATAGCAATTTTTAAAGCACAATGGAACAGTAACATTGGTCAATTTGATTATATTTAAAGATAATGGTACCCAGGTGTTTCAGATTTCTCCACATTTCCAAGATAATGCCATTAACATATAGCGTTCGTCTCCTTGTGCCCAGTAAGAATTATAACCAGCCTCCAGATGCCTAACAATGTGTATAACTCTCCTTCACATGCCGAAAATTATTAACTACAACAACAGCAAGGTGATAGATGAAATTAATCTCAGCCTCTGACAATTTCGCGAGCCTGCATTCCAGTCCATCGTTTTTCGCCCACCTTTCTACTCTAGACAAAGGCCTGCTTTATGCAAATCAGTACCAGCTCTGCTTCTCTCGGGATTAGTCCGTCTCGAACTGCCAGGTGAGGCCCCTTCCAGGAGGGACCACAGGCAACCCCTGACTGGTTTTGAAAGGACAGTTTTTGAGGCCTAGTGGTGAAGTATTTGTTAATGATGATAGAAGTTATTTGTGCTTTTCACCGTATACAGTGTTTTGAACAATAAGGGAAGATTCATTATCTTTTTAGTCTTCAAAGGGCCAACACATGTTTTGCAACTTTTAAATTTTTTCCAGTTGCTTCATCAGGGCCAATGATCGATGTCGTTAAAAAGGGCAATATTCGATACATTTTTATGTCCGTTCTATTTATACAGTCATACTCTAAATCCATTAAATCTCTTGTAAATTGGAATAACAAGAGCCTAGTGGCTCAACAACAGAACTTTATCAAACATGCTATTTCAGGATCAGGTTTGGCATGCTAACTGCACCTCCATTTGCTTCCTCTCAGTAATGGAGCACTCAAGGCGTCATTCCACAATTGTTTTGTAAAGTAGTGATGTGTGAACATATTTAATTTCTGTGTCAAGATAAAGAAAGCTGAAATACTGACCTTCAAGTGACATTCTTCTATGAAGCTCATCCATTCAAAAGTCATCGCCACACTATAGTCTGCATACACCACTGTCTCGTCATCATCACATCCCTACAGCTAGACCGTGAAACTATTAAAGGTTTTATAAAAAATATTTATCCAAACAAGAATGCAATCTCCTGGGCCCTATATGAAGGATCAAATCCGTACTCAATAATAACATGGTCAGTAACTTCTTACAACTGTCAAACACACAACCATCAATATCTACAATACCTTACTTGATGTGAGGAGTCGTCAGACAGCTATCAAATCCATAATGTGTGTATATTCTATGGATCAACAGCCTAACATTTCTGGGGCCAGCTAGTTAAAAAAAAACTAAGCCTACTAGTTACCAACCACCACCTCCACTTCTTATTATGATTTAAATAAATGATGCACTTCCTCTTCTTTGTTAAACTCCTCTTTACATGCTCCCAGCTTAAATATCCAGAACGTTTCTCTTTCACTGAACCTCTGTTCTTGATTGCCACCTCTCCTATGTCTCTTTACAGTTTCCATTGCTGTTAGTCTTGCTTTGCACTGTGGATCCCTAGGGTACAAAGACATGGGACTTTTCTCAGTGGGGTTTCTGTCAGCTTGCAAATGCTCCTCCCAACTTTCTTTGACAGGGTGAATTGTGGAGCCCACATAAATTCCTAAACAAGCACAAGTCATGACACATACACAAAACCTAGGGCTGCAGTTCAAAAAAGCCACAATCGGATAGCCTTTGTTCATCTCACTATCGAAAAAAATTGTCTGTATTCCATTTGTAAACTCACAACATATACAGTTACAACACTTGATAAAAAAACTAAATACATTAAAAATGTTTTTGTTTTTCTGCTTTGTTTTGGAATACTGAACCGTGTCACTTGGACACAAAATATTCTTAAGCGACTTCCTTCGCTTGAAGGTAACTTCAGGCTTATTTTTAATATATTTTGTTAACTCATCCAGCAAAAAGATATGCTGGTATACAATAGATCATTGTACTCTCATGACTGTATCTCACAGTATTTTTGTCTTTTAATGCTTTCTTATCCCTGCCTTCAGCAGCTTTAAATTATAAATCATTTTTAGTGAATGTATTAGCTCTTTTTATTGTTTATAATATGACTCTTATAACCTGTGAGAGGCTGGCCTGGTATATGCGGTCCACTAATGTAAGTGGGCACCTTGCACCAGTCCAGACAACACTTATGCTGATTTTAGTGGTCTTAGACACCCTTAGAAAGCTCTCTAAGTGGTAGCTGTGGAGAGCAGCCTTCAGGCTTAGTCTTGAAGGAGTATAAAGCAGCTTGTTTTACCAGACTGCAATCTTATAGTATAGATTAAATGAAAAAGAACCACACAAGTATTTATAAAAATATGTATTTATTATATAACACTGTCTAGTATGTTACAGTATCTCCCACACGGAGATAGACACAAAGCACACAAAACTTTAGCAAAGAAATCACAGTAAATAGCACTAATACACAGTGGGGCCCCAGGGAGGGATCATACCATATACTAAGAAAGTGGTATAAAAACCATGGCTCAAGTCAGGACAATGTCGAGAGGATGTAGAATCGCTGGGGACCCAAGAAACCACCCAAGGAAGTAAACGGGGACCCCAAGGAGGACGCGTGCAGTGTAGGAACACTACCGCAGGCTCCGTACAACTCTACGTGTAAGTCGCGTTTGGATTTTTAAAGATTAAGGATCCTTCTCAGTGGACCCTGAAGAAACCCTGTGGAAGACAGAAGGTTGGAGAGCCACCCCACCCACGGACACCAAGGTACCCACGTTACCTAGCCCAGGGAAGCTGGGTGCATAGGGATGAAGTGGTGTCGGAAACTGCCATCGAACCCAATGGAGGACTTCAGAAAAATGTGCCGCTGCTGAAAGAGGAGAAAGTGTCTGTGGGAATCCAAAATGGATTCTTGTCGAGGAGTACCTGAAAGCAGAGGGGACAGAGTCTGTCACTCAGGAGTGACCAGGAGTCTTGGTAGACGAATGCCCACCGATGTCGGATGCTTCAGGAGAGATGACGACCTTGACGCTGCAGCTGTGGGGACCAGGCGATGACGAGGATGACCAGGAGCCGGATACAAGCTGTTCCACGAAGGATGTTGAGGGGTCGGTGTCCGGCGGGAGCACCAACAAGCCTTGGCAAGCCCAACCCAAGCAGAAGGTCAAGGAAGCACAACGTTGGGACCAGCAAGGTCCAGGAGACTCACCACAAGCATGGGAGTCAGGGCAGGCCCCGAGCAGTCAGGGGAGTCCAAGGAAGTCGAAGATGACCGTCGACAGGACCCACAGGCCGAAGGCACAGGAGTCACAGGAGGACCTCGGGCAGCTTACCATAGCAGCAGGCCACTGTGCACACGATGCGATGTGGCCGAAGATCTTAGTGGAGAAGTTGCCAGAGGTTGGGGCTACGTGGAGCCCAATGCACTTGTTGCAAAGATGCCAACAAGACTTTGCACTTGTAAAAGTACGCGGTGCACAGGGGTACGGGTATTGCAGCCTCCATGAGGGATACTGGCCTCAAACTCGGTGAGAGGACCGCTCAGGCCTCGAGGGACGTAGAAACCCACCACCTGTGTTGTTGTTGAACAAGCAGATGAACGGTACTATCTGACCGCTGGGGCCTCGGAGCACTCGTTGCACTGCTTTGCATGCTCCGTAGCACCTCAATGGTCAGAATAAAAAATTGAAACTGAGACGAGATGAAACTACACCATACCACCCGAGCACCCTCGCCTCGACGAGGAGAGACTGGTCGCCCTCTAGATTCCACCCGACCGGTGAACCCTAAGAACTGTATACTATACATGGTTAAAATGTTGATCCCACTGTCCCCTGTTGGGACTGTGGAATTTGGGACTCATGGGGAGGGGGGAGGGATGGGCCACGGCGAGTTTGGGTTGCTGCTTTGGGAGGGGGGGGGGATTGGGGAATGTTTTTATGCCACTTTTTATTGTACCACTTCGCACATACATGCCGACGCTGAAAATTCTGACCACACGCTAAACACTCTCCAGCCGCAGTATTCTCTACACACGCAATGGAATCACGACCCATCTCCCTTCAATATACTTTTTTGACATGGAACGTACGAGGGTTGGGGTATCCCCGCAAACGTCGCCATATCCTTTCCTACTTGGACTGCCACAACATTCACTGTGCCATGCTTCAGGAAACACATCTCGCTCCCACCACATCCCCCACATTCGCAGCTCGCTGGGCGACCAGCAGATGTTTCTCGTCCTACTCTTCATATGCCCGAGGAACCCTCATCTTGGTGAAACGCACGCTCCCCTACACCCCCGTTGGATCTTATGGAGACCCACAGGGCCGCTACAGCATCCTCTGGGGAAGGTTATCCGCACAATCCATCACACTTGTCTCCTGCTACGGGCCCAATACCGACGACCCGGAATTTTTCCGGATCCTTTGGGGCAAAATAATGGACATAGGCTCTACGCACCTGATATGGGGGGGAGACTTCAATGTTACCATAAACCCGACTCTAGATAGGTCGCATCCACAGACTCACCACTACTCTAATGCGCAGTCTACCCTCAAAAACATTGTGGATGAACACGACCTCATAGACGCGTGGAGAACTCTCCACCCACAAACCCGTGAAGGTTCCTGCTACTCCACTGCTCATTCCTCTTGGTCTCGCATAGACAGTTGGCTAATAGACAAAGGTTTAGTAACCTGGATGTCGCACGCGTCTCACCTCTCCCGGACATATTCGGACCATTCTCCCGTACTCCTTACCCTCACACCACCTCATGAAGACCCACCCTACATCTCCTGGCGTCTCAACCACAAACGTTACTAGATCCCGTTTTCAAAGACGAACTCGAGCAAGAAATATCAGACTTCTTCCCCCGAAACGATAACTCAGTTCCACATTATTCTACGGTATGGGAGGCCTTTAAGGTCACCATACGCGGCATCTGCATAGCCAAAAGTGGGGGGGTCTTAAAAGATATCTGTACCACTCTACGGAAGTTAGAACTAGATATCAAACGGAGTTGTCTATCCAAACTTCACCCACCCCGGAATTGAAAGCGCATCTACGCGACCTCCTCACTGATTACCAAGAGACAGCTGAAAGAGAATGTAAATTTAGAGGGAAATACCATCAGGCGCGCCGTTATGGCGAGGGAGAGAGGCCGGGAAAGCACTGGCTTCTACGATCCGCCCCCCCTGCTTTGCCAATACTATACTAGAGATAGAGGACGAAGATGGCCAGACACATAGAAGTACCTCCGACATAGTAGACCTTTTCAAAAGATTCTATAAACAACTATATACAACGCACAGAAAGCAACCAGTGGATTTTGCCCCATTCTTTGAAGACACTGCTATCGCTTGGTTGGGGGATGGTCAGAGAGAATTCCTCCTCGCACATCACGAAGACGAGGAGATTATCTCCGCTATCATGCAATTACAATCTGGCAAGGCCCCGGGGCCGGATGGCCTCCCGGCCGAGTTCTACAAGACATTTCGTCATCTGCTCATTCCTGTACTGCGCCATGTCTTTGAAGAAGCTCGAGAATCGGGCATTCTACCTCAATCAATGCGTGAAGCACTAATTATCTCCCTACCTAAACCGGGGAAGGCGACTACACAAGTGGACTCGTATAGGCCCCTGTCCCTTATTAACGTCGACGCTAAGATTCTAGCTAAATTAATCGCGAATTGCATCAGTCCTCTTATGCCTGTATTGGTCCTCCCCGACCAGTCGGGTTTTGTGCTAACCAGGGGCACTTCCCATAATTTGCGCACCCTCTTTGCGCTCCTTCATGATATTGACCCCGATAGGAACGCTGCCGCCATTTTTTTAGACGCCACTAAGGCGTTTGACTCCCTGGAATGGGACTATTTAGCCTTTGTATTACATCGCATGGGATTCCCTCTCCTTTCCTAGCTTGGATAAATCTTTATACATGGGCCTGCAAGCTACAGTATTGGTCAATGGCATGCGATCATCCACCTTCACAATAACCCGGGGCACCAGACAGGGGTGCCCCTTATCTCCCCTCTTGTTTGCCCTGGCCATCGAACCCCTCGCTGCCAAGGTCCGCCAACACTTTCGCGATCATGCCATCATCTACCCAGAAAGACAAATCTTAATTTCTTTATATGCAGATGATCTCACCCTTTACTTACGGAACCCGGATGAAAGCTTGAATCGCATTCTCACTTTTCATCCTCTTCGGACAGCTCTCTGGGGTCAATATCAACTGGGGAAAATCCCAAATCTATCCCCTCACCGACTCCACCCCCAGATTCGACCCGGATTATCCCCTAAAATGGTGCGATGACACACTCACTTACCTCGGCATAGTCATCTCCCGCAAACGTGAGGAACTAATGAGAGCCAATTATGGATGCGCATTGGATTCCATAACTGAAAAAATCACGCGGTGGATCGCACTGCCCCTGTCTATGGCTGGCAGAGCGGCCCTTATAAAAATGGTGATATTGCCCAAATTATTATATCTGTTCGTCAATATCCCCTATGCCCCCAGCCGACACTTTTTCTCTGCCATTAAAACTCAACTCATAAGACTCACTTGGGGAGGAAAACAAGCCAGACTACGTTGGGACACTCTCACGCGGCCCTTCTGTGATGGCGGATTCGAAATACCGGACCTGGAGCTATACTTTAGCTGTGCCCAAGCCCACTTTGCCTCATATTGGATAAACCCCCCTACATGCCACACCTTGCAATTGAGGATGGATACATGACCCCGACCCCATGCACTGCCTACCTAAGCACCCCTGCAGTCTCAAGGCGCCTTGCCTCCACTACTGTACAATGCACCACCAGCGCATGGCAAGACCTAGCAAACCTCACACAATGTGCTCTGCTGTACTCCCCCCTTCTACTCCTAGTCAGCAGACAGGACATCCCGGTTACACAAGAAGGCGGCTGTCGCAGACTCCTCCGTAAGCTGTCCATACAAACCTGGGGACAACTGTACGCTGGGGGCAAATTCCGCACGAGCGAAGAATTCTTTGGCTCCACAACTCCCTCCCCCCTAGAACGCTTCTACTATGTCAGGCTGCGTCAAGACGTGAAAGCCCTTACTCCCTGCTTCCCACAGGAGCCCCCATCATGTCCCCCCTACACGCCCTTCTACAACAAACTGCCCCCTCCCACGTGATATCACTACTATACAGTACAGAAAGACAGAGAATATGCACCCCTCCCTAGCCAAGGGCAGATGGGAAGAGGAATTGGGACATCCTTTAACTGATGAACAGTGGTCCTTTTGCTGTAGACAAACGGGAGATATCTCCGCTAACAGCAAATTTCGAATCATTCATTATAAATATGTCCACCGTCTCTACTACACGCCAGCGCGACTACATCGCCTACGACTTCGCGATAATAACAGATGCGACCGCTGCGATAGTGAGGGCGCTGACTTTCAACACATAGCCTGGGACTGTCCGCCCGTTCGCCGCTACTGGACGGAGGTACTTGCAGCATTGGACCACATGACAGGGCTACATATTCCCGACGACCCCCTGACCGCACTCTTAGGATACACTGAACCTCTGACTGCTAAAATCCGCAGATACACATCCCTTGCACTCCTCCTCGCCAAGAGAAGGGTCGCTTGCAGGTGGGGAAGAGGGAGGCCGCCAAAATTTAAGGATTGGCTTCAAGATCTTATCTATTGCCAAGAACAATTGCACACTTATGCTGAACACCTACCCCCCTCCTTCCGACCACGGGATATATGGGCACCCCTACAAACATACTTACTGGAACACACCACCACCACAGACTCCACGACCCCCCCCGCAGTACCCCAACGGAGTGAAATGAACTGAAACGAAGGAAACCCCCACCCTGTATGAAACACGCTATGCACAGGAGACGATGGGTCGCCATGCTACATCACTATATCCTCTAATGATCAGAATGCGCCAAAACATACTGGCATGCTTAATGTACACACAATGCGATAGTGGCAATGTTATTTTTAATAGGTTGTTGTTTAAATTCACATGCTCACAGATAACTATATGATCCTTGAAGACCCCCTGCTCCAATTGACGCGGCCGGCCCGATGTGGTTGTAGGCGGCTTGCTGTGTAATCCTTTCCCGTATCTAACAACTCTTCGCATATCACATCGCTATGCCGGCCCTTTCAGGGATGTAGGCATTATGCTGTGGACGATGTTTTTTACCTTTAATAAAGGTTTTCAAAAATTAAAAAAAAAATTATAATTCACACAGGGAAGTGATCATGCAATATTATATCTCGTAACTGGAATAATAGTGCAACCTATCTCTCCTGGGTTTATCATGCACTCGCATAGTACTGTACTTGTGAATCGGGTTCAAGTGCGATTGACATGGAACTCTACAACTCTTAACAATATAAATTCTGCAGTCATTAATGCACAAGTATTACATAATAATACATTTCGAATTAGCCCTCAATAAAATAGTGCAATCCCTGCAGGAGACCTTAAAACATCGGAATTCCCAAGCGGTAAATCATAAAAGAAAGTACCCAGACAAAAGAGCAATTGCACTAAACAAATTAATCTGTTTGCAATTTTTACATTTCTCAGAGATAAGACGCCAAGAAATCAAAAACTTGAAACCGCCGCCGGAGGGAGAAAGAAAAAATCGGAAAACTCAGCAGGACCAAAACTGGGTTGATATTCAAATTGCAGCCAAACAAAAAAATAATCAAGCATACTGGAGCTTAATAGCTAAAGAAACAGGTACAAAGAAATCCCTGCAAGCTTCACCAGTTTCCCCCAACTGAATGGGAAACATATCTACGCAATTTATACAAATTAAATTCGAGCCAAGAAAGTTGGAACCAAGCATCAAGTAAATCAGGGGAAAATATTCAAGATAACCTTGCTCCAGTAGCTTGGCAAATAGAGCACCATATAAAGAACGCAAGATCCTCTGCTTCAATGGGTCCGGATCAGATTCTGATAAAAGTACTTCAGAGTAACCCAGAAGAATGGAGTACGTTTCTAGTACCCCTCTACTTTCACTGCTATGCCACTGGTGAAATCCCAAAATCATGGAAGGGGAGCATCGTGATCCCAATCTATAAGAAGGGATCTCGGTTGCTTCCCTGTAATTATCGACAGATTACCTTGTTGGATGCTACAGGGAAGATCTTTGCGACAAGCGTCCTGGATCATCTTAAAGACTGGGCTTTCTCAACTGGAGTAATTCCTTTAAATCAAGCTGGGTTTAGAAAAAAACACTCCGTAACCAACAACATAGCGGTGGTACAAACAGTAATAGATAAATATGTTGTCAAAATCGCAGGTCGTCTACTCTGTCTTCGTCGACTTTACGACGGCATTCGACAGAGTAGACAGACCTACACTCTGGAACAAGCTTAGAAAACTGGGAATTCCGAATAATCTTCTTCATATAATTATATCATTACATTCGGAAACATGGTGTCAAGTGCAAATGGGAAAAGAGAAGGGACTCACCCGTCCAATAGTCACACCAAACGGTCTCAGACAAGGTTGCCTTTTGGCTCCCCTCCTTTTTTCTCTATACCTCAGTGACCTTCCGGATCGTTTCACACAGGTCATTAACTTCCCCACAAAAATATCATCGTGCAAAATCCACATCATGATGTATGTCGATGATGTGGTTATCCTAGACCTTACCCCATTCGGCCTACAAAGGAATCCAGAAGTACTTACCAGATATACAGAAGACATTTTTTGGGCTCCAAATATAACTAAAACGACAATAGTTCTGTTCAGAGGAAGAAAACAATACACAAATTTCAATTGGACTTTAGGGGAAAACCGCTAGAAGTGGTTAAAGAATATACCTATTTAGGGGGAATATTTACAGAATCATTACAAAATTTCCCTCATCTGCAGCATTTGGGTCGTAAAGCAGACGTACATGTTGGGGCTCTCCAACGTTTATATTCCTCCTCCAGGCACAGGCACTTTTTTCCTCTTCTGCAGGTTTTTAGCTCTAAAATTCCACCCATTTTATCGTACGCTCTGGAATATATTCCAATAAGACAGTGGCAACAAATACAAATTAAAGAAGGGAAAATATTACGTAAAATGATTAAGGTCCACCAAGCAGTCCCTGCACAAGCTCTGCGCCTTGAGCTTTCTTTAATCAGCTCATTCGCCAGAGCCATTACTAACATCATAAGATGGGCTTATAACCTCATACATGCAGAACAAGGCACCTTAAGATTTTTATTAAAAACTGAGACTTTTGAGCTCGAACCATCGAAGCATACTTTTTAGTCAAAATCTAATTACAGCTTTTAAATTATCGAACTGTACAACCACACTACTGAAATCCTGGACTCCTGCGCAATTGAGGCTCTTCTTAAAACATCTAACGCTGAGGATAAGTTACAATCTGGACATTAAACATTGTTCCAAATTGCACCATTATGAACTCTATGCAGAGTCAATAGAATATAAACATTTGCAACAGTACATTCGTTTCACCTTAAGGCATGGAGGCCGGCGATGCATTATATTATTACGGCTCAGGATTCTCCCCTTAAAATCATTTACCTCTAAGTGGAACCATAAAGAAAATGCTACCAGTACATGTGAACTCTACAATGGAGGAGTGCAAGACTTGAAGCATGTCTGTTTGTATGCCCCAATTCGACACAAGTTGAGGCCAGAAATCGATTCTTAAAATTAATTCAAATTAGATTCAATAGTGCATCAGTACAGAGTTTGATTTCGCTTCTTAAATTTCCGCCTGATGAATTTGTGTTATAATCTGTTCAAATTTTTAAAAACTTTTTTAAAACTGTATTGAAATGATTATTTTATTAATGTTTAATAACAAATTTATTTTTTGAAAAAATTGTTGTTCTCAATAGAGAACGAAATCAAATAAATTAAACTTGAACTTGACTTTTTTTAGGGTGGGGGCATTAGCATGCCCATTCTCAGCAGCCCCCATCTCTATGTATAAAAAAACAGCAAAATTCCTGGTTCCTAGTGGGCTTTCTGCCCCCCCCCCTCTTTGTGGGCAGATCAGGGACTATTACCCCCATCTGCCTCCCGGGGGAAGCATAAAGACTCTGTCTGATTTTTATGGGAGGTGGGGGCATTGGCATGCCCATTCTGGGCAGCCCCCACCCCTACGTATAATAAACATTATTCCTGTTCCCTATTGGGCTTTCTGCCCCTGCAGGGGCAGTTAAGGGGCTATTGCCCCCATCTGCCTCCTGGGGGAGGCAGAAAGACTCTAGCAGTATTTTTTGGGGGGGGCTGGGGGCATTTGCATGCCCATTTTGGGCAGCCCCCACCTCAATAAACATAAAAAGAAATCCCTGGTGCCTAGTGATCGGGGGCTATTGCCTCAATCTGCCTCCCAGGGGAGGCAGAAAGACTGTGGCAATTTTTTGGGGAGGGTGGGGGCATTGGCTTGCCCATTTTGGGCACCACCCACCTCAACGTATAAAAAGAAATCCCTGGTGCCTAGTGGGCTTTCTGCCCCCCGGGGGGGTCAGATCAGGGGCTATTGCCCCCATTTGCCTCCCAGGGGAGGCAGAGAGACTGTGGCAATTTTTTGGGAGGGTGGGGGCATTGGTTTGCCCATTTTGGGCACCACCCACCTCAATGTATAAAAACAAATCCCTGGTGCCTAGTGGGCTTTCTGCCCCCCCGGGGGGGGGGGGGTCAGATCAGGGCCTATTGCCCCCATCTGCCTCCTAGGGAGGGGCAGAAAAACGTTTTTATTTTTATTTGGGGGGGTAGGGGCATTGGCATTACCTTTTCGGCAGCCCCGCCCCTATATACATAAAAAAATGCTTAGTGTGCTTTCTGCACTTTGGGGGCAGATCGGGGGCTATTGCCCCTATCTGCCTCCCCAGGCGGGTCAGAAAGACTGAATATGCCACAAAAAATTAAGGGGAGCAAAGGCCCTTGCCCAAGGGGCCGCTTCCCCCTCCCTGGTGTCCAGCGGGTGGATCCCTGCTTGGGATCGCCCTCCTTTCCAATGATACCAATCCTGTTTTTCTACGTGCTTGGGGAACTGAAATAGCCCCACGACCACGTAGGAATTGAAAATGAATGAGCCGTAAGGCTCATTTTAGTTTCGGTTTCACTGAAATGACGTCAGCGCTGTTTTGTTTGTTTCACGTGCACACAGATTGTCATTTCAGTGAAACAAACAAAACAGCCTCAGGAGCAGGGGAAGCTCTTCCCCTGCTCCCGAGGCTGTTTGGGGGAAAGAAAATCCCTCTGGTACCCGCACTAGAGGGATTGCCTGAGCCGTCCGACGCACATGAGCCCTTTGGGTCAGACGGCTCCCGCGCGTCCGATGCATAGAAGCCCAGGCCTCAGTTCCCTGAACCTGCCAATCTTTAATCCCACAGATAGATTTTACATCTATTGTGTCACTTCAAAAGTCAAAACCTTGTACAGAGATCTAGGAAAGGAAAGAAGCAGAGTAAATCAGTTTAGGGTTTATTCACATATTTTTCTTTGCAGGTGACGGTGCAAGCCTTTAATAGAAAGAGTCCGGGTCAGAGATATCATACCCAGAAAAATAATCAAACTTCTATACAAATGCTTTTGAACTACCCTGTGGTGGTATCGGGTAACGTTCCCTTTGTGTAATGTTAAAAACTTCCCAACAAATACTAGCTTTGTGTAGAAAATGATGTCCGAAATGTTGAAAACAAAACATCTCATCAAAGTTAGCTGTACCACCATATAACTCATTAGAAGAAAACACGGTTGAATGCTCTAGATCTTCTAGCATTTCATACACTGCATCAGTGTCCCAATCATCCGAAACAGTACTAGGGGTGATGATGTAATTTAAAGGAATTTTAAACAAATGTGGAATTTTTAACCTTATCCCATGCAATTCCATCCTAAACTGGAACAGCTGAAATGTTCACCAAGGACAGGTCTCTCTATTAAGGGTGTGATGATGCCTGTGGTTTCAGGACCAAGTTTACCATTTGTACTGCAGAGTGTTCTGGTATAAAATGTCCATTCAGAAGCACAAACAACATGGTCACAAAACCAACTCAAAGGACCAGGAAGATTAATACAATTGTAATCCAAAGATACAACGATGGAGAGACAAAATAGGTTCTTTTCAGCCAAAGATAGAAGAAACGCACCTTCAGTTCACAAGGTAGGGGCGGTGGAGGCAGAAGTTGATCTGCTCTGCAGCCTTTTGAGTCTCTGAATCCATTCTGGCTCATCATGTAGGTATTCATTATATGACCGCACAGTATAATACAAATCATGCACTATAAGTGTGGAGAAGCAAGCATCCGTATTTTGCAGTGCCAGTACCAGAGCCTTCAATTCTGCTAGCTGCCCTGTAGAATCACCTAGTCACTGCGTTCAGCTTTTCTGAGGATGGAATTTTCCATCATGCATACGCCCTTTTACTATTACGCACACCACTGAGTATTGGTGCTTTGTCTCTACAGAAGGCTGAGCAGAAACATCAGTGTAAATGATGTAGTCATATCGATCTAGAGGCATTACTTCATTAGGTAGAGGGTATTCTTGTTCGTACTGCAGGAAGGCTTGTGTCCGTAGTGTAGAATCAAATCTGTATTCTACATCTGTTGTAGTGAGTGATTTAGCGCATTGTATCCATTGTGGGTGTAGAGCTTTAGCGTTTGGAATGCTTGTTCTGGTGACCAACTCCAGGTTCAGTACCGGGGTCACGACAATAATGCTTTTCCCTTGAGCCAGGGCTTTCTCTCTCACTACGCATTTCAGCATTGGTATATGAATGCAATTTATATGCTATTGGTACTGTCATTTTCATTGAACGTGACTTGTACCCTGATGTACCCGCTATTACATGTATTACCAGGTTTGTTGTGTTTACACGTGTGTGTAGATGTTTGGAAGCTATCATATCAGCTTGTACGGAACATAGAATTTCTGTATGTTCCAGCATCCAATGTGTGCTTGAGAAGTCTGGACATATGGAACGGTTTGACCCACTCTCCATATTCTGGAATGCATGTTCTGCCAAAATGTAGAAATCCTAATATGGTTGGCAATCTTTATAAAGTCACTGGAGGGTGGAGCAATGCACATTTTTAAAAAAGAAAATGGATCGCCAGGTTTTTGCCCTCACTTGACAATTTATATCCCAGGAATAAAACACAGAGGTGGGCGATTTTCAATGTTTGGAAATTAAATTTATAGCCCATGTTAGCAAACCCCAGGATTATGCAGTCTACTCTGGTCAAGTGTTCCATAAGGTCATCATCCATCAAATATATGTCATCCACATAGGACAATGCCTGATCATCAACATTTTCAAGTACTTCTGTAACTCTGGTTGAGAACAGCCCAGGGCTATTCTTATACCCTTGGGGCAAACAGCATACTTATTTCTGAGAACCTAGCGTGCTAAATGCTGCCCAATATCTGCTTCCAGGCACTATATTTTACCAGAAAAATCTAGCATTGTTTTGTATTTCTTCCGAACAATGATACTCAGTGTGGCGCTCTGTGCGTTTTGTACTGCAAATGTTCAAGTACCTAAGTTCAAATGTCTGTAATCTAATACTAAACAATATGAATGATCTGGTTTCATGACTGGAAACAAAGGATTATTCATTGAAGAGGTGCAACTTTCTATTACACCTTGGTATTCAAGTTGTTCTAGGATTTCCCTAACTTATTGTTTAGCTTTGTTTTTTATTGGATATTGTGTTTGAGGTTGTGGGGTTGTCCTCAATGGAACGTCAAGATAATGTGAACCGTCATCCCACTCAACATAGTTGCGGTATAACACAGGAGCTGGTGCTAGAGTCCACTCCTTGGCGTATGACTGTTTAAATGATTCTGGAACAAGGTCAGAAATGGCTGGTAAGATCACTGTTTCCCCGTTTGGGCAATCCATTCCGAAATCAGGTGGCCAATCCTTTTCGGCCAGAAGAATATCGTACCCTTGAGTGAGTTCCTCCCAAAAGAGGACATTAATAAACCTGGGTATGTCCCCCTCCAACCGTAGTTGGACTTCGTATAAATGATGCGGAAGGCTTACCCTGGTATCTGGTGTTTCCACTGTGATATACTCACTCACCGCCACTCCCACCAGACAATCCATCAGGTTCTGGCGAACTATTGTGACTTCTGCCGTGCTGTCCAGCATTGTCATTGCCCATTCCCTGTTCAGAAGCAGAAGCATTCCTGAACTTAAGTCCGGCCACCTTCTTTTTCTTAATTTGAGGTTTAGATGTTTTAGGCTTTTTTTCTTGCTTAATAATGTAGTCAGACAAGCGTTGAGTCCTTCCTTGGTTTCACGTGCTCTTCTAATCTGTGCTCTGACCATCCTCCTCTTTCCAAATGTTTATCAAATGAATCCTGGAAGCAAAGAGACGAAAGTGTATTAGTATCCTAATACCCGTCAGGCGGTTTAACATTATCACGGTTTCGCAAGTTATAACGTTTCTCAGTGGATTCCTGTGTAGGAGTCCCACTCTGTTGTGATTTAATTTTATCTTTGTTTTTCTTATTATCCCACCTCTTCTTTGTCGAAGAGTCGGTTGCTTGCTTAGAGTTATCTTTTTCAGAATTACTCTTCCATTGTGGTTTCCCAAGTCTGGCTCCCAAATTATCTCTACCAAGCGTTGCATAGGTTTCTTCGATAATTTTAGGTCGTTCGCGCTCCTGCTGTGCGGAAGTCCAATCCCTCCGGCGTTGACCTATAGCTAATGCTGCTGCTTCCCCTTTGATGTTGTTCAACATTATAGCAGATACTGCAGCAAAGTTGCCCATCAGTTTCATCCCTAGGTCCAGGGCAGGTGCTGCTCTGTACTCGTTCTGGATCTGTTTCACCACTTCAGGCAGAACAGCCAGAGATGGGGTACCATGTGTTCTGATATATTCCTCAGCACAGACCGTACCCCAAGGTGCACAGTCCTCTATAAGGGGGGGGCATCCCCATCGACAAGCAAATTGTCAATATTCTATGTTTTTCCTGTGGGTCCGTATAGGGAAATATTGCTTCAAGCCGATATTTTTTTTGTGCAATCCAAAACGTAATTTCTTCCCTCTTGGTGGGAACCTTACTCATAAATGCATTCAGTGTTTGTGGGCTAATGCCCGGTGTAACCAATTTGGCAGCGCAGCTTGAACAGCCCGCGCAGGAGTAAGTGTTAGTGTTCGCATCACGAACTGCGTAAGGGATCTGTATATTGTTACTAGTTTATTGTATAATCTCCTCAACTGAGCTGCGGTCAAAGTATTGATACTGGGATGCAGTGTGTATCCGGCTAGGACTGGCCATGTCGCCCCCTCATTGCTGAGTGGGCCCAGTCTCACATTTTCTATAATGTGTGGGAGGGCGCCTTTTTAACCAATTAACATGTTCTTGGTAAGTGAGAGGAACTTCTATTGCCTCATATGAAGTATATTCATCTGGTATTTCATCCTCAGTGTATGTGTGTGTGTGTGAGAAATACTTGTGTTAGAGCATCTGCAGCTGGGAATGTAACCAAAGAATAAAACACCTCTGTTCTATATGCTTCATGTGCCTCAACCACGAAAGTAACCAGGGATGTGGAATTCCTGTAGCCAGACGCCCAGGACATATTGTTTATGGTCAAGGGCAACAAGTTTCATGTGTATTTTGTCCTTGGGACAAGTAGGCCCAACCCCCTGCAGCACAAACCCTTTGGCTGCCAGTTTGCAGTACCACATTTATGGATCAGGGATGGGCACAGTCTGAAGTTAAGGTAATATTTTTTCCAATATGTTAATGCTGTTCAAACTTATATTTATGGTTTATTAATTGAAAGCCTTTATTATTAGGGTGAGCGCTCTAAGTAAATGTTGTAAGCTCCGACTGCACTACTGGCAGTGGTTCCAGTATAAAAAAGTGTACACACGTTTCAAAGTTTAGCAATATGAGGCTATGTATATTGCTCCCCGAATGCTCTCTGATTTGATGCAAATATTTGCAGAAGCTTGAAAGCAAGATTAATGATTCTTTGCTTACAAAATAAAATTTTCATAAAAAAATGAAAGCAGGAAAAAAACATTTAGCTAAACTACTAATATTCATAATGGAAAATCAGTGTAACCAGTTTCAATAAGATAATGGGAAACAAAAATAAACAAGCACTGGCAAATCCAGTAGGTCTGAAATTGGTGGTCAGCTTTTTAGTTTTTCAATGTGTGACTTGTTTTGGCATGGTTTTTGTAAAACCTTGTTGGTGTGGGAGCTGCCGGGCCCTCACCATTATAACATACATTGGCAAAAGCAAAAATAGTTTTTTGGTCTCAAAAAGCACACACTGCCACAGGAGTTACTGGCACTGAACAAAACTACTTTGTGTGCCGATATGCTCCTTGTGAAAGAGCAGAATACTGTCACTCACAGTGAAGCCAGCCGATACAGAGAGATAGAGACAGAATTTTAATAAACATAAAAGGTCACGGTCAACGCCAGACCAAATTAGGGGCCCAATTATTAAAGAAAGTTTCAAAAGTTCACCCATGGTACATGTCCTTGCATTAAGTGCAACTATACAGCTTTCGTGAATTCCCAAGAATTTACAGAAGTAGGACAAGAAATAGTACTCCTAAAAAATATATCTGAAAGAGACACGTTAGTGACAGATTCCTTACCTTAGAATATCCCCCGGGCGTCAGGCTGGATCCGGAAAGTTTTGCATAGCAGTACCCCTGCGCGTCGGTAGGCGGCGTCGTGCGGCTCCGCATCCGTCGTCGGCGTCGTGATCGCCGGGATGACGTCGCGGCCAGTACTTAGACGCCGCCCATGCGCGCTGGCGTCAGTTCTTTCTTTTTCCGCGCCAGTAAGCGCAGATCCGGATTGAGCAGTGCCCCAGTCATTTTTTGACTGAGTATTTTTGAGACTTTTTTGTCCAAGTTTTCGAGTCGTTTCGACTCCAAGGTGTCAGTAGGGATGCCCGGCTTCAAGCCATGCGAGGTCTGTAATCGCATGATGTCGATTACGGATCCGCACCGCGAGTGTCTCTTCTGCCTGGGGCGCGGCCACGACCCCACGTCGTGCCCCGAGTGTCAGTCCCTCGCCCCGAAGGCTTTGCGAGAGCGGTCTCGAAAGCTTCTCGAGGCCCGGCACTCGGCTCCGCGCCGCTCGAGGTCCCGGTCCCGGGAGAGGTCGAGGGGCCGGTCGCGGAGTCGTCGTCATTCATCGGGGTCGAAGTCTTCGTCTTCAGGTAAGGCGAAGCACAAGAGGTCTAAGAAGCGTCGCTCTAAGACCTCCCCTCGCCGGTCTCACGACTCGGCTGAGGGTCCTGTTGGTACCGCCCCCGCGGCTCCGGGAGTACCCGTTGAGCCGGCGTCGGCCTACCCGCCTGTTCCGGGTCCGACGTCGACTCCGGCCGACATCCAGAACTTCTTGTCGGCCATGGCTCGCATCTTCGGGCCTCAGGGTTACCCCGGTGCGCCTTCGGGCCCCGCGGGCCCCAGTGGAGGTCCTCCTTCGGCACCACCGGCGGCTCCAGCCCCGGTGTCTCCGGCGGCTTTGGCCCCGGCGCCACAGGACCCCCTCGGATCCAGGCCTGGATCCCGGTCGACGCCGGTTGACCTGACAACACCTCCACCGGCGCCAACCTCCCCTGTACCACTCCCGGCGCCGTCCGAGGTCCCAGACGACGCCGTCCCCAGGTTCTCCCCGACATCGGACACGGAGCAGGATCGACGTCGGCCGACGCCGATTCCGACGCCGATGGGACTTTTCTTCCCTCATGTCCGCCCTCCTTACTTTTCACCTGTTTTGGAGGACGGGGAGGACTGGGAGGGGTCGGAAGACCCTCTCACAGCCCAATGTGAGCCTTATCAGGACTGGGCAGAGGAACTGGGTGATGCCAGTGGCCTGGACACCTCTCCAGACCTTGGCATGCTGTCTCCTCCTTCCGTGGCTACGGAGGAGGGAGCAAGTTATGCAACGGTGTTGCGTAGGGCGGCCGCGGCCTTGCGCCTCGAGCTCCCTACTGTGGCCGTCAGGACTAACCTCCTGACGGAAGTGCTTCAGCCGGCGGCTACCTCCTCGGAGCCACTGCTGCCGTTCAACGACGCACTTTCTGACGTTCTTTTGGGCACCTGGTCCAGGCCCACCACAGGGGCTCCTGTGGACAGGAACGTGGCCCGACGCCATCGCCCGGCCCCGGGTGAACCCTTGTTCCTCTCCCAACACCCCACCCCCGAGAGCTTGGTTGTCCAAGCCTCTACTTCTCAAAGCGCCTTCCCTACGGCTCTGCCGGACAGGGAATCCCAAAAACTGGACCAATTTGGGAAGAAGGTTTTTTCTTCCTCCAGTGCTGGCTTGCGGTCCGTGAACACCGCTTGCCTTTTGGGCCGTTATTCCCACTCTCTGTGGGATTTGGTGGCGCAAGTGCTGCCTAAGTGTCCTGAGGAGGTCCAGACACTACTCACCCGTGTTATTGCAGACGGGAGAGACGCGGCGAAGTTCACAATACGATGTGGCCTAGACACCGCTGACTCGCTGGGCAGATCGCTTGCTACGACAGTGGCGCTTCGCCGTCACGCCTGGCTGAGGACCACTGGTTTCTCGGGCGATGTCCAAAACACCCTTATGGACATGCCCTTCGATGGCATCTGCCTTTTTGGCAGTAAGGCAGACAGCGCGCTGGAGCGCTTTAAGGACTCGCGGGCTACGGCCAAGTCCTTGGGCCTCTCCGCCTCGCGCCCTCCGCAGCAGTCTGCTTTTCGCCCCTTTCGTGGCCACGGAAGGGGCGCCCAGTCACGTCCATTGCCCAGCCACCGGCCTGCGCAGCAAGCGCCTTCGCGTGGCCGAGGACGTGGCTCCCGGCGGGTCGGATAACCAGCGTGCGGGTCAGGCCACCACCTCCACCCCGTCCGCGATCTCCAAGCCCTCCTAGTCCATCCTTTCAGGTCCACAGCACGCCAGTGGGGTGCAGGGTCCGCCATCACCTTCACCACTGGCGTGCCATCACATCGGACAAGTGGGTCTTGGACATTGTCCGAAGGGGCTACTCCCTCCCCTTCGAGACTACCCCCCCAGCCATGCCACCTCAATGCCACCGCATGTCGGGGGATCATTTGGTGCTTCTTCAAAAGGAAGTTGCGGCCCTCTTGGCCAAGGGGGCCATCGAGCGCGTTCCGACCCCAGAAGTAGGGCGTGGTTGTTACTCCCACTACTTTCTGGTGCCCAAAAAGGACAAGGAGGACATGCGTCCTATCTTGGACCTCCGGAACGTCAATCGCTTCCTCCGGAAGGAGAAGTTCAAGATGCTCACCCTAGCTCAGGTCTTGAGTGCCCTCGATCCTGGAGACTGGATGGTAGCGTTGGACTTGCAGGACGCATATTTTCACATCCCCGTCCTGCCGGCCCACCGGCGTTACCTGCGGTTCACGGTAGGCCTCGAGCATTTTCAGTTCACCGTGCTCCCCTTTGGCCTTACCAGCGCCCTCGGGTGTTCACGAAAGTGATGGCGGTGGTCGCAGCTCATCTGCGCCGGGCAGGGGTTCCAGTCTTCCCCCTACCTCGACGACTGGTTGTTGAAGGCGGGCTCGTCCCAGGCAGTCGTCTCCCACCTCCAGACTACGGCCGAACTCCTGCACTCGCTGGGGTTCTCCATCAACGTGCTGAAGTCGCACCTGATTCCTTCTCCACAGCTCCTTTTCATCGGAGCAGTTCTGGACACAACGCAGTTTCGTGCCTATCCTCCCGAACGGCGAGTCCAGGATATTCAGGCTATGATTCCGATCTTTCAGCCTCTATCCTGGGTTTCGGTACGGCTGACCCTGAGGCTGCTGGGCCTCATGGCATCCTGCATCCTGCTGGTCGATCATGCCAGATGGCATATGCAGGCTCTGCAGTGGGACCTGAAGTTCCAGTGGGCGCAGCATCAGGGGAACCTGTCCGATTACGTCCAGATCTCGGAGGGAACTGCAAGGCAGTTGCAGTGGTGGCTCTCGAACCGGCAATGGGTCATGGGCAGATCCCTCTCCCTTCCCCAGCCAGAGCACACAGTTGTGACGGACGCGTCCCTTCTGGGATGGGGCGGTCACATGGGAGAGGCGGAGATCAGAGGCCTCTGGTCTCCGGCGGAGTCCCGGCTCCATATCAACCTTCTGGAGCTCCGGGCGATCCGACTTGCACTGAAGGCATTCCTTCCCTCTGTCAAGGGGCAGGTAGTGCAGGTGTTCACAGACACCACCGCCATGTGGTACTGCAACAAACAAGGCGGGGTGGGGTCGTGGACCCTATGTCAGGAGGCTCTGCGTCTCTGGACATGGCTGGAACATCAGGGCATGCGCCTGATGGTTCAACACCTGGCAGGTTCCCTGAACGCCAGGGCGGACGAACTCAGCCGCGGTGCATGATGGATCACGAATGGCGTCTTCACTCGGAGGTGGCGCAAGGACTCTTTCTACAGTGGGGAGAGCCTTGGTTAGATCTATTCGCCACCGAAGAGAACGCGCAATGTCATCAGTTCTGCGCGTTGGAATTTCCAAGGCGGCACTCGCTCGGCGACGCTTTTCGTCGCGAGTGGAGTTGCGGTCTGTGGTACGCCTTTCCGCCTATACCCCTTCTACCCAGAGTGTTGAAGAAGATTCGGCGCGACCGGGCCCAAGTCATTCTTGTGGCTCCGGACTGGGCTCGAAGAGTTTGGTATCCCAAGCTACTCAGTATGAGCATCGATCCCCCGATCCGTCTGCCTCTTCGGGAGGATCTTCTGTCGCAGCAGCAGGGGACGGTCCTCCACCCGAACCTGTCCAGTCTCCACCTCCTTGCATGGAGATTGAGCGGCGGCAGTTGATTCCTTTCGACTTGCCTCCCGAAGTTTGTGATGTGATTCTGGCAGCCAGGCATCCCTCCAATAAGGTGGTATACGCCTGTAGGTGGAACAAGTTTGTGGCATGGTGCACAGCAAAGGCTGTGAATCCCCTTTCTGCCCCTCTTTCTGAGGTTCTTCTGTTCCTTCTTTCTTTGGCCCAACAGGGTTCTGCCCTGGGTACCATCAAGGGCTATCTTTGTGCAATCTCGGCCTTCCTCAGGCTTCCTGATCAGCCCTCCCTTTTCAAGTCCCCTGTTGTTAACAGGTTTCTTAAAGGCATTACACACCTCTTCCCTCCTGTTCCGTTTGTAATGCCTCAGTGGGACTTGAACTTGGTTCTTACCTTTTAATGTGCGCTCCCTTTGAGCCTCTACATAACTGTCCTCTTCGTCTTCTCACTCTGAAGACAGCCTTTCTGGTGGCCATCACCTCCGCTCGGCGGGTGAGTGAGCTCCAGGCTCTTTCTTGCAAGCCCCCCTTTCTGTCTGTCCATCCAGACAAGGTTGTTCTTAGGACGCGTCCGTCCTTCTTGCCAAAGGTGGTTACTGCTTTACACATTGGGCAGACCATCACTTTGCCCACCTTCTTTCCGCCTCCGCATCCTTCTAGAGAGGAAGAGAGGCTCCACCGTCTGGACCCAAAACGTGCGATTTCATTTCTATCTAAACCGCACACAGCAGTTCCGGGTGGACGACCAGCTCTTTGTTGGCTACGTGGGCGCCAAAAAGGTCGGGCGGTACACAAGCGGACCATTTCCCGCTGGGTTGTCTTGTGTATCAAGGCCTGCTATTCTTTGGCTAAGAAGGAGCCCCCTGTTGGGCTACGTGCCCATTCCACCAGGGCGACAGCCGCCACCACGGCTTTGGGACGTGGTGTCCCATTGCAGGACATTTGTCAGGCAGCTACGTGGGCCTCGCTGCACACGTTTACCAAGCATTACTGCCTTGACAGCCAAGTCCGGAGAGACGGCTTCTTCGGCCGTTCCGTTCTCCGAGACTTCCTCGTCTGATCTTTGTTCGCAGACCCACCACCGGGGTTGGTATTGCTGAGGTATCTATTCTAAGGTAAGGAATCTGTCACTAACGTGTCTCTTTCAGATGCACAAGTTACTAACTTGTGTAACGATATATCTGTAAGAGACAGTAGTTAGTGACAGATTCCTTACCGCCCCACCCATCCTCCCCGTTCTGCCAACTGATTTCTAGGGTTAAGGACATCCCTTTCAGGGCCCTAGTTTTCAGACACCAGTGTCAGTTTCTTGCATGGCTCTGCGTTTCTGGCGCGGAAAGTCGTGTACAGAACTGACGCCAGCGCGCATGGGCGGCATCTAAGTACTGGCCGCGACGTCATCCCGGCGATCACGACGCCGACGACGGACGCGGAGCCGCACGACGCCGCCTACCGACGCGCAGGGGTACTGCTACGCAAAACTTTCCGGATCCAGCCTGACGCCTGCGGATATTCTAAGGTAAGGAATCTGTCACTAACTACTGTCTCTTACAGATATATCGTTACACAAGTTAGTAACTTGTGCTTATGAACTGCATTTTAGCATGTGAAAATTTGCATGTGTAGATTTGCTCATGCGAAAATCTGAGTGTTTGCAGGTTCACTTTCCGTCCAACCACTTTTTTCCTAACTCTGGAAGAAGGTTTACGTCTGCCATTGTCAGGAGTATATTTATAACATTTCTCAGTATAGGAAAAGATTAGAAAAGAGTTGTTGAAAACCCTTAAACATGCAATTTAGTGGGTTTGCACAGACTCAAAAGGGCGTTCAAACACTGGAACTATTGCTTACCACTACCTTCAGCCCCAGAATGTAGATCTGCGGAAATGTGGTAACATAAGGAGACTACAGGTATTCAAACACTACTATGGTATGAGCCCTGGCATAATCAGAGATGCTATATCAGAGCTCTTATATAATGAGATTGCTGCCATACTTTTTTCGCTGCATTACATGGCACCAAAGGGGGCAAGTGGATTTTGTTACAGGACAAGTAGATTTTTGAAGCCACCTACCCCATGGACAAGTAGATATTTTATTAAATTCCAAACCCCTGGGTAACATTCCTACCATTTCATGTGAGACCATTTTGTAGTAGTTAATATCTGCAGTTCTCAGTGATGTTTTGTGACATGTATGCGAAAATAAATTACAGAGTAAGGCTATCACAGTGGGAATTAGATCCTTTCAAGCTTGAACTACCAACAGCCAATATATTGGGTATACCTACTCAGCTGAGAAGGATATTCCCTACCACCACCAACGTCTCCGGTTACGTGTGTAAGGATCTTTGAGAAAGCCCGATTGAACTACTCCGTTGATCCATTCAAAATAAGAACCCAACCAACGTTGGATGCCATGTCATGTAGTTTCCACTAATCAGTAGGAACTGCACATTTGTGGACGACATAAACTTTGGGATGGTGCCAGACTGATTCTATGCACCCCCACAGGATAAGTTGTCCCATAGACCAGGTAGCTCACAGTGCCAACATAAGCCCCCCTAAACCTACACAGGGAGCAAACTGTTCTGGCAACCACTGAACATGACAACCCTGTTCTCTCAGGAACCTTGGTGACAGACCTAGAACCTTTCGCTCATACACTTGTGCTCTCTTTTGCTCAGAGAAATATACAAAGAATACACTGAGGGACTTTTTCAATGTTTATTGAACCCACGTTTGCTGCAATGATCAATAGACAGAAGTTGATGAAAGGTTATAATAAGTATCAGGACAGTGAACAGAACAAAGTTCCACCATTGTGATGAAACAATTTATATATACAAGCATACAAAATAATATAACAATCTGGCGTACTCCTACTATGCAGACCCTAACCTACGTGTCTAGGGTATATTCTGCTAAGAATCCCCTTACTGGATGATCCAACCCCATTACCTGGTGGGTAAGAATGTAGGACCTTTTCTTGGTCACGAGCTGGACACCCCTCACGGACATGTCAGTCAGCTGCTGGGTGAAAGCATTAGCATGTAAAGGCCTCTAGAAGTCAGTAGAAGTGCCTCCTCTGACTACACCGGAAACAGATGTTTATTTATAGAAAAAGGCATCTTTGCCTTGTGCTGATATTGTGATCAGGCTGCCATAGTTTGTGCGTTACAGACAGCTGTGTCGCCATATGGACATAAATAACAAACACATTTGCAAATCGTACGTGTAAGCCTTGTACGTAGTGCCAAGGCAATACGATGGTGTTCTTGCGAAGGCTATTTGTGCAAGCAAGGTCGGTGTTTCTAGGAAACTAACCCAAAGTGTCACAAAGGCAAATGTATCTCAAAAGTCGATGTGAACAGTGAAGGCAACTTTAGGAATGTTCCGTGTTCATGTAAAATGGCAACGTTTCCTTCTAGGCCTAACTGGAACACTTGACATTACAACGCTACTTCCTCTGTTAGGGGACACCGGGTGTAGACCTATTTACCACTGCTGAAAACTCAAAATGCGAGAGCTTCGCCTCCATTCATTACCACCCACAGTCCGAGTGAAACACACTGTAGTTGAATTGGTAAGGGATATTTGCCTACGCTTTTCCACCTCTCCCACTAATTCCTTTTCTTGTAAGGAAACTCAGACAGACATCCCTCAAGATAACATTAGTGGCTCCCATTTGGACAAGACAACCCTAGTACACAACACTGCTGTACCTGTCCGTAGTATCTCACAAGAAGCTTTCAACACACCTGACCTTTTCACTCAGAGCAGCTGCAAAGTCAGACGTCCCAACCCCAAACAACTGAACCTCGCAATTTGGCTCCTGAAGTCATAGAATTCAGATACTTGCACCTGCCTTCAGAGTGTAAGGACATTCTTAAATTGGCACAGCGTCCAACAACTAGAGCCTGTTATGAAGCTAAATAGAAAAGATTTGTCCATTACTGTATGGCACAACACACAAAGCCTTGTGCGCCTGCGGTACAACAAATATCATGTTATTTGCTACACCTACAAAATTCTAGGCTAGCATACACTTCCATATGACTGCACCTTGCTGCAAATGCAGCATACCTGCAGAATCGTAAGAATCAGTCCCTTTTTCGTGTACTGGTCATTAAACCTTTCATGGAAGGGCTTAAAAGAATAATCCCCCTATTAGCACCCCCAGTCCCAGCATGGAATTTGAATGTGGTACTTACAAGACTTATGCCCCCACCTTTCAAACCTTTGCATTCCTGCCCCCTACAATTCCTGGCATGGAAGGCAGCTTTCTTGGTAGCCATCACATCATTGCGGAGAGTTAGTAAATTGCATGCCCTCAAAATAGAAGAACAGTACTTGCAGGTTTTCCAAGACAAGGTAAGGCCACAGATTTTCCCAAAGTTTCTTCGAAAAAATCGCATCTCCTTTTAACTTAAATCAGACACTACACCTTCCTTTGTTCTTACCTAAACTGGAGACAGTTGCATAAAGAGCACTACACACGCTTGATGCTGTATTACATTGAAATGACTAATCCTTTTAGGAAAACACTGCAGTTATTTGTTGCTCTCTCTAACCTTAGAAAGGGAAAAGCAATTACAAAAGCAGGAATTGCACGATGGATAGTAAAATCTATTCAGATATGTTACACTAAAGTCAAACGTACACTACCATCAATTCCACAAGCACATTCTGCTAGAAAGAAAGGTGCTTTTTCAGCGTTTCTGGAGAACATTTCTTTAGCTGACATTTGTAAGGCAGCTACTTGGACTAATCCACATTCACCAAACACTACTATGTGAATATCCAAGCAAGACAACAAGCTCTGGTTGGTCAAACAGAGTTAAAAACTTTACTCTAGAACCAACTGATGCCTAAAGCCACAGCAGAAAGAAAACTACTTTATAGCCTGTGCATAGCATGTGTATCTGCAGCCAACACATGCTACGAATGGAGTATGTTATTTTCATTGTATTTATTTTTATTTATAAAGCGTTGTATAGCGCGAACAAGACCCAAGCAGGTATCAGAGCGCTTCACAATTAGGATAGTAAGGATACAATAGAGGGAAAAGATCATTCATTACATAGATGTGTATAGCATGGTAACGCTGGGCTTCCCAGGTGTACAACAATGTTGTAAACAATCAGGGCACCAGAGGAGCGAGCAGGAAAATAAGCGGTAGAGCCAAGGCTCTTTAGGGCAGAAACTTGTTCATTAGTATTTTTTTCACTTCCTTTTTGAAAGAAGCGGTGGATGAGATTTGACGGACTTCCGGTGGAAGCGAGTTCCAAATCTTCGGGGCAATGCCTGAGAAGGCTCAGTGACTCGTTCTCTTTTTGTGGCAGATCTGTGGTTTCAGAAGCAGTAAATTTGCACTTCGTGATGATCTGCAACCCCCTGATAATTCTAGCTTTGAGCCAGAAAAGTGGGGGTCTTGAAATGTAGGGCTTTTTGAGTCATGCAAGCAATCTTTAGCTGTATTCTTGCTTCGTAAGGCAGCCGGTTTAGGGTTTTCAGGGCTGGGGATATGTGATTGTTTCTTTTTGTACCAGTAATCAATCTAGCTGTGGCATTAATGGAAGCTCTTAGTGGGGTTATGCTATGTTTGGGAAGACCATAAATTGTGGTGCTACCGTAGTCTAGCCTTGGTAGTACAAGAGCTTGCACCACCTGCTTAAAGTCTTCCTGTGGGAGGAATGGTTTGATATTCCTTAGTATACTCATCTGGTATTTAGCTCCCTTGGTTGCATTGCGGATATGATTCTTCATGTTCAAGTGCATGTCTATTGAAATTCCAAGGGATTTTACTGATTCAATATTGTGGGGAGAGCAGTTGTAAGCTGTAAGGTGTTTCATCCAGAGGTCGATTTTGGGTGTGTGATTAGGGGGAGCGATGAGGAGGAATCCCGTTTTGGAAGTGTTGAGCATGAGGTGGTTCTCCGTGAGCTAGTTTTGCTTGTTCATCAGGGTAGAGTTGAGTGTAATGAAGTCTTCTGGGGAGGTGATTTTCAGATACAGTTGAGTGTCATCCGCATATATATGAAAAAGAATGTTTGCGGAGTTCAGAGCATTTGCTAGTGGTTCCAAGAATAATTTGAGGAGTATGTGTGACAGGGGAAACAACCTTTACACGCATGCATTACATCGCATGCCATTAGATCGCGGTCTTTACAACGCAAGTCGTTACAACGACTTGCGCTGGAGGGCGCTATAGGACAAGGAATAGTTTAATTTACTATCCAACACCTTCCCTACTGTACGTAGGCTGGAGTTGGAATAGTAAATTTAACTACTCCTAAGTCCAGCGCCTCCAACGAAAGTCGTTGTAACGACTTGCGTGGTAAAAACCGCGATCTAATAGCATGCGATGTGAATGCATGCGTTGTATAATCATACATTCGTGTGACAGGGCAGATCCTTGAGGAACCCCCATGGTTACTGTAGAGGACTGAGAGAGGGATTGATTCACCTTGACTCTTTGGGATCTGTTGTGGAGGAAAAAAATAAACCATTGCAGCACAATCCCTGAAAGGCCCATCCTGTGTTCAAGACTGAATTGTAGTTAGTCGTGATTAACAGTGTTAAATGCAGATGATAGGTCAAGGAGAATCAGGAGACAAGATTCATCTTGGTCTAGCATTTTTTGAATGTCATCCATAATGTGGGTGAGTGCAGATTCCATGCTGTGACCTCACCAAAAGCCAGATTGATGGTGATCCAAGAGTTGGAATTTCTCAATGTGTACGCAGAGTTGCGATTGCACGCACATTTCTAGAAGTTTCGCCAGAGTGGGGATGTTGGAGATAGGGTGATAGTTATTGAGATCCACGCTGTCTGCATTAGGTTTTTTTATAATGGGGGTTACCTGTGCTGCTTTTAGGCAGTCGGGGATAGTGCCTTGCAAAAGTGAAGTGTTAACAATCTTTGACCATAAGGGGAGGATGGCAGCTTTTATTTCTTTGAAGATGGGAGGTGGTAGTGGGTCGCTGAACTGGTTAGAAGGTTTGATGGCTAGAAGAGTGTTGTAGATGTCGCCTTCGTTGAGGGGAGTGAACGTGTGGCAAGAGGCATTGTTCTTGTGGCTAACGTTAGGGGGAACGAACCTCGCCTGGAAGGCAAGAGGAGCAGCAAACCCATGAAATGGAAGAGCCCTCTTTGATTCTAGGTCGATATAGATACTTAAATGTTATCTCAACGAAGAAGGCAGCCAATTTGTCACATGTTGGACAGCGGTCACCAAGATCAGGGCGGTTGGGTTTGTTGCCCGATTGTTGTTTAACAATTTCAAAAAGTTTCTTGGGGCTTTTTGTGGCTTGATTAAGTTGGGTTCTGAAGAAGTCGGCCTTTGCCATCTTGATTTTTCTGTTGTAAGAGATCCTAAAAGATATAAGGTGATTCAGATGTTCGGTGGAGGGTATGGATCTCCAACATCTTTCAGCTGCCCTTAGGTTGTGACGTTCCGGATTTAAGTTGTCGATGAACCAAGGTTTGGAGATTTTGGAGGAGGCATTTTTATGTTGTAAAGGGGCTATAGAATCCAGGATACCAGAGATAGAGGAATTATAGAAATCTGTGAGGACACAAACATCTTTCATGTCTGCTTGGGAAGTGAAGGCATTTTTACATTTTATTGTTGGCTCTTTGGTGTTAATGTTTCTGAGGTTCCTTTTCCATTGCTTCGTTTTCTTGGGTTGGTCCCTCTCTCGGTGACACCTCCCTGTTGATAAAGAAAATGATGCTGTAGTGGTAAGACCAGTCACATGGAATAATGGAATCCAGTGGGATGGTGTTTCCTTTGGATATGATGAAGTCCAGAGTTTTACCCTTATTATGAGTTGGGCTGTCACAGAATTGAGTCAGTTCCTGGTCCATTAGGAAGGATTTTAGACAGTTCACTGCTTGATCGTTTGGGTTAGACCAGTGGAGGTTGAAGTCTCCTAGGAAGATATGGGACACTAAAGGGTCGTTGTTGGAAGAGATGATTTCCATTAAATGTTAAATGAAGGAGAGATTGTCTCCAGGACGGTGGTAGAATGTGTCTAGTTTGCAGACAGGGAGGTTTTTGCTTACGATGTTGAGGCATAGATATTCACTAGGGGTCAGAGTGAAGGTTTCTGGATGTGAAACCAAGAGTGTATTTCGGTGTACAAAAGCTATTCCTCCACCCTGTTTTATAGTTCTGTCCAGCTGAATAATGTTGTGGCTAGGCGGGACTAGAAGGTCATGGATGGGGGTGGAAGAGCAGTTCAGCCAGTGTCCAGCCAGCATAATAAGCATCTATTTGTAGCGTCTAGTGCTGCTGATTCACATGCACCCTCCCGCTTCCCCGACAGGCATTTTTTGGTGTTAGATATCATGTAAAATTATGCTACAGCCAAATATGTACATCTAATTTGAGCCTTACACATCTAAAACTTGATCTTATATATAGCTTCTCCAACTCTAGTCTCGCTCGCCATATGGGCAGTAAAAAATAAACAATCAAACTGTTAAGCATGCACTTTCACTTGAAGAGGAGGAGTCTCAATGTCACATCGACAAAAAACAATTCTTTGAGAAAAACAAGTTGTAAAGTCCGGGCCAACACTAAAGAATGCATAGCATGGGAATCTTTAGCACTACACGCTACGAATAGATGCTTACAAGGTAAATAACATACTCTGTACTTGCCTTCCGTAGCGCCATATTTGGACCATACTCTATCTAACCACAGATTCTTCTTCACTCTGTGGAATGGGACTCCTTTGATTCACATTAAAAAGATTCCATTTAGACATCTGCACAATGGTATTATTAAAGGCTCTGCGTCCGATTGCGCGGACAGGTATCAAGTAAACTGATGTAGAAGCACGGAGGTGGCAGTTATATTGTGGCCTCACATCACTTCTGGCGTTGGACGGACCAGACGTAGAGCCACACAATGCCACGTACCTGTGCATGAAGGAATTGCTGAGAAAAGAAATCTCCAGATCCAGTCTAGCACCTGGGGGTATTCACAAGGTGAGGAATCCGCAGTTAGGAGTATTCTTGAAAGGATTCTTGTGTTAATATGACGTTTGGACAGGATGTTCTCTGCAGCATATTTGGGTTGGTCACAATTTCCTATTTAGGCCATGAGACAGGACCCCAAATTTAGGCCATTGGTCTCGGGGGGGATGGGTTCTAACATGATTTTTTCGCAAGGTGCGGATGCCTAGAGGTAGAAAATATGTGATAGCAAGTCATCACTCTTTGCCTTTTGTCTGATATTATTGGATTAGCAAGCATTGGCGAAAACAATTGATGGCCTTTCATATTTTTTATAAAGGCATACAAATTCATCGTTATATGTGGAGAAATAAATCTAATTCCACCAGATTGGTTAAATTCAATATTATTTAAAATAATGGTGCTTATTAATTGTAATAATAACAATATAGTCCTTAAGATAATAACAATAAAACTACATTGTATTCCCCATATATTGATTTAGACTAAATGCATTATTTTCTCCTACAATTTCAAACAATAATAGTTGTTACATCTTACATAGACAATGTAGGTAATGAGTGAACATAATCACAATTTTATAATTCACATTTGTCCTCATCATCTTCTTCTGAATAGGTGTCATCATTCTCTGCGTCCGTTTGATTTTCACAGGCGGGAGTCTGCACATTTCAGTGCACTGGAGGTCATTTAGACACCAGACACGTTGGAAGTTTGCAGTTCCACACTTTCCCAATTGGACTAGGTATCTGTGAGTCATTCAGAAGACATCTCTAGCTTCAATAAGGGAGAAAATCAACACATTGGTGACTTGCTGCTTCCTTCTAATAAGGTCTCTGAGAAAGATGCTGCCTTTCATTCCCGTCCAACTCCGAAATATTGTAATTATTGCCCTTGTCCTTTCCAGGATTGATTATTTTAATGCCCTGTATATGGGCATGCAACAATCAGCAAATGGAAAGCTTCAGATGCTGCAGAACGCAGCCGCTCACATTCTAAAGTAGCTCCCCAAATATTTGTTGGTGTCATGTACTCTAAAGGAACTTCACTGACTCCCTGTAAAGAAGAAGGTGGCTTTTAACGCACTCTGTATAGCTCATAAGGCTTTGTATGGTACCAGACCCAATGGTCTTGCTAGTAAAATTTGGTGATATTAACCTAATAGAGATCTTACATCTGCCGCATCACATACAGTTCTGGTCCCCAAAGTAAACAAAGCCTCCTGGGGTGGCTGCAGCTTTATGTACACCACCTGTCAGCAGTGGAACAAAATGCCATTGCACATTAAAAATCAATCGAATCTCCTTAGTTTTTCGTAAACAGCTGAAATCTTGGCTGTTTCCTTTATCTCTCTAGTAGGTTGTGCCTCCAGTCAGTTCGCACCAGATGTTCTTTTGATTCTTAGCGCCAAGACACCAGCGGGTATTCGCGCGCTTTAGAAATTTCATTTCATGGATAAAAAAGAGGTTGCATCTTTATTGACGAATTCGCCTGTTATGAACTCCACATCAACCCCAACTCAGAAATACATAGGCAGGCACCGAGACCCAGGCCAGAGGTCACTGATTGACAGGTCACAGGTGTGGTAGCACGTAGCCAGCAGACAAACACTCAAACAGGAAACCCAGATCATTCCCAGAGATAGGCGCAGTGACACCACATTGGTCCGGGGAGATTGGCCCACATAAAGCACACATGGCCGGAGGGGTATGCGCATTCCCAAAACACCATAAAGTCAGATGCCACATGAAGTTAGGAGCGCACAACCAATCAGGACACAGCACTCGCAATGATCACACTCTTCCCATGCCGGACATCTGGACACGTTACCCACTGTTTGCATTGTGTCCACACAAGGTCGAGGCCCACCTGAATTTCTCATTGTATACATTAATTTATGGCTCCAAGGCTAGAGGTTCACATTCCTTATCAGAAAAGGATTGCCTGAGCCATTTTATGGCATTCAATGAATTGTATAAAAACCCATTTCAGATCGATTGTATGTTGAGACAGTCCTCAGACCCCCATGCCTGTGATTGTTCTCCCAGCCATACTGTTCAATTAAACGAACTGTTCGTGTTTTGCAAAACGCCTCTTGTTTTTTCAAGGTATTCCATGTTTAAGAAATATTTTGGCAAGTCACCATCGAAGCTGATAAATAAATCTAGGATTTGTAAAGCGCAGCAGATGGCACAGGGAGATTAAGTGATTTGCCCAGAATCACAGGAAGTTGACGCTGAGACTTGAACTGGGTTCCCACTGGCTTTGAAGTCTACAGCTTAGGCCTTTACGCCACATCCTTGATGCAGGACCCTAAAACTACCTAACATATCATTGAGTCACAATTAAAACACATGCAAACCAGGTTCCCCACACAGGCTAAAAACGTAATAAGTTTTGCCAAGAATGTCACGCGCACACAAAGGCACACACATTTCCTTGGCCAAAAGAGGGAACTTTTGACACTAACGCACACATATACAAACCAAATACACAGTTCAAAAGAAAGAGCGAACAGAGGGATTATTAGAGCTATGGGCGATTTACCTCGAACCCGACTGCAGCCAAAGGAAGGAGACCCCGCCCAGATGGATTCACATTTGGGCATTAAGGAAGGTGAGCAGACACTGCAGTTGATTGGAAGTGTTGCTGAATCTGCGGGGCAGAGGTCCATCCTAAAGCAGCCGTTGCAGAGGGTAAAAGACTACATCAGAACCTTAGTAAAGCATGTAGCTTATGGCAAACTAGGGAGAAGCGTAAAAAGATAACCTGAGCGCACTGCCACTGACAGAAATTTGACATATTACCCATTTTATATTTCCTAGCTGAGTAGTCGTAAGGCGGCCTCAGAGGCGATCCCGCGGAAGTCACTTTTTAAAGTCGGCACGCTATGAAAGTTGAATATATTTTTTGTATAGCCCTTTATAACTGCCAGGGCGCAATTTTTGTGGTAATGCTATCCTGATTGGGCGAAGTTGGCACCTCAATCGTATTTTTTAGTCTAAAAGGGTTTCTCTGTGCCACTGGTTTCTCAACACCATTGGTATCTGAAAGGAGTGAGAGGTGTTGGTCGCTTGAAGTGCTGGTCGTGACATAGATGGTACCGTTTACGCTGGGCCTGACACAGCTGGTATGCTTGGACTGCTGGGCGTTACACAGATGGTACTTTTGGCCCTTGGGTGTGATACAGGGTATGATTTGGACATTTAGGGAAAAAGATTTGGACGTGGGAGATAAGGTGTAACTTGTCTTTGACCAAGAGGGGACTGTATTTTCTTTGTCCTGGAGTCGATATTGACAGACTGTCAGGCTTACTTAGTCCCGTGTACTGTGCAGAGCTTTCCCTGGTCACAGGATAGCATGCGCTGGGAGCGTGCTAAGGGATTTTCTGACAAAGTTATTTTTTCTTTTTCAGTTTTTATTGTCGAGATTGATGTAAGGTATATGTGATGCTATGCTGTTCATTACTGCACACTGTATTTTGTCTTAAGTATTGTGTTTTTGTCGATGACCCAATGTTTCATATGAGGGTGCTGCTATTTGTCTTATGTATTTGATGTCATGAGTCATTATATTTCAGATTCTTTTTTTTGACAATTGCACTTTTTCTATGTTGCAACCCTTTATATGTATTATTTGTGTTAATGAAATGTTCATGTTGAATTGTTGATGCATCTGTAGATAGTGCTGAGCTTGTAGTAACGTAATTAGGAGCAGTAACACACAGTGTATATTTCCCCATGATTAGCTCAAAACCAAAGATTCCCTAAAACAGAGAAGCTAAGATGTATCTTGTCCTCTAAAACTACCAAACTAATCATGGAATCACCATTAAATTACATTCAAACCAGGATCCCCACACAAGCTAAAAAACGTAATAAGTTTTGCCAGGATTGGCACACACACACAAAGGCACACACATTTCCCTGGCCAAAGGACGGAACTTTTGACACTAACGCAATTGAACACATGAGAACACACACACAAACCAAATACGCAGGTGAAAAGAAAGACCGAAGAGAGGCATTATTAGAACTATGGGTCATCTTCAAGGAAGCTCAGATCAACAGTCCTGAACTACAGATAGCAAGCAAGGAATCAGCAACCCCCCTACCATATGCAGGTATGATTGTACTCTCGTCCACTCTCCCAGCATTAGGATACTCCAATCCTTCAGTTGAAGAAGCCGGTGGGTCCCCTACTGAACAAGGAACGGTTAGGCCCAAGCATGAGAGACTAACAGACTAGCAGTCACAGCACAACCCTGGTCTGGTGTAAGGGCTAAACCAAAGGGGATGATGGACGGAGTGTTGAACATTGCAAGCACTCACCCCCAGTCAACTGATCTGGGTTTAATCCATCATCATTCTTTAGCTCACTCCGCCACCCCAGTTCAGACATGGCCATATGCAAATCAGTCTGACCCTGTGCCTCATGGGAACAGTCCAGCCCGAACTGCCAAGCCATGTCTTCCTGGACCGGGAAACAAGCATCCTGGGACCGGTTTCTGGCTTACAGCCGTCATCAGCCAGGCTATCTTGAATCCAGTGGCAAAGTGAGCAAGGGACCCACGTCTGGGCATACCCTGCCAACTTAGGGCGAACATAGCAAAACCAAAGGGGATGATGGACGGAGTGTTGAACATTGCAAGCACTCACCCCCAGTCAACTGATCTGGGTTTAATCCATCATCATTCTTTAGCTCACTCCGCCACCCCAGTTCAGACATGGCCATATGCAAATCAGTCTGACCCTGTGCCTCATGGGAACAGTCCAGCCCGAACTGCCAAGCCATGTCTTCCCTGGACCGGAAACAAGCATCCTGGGACCGGTTTCTGGCTTACAGCCGTCATCAGCCAGGCTATCTTGAATCCAGTGGCAAAGTGAGCAAGGGACCCACGTCTGGGCATACCCTGCCAACTTAGGGCTGAACATAGCAAAACCAAAGGGGATGATGGACGGAGTGTTGAACATTGCAAGCACTCACCCCCAGTCAACTGATCTGGGTTTAATCCATCATCATTCTTTAGCTCACTCCGCCACCCCAGTTCAGACATGGCCATATGCAAATCAGTCTGACCCTGTGCCTCATGGGAACAGTCCAGCCCGAACTGCCAAGCCATGTCTTCCCTGGACCGGAAACAAGCATCCTGAAACCGGTTTCTGGCTTACAGCCGTCATCAGCCAGGCTATCTTGAATCCAGTGGTTTTGCTATGTTCGCCCTAAGTTGGCAGGGTATGCCCAGACGTGGGTCCCTTGCTCACTTTGCCACTGGATTCAAGATAGCCTGGCTGATGACGGCTGTAAGCCAGAAACCGGTCCCAGGATGCTTGTTTCCGGTCCAGGGAAGACATGGTTTGGCAGTTCGGGCTGGACTGTTCCCATGAGGCACAGGGTCAGACTGATTTGCATATGGCCATGTCTGAACTGGGGTGGCGGAGTGAGCTAAAGAATGATGATGGATTAAACCCAGATCAGTTGACTGGGGGTGAGTGCTTGCAATGTTCAACACTCCGTCCATCATCCCTTTGGTTTTGCTATGTTCGCCCTAAGTTGGCAGGGTATGCCCAGACGTGGGTCCCTTGCTCACTTTGCCACTGGATTCAAGATAGCCTTGCTGATGACGGCTGCAAGCCAGAAACCGGTCCCAGGATGCTTGTTTCCGGTCCAGGGAAGACATGGCTTGACAGTTCGGGCTGGACTGTTCCCATGAGGCACAGGGTCAGACTGATTTGCATATGGCCATGTCTGAACTGGGGTGGCGGAGTGAGCTAAAGAATGATGATGGATTAAACCCAGATCAGTTGACTGGGGGTGAGTGCTTGCAATGTTCAACACTCCGTCCATCATCCCCTTTGGTTTTGCTATGTTCGCTCTAAGTTGGCAGGGTATGCCCAGACGTGGGTCCCTTGCTCACTTTGCCACTGGATTCAAGATAGCCTGGCTGATGACGGCTATAAGCCAGAAACCGGTCCCAGGATGCTTGTTTCCGGTCCAGGGAAGACCTGGCTTGACAGTTCGGGCTGGACTGTTCCCATGAGGCACAGGGTCAGACTGATTTGCATATGGCCATGTCTGAACTGGGGTGGCGGAGTGAGCTAAAGAATGATGATGGATTAAACCCAGATCAGTTGACTGGGGGTGAGTGCTTGCAATGTTCAACACTCCGTCCATCATCCCCTTTGGTTTTGCTATGTTCGCCCTAAGTTGGCAGGGTATGCCCAGACGTGGGTCCCTTGCTCACTTTGCCACTGGATTCAAGATAGCCTGGCTGATGACGGCTGTAAGCCAGAAACCGGTCCCAGGATGCTTGTTTCCGGTCCAGGGAAGACATGGCTTGGCAGTTCGGGCTGGACTGTTCCCATGAGGCACAGGGTCAGACTGATTTGCATATGGCCATGTCTGAACTGGGGTGGCGGAGTGAGCTAAAGAATGATGATGGATTAAACCCAGATCAGTTGACTGGGGGTGAGTGCTTGCAATGTTCAACACTCCGTCCATCATCCCCTTTGGTTTTGCTGGTGTAAGGGCTCCCAGAAATTCGATTCCGACATCCATCGCGCCTTACATATAGAACCCCAGCCACGCAGAGAACACACTCCCACTGGTTTAGGCAAACACACACAAGTGACGGGGAGGTTTGTGGCTGTTGTAGACAATGATACAGCTAGCGGGAGTGAGGAAGGGGGCCCCAGTCATCCGGGATCCGATGACGAGGGTGGAGCTATTGGATTTGCTCAGGTACCTGAGGAAACAATAGAGAGTGAATTTGAGGGCAAAGCCCGACCAAAAAGAACAGCGCATAGCTCTAAGCAAAGGAAGCAACCCAGACGGGATGTGGAATAAAGGCGCAAGCTAAGGAGGGAGAGAGAAAGAGCTCGCACCCAGGAAGCACAGTGAGGAAACAGAGCAGCGCGAAAACAGAGCAGCACACACCCCACATGAGGAGAGTGGGGTTAGGTACAGGACACTGATCGGGGAAAAATCAGAGTAGAATTAGATGAGAAGCTTCTGGCTGGGATCCCGAGCCTCACTGAATTTTCAACGTAGGAGAGGTGCTGACCAGGAAATAAGAGACCAAGATAGCCTGGTGCTGACCCAACCAAAACATAGGAAAAACAAGGTGGCACCTTTGCGCGCGTACGAGGGGAGCAGTGACGAAGATGTACGCTGCTCCACCCGACTGCATTGGATAGATGGACTGACCCTCAAGGGAGATAGTGGCCAGAGAGGAAGGTGATGTCTTTGCGCGGCTGTTCTGCCACCTGCTAGCCCACTGGACCGAGGGAAAAGACTGGTAAAGTAGACCTTAGCCGGAGGAGGGATCCTTCGAACCAGAGGATGCGGCCATAGTGGAAGACTGCATCCGGCATGGACAAGGAATTCCTCTACATGCAGGAATGCCTAAAAAGATGGAAATGCCATGTTAGGGAAAAACCAGTAGAGCTACCCATAGTAAGAATGTACCCACTAGAGGGCACGTCAGGGACCATCTATGTGCTGTGGGCTCAAATGGATAAAGAAGGGCTAAGGACAAAGTTACTGCCATTGCTGAATGGAGCAGGGAAATGGAGCTCATGTTTTGAGAACACAGCGGGAATAAGCATAGCGATAGGCGATATCAAAATCTGCTAAGTAGCATTATCAGAGAGCAGGCTAACACGATGTTCGCCCGAACTCGCATCTCAGCAATTACGCTGACAAACATCAAGCATGATGGGGCCGCATTCAGTTTATACTGGCACTGAATATGGACCGCCCTGAAGGAGATGTTCCCTGACTGCCCTGACGGAGGGTTAATTGCAGAGACTATGAAGCCAGGGGAGACTAAAACTGATTTTCTGGATCAATGGGGACAAGCGACAGGACAGCCGTGGACTGATACAGGCCCACAAGTCGCATTCTTTTTCAATATTCTCAAAAAGGGGCTTCCCACCGAGATACAAAGCGGATTGGATAGCATGGTGGGGTTAGACACCAAAGTCTGGCAGGAGATACATGCCCATATATTGCATTACCACAAAAAGAAGCAAGAGAAGGATAGAGAAAATCAGGAGCAAGCCCAGAGAGACACTGCTAAATTGGTTCAACACAAATTGACCGCCCTCGAGGGTCAGGTTGGCCGCGAGCGTGCGGATGGCACCAGTCTTCAAGGGACCTCCACCACGAAACCCCGGAGGGTTTCAACCTAGCTATAGTGGCAGAGGCTAGGGAGGTTGGCAGCAACCAGAACCTAGGGAATGTTAATATTGCCACAGGATGGGACACCTGGCAGACAGATGCCGGTTAAAAGCATACCATGAACAGAGATAGATGGGCCAGGGCCAGCCACCACTAAATCCTCATCCACAAAACCAAGCCCAGGGAAACCCGAATGCATCTTGCATTCAGCCATAGGGGAGGTCAATCAGCCACTGCACCACCGCAACAAGGATCACGTAGTTGGAGGAAAATGTGGCAACAGCAACCATAGACAGGGAACTCAGCCCAACAGGGACCGGGGCTACAGCCTGGACAGGGAGGGATAACTGTCTGGGTAGGTAATGCCTTCACACAAACAGAGTCCAAATGTGCAGTAAGATAAACTCCCAGAGTAAATGCCACCCATTCACCCACATCCCAAGAATTAACTGTACCAAAAGCAAAAGAAGGACCAGTGAGACAACATTGGGAATACAAACTTTTACTTGCATCTGGGGATTCAGAGCTACTGTATGTGTTCTGTCGATCGGGTGTCCTCATCAAAGTTCGCCATTAAGGGTGCCTACGGGAGCCAACGTCCCATTCGGCTGCTGATCCCCCAGGGCGGGGTTGGCTGGCCACACCCCAGGGGGAGGTCAGCCTGCTAAGGGGATTGGACTGCTCCCAGACAAAGTACTTAAAAGCAGGCACCCAGGTCTCCACATCCAAAATCAAATAGAGACGAGTTCCAATAACTACATCAAAAGGACCCCATTCTCGGGCATTCGGCCTGGGACCAAAATTCCTTCATGACGTGTAGCCCCAACATCGCCTCCAAAAATTAGAAAACTCCAGCCAAATGGAGGCCCCCTTTTAATTCTAAAACGAAGCTGTCCTTGGGATGGGAGGCAGGATTCATGTGTGCCTGGGATACTGAAGATCCCATAACCTCCACAGCACACTCAAAAGAAACAAATAAGTTGCAAGGCGCCCGCATGGCATCAAGTCGGTCGGGAGGTTCGCCAAGTTAGCCAGACATCCCAGAATTGTGAGGCAGTCCTGATCCTGTTGTCATCATCCCTAGGCAAAGTTCAGCAAGGGTTCTTGGTCCTGGGTTCCCCACATTCTTATGTTCCCAATCTTTTTTTCTGTTCTTTCCTTTGGGTTTTTCGAATCTCCAAAGTCTGTCCCCGTGCCGTACCCCTCCAAAATAGCAACAGGAGCTTGCCCACTTGTTAGAAGTCCCTAGCCAGGTACCGCAGATCCAAATGCACTGAAAAGACATGGTCTGAGGGAGAAGGGGTGCCTGGGATTGGGGAGTTGAAAAAATCCATCACCGCTCCAGGCGAGAGTAGAACGCAGAATGCAATTAACCAACACATCAGGCCTCACATACATCATCCGGAGAAAGCAGTAAGCTCCGACCTCGGACACCACAAGACAGCAAGACCAGGGGTGTATGGGGGCCACAGAACAATTTTCCGGCCCCCTCTGCCTCAAGATAAATGAAATAGCAGATCACGCGAGATCTAGGGAAGTACCCAAAAACCAACAAAAGGATCCCAAAGTTAGCCCAAAAAGAAGTCTTTAGAGAAAGGGTGAAGTCGAGATATCTGGCGCCACAGGGGAGAGGCACGTTGCACTCCACAATCCGAGAATGGAGAAGAATCCGCACACATGATCTCGGGGCATGTTGCATCCACCAACAGCACATAGCAGCAACCATACTGCACCGTGAACTTTTTTTTGAACTGTTAAACGAATCATTAGGGGGCCATAGACACCTCGCCTGAATCCATACTAAGACCTGCAATGTTCAATAACAAGTTATGTATTGTTGCACTTCTATGTACCCTCTGTCTGTGGTGGGTGCTGCTGTACCTGTTCACTGTTAAAAAAAAAAAAAAAACTGCCTGGCCAAATGAAGTCTGGTAAAAAACTATCACAGCACTTGAGTAGGGATCTCTCCCATGTCACTTATAATTACACCAACCCCAAAGTTACCATTCCACATGCACTACAGAGCGCCCTTTTACACAATACGTGGTATCAGCATATGACCACCATGGGCTCTAGGACATCAGCCAGGTCGTGTTACGTCTGTTCACTGATACCGCATGCATTAGGCGTAGACAGACTTTACTTGTCCCAAGAGGTGCCCCTCGAAAAAGAGAATGCCTTCTCCACTTATATATTTTTTTTAATTTTTATTTTATTTTAAAAGTTTTATATAGCGCTAGCTAGACCCGTGGGTATCAGAGCGCTTTACATACACACTGTACAAAACCAAAGGAAATTGCATTACTTAGTAGGAAGGCAGTAGGGAAGCAACAACAGAGATAAAAAATACAACATGAAAAATAGATAAACAGTGCAGCGGAGGGAGAGAAAACAAACGAAGGTGGTTAACACAGACCGGTCACCACTATCCTTGAATGTCAAGAGAGAGAGGAGTTAATTCGGATATTGAAGTCTAGGTAAGTTGATGTTGGTCAGGAAAGTATTTGTTAAGGAGATGGAGTTTCAGGTCCCTTTTGAAACAGGAGAAGGAGGGGTTGCATCTGAGGACTCTAGGGAGAGCGCTCCATATCCTGGGAGCGTTGCCAGAAAACGATCGGTATTGGGTGGTTTTCTTTTCAGTTTCGGAGGGATAAGAAGGAGTGAGTTAGAACTTCTCAGTGTTCTGGATTGACCTGCTCTTACCAGTTTGTTGTTCAGGTAGTTGGGGGCCGGAGAGTAAAGGGTTTTGTGTGTGATGCAGGCCAGCTTGTAAATACACCTCCCTTCCATAGGAAGCCAGTTGAGGGAGTTGAGAGCTGGAGTGATGTGTTCAAATCTTTTCACTCCAGATATGAGTCGAGCGGCCATGTTCAGCACTGCCCTTAGTGGGGCTAGGTGAGCTTTGGAGTCCCTGTTAGGATGGCGTTCCCGTAGTCGATTTTAGAGAGAACTAGGGATTGAACTACTGTCTTGAGGTCATCCTGGGGAAGAAAAGGTTTCAATTTCTTGAGGTGTTTTAGTGAGAAAAGAGCACCTTTGCAGAGTTTTTGATGTGGGCCTCCATTGATAAGTTCTTGTCAAGGGTGATGCCTAGCGACTTCACTGAGTCGGATAGGACGAGGGGGCAGTTTAGGGCAACCAGATTCTTGAGCCACTCTTGGATTGGTCGATGGTTGCTTTTTGGAGAGAATAGGATTAGTTCCGTTTTATCTGGGTTGAGCTTTAAGTGGTTAGTGTTGAACCAAGTTTGGATCTCGGTTAGAGTGACATTGAGGTGTCGGATGTCGTTGGGAGACTTGATTTTGAAATAGATTTGGGTGTCGTCAGCGTAGAGGTGGTAGTTCACTCCCGCTTTTTTCAAGATGATTGTGAGGGGCTCCATGAAGAGATTGAAGAGGGACGGGAGAGGATCGAGCCTTGCGGGACCCCAAGTGTGACTTTTGTTGGCTTCGAGAGACAGAGGTTGATTTTAATTTGTTGCGAGCGGTGTTGAAGGAAGGAGGTGAACCATTTTAGTACTGTGCCATTAATGCCGGAGCTGTTTCGACAAGGTCTCCAGAAGAGCTGGATGATTTACAGTGTTGAATGCCGCAGATAGGTCAATAAGGATGAGAAGGCAGGCATCACCTTCATCTAAAGCCTTGTGAATATCGTCAGAGATGTTGAGCATAGCTGTTTCAGTGCTACAGCCTTTCCTGAATCCTGATTGAAAGGTGTCGAGGAGGTTGAACTCATCAATGTGTTTGTTGAGTTGGTGGAGAACGCATTTCTCCAATGTTTTCGCAAGGAACGGGAGGTTGGAGATAGGTCTGAGGTTGTTAAGATCATTAGGTCGGCCCCTGGTTTCTTGAGAATGGGTGTGATTTGTCCTAGTTGAAGGGAGTCTGGGACACAGCCTGAGATGAGAGAGGCATTGATGATTTTTGTCCAGAAAGGGGAAATGGTGTGGTTGAGTTCTTTTATAATTGTGGATGGGAGGGGGTCTATAGTGTGGGAGGAAGGTTTTAGGGTAGAGATTATACTGAAGACCTCGTTTTCCGACATTAGCTCAAAGTCGGACCAATGCGCATTGTTTTTTAGCTGGAGGCAGACCTGATTGTCCTTGGTAAGAACTCTTTCTGATTGGTCAAGGGTGGTTAAAGGGGGCAGGTTAAGAGGGAAGGAGGGTTTGCGGTTTGGAGGAAGGATTGATCAATTTTTGAGACTTTATTAGAGAAGAAGGTGGCAATTTCTTCACATCGCTCTTTGGTGGCTATGATTTCGTTAGAGGGAGTGCAGTTTGTTTGGCTTTTGACAATGTTGAAGAGTTCTCTCGGTCTGTTTTTCACCAGATCTAGTTGGTTGCGGAAGAAAGACGCCTTTTCACTGAAAAATTTGTTTTTTGTATGCCTGCCGAGCAGATCTAAGTTGCGCTAGGTGCAAGGTCGAGGGGTTTAGTCTCCAACACCTTTCCGTTTGTCTGAGTTGACGCCTTTCGTTATTCAGATCCATATTGAACCATGGTTTAGATTTGGTTCGCCTCATTTGTTTGAGTTTGAGTGGAGCTACTTGGTCTAAGACCTCTGTCATTTTAGAGTTAAAGTGTGTAGTGAGGTCATCGGCCGTCCATGATGAGGGTTGGGGTTGTAGATGGGCATGGATCCTGGATTCAAGTTCGGGTAAAGGGACTTTTTTGTTGTTTCTGGTCCAGTGCTTAGGTTTGTCATCACGAATAGGTTGGTGTCTGACAAGTGCATCAATCTTGAACAGAATGAGGTGGTGGTCTGACCAGTCAATGGGAGAAATCGCTCTCAGAGAGACCAGTTCATTGTTGGTAATGATCGCATCCAGTGTTGCACCTTTGATGTGAGTTGGTTCATTGCAGAGTTGTTTGAGATTGTATATTTCAAGTAGGTTGGATAGGTTCTGGACAGTGGAGTCTTCTGGGTCAATCCAGTGGATGTTGAGGTCACCCAGGAACACGCTCTTTGTGTCTGTCATGGAGAAACGTGTTATTAGGTCTGTTAGTTCTTCGGGGAAAAGGGTACGCTCTCCAGGAGGATGGTAGATGGTGTGGAATTTGATGGGAGAGGTGCCCTTGGCAGTGAGTTCGACACCCAGGTATTCAAACGATAGGTATTCTGCAGGTTTAAGTTTGGTGATCTGTATTCCAGCTTTGTGAATGATGGCTAGTCCCCCCAGTTTTGATTGGCCTGTCTTGTCTGATGATGTTGTACCCTGGAGGGTGAGAATGTCAAGAATGGGGGTGGAGTGGACATTAAGCCAGGATTCTGTGAGGAAAGCGATGTCAATTTCTTCAGCGAGTAGAGCTTCAGCAATGTCTGTGGCGTGTTGTACTGCTGATCTGCAGTTTAGGAGCATGCAAGAGAGAGGGCGGGGAGCCTTGGTGGTGGGGGGAGCTAGGTGGATAGAGGAGTATTGAGCAGGAGGTCTAGGTGAGTGGACCCCACAAAGTGGTAGTGAATCTGACCGAATACAAGACCAACCCAACAGCTGTATACCTTCTCACCAAACCAAATGATATTCAAACTGAGCTAGAAAGGATGCGCAGAAAAGACACCATAGGGGAGGATACTTTTTGGCCCCAAGACTTCCCAGAGAAGAGATTCTTGGAGGTAGTGAAACCCCCAACTCAGTGCTCAAGCACTTCCGCTCCTGCCTCCATTTTAATCAATCAATCAGGGGATTATTAAGCGCGCTACTCACCCGTGAGGGTCTCAAGGCGCTGAGGGCGGTGGGGATTCGCAACTCCGTTAGCCGAAGAGCCAGGTCTTGAGGGCCTTCCTGAAGGTGTTCAGGGAGGGGGCGAGTCTGATGTCTGCCGGGAGCTCGTTCCAGGTTTTGGCCGCAATGTGGGAGAAGGATCTTCCACCTGTTCTGGCTCTGCGGATGCATGGGGTTTCGGCCAGTGCAAGGTTGGAAGATCGGAGGTTCCTTTTGGGTACGTGGAAGTTGATTCTGTCGTTGAGGTATTTGGGTCCGGTGTTGTGCAGGCATTTGTAGGCGTGGGTGAGGATTTTGAAGGTGATTCTTTTCCCCACGGGGAGCCAGCGGAGCGTTCAAAGGTGTTGGCTGATGTGTTCGTGCCGGGGGATGCCGAGGACGAGTCGGGCGGCGATGTTCTGTATCGTCTGGAGTTTTCGGAGTAGGGACTTGTTCATGCCGGCATTTGTGGTCCAAGGGTGGCCATTAGCGTATCTGGGGCAGTCTTTATTTTTGTTTTTGATAAACAAACTTTATTGGGTTTTTGTCTATCCAAGATGGCAACAAGATATATATGGCGTGCATAGCAAGTGGTACGCAAGAAAAATAGGATTACAACAGTCAATGCAAAGTGGAGACACTCCAGTGATAAGGTGTGATACATAGGGAGAATGTCCACAATACAAGTACATGACAAATTACGTAAGTTGACCCAACCATTTCCTCCACACCCGCCCATGCTTCTGGGTGCACCCGCAAGCCTCAAAGACCACCTGCTCCTCCTGCGCACACCAATCCACACCCCTCCGCCATCCCTCCAGTCTAGGGAAAGTAGGAGACGTCCAGCGCCCAGTGATGTCCCGTTTTGCTACCAGGAGAGCTGTGCCCAGGAATGCTCTCTCAGCCTTTGTGCCTCTAGATCCATCAAATACCCTGAGGAGAGCCAGTAACGGGGAGAGGGGGACTGCCCTGCCGAGCAAGTCCGACAAGTCGCGGGTCACCCTCGTCCAGTATCGGTGTATCAACGCACAGGTCCATACCATGTGGTAAAAATCCTCTTGGTCAATTCCACAGCAGGGACAAACTGAGGTGGGATGCAGGCCCGCCTGATATAGGTGGGCTGGGGAGAAATACGCTGAGTAAAGGCACCAAATCTGGGTAAGCCCTAGTTAGGAAGAGGTGATAATTTCACGAGGAGCCGTCAGGGCGTCCTGTCATTCCTCATCCTCCACAGCCCCCATTCAGCCCTCCCAGCGAGTGTAAAGATGGTCCAGCGAGCCAGGAGAGTTAAAAACAACCGTACAGTAGACCTGTGAGATCCCACCATGACCCATATTTCCCATAAGTAGCTTAGGGCCAGATGTACGATGGATTTTTGCATGCGCAAATGGGTTTTAGACCCGTTTGCGCATGCAGAAAAAATCCTATGGGCCATGTACTAACCCTATTTTGCGAGTCGCAAATAATTTGGGTATGGGTAAGGTTGTACGTCTGAAGAAGATCCTGGAAGGAGCGGATGCGGGTCCCCGACCATATATCACCTAAGTGTGTGATGCCTTTGAGATCTCAGGAGTAAAAAACCACCAAGTGCTGCCACCTTCCTCAGCCAGGTACTGTGCCAGAGCAGGGTTTGCTGTGTAAGCCTACTCTCCCATTGCACATTCCACAGAGCCGCTCTCCATGCCAGGAACACTATTCGGGTCACATGGGGAAGAGAAAGGGAGACCAGAGATCCATAATGCATGGCCTACAGCCGCAGGAAGTCCAGTAATGAAAGTTCCAAGTGATAGGCAGGGTCAGACCACCACCCGTTAAATCAGTCATGAAGAACAAGAAGGTGGGAGGACATATAGTTCAGATAAAGGTTGGAAATCCCCAGACCACCATCGTAAGGGCCCCACTGACCATACGGAAAAGCCACTCGAGGCCTTGACCCTGCCACAAAAATGATCCCGCTACACTATCCAGGTCACGGAAGCACATCCGGGGCAAATGAAGTGGCAAGTTATGGAAAACATATAGGAACTGTGGGAGGATCATCATCTTATATAAGGCAATGCGGCCCAGGATATTGAGGGGGGGGAGCCCACTACTTGAGATCGGACTTAACTTTCCGGACTAAAGGCTGAAGATTAAGGGTCCAGGTCAGTTCCGTGTGTAGATTGGCCCATATGTCCAAATATTTCAAACTGACCCGGTGGAGCGGAATGTCCGTATGCCAAGCGAAGCAGTCTCTGGACGGCACCAAGGGAACCAGCACAGATTTAGCGGGGTTCATCCGAAGACCGGAGGCACTCTCGAAGTGTTCAAGCAACTGAAGACAGCGGGGCCCGCTCACTGCCAGATTCGCAAGGTATAGCAGGACGTCACCAGCGTATAAGGCAATGCGGACCTCGTGCCCTGTGCTCCAAGTCCAGCCAGTATATTGGGAGTCGGACCGGATGAGTTGGACCAAGGGCTCTATCGCAGGAGCAAAAAGGAGAGGAGACAGGGGGCAGCCCTGCCTGGTCCCTCGCTCTATATGGAAGATATCAAAGAGGACTCCATTTGCTCAGACCCGTGCCGTTGGGTTGGAAAGCGCTTCCCAAAACCAGCATGTGTCAGCACCAGTTGAAGATAGTCCCAGTCCCCCTTGTCAAAATCCTTCTCAAAATCAATGAGAAGCAGTGCTAAATCTTGAGGCAGTCGATGACGATGGGCCAGGGCCACATGGAGCCGACGTATACAGTGTCTTGTGATTTGGGATGGCATAAAGCCACATTGATCTGGATGTATTTGCCCGGGCAGGACCTGCTTAAGCCGATTGGCCAGTATTGGCGCAAAGATTGTAACCTCGCAGGACGTGGAGGAAGAATGCGACTTGGTATCACGACTATAGTGGCTGAATTCAACTCCACGGGAAAGGAACCAAGGCTACAGGCCTCTTCATAAAGCAATAAAAGATGGGGGAGAAGAGCATCGCGAAACGTGGTATAGTACTCCATAGGAATGCCGTCAGGGCCCGGAGTCCTACCTGACACCAGGCCGGAGAGTGCCTCCCCAACCTCTTCTGTCGTCAAAGGTTAATCTAGCTGATGAGACTCCAAGGACAAACCGAGGAACCGAGTCAAGAAAGGAGCTGGAAGTGATGCCGCCTCTCCCCGATGGTCTGGAGTACAGTGTTTGATATTATTGAGCGAAAGTTTATGCTTTCTCGGGGAGGGACTGCCAGGAACCACCGTAGCTGTCCATAATTTCAGGAACAATCCTATTGGTCTGTGAACGGGAAACCAACTAGTACAGTAGTTTCCCATTCTTGTCCCCCCAGCCATAGATCCTGGCCATTGTAGCTCGCCAGAGGTGCGTATCCGCTTCAAGAGAGTGCGGACGAATATCTTCACGGATAAGCTCTAGTTGGCGAGAAATTGCAGATTGCGGATTGGACAGACGGCGCTCTCCTGGGCCCTAACAGAACTCTTGCCAGAGCCACCAAGCCACGAAGCGTCACCTTACTGGCGGCCCTTAGGGTCCCCACCCGCGCAACAGACCCCTCGTTGTTGTGGAAATTAGCGTGGAGGTCAGACCCTAATGAGGGGACGTGCTGAAAAACAACCGCAGCACCTTGGCATTTTACCCACGATCCCAGAACCCTGCGGGGAGACAGCGCAAGAGCGCTATAACTGCACCGGAAGTCTCCCGCAGTGCGGGACGCGGGCGGGGCTGCCCGGCCCGGGCCAAGACGGGCTCATCTTAGCCCATCATAGACCGGAAGAGGCCGGGCCACCCCTCTTGGTTGTGTGGGACAGAAAGAATAGCTTTCTAGTGTCTTTGCTGGTGAGTACCCAAAGGGAGAGCCCCCTAGCAATTTCTATAACCCTCACGGGCCTTTTAAGATAATCATGTGACCAGGACCCTAATAGTGACTTTGAGGCTTGCCATTTGGATTATACATTGCAATTCCCTCCTTGACTAATAGACATTTAAAAGGACCCCATTTATTGGTGATTATTGGTTTTTCCCACCTCAAGATCGAACTATGGGGAAAAGGAAGGCTGAAGCTAAAAAGATGCCCCCTGCAAAGTCTGCACCTAAGTTAAGCTCTCGTTCATCTTTATTAAACTATCTCACGGGGGTGATTGAAAAGCAGATATAGACCGTGGAAGAGACTTTAAACGCGGAAACTAGAGTAGAAAGCCAGAGATTGGATACAAATTTAAGAGAGGGGTCCCCAATACCTGAAGGAACTGAACGTCGAGTACCTAAAAATGGCTTTGTGCAAAATGTTTTGGACAGTGTATGGGTTAGTGACGAGGATAGTGATACTCAACCCCCGCCAACGCGACCTAGAAACCCGGGTGAGGATAATAGGGTAGCACAAGGCGGCCATGTAGACCTAAAAGCAGTGAGCAAAAAGCCACGGAAAAGGGTAACAAAGCGAAAAAAGTATTAACTTCACCATGCGAAGGACAAAATGAGGTCACCAACTCTCATGGAGCCCCACTGCTAAAAAGATTATTTAAATAAGCTATCTAAGCAGATAGAGGGGTTAGAGAGTACATTAAAGGAAGCCCTAGCAAAAATGACGGAGAGGCTAAAATCGATAGAGGCATCAATAGAAAAACACTTAGGCAATGCTACCCATAATAGTGATAACACGATTAAGTGTCTGGGTTCTTTAAGCCCTAGGTCCGACTGAGTATCTCAGCCAAAAGCAATAGAACCGCTAAATAGGCAAACTACACACGAAGGGACTTATGGAGAGTGAACCTTGGCAAACCAGGGGAATCAGGGGAACCTGACAGGAACGCAGGGGTTGAAATCCCGCCCTGGTCCTGAAGGCCATCATCACCATAGTAATAATAGAAAAAGAGTTACATACATAAATTCCCAAAAGAAGGCCCAAAACGATATTTCACTCCTAAATAATCAATCTAACCCCGATTTTCCATGTAATACAAGGGTCTCCCTCCAAACGAACCCACAATCCTTAGAACTCCCACCTGAAGCTACTCTCTATACAGTAGTTCTAACAAACGTACCTCAACTCCCTGACCATGAAGGGGAATCCTGGATTGCCCTGAGAAATAAATCTATTCACTGGTTGAGCACACGGATAGGATTAACCAAAGCTCTTTTTTTCGAATTCAAAATGGCCAGAAGAATATCTTGGATAGGTAAAACTCGTAAAGCACTGGCAGGGGATTGTGTGGTGTTAACATTTAGATCTCCCCACCTGGTGCAAACTATTTTTGAAAGAGCAGGCAGTCATGTTATTAGGCCCCAGGAGGTAAATATTGTCCAATTAGGCTACTTTTCCAACCACTAAAGTTGAGAGTAATAGAAACATGATAAGGTACTACCCAGTCGAAACCTACCCTAGGTATAGTGTCCCAGTAACTAATCGTTTTGACAGTCTAAATAATTTGGAAGAAATTGATTGACTGAGCAAGGGGCTTGAACAACAAATTGAAAACAAGAACGCTGGAGCTAGAAATTTGCCCACTAAAGTAAGTAGTCACAAGCATCTTCCAAATCACCCTGCTCCTAACATTAAACAGTGTATACCATGCCCAGTGGCTCAGTTACCAACTCAGCCTTACTTGGCTGATAAAGTGCAGATCATAAGTCATATAATAAGGGATGCTACCGTCATTGCAGGTATAAGCCAGACGCAGATACCATCTAGTGCTTCTACTGTTATTACTGTAGATGAGCCCCCAAAGAATTTCAAAGATAGAAATGACTCCTTACTGGAATTTTGCAGGAATTTGTTCAAAGATAGCAAACCCATTATGGTGTGATTTTATATCAGAGTTTCATATTATGTGTTTTCAAGAAACTTGGGTAGAGGATGTTGTTCACATTAACGATTATCGCACTTTTCATACTGCGGATGTGGTTGGGAGTCATGGGAGGGCAAAGGGGGGATTGTCTACTTATATATCCAACATGCTAATTGTAAGAAAAATAGAATTGAACTTTGCTGAAATATATTATCAAGTAATGACATTGAATACAGATAAAAAGCACTGTGTTGTGTTGATAAACTTTTATAATAATGCCCTGCCCGATCAGATTGGGAAGACCTTGAAAAAACTAGAAAATGATCTGAAGTCAATCCAAAATGAAAATGAAGGAGATGTTTATCTTTTGGGAGGCGGTTTTAATATAGCTCTGTGTTCAAATAATGGAATGGAAGCATGTGGCCTTACTACAGAAGAAGGGAACAGTGATGCACACTTCCCGAATTCACAATATGGGGAATCCTTAAACGAAGTAATGTTTGGCCACGACCTTGGTTTTGCAAATGAGATATGTGCCTCACCTTCCCCTTTTAAAAGCACTTTTAATGGAAGAGGTTTCTCCACAACAATAGATTACATTCTGACATCAAATAGATATTGTAATAGAGTTAAGTCTTTCAATACCTATAGCATAATTCTGAGTGACCATTTCCCACAGAGTGTATCTATTTCACAAATAAACCGATTGACACATTGTGGGACCAAAGGTATCCATGCCCCCCAAAACCTGTCAATTGATAGAGCAATTGGTTATTCCCTCTGCTGGGCAATGGTGGATCCCTCAAAAAGTTATAAGGAATGTTTTAAGCAAGACTAAGTCAGCTTTTGCGGCTTGCCTGGCAGAGAACGCCATACACAAAGTAATCCTGACCTCTTTCCAGCACATCACAGAAGCTATACAGGAGGCCCTATTTGTACCAAAAGGAAAACAAAATAGGAACACAAAAGGGTGGTTTGATATAAAGTGCACGCGGGCTTACGCCAAACTAAAACAAGAGACACACAAAACCCCTAGAAATCTGTGCGATATAAGACAGGCAAGACGGGCCTATAAAAACGCACTGAAGTTACAAAAAGCGACGCTGAGAGATGAGGCATGGACGGCGCTGGATGAGGCTGCGATGTCGAAGGATGGGCCAGCCTTTTGGACGGCTGTTAAGACCCCTTTTCTAGATCCTGGGGATGCTCCATCCATCGAAATCACAATAACGGAGGAGCAAAAGGCTGCATGCTGGCCCCTTTTCTTTTTAATCTCTATATAAATGGCTTAGGCCAAGCACTGTCGAACACATGCCAAGACCTCCCCCAAATAGAAGGACGGCCTATACCAGCAGCCTATACCAGCATTATTGTACGCGGATGATGCTGTTTTGATGTCCCGTACCCAAGTGGGCCTACAAAGAATGTTAAATAGCTTTGCGGCATTTATGCATGATTAAGGGCTGAGGGTAAATACGACAAAAACTTATGTTATGAGATGCGGTATTGGAAGCCATAAGTGCAGAGATATGTACATTGACAAACAAAAAATAGATTTTATAAATAGATTTAGCTATCTGGGTATTTTATTTGACTATAAAGCCACATGGTCTCGTGCGGTCCAAGCAAGAAAATTGCCCTTTATGAAAACTACTGCCGCCCTAGTAAATGTTTCAAAAAAGTTGGGCAGGAGGCCTCCACATGAGCTACTACAAATATATAGGACTAAGTGCATCTCGACGGCCATGTTTGGTGCAGGGATCTGGGGATACTCTGATCTTCAAGTATTGCAAGTTATCGAAAATTCGTTTTTAAAATATATTTTGGCAGTCCCGGGTAGTACCTCCTCTTTTGTTTGCCATTCTGAATTGGGGGTCCCATACTTAACAGATCTCATAAAAGTGGACCCAGTCCTGTTATGGCACAGGATATGGACATCTGTAGAAACTAATCTTTATAGGGATATTTTTTAATTGGAAGGTGTTCTAAGAATCGCATGGCTGAAGTACGTGCAGGATTTTATGCTTGACTTAGTTTTTTACCGAGCCGAACACAATGAGCAGTTGAACAAGAAAAGTGTTAAAAGCAAAAGTCTTGAACTTACTAGAAACTCTTAGACTATCGGAAGAAATAACGAAGCCCACAGTATTGTATAATCAAACGATCTTAATTACTTATTGCATGCAACCCTATCTTATACGTGTCTGTGGTTTATACAATAGATTCCTATTGACAAGATTTAGACTTGGGATATTACATAGAATGACCAGTTTCCCAAACATGAACGATTGGACAAAAGTCATGCAGTGGTGCCCCGTGATGATGGCTCAGAGCAAACGACACTCCATGTGGTTTTATTCTGCAAATTGTATAATGCTCAAAGGAAAAAATGCATTTGACCTCTTTTAAAAAAGTTTGGTATGAGACCATGTCGCCCTGCTTTTCTAGTGCTACAGTTTTTGGAAAATGAATATGCAACTTGGATTTTATCAATGTTTTTAAAAAGTGTAGTAGAATGTAGGAAATCAATTTTGATCTTTCAACAAAATAATCACTTAAAAGGGGTGTTAAGAAAATCGACCTCAAATGTTAAAATGAAATGTGATCTAATGTACTGTTGAGCTTTTATTTTTTTTGCTTTTAGAAATCGAATAAAGCTTTTTTTGATTTGATTTGAGTGGACAAACTTCTTGTCCTGGAGAAACCAGGCATTCAAACGCCACATCGGGCGTGATCCCGGTGAGGGGCACCCAAGAGAAAGGAGTAAAGGGGAGTGATCCGAAATCCCGCAGCACAGAGTCTGGATCTGGTTCAATAGCTGGCAATCAAGGGCAGGTAGGAAAATAAGGTCAAATTGAGAGTGGGTGTGGTGAGCCGCTGATGTATGCGTAAACTGCCGGAGGCGAGGGTGCCAGGATTTCCAGGCATCACAGAGGCTCAAAGCGGAGGCCCAGTCAGTGAGGCGGCGGGCGCCGGCCTGTCGAGAGGCTGTGGGGGACCCAGTACAGTCTAGACCGGGGTTTGGTACCGCATTGAAGTCAGCCTCTATTATGGTAAGCCCTTGTGGGAGGCAGGAAAGAAGATGTGAATGGTACTTAAGACAAGTGGGTAGGGAAGCGGGCGGCATGTAGACACAAACAAATACAACCATCTGCCCCTCCAATGTGCCCTCCAAGGCTAGGAAATGTCCCTGTGAGTAGCGTGTCACCTGGGAGACCACAAAGGGAAAGGAGCGGCGTAGGAGGATAGCCACTCCCCGAGAGCACCCTGCGTGGAAAACTCTATCATAGCTCTTGCGGGCCAAAAAGGGACAGCTTTTTCCTAGGAGATGAATCTCTTGTAACAATAGGACCTCTGGGAGGTAGCGGTGGGTAAAAGTAAAGATCACCTCCAGCTTCACTCGATCTAGCAGCCCGTTAACATTCCAGGACAAAACCCGGAAGGCCATGTATGTGGGGAATGAAGAGTAGTACAAGGAGTAAGCAGTGGGCGTCCTAGGAGTAGGACCCCTAGGGTGTGATGGGGCAGTGGAAACTGTACCAAGGAAGCCTGATGGGTGATCCCTATTGCAAGACCGTTATACATAAATGAGGTAAGAGCTTGTGCCAGAGCCTAAAGGGGAGAAAAAAGGGTAAACAATTGCATCATTCAACATTAAACAACTAAACCCCACCCCCCAACACCCACCCCTCCCCATACTTCTACCCCAGAAGCATCTGTCTCCCTGTAAAAAAAGGGATATGAGAAAAACCAAGAAGCACGTCATGAGTGCTGCAAGGGTGAACCCCAACTAGACAGGAGAGAGCAGTAGGACAGCGGTCGCCATCCCGCAGCAGAGATCGGCCATTAGAATGCAAAGCCGGTCGAGGCATGAAACTGGAAGGAAAGTACAAGGCAATGAGAGGGATGGTGAACTCCATGGACCTAGTCAAATCACAAGACTGCGAAAGAGATTAGAGTCCAGAAGCAGAGCAGCTGAGGCAGCAGAAGGTGAGGAAGGAGAGGCCAGGCTCCCGCCAGATCCCAGATGCCCACTAGCCACTTCAGAGGCTGGGCCTAGGGCAGGACCAGACAACTGCACCACCCATGTCCGCAGGGAACACAAACGTGAAGCCGATCAAGCAGTCTTGTGCCCCTTCCGGGACTATGTTCACTGCCGGCGGGGCATGGCCATACCACCCGAGTCTGGGTCAGAGGTAGCCTTGCCGTGGTGTCGAGGGGGGTATGGCTTTATGTAGCGGACGATCCTCCATGAGCCACTGCCACGCAGACTCCGGGCTGTCAAAGAAGTGGGATTGGTTAAGGTAAATCACATAGAGTCTAGCAGGGAATAATAAGCGGTATTGCAGCCCCATAGCTCGCAGCTTTTGCTTGACGTCCAAGTAGGAACGTCTCCATTGAAGCACCTCCCGGTTGTAGTCAGGGAAAATGAGAACCTGTGTGTCCCTGCAGCGGAGGTCGGAATGCAGTTGGGATACCTGAGAATCACGTCCCTGTCCCTGTAGTTGATGGTGCGAGCCATGATAGGTATGGGCGGAGCACCAGGAGGTGGTCGAGGGGCCAGAGCTCGATGGGTCCGTTCAACCATAAACCAAGAGGACAAATAGTCACTAGTCACTGGTCATCCAAGATTCAATCCAGCTTTCCATAGAATCCACCATCTGTTTGGGTCCAGCCTTGGCATTGTTCTCGGGGGCACCAACCACTCTGATGTTGCGTCGTGAGCAATTTTCGGCATCTTCGGCGCTGCTGTGGAGTTCTGATGTGCAAGAGAGCAGTGTAGATACCTGGGACTTAAGAGTGAAGACGTAGTCCTCGACAGTAGATAGCCGAGACTCGGCCTCTGCAATCCGGACAGTGGCAATGCAGAGATCTTGGCGCAGCAACGCCACGTCCATCTTAACTTTCCCAACTCTCGCCTCCACCGCTGCCTGCGATGTCTAAGGCCTGCAGAATGATGGTGAGATCACTTGGAGGGGGGGTGGAGGCTGCGGAGTCGAGGGCCCGAGGAGTCATGAGCAGGGCCAGTGGTGTATTCATCCATCCGCATCTGCGAGGCAGTGGCACAGGCAGGTCTATTCTTACCCATGATCGCAGGTCGAAGAGAGGGGGGGTGGGAAACAAAAACCATAGCTCTAGTCTCACACGTGGTAGGAGCTCTCTAAGTCCACCCCACAAGGGTCCAGCCAGCCCCGAGTTGAGTCCTGGGGCCAAAGTGAGGGAGAGAGTCAAGAGGCAGCAGCTAAAGGGCCGCTAACAGATTTTCGTTGGCCCTCAGGGCATGCATGGGTGTGGGGTACAACAAGGACACACCTCCAGAGGAATGTCCCAGGGGAGATCACAGAGCACAAGCGCAAAGTCCAGTTCACCATGACATGAGAAGTGAACAGAGGCGCCACCTAGGAGAGCACATGCCTCCCCCCCCCACAGCCGGAGCAGGTCAGAGAGGCGGGCGGCCCCACAGCCTCAGTCACCACACGGAGCCTGCTAGGCGGAGGCAGTCATCACTGCTGGCGGGGTCACAGGTACTAGGCCAGAGCAGCAGAGGAGGGGGTGAAGGCAGGCCCAACATCGAATAAGCCCCCGCTCCAGGCACCAACACCAATCTTACAGCGCGACGGGCCCCGCGGTGCAGGCATGGGGTCCAAAGGTCTGTGACCGCCCTGGACTCCGGTTCCTACACCAAGGGCCCCACAGCTCCGGCCTGGATGCACTACCCGTAGCACGGTGCTCTCCAGGCCCAGAGCAGAGGAGTGGGTCGGAGGAGCAGACTGCCCCGCTGGGTCTCAGGTCTGGCCGCCACATGGAGTCCACTAGGTGGGGGCTGCCAACGCCGCAGGCGGGGTCCTGGGTGCAGGGCAGGAGCATCTAAAGCAGGGGCGGGGGTGGTGAGGGTCAGAGGCAGCTCCTGGTGCAGCCTCAAGGAAGCCTCTGCACCAGGCACAGACACCAGCCGCGCTGCCCGCCCCTGAATGCAGGCGGGTAGCACAGTTGTCAGTCGGCGTCCCTGGGCCTGAGTAAGCCCCGTCGACAGGGGCAGAACACCTCTGCATCTCAGTGTTACGAATCACCATCTCCGCAGCGGCATGGAGTCCGGGTCCAATCAATTCACCAGCCGCATTGCAGGCCTTGCTCTCACACCCTCAAGCCGCGACGAGGGCCCTCATTGGTATCACATCCACAGCACACCAAGGAGGACCACAGTCGGCCAGAACCAATCAGTTCCGCGGACCGGTAAGTGAAGGAGTCCGGTAAGTGCAGGATGATAGGTGCTGGCCAGGATCAGTGCTGGATGACAAAGAGTTCAATGCGGAGCTGTGCTGAAATGCGTCCGTCATGTTGGCCATCTTGGTCATGCCCCACCGCAGTCTTCTTTAACAACAAATGGACTCCAGACATGGAGTTCCTTTGTAGGGCTGTCGATCTCGATGATACAAAGGGAAATGAGTCTCAAAGGGAAGGGTTGAACAAAAGCATAGACACCCCATGTCAGGAAATCTGAGATACAGAGGTGGGTGGATACACATGGCTAGAAGGGAAGGGACAACCCCTAATTGTATGGAAACTTACACTGTATTCCTTATGTTTCAGAGGTAGAGGAACGCTTCCACTGGGCATGAATGAAAACTGCGGCATGATCCTGCACTTCCGGATATGCAATGGGGCACCTCCAAGCAAATGGATATGTACTGGCAGTGCAGCGAGTTTGCCTACACTCAGCTTGTCACCGGATGGCACCGACTCTGTTCTCTCGTCACCATACACACCCCTACCCTGGTTATTCCTGGAGAAGAACTGTCGGACTTGTACTAGCACCCACTAAGGAAGAAGGCAACCTTGCTGCATCAGACTTGTTAAAAAAGAATTGCAGATTATTTTGGCTGGGCTCAGTAAAAGGACATTACAGAAGAATTCAGACTGTTTTCGGACTTACAAGTATCGGCGGGAGGGTCCATGTCCTTCTTGAACGTGCAGACGAAAGGTAATGCCCGCTGGCTCCACATAACCATGTGGGAACGGCTTAAAATGATGAACAGCACTGAGTTGGGCCTTAAATCGATCAAGGAAGAATTAAGAGCAACCCGCCTCATGGAGATGCATCATCGGTATGTGTTAGACTTAATGACCGCAATGGAGGGAGGGGTGTGTGCCAAGATTGATGCATCCTGCTGCACAGTCATCACAGGGAATGACATGGATAACAGGACATTGACTTTTTCCATCCAAGCACTGCACCGTTTGCAAAGAGACATGCGTGAGGAGGGAGGTGCCCCTGAGCAGGAGTGGTTCTTGAATTGGTACTCCTGGCTTCCCCAGTGGCTCTCTGGTCCATGCTCATTGTTGCCATCCTCACTGTGTTCTTGTTGTTGTGTGGTTCCATGCAATTGGGGATTTTCTGCTGTTAAAACACAGTCCTCAAATCGGGTAGAATGCAAGTACCTAGCCAAGTAGTAATTTTCAAAACAAAAGAACAACAGGCCCCCAATAAAGTAACTGTGTCGTGTAGTTCCTAAACTGAGTCGTGTAGTTCCTAAAGTACCCATGCAGGACCTGCGCGTTTGGATAACATAAACTGTGGGATTGGTGGCAGACTAACTCTGAGCACCCCCACAGCGTATGTTAGCCTGTTTGCATATATGCTAGCTCACAGTGCCACTAGTGTCTCCTCATATCGGGGAGAGATTAGTTTCTGGCAGCCTCAGAATATGACAACCCTGATCCCTCAAGATCGTGGAAACAATGTACTACTTTTCGCTCAGTTACTCGTGCTCGTTTAGTTTATCTCAGAGGTACACAGAATAAACAGTCTGGGCGTTTCAATAAAAGGTTTATTGAACAGTTGTTGTTCTCGTGTAGAATATATGAGCTGTAACAACCATTAGACAGTAGCAGAGATATATGATTAGCAGTACTATCAATATAAACGGATAGTACAGTTCTACCATTGTGCAATCAGCATGAATAAATACATGAATATAAAATGCATGATAAAAGTGCGCGTACTCCTACGATGCCTATCTAGATGTACCTAAGTGTACCTAGCATATGAGTAGGTGTAAAAGCCAAGAATCCCTCTAGGATTTAGTCGAACCCCATTACCTGAAGTATGAGAAATGTCGGAGCCCTTCTTGGTCTCGAGTTGGTCACCCCGCAAGGGATGTTCAGACCACTGTCAGCTGGAGCGTCTGCATGCAGGAGCCTCAGCGTCTCTGGTCAGTGTGTCGGCCTGGAAGTCTCGGTTCCCTCTGTCTAATACTAGCAAGAGGTGCTGTATTTATACAGAAAGTATCTAGGGCTTCTTTGTCCCTTGTGTGGTTTGTATGGGTCATTGTTGGACTGAGGAAGACGTAAGGGATGAACCCTGTACAGAGATATTATGCAGGTGATGTAGTTTCTGCTTCATTTCAGTCATGAATACTCATGCATAATGTATGAGCATATTGGAGATGTTATAGGAGGCCTTTGTTTGGGAAAAACCCTCCTTCTGCATCCAGACCACAGACTAGATAAGGTTCAACCCTCAGAGCTCGTTATTGTGTAGTGTGGGGAACTAAAGTAGGTGAAAGATCATGCCTATATAAGGGCATCTCGAATCATGCCTATATTAGGGCATCTAGAGTCAAGCCTATATTAGGGCCGCTATATAAAACATAACACCCACTCCTCTTTCGAACTGGACAATAATGATCAATGCTAGCAAACTACTATTATGCAGGTGACTAGCGCACATTAAAATAGACCGCTATTAAAAAGCTTTTAAAAGCATCTAAAAATTGTGTCTTTAAAAAAAATTAAAAGGAAAAGTTCTGATCTTTTGGATTGCCCCTCGGGCAAAATGTCCAATTAGTTCATTTATAGAAGTTATAGTACTATGAGCAGATGAAGGCCACGTCTTTTCTGTGAAAGTGTCAATTTAGGAAGTGTTCCAATTTTCGTGCGTTTTGTTTACGAGAAGAAAGATGAAGCCGAATTCTTTCTCAGCACACGATGAGCCAATTCGAGATTATATGTTCTGGCTGGGAGATGTAACCGCATCAGTGCTTGTTGCTGCAGATGACGAGTTCAACACTTCGCAGAGGACATCGATTGCACATAGATGATATTCAGTACTGCCAACAGCCGGGGCAGCTTGTGCAGTAGTTGTTACCTGAGTGCCTGTGGAGGAGCCACCTAACCCAGCAGGAGCAAACTGCACCTGTGGATTCTCCAGGAATGCATTCACCAGTATAGGAATACCCTGTGGACAACGCAGAGCATGGGCCTTTACGGGGTCCAGCATGGCATCCATGTCCGAAGGCGTAGCTGATGAATATGTCAGACAGAGATCCAACACGCATTCTTCTCCGCAAAACAGGCATCGAAGAACAGGTAAGATGCAGTCCATCCAGACTGGTCTAAATGACAAGAACCAAGAGGCGCTCATGTCTCGTAGGCGGTGTGCGCCCAGATGCTGTACCATGCGTTCACGGTATTTCCGCTCCAGGAGCGCTTTTGCCATCTCGTTGGTGATTGGGCCGTCCATTGCGTAGTAGATAAATGACAATCAGGATTCCCGCTATTGACAGCAGGATCAGAGTTAGACCTCCAAAAATGCTTCCAAATACGGAGTGTATGAAATTTGGAATAACTCCGAGGATCGTCTGAAAGGTACTTAGAAGTCCCGACCCTATGGTCTTAAATAGGTGTACAATACCACTCGTATCAGACATATTAAAGATACGACCCACCATTTCTGCGAAATGAATGGGGCAGTTTGTACGTATAAGTGCCTGTATCTCGTTCGAGGTCCTTGCGAATTGAAGATCAAAGGTCTCTCGAGCGGAGGTTGAGGGTACGGTTTGCTGTAAAAGCATGGCTTTCAGTCTGCTCAAAGTATCAAACTGTATAAAAGAAGCATTCAACGAAGGCCATAACGGTGCCTCCCTGACTGTACTTGTTGGGGGAAACAATACTTGCTTACAGCAAGTAACCCTGGAGTTCACAGTGACCAGATAGGCAATGCCCGGAAGCATACCACAGCAACCTTGATCATTCAGCATCAAGTAACTCCCATTCGAGAGCAGCTCGAACACCGGTTTAATCACGACAGCTGGAGTTTCTTTCATGTGGCAGGACAAGTTTGCTACCGACCCACTACAAGCCCCGTGCAACGTGATGTCCTGGCACATGAGAGAACCGCTCAAAGCATTCTTGCAGTTTGTACCACGAAGAAACACTTCTCGATCCCCACTCCGGCATCAAAATCTATATGGTAATTCCCAGGATTCCTTAATGTATTCCTTACCCATTTTTTCATATTTGCCCGCATGCCTCTGTTCAAGGCAATATTGAAACTGAAATGTAGTGACCGGGAGAGTTATGTGGCCATGGATAAGCCATTCAGTAGACTGAGCTTCCGCTACTGTGAATGGAAGTCGGTCCAGCTTTTCAATACGCAGCATTGTATATTTTGCTCCCCTTTGTGCCATTTATTTTTGTTTATCTGTTAGATTATATTCAGAAAACAAAGACGTACTGTTTATAAAACGCCATGGCACATAGCCTTCACGCAGAGATTGCAGCGTCCAGCTCAATAACATAATAGAACGTAACTGAGATTGCCTGTGTTGTAATAAGGCTAAATCCTGTTCCAGTATGTCTATCGCAGAAGATACAATGTTGCCTAAGGAATATATTCTGGAGGACAAAGTTGTTAACCCATTGTCTACCACTGCTAGAGATTTCTCTAAGTTAATACGGTCTATTTCCCGTATCCTCTCAGCGGCCTCTTGTTGGGATATTTTCCAGTTTTCATTATAGGCAGCATAAATACCGGCATATATGAAACGTTTCTGACGTGGTTTCCTGGGGCCTTGTAAAAAATCCCTAAGATCCATGTCTTGTGTGAGTAAGGTCAAGTGTTGTTTCACCTCTGTGAGTGTTGAGGTCTCTAGCCAATCAAGGCACAACTTCCCAACACTGTAGGATGTCACTACCCCTGGATGTTCTCTTTGTACATAATGTGGTTCTGGCCTGTGGATACTATACCCTTCGGTAATACCCAAGAATCTCTTGTGACATATGTTCGTGTCTAAGGGCCATACCACCCTTTCTTTCCAATTTGGGTCTGTTCTATTGTACTGTAAAATGTCATCTACTGTTGCCCCAACCTGTGTAGTTGAATTTTGCCACCCCTGTGATGGTGTTGGAAACCGAGGTGTATTAAGGTCTTCTATCTTGGCTAATCCAGGACAGGATGTCTGTTGCACAGTTTCGTTTAGAAATATCATCTGCTGTGGAATGAGGCATGCTCTAAATAGCGCTTTTGTTCCCTGGACTTGCCAGTCCCTTGAACCCCAAACTGATTTTAAGTCTATTGTGTCCTTCCATAGGTCAAAACCCTGTTTAGACAGTTGGGCAATAAAGGAAGCAGAGTAAATCTGTTTGGTGTTAGTCAGCATAATTTTTAGTGCCGATGTCGGTATAACCTTATAATAAAATGAGGTCGGGTCAGTGGTGTTAAAGCCTGAAAATTTCTGTGCAGAAGTTTGCGAACTACTTTTGGGTGGTGTAGGACAATGTTCCCATTGATGGTATTCAAATACATTTCTAGGTGAAATGGATTTGTGCAGAAAATGACCATAATGTTGGTAACAGTACAAAGTGTCTTAGTCTGAATTACTTTCTAACATTTCAGTATTCGGAAATGCAGCAGTTTTTCTAAATCAGATAACATGTTATTAACAGTTTCAGTGTCCCAATCATCAGAAAATGTACTGGAGGTAATGATATCACTTAATGAAATTTTAAATAAATGAGATATTTTTAAAAGCTCGGTCGGGCCGAATATGTTGAAATCAACCTTGTCCCAAACTATACCGTCCGGTATAGGAACTGCTGTAATGTTCACTGATGAAAAGTCTCTTTGTTCACGGTGTGATGATTGATGTGGCTTTAAAATCAAGTTGACTTTTTGGGCTGTAGTGCTTTGCTGAAGGTATCTTCCATTAATAAGCATGCTAAAAGTTATTACTAAGCCTAGCCAGAAACGAAAAAACAGTATCCCAGTAATTACCCAGAGTTCTACCCAAGGCGATACCAGGTATGTCTTTTGAAGAAAGTGAAGAAAGTTCTTTATTTGTTGCTTGTGTGATTGTTGGGCTGGTGTCGTTTCCGGTTCACTTGGATCCAAAGAAAACGTATCAAAGTTAATGAAGTAGCCAGAAGCAGTTCGATCAATTGTTGGAATTGCATCGGGATTTGTTGAAATTGTATTTTGCTCTCGTTGAGGCATGTTGATGTAGACGTCTGTGTTTGGTCTTATGTGTTACTTTGAGGTTGATTTTGAAGTTGAACTTCTGGTTCAAGGGGAACGAGTTCCATAGCATTGTTGCGTAGTCCATCATTCCGTACAGGAGGCTCTTCAAACGTGATGAGTCTTTCTGTTTGAACTTCCTGGATTGTAGCGAGAGGAGGGCGTCTGCGACTGTGGAGTCCACGAGGCCTACTGGTCAGTATCGGCCACATAGTGTGGTTTGATTAAGTCAATTGAGACAAATCTTTTTTCCAGCAAGAGGCGGGAGCAGCACAGTTCTTGTTCCGTGTACTGCTAGGACAGGTACAGGTGTTCTGTAGGATGGTCCAAATTCTTTTTTGTCCGCTATTTTCTCTCTGACCAGATCCCCGACTTTTGGGATCCAGACAGGTCTTGCCGTGACTGCCTTGACTTCCCCAGTGGCGGTCTGTTTGGTGTTGACGTTACTTTGTCTTTCCCTGGATTCATTTAGATCCTGTAAAACAGCCAAACTATCATGGATATCAAATGGTTTCCCATCGGCCACTGTGCCTTCACAATCAAGATCAGGTACCAACATTCTCGTCCCAAATAGGACCTCATATGGAGTGACACCCCCTAGAGAACTTCTTGGCTGGTTATTAAGCGCTCTCTGTACCCCATATAAGTGATTGACCCAACTACCGCCCTTGCCTAATACCCTAGCTGTTAAAGATTGCTTTAAGTCCCGGTTTTTCCTCTCCACAACAGAATTTCCCTCAGGATGGTACGGAGAGGAGTACTGCAATGCTACGTCCATTCCTTCCATGGCCTCTTTGTAAGCCCAAGAGCTAAACGCCGGGCCACGGTCAGAATGTAACGTGCCAACTGCATATGTCCCTATAAAGACTCGCAAATCTTTTATAACAGTTTGAGCGTCAGCCGAGCGCTGAGGCCAAACCCATAGGAATCTGGAGCATGAATCCACTGCAACCATGATATATTTTTTAGCCCCATCAGATTGTAAGGGGCAGCAGTGGTCCAAGTAAACGCATGCGAGAGGTTTGTCTGATTTTAACAGTGGTGTCTGTGCCGGGCGTGTAATGGTGGATCCCTTCATCTGCTGGCAGATGTCACATTTCAAGACATAGTCCTCAGTTTGTTTTGTTAGACCTGGCCACCAGTAGCGCTGTTTCAATAAAGAAATAGTCGCTGTAACGCCTGTGTGCGCAGAGCACAAACCCTCGTGTGCTGCTAGTATTAAGCCTTGCCTACGATCCATATTTGGTATTACCCTATCCCCCACTCCAGGAATCTGAGCATATGGAATGTTTTGTGCATCTAACTTGTAGGAGTACTTGAGTGGAAACTTTTTAGGTACTGCTGTGCTGCCTTTGCGTGAAGCGATGACAGCTACCATAATCTCACCGTCTATTCTCGTTTTAGAGCGAGTGATTGCAGCTACGGAAGCCGTGCGTACAGCCCCCTTTGCGGCTTCATCAGCCAATGAATTCCCTTCAATGTGAATGCCATCACGTTGATGACTCCGTGTATGGATCACGTGAGCCCTTGGTAGTTCGTTTTTCAACTCTACTACCTGTTCCCATAGCATTTTATGCTTAATTGTGCCACCTTTCGCATCTTTAAACCCGTTTAGTTCCCAATTATGTAAGTACTCATTGTACGACTGTACACAGTAAAAGCAATCACACACAATTAGTGTGGGGAATTCGTGATCCGTATTTACAAGTGCCAGTATCAGTGCTTTTAGTTCTGCCAACTGAGCCGTGCAGTCTCCTAGAGATTGCGTTTTAGTGCAACTTGGATAGAACTTTCCATCCCGCATGCGACCTTTAATGATTGCACATGCCGAGCTGTATTGCTGCTTACTTCCTATGGCCGGTTGCGCAGATCCATCAGTGTAAATTATGTATTCATACTGATCTAGAGGCAATATTTTATTAGAAAGAGGATATTCTTGTTCGTATTGCAGGAATGCTTGTGTTTTTAAACTTGGATCAAATCTGTATTCAACGTCCGTTGCAGTAAGAGAATTAGCCCATTGTATCCATCTTGGATGTAAGGCTTTCGCAATCGGAATGCTAGCCTTCGTAACAGCCTCTAAAGCCGGTACCGGGGTTACGACAATTATGCGTTTCCCCTGAGCCAGTGCTCTTTCTCTCGCTACAGCGGTCTGAACAGCTGTCAGAATTTTTTCAGTTAAAGTGAAACGCATTTCTGCATTTGTGTACAGGTATGATTTGTATGCGATCAGTACCGTTTCGCCTTCATTAAAGGTTAAGTACGTATACCTGCATTGACCTGCTATTATTCTGATCACCAGGTTGCGTACGTTTACGCGTGTCTGTCAGTGTTTGGAAGCAATCATGTCTTCTTGTAATGAACGTAGGATATTTGAATGTTCCTGTGTCCAATGTCTAACTGAAAAGTCATGTTTTATTAAATCGTAGAAAGGTTTTACCCTTTCTGCGTAATCCAAAATGTATGTTCTGCCGAAATTTAGGAATCCCAGTATTGATTGTAAGTTTTTTAATGTTTTTGGAGGTTGGAGCAGCGCACACTTTTCTAAAAAGTTAGCTGCCAGGCTTTTTCCTTCACTTGAGAGCTCGTGTTCTAAAAATAGGACACTGAGGTGGGCTATTTTTGATTTTTTAAAGTTAAATTTGTAGCCCTCCGAAGCGAATTCCATAATAATGGTGCTCACTCTGGTCAAGTGCCTCATTAAGTGATCGTCCGCCAGATAAATATCATCCACATAGGACAATGCTTCCTCATCAAAATGTTGGAGTAACTCCGTTACCCTTGCTGAAAATACCCCGGGGCTATTCTTATACCCTTGGGGGAGTCGACACAATTGTCGTTGGGACCCGAACGCTGAGAATGCGGTCAAATACCTGCTTTCAGGCGCTATATTTTGGCAGAAAAATCCATTTGAGATATCAAGTGTTGTCTTGTATTTTTTCCGCACAATGTTATTTATTAATGCGGCACTGTGTGCGTTTTGGACAGCAAATGTCTTTGTGCAAGTGTTTAAATGTCTGTAATCTAAAACTAGACGATATGAATTGTCTGGTTTTGATACGGGAAACAAAGGATTGTTCATTGGTGAGGTGCAATTTTCGATCACCCCTTGGTATTCAAGTTGATCTAAGATCTCCCTGACCTGGTTTTTAGCTTCTTGCTTTATAGGGTGTTTCCTCTGAGCATTTTGTGAAACTTTTAACGGGATCACGTGGTGGGTTGACTCCTCATCCCACCCTGCATGATTTTTATACAATGCTGGAGCTAGGGCTACTGCCCACTCCCGTGCGTATGCATGTTTAAGGTGTATGGGTACGAGGTCGGAAAAAGATGGAAAAATTACATTTTCTCCCCTTGGGCACTCCATAACGAATGCTGGCGGCCAATCTTGTTCTGCTAATAGGATGTCATACCCGGATGACAGATTTTCCCTAAAGAGACCCTTTACTTTCCTGGGCTTGTCCCCCTCCATTTGGAGTGTTATCTCGTGTAACTTATGTGGGACGCTCACCCTGGTGTTTGGTGTTTCCACCGTGATGTAATCATTCAAGTCCGCTGTCACCAGAAATTCCATCAGGTTCTGGCGAGCTATTGTTACTTCTGCTGCACTGTCTAGCATTGTCAGAGCCCATTCCCTGTACAGAAGCTACATCCTCAGAATTCTGGGCATGTCTGATCTTCAGACCTGCAACTTTCTTTTCTTAAATTGAGGTTTTGATTTTGGCTTGTCTTCTTTTTTGGAAGTATAGTCTTGAGCGTGTTGCTTGTCTCTGGACTTTGTACGCTCTTCTCTGTGTTCTGACCGTCCTTCTCTCTCGGAAGTTTTCGTCGAGCCCTGAAAGGAACGAGAGGAACGTGTATCAGTATCCTGATACCTGTCAGGTTTCCGAATATCCCTTTTCCGAAGGTTGTACCTCTTTTCAGAGGGCTCCTTTGGAGGAGATCTACCTTGGGATTGAGATCTTTTTTCTGTAAAGTTTTGTTGTTTTTTATTATCCCACTTCTTTTTAGAAGAAGCAGGTGTCTGCTTTGTAGTGTCCTTTTCAGGACTGCCCATCAGTTGTGGTTTTAAAGCTTTCCCACCCAAACTGTCTCTGCCTAATTCTGCGTATGCAGTTTCAATTATTTTGGGTAGTTCGTGTTGTTGATCTAAAGGATCGAACTCCCTTAGGCGTTGGCGGATTGCCACTGACGCTGCTTCCCCTTTAATATTAGCCAGAATTATGGCTGATACCTGTTCGTAGTTATTTAATAACTTCATCCCTAAGTTTAGAGCAGGCTCTGCTCCGTACTCATTCTATATTTGTCTCAATACATCAGGTATCACTGTTAATGAAGGAATACCATGAGTTCTGGTATATATGGCAGCAAAGACTGTACCCCAAGTGGTACAATCCTCTAACTGTGGTGTTATCCCCATGGGCAAGCAGATTGTTAACATTCTGTGTTTTTCAAACGGGGTAGTATTCGGGAATACTGCCTCGAGCAGAGTTATTTTCTGAGCTACCCAGAATGGCATTTGTTCACGTTTCGTGGGCATTTTGCCCATTACCGCGTGTAATGTTTGTGGAGTTATTTTAGTTGGTGTACCCTGGGATTGAGTACCATTATTTCCAACTGTTGTTGGTTGGACTGTGAAAGTCCTCATGACGTATTGAGTCAAGTTTGTGTAGATTCGAATTAGATCTTTGTGTTGTATGAGTAATTCTGGCTGTGGCATTGTATCAATGTCAGGATGCGGCATGTAGCCTGCTAGTACGGGCCATGTTGCCCCGTCTCCTCCGAGCAGGCCTAATCTTACTCTGTGTCTTAAGTGGGGTAGGGCGCCTTTAAACCAGTAAAAATGTTCCTGGTACGTGAGCGGAACCTCTATGTCCTCGCAGGGACCGTATTCCGTTGGTGCATCTCCCTCTTTGTAAGAGTGAAATGTGTGTGTTCTAGCATCCGCTTGTGGGAATGTAACCCACAAATAGAATACCTCTGTTTTGTTTGATTTGTGTGCCTCAATCACAAAGGCTACTAAACCACCCCTAGGTGTTAAACCATGTTCTAGTAGTTTTAGGGTGATAGTACGTCTGAATTTAGGTGGAATCAGAATTCCATCCACCTTTTCGTCTGAGAGGGGGAGTGGTTGCTCTAGTGGGTCTAAGACTGGTGTAGTCCTTGTGTACAGAACACAAACTACCTTTCCAAGGAAACTATGATAAGGTTTTATGCACAATTTAGGAACACTATGTCCTTCAAGCTTGATTAACCAGCAGCCAATAAATAGGATATTACTCAGCTGTGGCGGAGTTTGTGCCCACCCACTCCAGACGTCTCTGGTGTTTGTGAGTAGGGGTCTCTGAGAAATAGCACGACTGAACTACTCAGATTCTACTGTTAATTAAGTGCCATAAGAACGTTGGTGGCGCCATGTCGTGTAGTTCCTAAAGTACCCATGCAGGACCTGCGCGTTTGGATAACATAAACTGTGGGATTGGTGGCAGGCTAACTCTGATCACCCCCACCGCGTATGTTAGCCTGTTTGCATATATGCTAGCTCACAGTGCCACTAGTGTATCCTCTTATCAGGGAGAGATTCGTTTCTGGCAGCCTCAGAACATGACAACCCTGATCCCTCAAGATCGTGGAAACAATGTACTACTTTTCTCTCAGTCACTCGTGCTCGTTTAGTTTATCTCAGAGGTACACAGAATAAACAGTCTGGGCGTTTCAGTAAAAGGTTTATTGAACAGTTGTTATTCTCGTGTAGAATATATGAGCTGTAACAACCATTAGAAAGGAGCAGAGATATATGATTAGCAGTGCTATGAATATAAACGGATAGTACAGTTCTACCATTGTGCAATTAGCATGAATAAATACATGAATATAAAATGCATGATAAAAGTGTGCGTACTCCTACAATGCTTATCTAGATGTACTTAAGTGTACCTAGCATATGAGTAGGTGTAAAAGCCAAGAATCCCTCTAGGATTTAGTTGAACCCCATTACCCGAAGTATGAGAAATGTCGGAGCCCTTCTTGGTCTCGAGTTGGACACCCCGCAAGGGATGTTCAGACCACTGTCGCTGGAGCGTCTGCATGCAGGAGGTGCTGTATTTATACAGAAAGTATCTAGGGCTTCTTTGTCCCTTGTGTGGCTTGTATGGGTCATTGTTGGACTGAGGAAGACGTAAGGGATGAACCCTGTACAGAGATATTATGCAGGTGATGTAGTTTCTGCTTCGTTTCCGTCATGAATACTCATGCATAATGTATGAGCATATTGGAGATGTTATAGGAGGCCTTTGTTTGGGAGAAACCCTCCTTCTGCATCCAGACCACAGACTAGATAAGGTTCAACCCTCAGAGCTCGTTATTGTGTAGTGTGGGGAACTAATGTAGGTGAAAGATCATGCCTATATAAGGGCATCTCGATCATGCCTATATAAGGGCATCTAGAGTCAAGCCTATATTAGGGCCGCTATATAAAACATAACAGTATTCCTTATGTTTCAGAGGTAGAGGAACGCTTCCACTGTGCATGAATGTAAACTGCTGCACGATCCTGCACTTCCGGATATGCAATGGGGCACCTCCACGCAAATGGATATATACTGGCAGTGCAGCGAGTTTGCCTACACTCAGCTCATCCCCGGATGGCACGGACTCTGTTCTCTGGTCACCATACACACCCCTACCCTGGTTATTCCTGGAGAAGAACTGTCGGACTTGTACTAGCACCCACTAAGGAAGTAGGCAACCTTGCCGCATCAGACTTGTTAAAAAAGAATTGCAGATTATTTTGGCTGGGCTCAGTACAAGGACATTACAGAAGAATTCAGACTGTTCTCGGACTTACAAGTATCGGCGGGAGGGTCCATGTCCTTGAACGTGCAGACGAAAGGTAATGCCCGCTGGCTCCAAATAACCATGTGGGAACGGCTTAAAATGATGAACAGCACTGAGTTGGGCCTTAAATCGATCAAAAAATTTTGAAAAAATCATGAACACACAGCTGGCCCAGTTCATTGATGATAACCTACTGGATGACACACAATCTGGCTTCAGAAAGGGCCACGGTACCGAGACAGCCCTCATCAAACCATCTGCTGAAATTAGGATGGTACTTGACCACGGTGGTGCCGCGGTCCTAGTGCTGTTGGATTTATCAGCAGCCTTTGACACGGTCGATCACGCCACCCTGATCGACCGTGTCTCAGCCATCGGCATCAAACATAGGGCCAAAGCCCTCCTATCCTCTTTTCTATCCAATCGGACTCAGCTAGTAAGTCTCGGCGACTTCAACTCCCCATCATTTGCCCTCCCGTGTGGTGTGCCACAAGGATCATCACTGAGTCCGACCTTATTTAACATTTATGTGTCGGACCTGGCAAGGGTCATCAAAGCCCACTGGATGGGTCTAACATTGTACGCCGACGACACACAATTGGTGCTTGCAGTACACAATGATGGAGGGGCTGTTGCGGCAAGCTTTCAAGAAGGAATGTTGGCCATCAGTACTTGGATGGCTAACAATTGCCTTAAATTAAACTCGGACAAGACAGAGGTGATGATCTTTGGCAATCTCTCCCCTGGCTGGTCCCCCACATGGTGGCCAGCCAAGTTGGGATCACCTCCGTCCCCCGTCACAAAGGTCAGAAACTTGGGTGTTATGTTTGACGACAAGCTGTCTTTCACACACCACGCCAACGCAGTTGTTTCCTCATCCTTCTACGTCCTCAGGATGATAAAAAAACTTCTACCATTTCTCCCATCCAGTGCTGGCAGAACTCTTATCAGCACACTGGTAATGTCGAAAGTTGACTACTGTAACGGTCTCCTAATTAATGCCCAGGAAAAGGTCCTTCGTAAGCTACAACTGGTGCAGAACGCGGCCGCCAGGATTCTGCCAGGCACCCCCAAATTTAAGCCGATATCCAAGGTGGTGCGACAGCTCCACTGGCTGCCCATAAGAAGCCGAACCAAATTCAAGGCGCTATGCATCGCATACAAGGCAACCCACAACACTGGACCAGAGTTTCTGAAGAAAGCTTTTTGCTCATACACGCCCAGTAGACCCTTGCGCTCTTCAGCAGCCAACCTTCTGACGGTCCCTCGAACCAAGAAAGCCTCATGGGGCGACAGACGATTCACAGTCGCCACGGCCAAACTGTGGAACACGCTCCCCCTTCACATTAAGACCAGTCCTACCCTGCTAGCCTTCAGGAAACATGTAAAAACCTGGCTCTCTAACCAATAAGTCACCTGCTCCAGGGCCGGGTTTCCACTTACAGTCCGCAGCGCCGAGACACCCTAGGGTATTTGCGCGCTTTACAAGTTGCTTAAATAAATAAGGAAGAATTAAGAGCAACCCGCCTCATGGTGATGCATCATCGGTATGTGTTAGACTTAGTGACCGCAATGGAGGGAGGGGTGTGTGCCAAGATTGATGCATCCTGCTGCACAGTCATCACAGGGAATGACATGGATAATGGGACATTGACTCTTTCCATCCAAGCACTGCACCGTTTGCAAAGAGACATGCGTGAGGAGGGAGGTGCCCCTGAGCAGGAGTGGTTCTTGAATTGGTACTCCTGGCTTCCCCAGTGGCTCTCTGGTCCATGCTCATTGTTGCCATCCTCACTGTGTTCTTGTTGTTGTGTGGTTCCGTGCAATTGGGGATTTTCTGCTGTTAAAACGCAGTCCTCAAATCGGGTAGAATGCAAGTACCTAGCCAAGTAGTAATTTTCAAAACAAAAAAACAACAGGCCCCCAATAAAGTAACTGTCATGAAGTATGCGTTTGCTAGTGTATGGAGGAATGTTAATATTGAAAAAGTTGATGCCAGTATGAATAACTATACATTTATGTATAAAAACGAAGTTGCATCTTTATTGACAAATTCGTCTGTTATGAGCTCCACATCAACCCTGACTCAGAAATACGTAGTCAGGCAGGCGCTGAGACCCAGACCCGAGGTCACTGATTGACAAGTCACAGGTGGGGTGACACTTAGCCAGCAGACAAATACGCAAACAGGAAACCCCAGATCAATCCCGCAGATAGGCGCAGCGATACCACAATGGTCCAGGGAGATTGGTCCCAATAAAGCACACATAGCCGGAGGGGTATGCGCGTTCCCAAAACCCCATAAAGTCAGATCCCACATAAAGTTAGGAACACATAGCCAATCAGGACACATCACATGCAGTGATCAGGCGCTCTCCATGTCGGATATCTGAACACGTTACCCACTGGCTGCGTTGTGTCCACGCAAGGTCTAGGCCCATCTGGATTCCTTATCAAATACATTAATCCAAAGACAGAGGTTCACTTTTTCCTTACCAAAAAAGGATCACCAGAACTATTTTATGGCATTCAGTGAATTGTATAAAAACCCATGTCAGATCTATTGTAAGTTGAGACAGTCCTCGGACCCTAGGTCTGTAACTGTTCTCCCACCGCACTGTTTAATTAAACAAACTGTTCCTCTTTTGCCAAAACGCCTCTTGTTTTTTCAATGTATTTCATGTTCATGCAATAGAGTCTTCCTTTGGGCGGTGGCCTGAATCCTTTAGCAACGTTGTACTGGCGGCCCATCCTGGCATATGGGTTTGCCGCAGTACTGGACAGTACGGGTGCAGGCTCCACTAATGCAAGCGCCCCAACCAAGACTGTTAAAAGTTTCAACGCTTCTCACAGTAGCAACTTTAGCAGTGGGTCACTTGTCCTGTCCCTCGCGGCGCTTAATTCAAGGCTCAGTCCTCGACAGCCCACTTCTGGCATACAGGGGTTGCCGAGCTGACACTCCTGCACTCTGGCTGCAGCCCAATCGGTGCACAGCCAAATCCTCACACATCGCACAGGGAATCCTCACGTTGGGCTTTCCACTGGACTTCGCTCCCTCTATCGTTCTCCTCTTCCTCATAGTGCACACTGGTCTTGGCAAGCAAGCAGGCGCTGGTGCTCCAAGGCAGGTGGTCTTGATTTTCCTAGGTGATGTCCTCTCACCCAGCAGGGAAACTAGCAGGCCTTTGCCCCGAGTCCTAGTCACAGGCATACGTCTTGCAAAACTTTCCCTTCCCATACAGCCCATCTGGTTGCTTGGCAGTTGACAAAATTTGGGGTCTCAACCTCCCCTTTGTGAGAAGTTGGCCTGGTATATGCTGTTCACTAATTAAAGTGGACACCTTGCACCAGGGCAAATCGACTCTTATGGTAGATAGGTTTAAGACAACCTTTTAAAGAAAGCTATCCTAGTGGTAGCTGTGGAGAGCAGCCTTCAGGCTAAGTCTCGGAGGAATGTAAAGCAGCTTGTTTTACCATATAATCTCTTGAATCACCAAATGAAAAGACACCACACAGGTATATATATCAAATATATATGTATTTATTTCTAAATAACTCTCTACTAATCTCTTTATGAGATTAGAAGACAAACATATGCACAAATCAACGTTTCACAATAAGTTAAGCACAAAATATGGCTGGGGCCCTAGGGGCGTACCAGACCATATACTAAGTAAGAGACTTAGAAACAACGACTTGCAGGGAGACAAGGCCTAGGGCCTTCAGAAGTGCAGGGGCCTCACGAAACCACCCAAGGCAGGTAAGTAAAGGACCCACGGGGGACGCGTGCAGTGTGGATACACAGGCGCGAATCGCCGTTAACTTCAATGGGGCAAGTCGCGGTTGGAAATAAAGAGTTTTAGGATACTTCGGGAGAACCTACAAGCAAGTCACTTACAGGGTAAGTAGTTCTAGGGCCCACACCCACAGGAGCACCGTAGTGCTGGAGTTACCTCACCCAGGGAAGCCGGGTGCACAGGTGTCCTTTGGTGTCGGGTCGCGGCGTCGTTTTCAATGGCGACCAAAGAAGACTTGCTGCTTGCGGGAGCTGAAGAAGTGTCCGGTGGAATCCACGCCTGGATTCTGAAGAAGGATGACCTGAAAGCAGAGGGGACAGTGTTCAAAGTCACTTGGCAGTGACCCGGGGCAAGGAAGATGGATGCCCACCGTCGTCGGTTGATTCAGGTCGGTTGCGGGTGCCTTGACTCTTCAGCCACGTGGTCCAGGAGGGGTCGACGACGACTAGGAGCTGGATTCGGTGTGTCCCTCGACGTCTGCAGCTGACTGCGGTGTCGGCAACTCGATTGGAGCCAACAAGCCTTGGCAGCCGCAAGTCTCGGGGAGATGAAGAAAAGTCGATGGCGCAGACCAGCAAGGTCTGTGGAACTCACCCAGTGAGGGTAAGTCAGGGCAGGCCTGGAGCAACCAGGGGAGCCCTTTGGTTTCTTTAAGAAGTCTTCTGGGGACCCACAAGCCAGCGGGCAAGGGATCGCGAAGACACCTCGGGCGGAATCACTCAACAGGGGCCCACGGTCACTCGGGACGGTGTAGGCCTCTGATCTTCGGAGGGATTCCTGCTGGAGGTCGGGACCACACGTGGTCCAAAGCACAGGTTCGTAGAACGTTGTGAAGGGGTTGCACTCGACAATAGTGCACGGTACCCAGGGGTCGCGGTTCCTCGTTACTCGTGGGGTCCACTTGCCTCAGCTTCGCTGGGGACTCACGATGGCCTGGGAGAGGTCAGGAAATCCACTTCCTGGGCTGCAGGGACTTCGGACTCCGGCTGGAGCGGCGTAGTTTGCGACCGTCGTTGTCGTTTTTGGTGCCTGCCAAGCAGGGGAGTCACTCCTTGACTCCAAGGGAGATTCTTCTGTCTTCCAAAGGTAGTGGAACGTCGAAGGGCCAGGATTCTTCTGTAGAGCGTCGTCCAGGGGTTATCTGCTTTGCAATGGCAAGGTTCCCCCTCTTATACTAAAAAGAGGGGATGGACTAGCTCTATGACCCCACCTATGGGAGGGTCAAGGGAGGGGGTGGCTACACCCACTTCCCTTTCTCCAGTTTCGCGCCAGAGCAGGGGCAGGTAGCCCCTGAGCTGGTTTGAACTGGCATATGCACAGAGGAGCCTTCTGCTCCCCCAGTGCAGGACTTCAAAGCACTCTAAGAGTGCACCCACCCAGCCCCAATACACTAAACCCTGTCTGGAAGGTGGTTACACCTCCCTGTGACAGGATGCCTATTGTTGGGCTTCCTCCACCGCGAGTTTCGGTCATCAGCAGGAGGGCAGCCCAGTGTCTGTGACTGGTGGCATCCATTTTGTGATGCCAGGGCTCTTTAGGATTCTACCGCGTTTCCACAGCAGGTACATGTCTTATCCCTCTAGAAGGGTGGAATGCTACCCCCGCCGCCAAGATTGGCGGGGGGTAGTATTCCAAGATGTTTGACACCAAACACGACATGTTTTGATGCAGCCATTCCAAAGTTAGCATTTACCGCGAGGATATAATGCTCTTAAGAGTATATGGTTTAACCGCATCCACAAACAGCACCGGAGAATGGACTCTGAGAACTGCAGAGGGGCCCTGCTCATGCAGAGGCACCCCCTCACATAGAAGCCAAGCACCCTGCCCTCAGGATTGATAGGGCCTGCCATAGGGGTGACTGATAGGTTTATATGTGTGTGCAGGAGAGATATAGGAAACCTATATCTCAGTGAGGGGTGCTAGCACCACCTCACCCAGGCTGCAGTAGCAGGCCTGTGGTGTCAGATTTAGACTGCTTCCCAGGGGTGGCATAACACATGCTGCAGCCCCTGGGAGGCCTGTGAAGTACCTATGCCCTTGGCACCTAAGGTACCATATACTAGGGACTCATAAGGCACCACAGTATCCAATCACTAGTGCACCTAGAGTGCACTCCATGTCGTTTAGAGAGAACAGAGAGGCTGGGGCCCTGATTGGCAGGGACCCAGCCAGACTATAGCCAGAAACCAGTGCTAACATCAGAAAAAAGTGGGGGCAACATAAGAGGCAGATCCTACTCTCCTACACAACCCCCCAAACGTAGGGACACTAAACTAACCTTGACCAGTTGAGCCTTCGTGTTCAAAGTGGAAATACCTTGAGAGTCCATCTGCATTGGCATGTTGGGTCCCAGGCCTATGTTCCACTGTATAGTCCATCCCCTGTAGGGAAATGGACCACCTCAAAAGTTTTGGGTTTTCACCTTTCATCTGCTTTAGCCATAGGAGGGGCTTGTGGTCAGTCTGAACTATGAAGTGAGTGCCAAACAAGTATGGCCTCAGCTTCTTCAGGGCCCAAACCACAGCAAAGGCCTCCTCTCTATAGCTGACCAACGTTTCGCTCTAGGGGTCAGCCTTCTGCTAATAAAAGCTACTGGCTGGTCTTGACCTTCATCATTCAGTTGAGACAGTACAGCTCCCACACCCAGCTCAGAAGCATCTGTTTGGACAATGAACTTTTGGTGTAGTCTGGACTCTGTAAGATGGGGGCAGTGCACATGGCCTGCTTTAGGTCTTCAAATGCCTTTTGACAGCTAGCTGTCCACTGAACCTTTTTGGCATTTTCTTAGAGGTAAGATCATTCAAGGGGGTCACTATAGATCCATATCCCTTGACAAACCTCCTATAGTACCCAGTCAGGCCTAAGAAGGCTCTCACCTGTGTCTGGGTGGTTGGAGCAACCCATTCCATTATGGTTTGGATTTTGCTCTGTAAAGGCTGAACCTGGCCTCCACCTACAAGGTGGCCCAGGTACACAACCTGACTCTGCCCTATCTGGCACTTGGTGGCCTTGATAGTGAGGCCTGCTTTCTGCAGGGCCTCCAAAACATTTCTGAGGTGGACCAGGTGATCCTGCCAGGAGGAACTAAAGACAGCAATATCATCTAGATAAGCTGAGCAATAAGTTTCCATCCCTGCCAGAACTTTATTCACCAACCTCTGAAAAGTGGCAGGTGCATTTTTCAATCCAAAGGGCATCACCACAAAGTGGTAGTGCCCACCAGGGGTCGAAAATGCTGTTTTGGCTTTTGCATCATCAGCTAATCTGATTTGCCAGTAGCCAGCTGTTAGGTCAAATGTGCTTAGATACTTGGCTGAGGCCAAAGTATCAATCAGCTCATCTGCCCTTGGTATGGGATAGGCATCAGTCCTAGTGACTGCATTGAGGCCTCTGTAGTCTACACAAAACCTCATTTCTTTCTTACCACCCTGGGTATGAGGCTTGGGTACCAGGACTACTGGGCTAGCCCAAGGGCTATCTGAAGGCTCAATCACGCCTAACTCCAACATTTTCTGGACTTCAGTCCTGATACAGTCCCTGACATGGTCAGGTTGCCTGTAGATTTTATTCTTGACAGGCAGACTGTCCCCAGTGTCCACCTCATGGGTGCACCAGGTAGTCTGACTAGGGGTCAGGCTAAACATATGTCTAAACTGTTGCAGAACTTGTCTGCACTCAGTTTGCTGATGGTCAGTGAGGCTGCTTGCCAAAGCAACACCATCTACTGACCCATCATCAGGGTTCTGAGAGAGCAGGTCAGGGAGAGGGTCACTCTCCTCCTCCTGGTCCTCATCAGTTGCCATGAGCAAGCCCATGTCAGCCCTGTCAACATATGGCTTTAATCTGTTGACATGAAGCACCCTTAGGGGCTCCTGGGAGTTCCAAGATTCACCAGATAGGTGACTTCTCCCTTCTGTTCAACTATTGTATGGGGGCCACTCCATTTGTCCTGGAGGGCTGCTGGGGCCACAGGCTCCAACACCCACACTTTCTGTCCTGGCTGGTATACAGTCAGCACAGCCTTTGGTCATGCCAAGCTTTTGCAATTCTTGGCTGGCCTCCAGGTTTTTGGTTGCCTTTTTCATGTACTCTGCCATCCGGGAGCGGAGACCAAGTACATAGTCCATCACATCTTGTTTGGGGGCTTGAGAGGTAACTCCCAGCCCTCTTTTACCAAACATAGTGGACCTCTCACAGGATGCCCAAACAGAAGCTCAAATGGGCTGTAGCCAACCCCCTTCTGTGGAACCTCTCTGTATGCAAACAAAAGGCAAGGAAGAAGGAAGTCCCATTTCCGCCTAAGCTTCTCTGGGAGTCCCTTAATCATTCCTTTCAAGGTTTTGTTGAAGCGTTCAACTAAACCATTGCATTGTGGGTGATAGGGGGTGGTGAACTTATAAGTTACACCACACTCCTTCCACATTGCTTTCAGATATCCTGACATGAAGTTGGTACCTCTGTCAGAAATGACCTCCTTTGGGAAACCCACTCTGGAGAAAACTCCAATGAGGGCTCTTGCCACCACAGGGGCTGTGGTGGTCCTCAGGGAATTGCCTCTGGGTACCTGGTGGCATGATCCACTACCACCAGGATAAATCTGTGCCCAGATGCAGTCTGAGGGTCAAGGGGACCAACAATGTCAATCCCTACCCTCTCAAAGGGTACCCCCACCACAGGTAGTGGTATCAGGGGGCCTTTGTTGTGCCACCTGCCTTACCACTGGCTTGGCAAGTGACACAGGAGCGACAAAACTCCTTTGTGTCCTCTGACATATGTGGCCAATGAAAATGTGGAACAAGCCTGTCCCAGGTCTTGTTTTGGCCCAAGTGTCCTGCCAAAGGGATATCATGTGCTAAGGTCAAGAGGAACCCCTAAACTTCTGAGGTATTACCAACCTCCTGGTGGCTCCAGGGGCTGGGTCTCTACCCTCAGAATATAGGAGTCCCTCATCCCAATAAACTTTATGGGACCCACTAGCACTCCCAGCAGCCTCAGCAGCAGCCTGCTGTCTGAGGGGTTCAAGAGAGGGGCAGCACTGTTGCTCCTTGCTCAGATCTTCCCTGGAAGGGCCCCTGCCCCCAAGAACTCAACCTGGTCAGGTTCAAGTCCCTCTGGGGCAGTTCCTTCTTCAGGTTCTGCTTCACCCCCTCTGGAAGTGAATCCTTGATCTGAGACAGAGGGGAAGGCACTGCCTTAACCCTACTGCTCCTCCTCTTGGGAAGCATCTGGTCCATTGTTCCAGGATCCAGAGCTGGTTCAGTGTCATGCATTCTTGCTTGTGACCTGGTCACAGCAAATACCTCTGCAGGGATGCCCAACATCTCAGCATGAGTCCATAACTCTACTTCAGACCAGGCTGAAGTCTCTAGATCATTGCCCAATAGACATTCTACAGGGAGGTCTGCACTGACTACAACCTTCTTGAGGCCAGTTACCCCTCCCCAGGAGAAATTCACAACTGCCAGACTATGGTTGGTCTGGACATTGCTTGCATTGGTCACCTGGTACATTTCACCCAGGATGATCTGTCCAGGGTCCACTAGGTCCTCTGCCACCATGGTGACACTAGCACCTGTGTCCCTAAATGCCAAAGCCTGTTTGCCATTTATCAAAGGCTGCTGTTTGTACTTGCCCAGATTACTGGGGCTTACTAGGAAGGACATATCAATGTTTCCCTCACAAATCAGCATTGCCTGAGTGGTCACTCTGACTAGGTCAGAATCCACTTCAGAACCCAGGGTCAACCCTACTACACCCTTATTCTGAGTACCACCTCCACCAGTAGCTGAGCTAGGGGGCACAGTTGCCTTAGGGGCAGGAGTGGTGGTGGTTTGGTCTTTGGACTTGGTACAATCAGAAGTCCAGTGCCCTTTCTGTTTACAGAATTTGCACCAGGGCTTCTTTTGGCCTTTTCCCTTGTTGGACTGTGACTCCCCACCAGATGCAGATTTTTGGGGCCCTTGTGAAGACTTCTGGTCTTTTGACTTATCCCCACCTTTCTCAGAGCCTTTAGGATCTTGCTTCTTAGTGTCACCCCCTTGGTTCTGGGTTTTCTGCCTCACCCTGGTTCTGACCCATTTGTCTGCCTTCTTTCCCAATTCTTGGGGAGAGGTCAGATCAGAGTCCACCAGGTACTGATGCAACAACTGGTTCTGGCAATTATTTAGGATCTGTTCTCTCATCATCAGATTATACAATCCCTTGAAATCAGTAACCCTACTGCCAACCAGCCAACCCTCTAGAGCCTTGGTTGCACAATCAACAAAGTCAGTCCAGTCCTGAGTCTGTGCCTTCTGGGTATCTCTGAACTTCAACCTGTACTGCTCAGTGGTTAAGCCAAACCCATCTATCAGTGCACTCTTCAGGACCTCATAATCATCAGCATCCTCCTCTCTAACAGTGAGGAGCTTGTCTCTTCCTTTATCTGAAAAGGAGAGCCACAAGATTGCTGCCCACTGCTTTTGGGGGACCTGCTGTACTCTACAGGCCCTCTCCATAGCAGTTATCCACTTGTGGATATCATCCCCACTCTGGTAGGGAGGAAAAACCTTGCTCAGGTTCCTATGGTCAGGAATATATTCTCTGCCTCTAGGCACACTGTTGCTGCCACCAGGGGGTTCTAACCCCTCTTTTCTAGAAGCTCTCTGGATCTCCAGGGCTTCCCTATCCAGTGCCAACTGCTTGGTTCTGAGGGCCACTCTGGCTTCCTCATACTGGAGCAGTTTGCACCTTCTCTCAGAGGAGGTCTCTCTTAAGGAAAAGTATGAGCTCCTCTGCTGGACAAATTCTCTGCCAGAGTGATAAGAGTGGTCAGATTCCCTGGAAGGGGATCTGTGCCTCTCCTCCTCTCTGTCAGTTCTCTTAGGGAGAATTCCTCTGTCCTTTTCAGGCCCCTTGGAGCCTGGCCCTTCAATCACAGAGTCTTGGTCATTCTGATTTTCATCATCTGACCCAGATACTATGACTGACCCACCCACTGATTCAAACCCTTTAGCTCCTAGAGCCAATCTCAGGTCATCTGCTGTCAGCAGATCTATCAGGTGGAGTGTTGAGGGACTCTGTCCTAGTCTCAGGTGTCTGTCAACACACATGGCTCTCAAGTCCGAGAAAGCCATGTCCTTATACTGAGGCTGAGTGGATCCACTGGGTCCACCCTTTAAGGACATTCTAGTGTTGTGCAGTGTTGTACTACCTACACTAGTTTGTGGCCTACTGATCCTAGCTTGAGCTGTGGAAAGGGTGTGCTATCCCTTGGCACACAGCTCTAAGTTCAGTAGAACTTATTGATACTAAGCTTGACTTTATATGTACCTTGAGTACCTATAATGGTTTTCAGTTAGTAATTCAAATAGAGATTTTCTGGTAAAACAATGGCAAGCTGGAATCCCACCGCTGCCACCAATGTGAGAAGTTGGCCTGGTATATGCTGTTCACTAATTAAAGTGGACACCTTGCACCAGGGCAAATCGACTCTTATGGTAGATAGGTTTAAGACAACCTTTAAAGAAAGCTATCCTAGTGGTAGCTGTGGAGAGCAGCCTTCAGGCTAAGTCTCGGAGGAATGTAAAGCAGCTTGTTTTACCATATAATCTCTTGAATCACCAAATGAAAAGACACCACACAGGTATATATATCAAATATATATGTATTTATTTCTAAATAACTCTCTACTAATCTCTTTATGAGATTAGAAGACAAACATATGCACAAATCAACGTTTCACAATAAGTTAAGCACAAAATATGGCTGGGGCCCTAGGGGCGTACCAGACCATATACTAAGTAAGAGACTTAGAAACAACGACTTGCAGGGAGACAAGGCCTAGGGCCTTCAGAAGTGCAGGGGCCTCACGAAACCACCCAAGGCAGGTAAGTAAAGGACCCACGGGGGACGCGTGCAGTGTGGATACACAGGCGCGAATCGCCGTTAACTTCAATGGGGCAAGTCGCGGTTGGAAATAAAGAGTTTTAGGATACTTCGGGAGAACCTACAAGCAAGTCACTTACAGGGTAAGTAGTTCTAGGGCCCACACCCACAGGAGCACCGTAGTGCTGGAGTTACCTCACCCAGGGAAGCCGGGTGCACAGGTGTCCTTTGGTGTCGGGTCGCGGCGTCGTTTTCAATGGCGACCAAAGAAGACTTGCTGCTTGCGGGAGCTGAAGAAGTGTCCGGTGGAATCCACGCCTGGATTCTGAAGAAGGATGACCTGAAAGCAGAGGGGACAGTGTTCAAAGTCACTTGGCAGTGACCCGGGGCAAGGAAGATGGATGCCCACCGTCGTCGGTTGATTCAGGTCGGTTGCGGGTGCCTTGACTCTTCAGCCACGTGGTCCAGGAGGGGTCGACGACGACCAGGAGCTGGATTCGGTGTGTCCCTCGACGTCTGCAGCTGACTGCGGTGTCGGCAACTCGATTGGAGCCAACAAGCCTTGGCAGCCGCAAGTCTCGGGAGATGAAGAAAAGTCGATGGCGCAGACCAGCAAGGTCTGAGGGACTCACCCAGCGAGGGTAAGTCAGGGCAGGCCTGGAGCAACCAGGGAGCCCTTTGGTTTCTTTAAGAAGTCTTCTGGGGACCCACAAGCCAGCGGGCAAGGGATCGCGAAGACACCTCGGGCGGAATCACTCAACAGGGGCCCACGGTCACTCGGGACGGTGTAGGCCTCTGATCTTCGGAGGGATTCCTGCTGGAGGTCGGGACCACACGTGGTCCAAAGCACAGGTTCGTAGAACGTTGTGAAGGGGTTGCACTCGACAATAGTGCACGGTACCCAGGGGTCGCGGTTCCTCGTTACTCGTGGGGTCCACTTGCCTCAGCTTCGCTGGGGACTCACGATGGCCTGGGAGAGGTCAGGAAATCCACTTCCTGGGCTGCAGGGACTTCGGACTCCGGCTGGAGCGGCGTAGTTTGCGACCGTCGTTGTCGTTTTTGGTGCCTGCCAAGCAGGGGAGTCACTCCTTGACTCCAAGGGAGATTCTTCTGTCTTCCAAAGGTAGTGGAACGTCGAAGGGCCAGGATTCTTCTGTAGAGCGTCGTCCAGGGGTTATCTGCTTTGCAATGGCAAGGTTCCCCCTCTTATACTAAAAAGAGGGGATGGACTAGCTCTATGACCCCACCTATGGGAGGGTCAAGGGAGGGGTGGCTACACCCACTTCCCTTTGTCCAGTTTCGCGCCAGAGCAGGGGCAGGTAGCCCCTGAGCTGGTTTGAACTGGCATATGCACAGAGGAGCCTTCTGCTCCCCCACTGCAGGACTTCAAAGCACTCTAAGAGTGCACCCACCCAGCCCCAATACACTAAACCCTGTCTGGGAGGTGGTTACACCTCCCTGTGACAGGATGCCTATTGTTGGGCTTCCTCCACTGCGAGTTTCGGTCATCAGCAGGAGGGCAGCCCAGTGTCTGTGACTGGTGGCATCCATTTTGTGATGCCAGGGCTCTTTAGGATTCTACCGCGTTTCCACAGCAGGTACATGTCTTATCCCTCTAGAAGGGTGGAATGCTACCCCCGCCGCCAAGATTGGCGGGGGGTAGTATTCCAAGATGTTTGACACCAAACACGACATGTTTTGATGCAGCCATTCCAAAGTTAGCATTTACCGCGAGGATATAATGCACTTAAGAGTATATGGTTTAACCGCATCCACAAACAGCACCGGAGAATGGACTCTGAGAACTGCAGAGGGGCCCTGCTCATGCAGAGGCACCCCCTCACATAGAAGCCAAGCACCCTGCCCTCAGGATTGATAGGGCCTGCCATAGGGGTGACTGATAGGTTTATATGTGTGTGCAGGAGAGATATAGGAAACCTATATCTCAGTGAGGGGTGCTAGCACCACCTCACCCAGGCTGCAGTAGCAGGCCTGTGGTGTCAGATTTAGACTGCTTCCCAGGGGTGGCATAACACATGCTGCAGCCCCTGGGAGGCCTGTGAAGTACCTATGCCCTTGGCACCTAAGGTACCATATACTAGGGACTCATAAGGCACCACAGTATCCAATCACTAGTGCACCTAGAGTGCACTCCATGTCGTTTAGAGAGAACAGAGAGGCTGGGGCCCTGATTGGCAGGGACCCAGCCAGACTATAGCCAGAAACCAGTGCTAACATCAGAAAAAAAGTGGGGGCAACATAAGAGGCAGATCCTACTCTCCTACACCCTTCTTATAGTTTTATTTTGGGGTTCTGCTTCTTTTGAAGTGGACACTTTAATTTTTCTTCTTTCCTCACGAAAGACTGTCACAAGAGGCATGACTCCGAACTGATTGACCCACAACACAATTCATGGGAGTGACCAGAGTTCACACCTGGGTGTCTGCCACAGTGATATATGTATCAAAAGGTTAATCCCAGAATGCCTGCCCCACTCTTTATGATTTTTTTATCAGCCCCATCTCTTTTCCTGAGATGTGTTTGTTCCCCTACCTTGTGATCTATCACTGAATCAAAGGGCAACCTTATGAGGTGTAAAGGGAGGGTCCCTTCCTCCATTGTGTCCCACCCAGCTCACAGGAATACAGCAATGCACAAATCTGTCTGTGGGGAGTCCTCTACTCTTCGTCTTCACCTGGCAGGCCTGGGCATCCCAAAATGGAACCCAAGGTCCTCCATATAATGTACCAATGCAGGCACGCTCAGTGCTGGACAGTAAGTGTGCTGTGAATTTATACTTCCATGCGTTGTACCATTACAAGTATACATACATTCAGTACACACATTCAGTCTGTGTGCACTGTTCAGCACTGAAGCTTTTCTATACTGTAACGGGGCATGCTATTTACAAACACACACACCGCCAGCAAACAAACACTCACTACGTGTGCACTACGCAGCACTTCACCATTTATGTATTGTACTTTATGCAAACACACACACCCAGCACACTCTTCCATTGTGCAAGCACTGCACAACACTAGATTTCTCATGTAATGCATGCCCATTGCGTACATACATTCATTACATACACTAACCATGCATGCACTGCACAGTACTGCTCTATCCCTATACTGTACCCTTCCCAGGCGCACACACATCGAGCACAGTGTCTACTAATGCACTGCGCAGCACTTCAAATCTACCTGATGTAGGCCAATGGTGAGTTAAGCACACAGCAGTGGAACTTTTAAAAGAGGTAAGTAAGCCTTCAGGCCTCACTCCAGTGACTCAGGGTAAAAACGTCTTGTTCACTACTACTGATCTCTACTTTTTATGCTTTCCCCAAAGTGCTTGTGCTTCTTAACTTCTGGTGAAGGTGGTAGCCTTCCACCACTATGAGGGTAGCGCTACGGGCAGCCTTCCCGGTCCAACAATGGTCCAAAACACTGGAACCAACTCCTAACCTGGAAAGGTTGTGTGGTCAGACCGGTAAAACCAGTGAGAAAGTCTGTCAGTTCCCTTGGCTCAATCCAGTTCTGTGCTCCACTACAAAGTCGAACCCTTGAAAAGAAATAGACCATCTAAACAACTTGGGATTCTCTTCCTCATCAACTATTTCAGTGGCTTGTGATCTGTTAGCACCACAAACGTAGTGCAACACAAATATGGGTGGAACTTACGCAAGGCCCACACTATGCCAAAACACTCCTTCTCAATAGCCAACCAGTTCTGCTTTCTGGGTAATAATCTCCTACTAATAAAGGCTTTCGGATGCTCTCTACCTTTGTCATCCAGTTGAACGAACACTGCTCCAATTCCTTTGTCTGTACAATGAAAGGCTGAAGCAGGGAAATCTTGTCATTGCCCACCTTATGCCTTAGGTAGACTACAGAGGACTGCCCCACCGGACCCTTAGTTGTCTTGATGGTCAGTTTTGCCTGCTGTATCCTAGCCAACACATGCTCTAGGTGCCTCGGGTGGTCCTTTCATGAATTGCTGACCACCGCAATGTCATCAAAGTAGGCCACACAGAACTCTTCCAACCCTGTGAGAACATGGTTCACCAATTGCTGAAAAGTGGCAGAAGCATTCTTCAGCCCAAAGGGCATCACCTTAAACTTATACTGTCCCACTGGCGTAGTAAATGCAGTCTTCTCCTCAGCATTAGGTGCCAAAGCGATGTGTCAAAATCTACTGATTGGATCCAAGGTGCTCAAGTACTTTGCATCACCAAATTGATCATCAAGGTCATCCGCTCTAGGGATTGGAAGGTATTGGTTTTAGTTACGTCATTGAGGGCACAGTAGACAGAACCGCAAGTCAGTAAACCCATGCTTTGGTACTAGAACCACAGGACTAGACCTAGGACTACGAGATCTCTCAATGGCTCCCAGTCCAACTTCTTGGAAACTTCCACCTTAATGGTACTGGCATCCCCACCTGGCATACGGGGTTGCCGTGATACTGGACAGTATGGGTGCATGCTCCTCTGTTGCAAGTGCCCCAGCCAAGACGGTTACATGTCTCAGCACTACTCACTGTAGCAACTTTGCCGGTCAGCCCCCTCTGGCATACAGGGTCACTGCAGACTGGTGGTACGGGCTCGTCCATTCCTGCAGGGTGTGCAACTCGCAGTTTAGTCAATGTCAGCCCTCTCCTAGCATATGGGGGTCACCAAGCTGACATTCGTATCGGGAGCCTCCCGGCCCTCTAGGAGCACCAGCACACTTCTACTCAAGCCGAAGAAATTTAAAAAAATGAAAACCTACAATCGTACATTCTCTGGAATTGCCCCGAGAATATGGAACTCCCTACCTGTGGACACAAGACTGATTCCCTCAACATTTGCCTTCAAAAGGGAAGTGAAAGCCTTACTGTTGAACACTGCACTGAACTAGATGTTTCGCTCCTTTTGTCTCCTATCTTGTTTCGCTGTTTAATATGATACCTGGCATTTGCTACGACTTCAGTGTCGCCCGCTAATATATTAATGTGTTCCTGATATATGTTTTTATTCTTTTTCTCCCACAGCAATTTACCTATGTCTTCCTCAGCTTGTATGTAAAGCGCTCTGATACCCGCTTGGGTCATGTTCGCGCTATACAAAACTTTAAAAATAAATAAATAAATTCGTACGCACTGGCTACAGCCCAGTCGGTACACAGCCAAATCCTCACACAGGGAGTCCTCACTGTTGGGCTTCCCAATGAACCTCGCTCCCTACAATGCGCTCCTCTTCTTTTCAGGGTACACTGGTCTTACCAAGCAGACAGGTGCTGGGGCTCCAGTACAGGTGGCCTTGGTTTTCCTGGATAATGTCCCGTCACCCAGCAGGGAGAGTAGCAGGTCTTTGCCCCCAGTCCTGGTCACAGGCGGAAGTCTTGCAGAGCTTCCTCTTCTCATAGATCTTGTCTTGCTGCTTTCCAGATTACAAAGTTTGGGGTCTCAACCTCCCCTTCTTATAGTCCATTTCCAGACACCAAAATGCAATTTAGATTAAGAGTCTTTGAAGTTTTATGTAGGGTTCTGCTTCTTTTGAAGTGGACATTTCTCTTTTTCTTCTTTCCTCGTTAAAGACTGTGTCCAAGCAGGCATGGCTCCGAAGCTGAACAGAGTTCACACCTGGATGTGAGCCACCGTGATATGTGCATCAAAAGCTTAATCCCAGTCCATCTCTTCATGATTCTCTTATCAGACCTATCTCCTTTACTGATACGTTTTCAGGCCCCTTCCTTGTGATCAATCATTGAATCAAAGAGAAAGCTTAAGTGTAATGGGATGGTCCTTTCACTGTGGACCACCCAGCTCACAGGAATGCAGCAATACACAAAGCTGTTGGGGGGGAGGGGGGGGGATTCCTTTACCCCTTATGTCTTCACCACGCAGGTCTGGGCTTCCCAAAATAGAGCCCAAGGTCCTCCATACAATGTGCAAATGCAGGTACTCTCCCTGTGTACATTCACAGTACACTTATTGTCCAGCAGTTATTTCCATGCATTGTACCATTACAGGTACACATACATTCAGTACACACATTAAATCTGTGTGCACCGTTCATCACTGAGGCTTTCCTGTACTGTACCAGTGTGTGCTATTTACAAACTCACACTGCTTGCACTCACAGACACACTCACCATTTGTGCACTGCACAGTTCTTCACCCATCATGTATTTTACTTCACGCAAGCACACATACACCCAGCACATCATGCTTCCATTGCGCACACCCTGCCCAATATATGGAAAACAACCTTTACAACAAAGCCGGAACCCCTGCGGGCTTTTACAAAGCAGGCTTTACAATGCATGCACCACTACCACACATGCCATTAAAATGAATATGCCTTTACCACGCATGCCATTACAACGAATTTGTAAAGGCATGAATGGTAAAGGCATATGCATGGTAACATTTTTAAAGGGAAGTACAGGTAAGTACTAAGTGTTTTTACATACAAGTATGTGTGTATATGTATATTAGAGAAAGGTTGTTTTAAGGTTTAGGGTGGGTTTGGGTGTATGGGTGGCAGGGGTATTTTTAGGGTGGGTTTGGATTTTTGGGTGGTAAGGAAATTTAAGGGCTTAGGGTGGGTTTGGGATTGTTTTGGTGGCAAGGGTATTTTTAGAGTTAAGGGTGGGTATGGGTTTTGGGTGGTAAGAGATTTTGAGGTTTTTTTTGGGTTGCACGGGTATTTTTCGGTTTTAGGGTGGGAATTGGTTTTTGGGTAGCAAGGACATTTTTAGGGTCTAGGGTGGGTTTGGGTGGCAAGGGAATTTTTAGGTTTTAGGGTGGGTTTGGAGTTTTGGGTGGTAAGGGAACTTTTAGGGTTGAGGGTGGGTAGGGGTTTTTGAATGGCAAGGGAATTTTTAGGGTTTAAAGGGTTTGGGTTTTGGGGTGTTAATGGAATTTTTAGGGTTTAGGATGGATTTGGATTTTTGGGTGGCAAGGGTATTTTTAGGGTTTAGGATGGGCATAGGTTTTTGGGTGGCAAGGGTATTTTTAAGTTTTAGGTTAGGCATGGGTTTTGGAGTGGCAAGGGTATTTTTAGGGTTTAGGGTGGGTATGGGTTTTTGGGCGGTAAGGGGTTTTTAGGGTTTAGGGTGGGCATCTGTTTTTGGGTGGCAAGGGTGTATGCTTGTGTGTATATGTATGTGTGTGTATATAATACCTGTTAAATTTTTACCACGTATATGCCTTTACAATAAAAACAAGAGTTAGTAGTGGTTTAGTTATTGCACCTATTTAAAGACATATAGTTACTGTGGGTATAGTTTAGTGACAAAAGAAATTGTGTTCGGAATTGTGCTTTTTGGCTATCCACGCTCTTATTACCAAAGGTGTGACTTCACATTGGATCATTAGATCTAGTTTGTACACATTTTCTAAAGGAAACCTAAGCACTCAATCAGTATTAGGAAATAGTACAAGGTCTAAACAGTCAGGACTTATGTTGAACAACAGTTTTCTTTATTGTAGATTATGTATTCTTTGATACATTCGTATTTCACAAATTCTTAGGAAATGGACAACACCTGACACACATTTCATCACACAGTGACTTTTTCAAGGCTTTGATTAGGATATAAATGCAGTCACAGGTTCCATGTAAGAATATCTAAATAGAGTAAGTTGGTGTATGCTGTAATATCCCTGGAGGGGTGGCACCTCCCCAAGATGTAATGTATTTTCTAATGGACGCAGATATAAGCGATGGAGATAGGTGAACCGTTTACGCAGTAGGCTGCTTAGTGTAGTTGGAACCACAAATCCTGGGTTAAAGTATAGGTAGGTCACTCTAAAAGTGTATAGTTTATGGAGAAATTCCCAAGTCCTGGCTGGCACAAGATCGTCGTAGTACTAAGTATCGTTTCAGACTAAAAGACCATAATGTGGAGTAAAGCTCTGTGGTTCACTTTATGTATTGATGGAGAATATAGTAAGCTCCAATCTGACGGAGTCTTGCTCACTGGCGTCTACTTAACTGTTAAATTTTTACCATGCACATGCCTTTACCATACATGTTTTTACAACCAAAATTTGCGTGGGAATGGCATGCGTGGTTCCGTCATACAATCCAATACTACATCTCTCATGTAATGTTATCCCCACAGGCATACATACATTCAGTACATGCACTAATTATACATGCACTGCACAGTACTGTCCTAGCCCCGTACTGTAACCTTCCCAGATACACATACATCCATTGCAGATTCACTACTCCTGCACTGTGCCAGCACTTGACATCTACATGGCCAAGAGTGCGTTAAGCACACAGCATCAGGCCTTTTAAAAAGGCGAGTGAGCCTGTAGGCCTCACTCCAGTGACGCAGGGTAAATTGGTCCTGTTTACTTCTACTGATAGCTACTTGATATTTTATTTCATTTATTTTATTTGAAAGGGTTTATATAGCGCGAACATGACCCATCAGGGTATCAGAGCGCTGTACATGAAAGCAAGCAATTTAACCAGGAGAAGAATGAAGAATAGCCCAGGTCATGGGAGGTACACAGCAGTATAAAATGCAATTTTAGGACATTACAAAACAGCGCAGTAAACAGGAAGTACAGATTGTTTGGGTGATTCCAGGACTATTATTGCAAGTAGCTATTCAGGAACAACTCTCTGACTTCTTTTTTAATGTGGCGATCGAGGGGTTAGTTCTGATTTCGAGAGGAAGAGAGTTCCATATTCTTGGAGCAAGACCAGAGAAGGATTGGTTGCAAGTTCTCTTTTTGTTGAATTTTTGAGGCTTCAGCAGTAGATTATTTGAACTTCTTAGGGCTCGGTTCAAACCAAATAGTTCAAGTTTTTTTGCCAGGTAGACTGGAGTGTTGTAGTGTAGCTCTTTGTGTCAGGCAGTGTATCTTGAAATGAATCCTTGCTTCGAGAGGGAGCCACTTGAGCTGAATTAGGTCCGGCTTGATGTGATCACGTTTTCTAGAACTTGTGATGCTGTGTGGCAGCAGAGTTCAGAGTAGCCCTTAAATGGCAACAATGTTGCCAACGTGCACTCAAGTTCAATAGTGGTTTAAATCAAAATCTTCAGCAATGATCTTAAAGATTGTGCTTCACTACCAATACACCCTGTCCAATGGCGTCGACGTGTCAAATACTATTAAGTGTGCAAGAGGGACCACCCTTCCTGCCGGTAGGAGCACGGTTCAAATAACACTCACGGTGTTATCAACTAATATTGAGTTGAGTCTTCAAGACATTCAAACACTTCAGTCCAGGTCGTTATTGAACTTTCAAATTTTTAATGTTCATTCAATGCATTACAATACGTATGCGTGAATCCATGGTAACCCATCGCATCCAATCCAATCCATGGCATGATCATAAACCCAATGCATTTCGGGTCAAGGTCTGACCCTTCGTCAGGGGTCACTCAATGGGTTCTACAAAAATGAAATGGAAATGAGAAGCTGTTCGTCAAACAGTCCACATAATACCAAAAATAAAATGAAATAAAGGTTAACTGTACATACACCAAGTGGCTAAGTGCAACATGCCACATTGTGGAGTTGAGGTACTAAAGAACCTCGGCTTTGTGCCTAAACAGAAGGGGAAACATGACCGTGCCAATATCATAGTGGTGGAATTATAGTACCGGTAAAGCTCTACCATGCGAAGTGAAATAACCGTTAGAAAATCATGTTGAGCATACAAACGACCGTCATGTTAGTACTGTGTCTCATACACTGATTGGTAAGCTGACGCGGAAATAACGAACACGCCATGTTTTAACACAGCGTTATTTAAAGATTGCATCAATTAGCCTTGGTCACCGAAGGTGTTTAAAACAGAGTTCCCCAAAGAATCACGAGAGATGAAAAAATGAAAGCGGAGGTATTAGTACCGAGTCAGACGCTTACCGGGATTCCAACGGTGTTCAGAACGTGATGTCAGGCAGTACGTGTCTGACGCGGTTACGTGTCAGCGTTATATTGACGCTGTACTTATCAGTGTCTTAAAGGAACGGTGCATGTGCGCGTTAAAGAGAGTGTAAATAAAGTTCATCATCAAAGAAAAAGTTACAAATAATATAGAGGAAAAACGATATAGTTAAGGACAAACTCAAAAAGAGGAAACACCTCGACATATTCAAACTCCAGTCATAATATATGCATTTCGTAAAAACGCCATGCGGATTGCACATATAAAGCAAAAATAATACTAAAGTTGCAAAGACAGTACACAAGATAACATCATGATTACAAGAAGCAATTAAATTCAATTTTATTGAATGTAAATACAAGTGTATTCGTCAAAGCCACCAACAGAAACAACGCTTTACATTATCGCAGCTTTCATCAAAGCTCGTTAAAACAACATTTGCCTTATTCTCAATTTATCAGATTGAAAAGAATTGTATCCGATCCTGAAGAAGCAAATGTTACAATTGAGATGTTCTCTAACAAATTTCAACAACGTGGTTACCCAATGCAGGTTCTTGATAATGCCAAGCGTAGAGTGTCAACTTTAAACAGACAGTCTTTATTAGGCCAGACCGTACCTAAGCAATCCAACCCTACCATCTGTGTTTTGAAACATTCTACACAATCTAATTTGATAAAATCCATCATCATGAAACACTGGATGATCATTCAGACTGAACCCGATTTGAAACAGCTGTTTCCACACCGACCCACGTTTGCGATGCAGCAATCCAATAACCTAAAGGAACTATTGTCTAAAAAATCTGAATCCGCATCTAAAGATTTTAAAAGCATGCGTAGATGTATGAACTGTGTACATTGCAACAATGTTATGGTAGGCGATCAGCTTGTACACCCGACCCAGGGCTACACGATTAAACTCAGACATTCCAGTACATGTGATACTGCTAATGTTATCTACTCATTGAAATGCCCCTGCGGGAAAATCTACGTTGGGAAGACTGCCAGAAAAGTCAAAGTACGTGTAGGAGAGCACAAGAGTAACATTAGAAATAAGAATGAGAAATCCACTGTCGCAATCCACTGGCTAGAAGCCAGACACAACATATCGCAACTTCGTTTCACCATCTTGGAAGTACAGAAACCCCAAAAAGACATTGATCCCCAGAAAGCATTAGCCAGATCTGAATTCTACTAGATCAAGAAATTGCAAGCCCTGCAGCCTCTAGGGATGAATGATAAAATTGAATTTAATTGCTTCTTGTAATCATGATGTTATCTTGTGTACTGTCTTTGCAACTTTAGTATTATTTTTGTTTATATGTGCAATCCGCATGGTGTTTTACGAAATGCATATATTATGACAGGAGGTTGAATATGTCGAGGTGTTTCCTCTTTTTGAGTTTGTCCTGAACTATATCGTTTTTCCTCTATATTATTTGTAACTTTTTCTTTGATGATGAACTTTATTTACACTCTCTTTAACGCGCACATGCACCGTTCCTTTAAGACGCTGATAAGTACAGCGTCAATATAACGCTGACACGTAACCGCATCAGACACGTGTACTGCCTGACATCGCGTTCTGAACACCGTTGGAATCCCGGTAAGCGTCTGACTCGGTACTAATACCTCCACTTTCATTTTTTCATCTCTCGTGATTCTTTGGGGAACTCTGTTTTAAACACCTTCGGTGACCGAGGCTAATTGATGCAATCTTTAAATAACGCTGTGTTAAAACATGGCGTGTTCGTTGTTTCCGCGTCAGCTTACCAATCAGTGTATGAGACACAGTACTAACATGACGGTCGTTTGTATGCTCAACATGATTTTCTAACGGTTATTTCACTAAGCATGGTAGAGCTTTACCAGTACTATAATTCCACCACTATGATATTGGCACGGCCATGTTTCCCCTTCTGTTTAGGCACAAAGCCGAGGTTCTGTAGTACCTCAACTCCACAATGTGGCATGTTGCACTTAGCCACTTGGTGTATGTACAGTTAACCTTTATTTCATTTTATTTTTGGTATTATGTGGACTGTTTGACGAACAGCTTCTCGTTTCCATTTCATTTTTGTAGAACCCATTGAGTGACCCCTGACGAAGGGTCAGACCTTGACCCGAAATGCATTGGGTTTATGATCATGCCATGGATTGGATTGGATGCGATGGGTTACCATGGATTCACGCATACGTATTGTAATGCATTGAATGAACATTAAAAATGTGAAAGTTCAATAACGACCTGGACTGAAGTGTTTGAATGTCTTGAAGACTCAACTCAATATTAGTTGATAACACCGTGAGTGTTATTTGAACCGTGCTCCTACCGGCAGGAAGGGTGGTCCCTCTTGCACACTTAATAGTATTAGACACGTCGACGCCATTGGACAGGGTGTATTGGTAGTGAAGCACAATCTTTAAGATCATTGCTGAAGATTTTGATTTAAACCACTATTGAACTTGAGTGTACGTTGGCAACATTGTTGTCTTCTCACAGCTTGTCCACAGCTCTTCCAACTGTGCACCACTAAACATGTCATTTGAAGACATAGCTTTATTGACCACGAACAAAGCGGACACTTTAGCTTTCTCTGCCGAAGCAGCCACGGAAATCTATGATCTGGTACAGGAGGCCAGACTCTACAGTCCACATGTGTCCACGACAACGCAATTGCTCAAACAATTGGAATACCTCAGTCGCAAAGAAATCAACCAGAGACTCCATGCTACCACCTTGATTCATTATCATAAGGCCAAGAGAATCCCCAGAGGCTTACGGATTGCATTAAAACCTATGCTCTGCAAAACAAACAAGAACTTCATGGAAAGATGGTACCAGATTTTAAATAAATGCTCTTTAGATCTCATTCTATTAATAATCGAGGAACTATCAAACATACTAAAAACTCTAGAAGTGGAAATTCAAACCATCAAGGATGAACTATCTGGAAAAACTCCTGAAAATTGGGATGACCTTTTACAAGATCTCAACTCTAAACTAGACAAATACGCAAAAGAAATACACGAACGCAAAATTAAAAAATTCCGTCGTGATACTATCGACTATAAACTTGACGAGGTCTATACGTGGGCCGAGGTATATAATCAACGGAAATGGCAGAAACTACCCACATTGGGCTCCTCACAGGAGAGTGTAGTATCAGAATCTGAAATAGCCCAGAATCGCCCACCGTTAAGTAAAAATGGCAGAAATCCTGCACAAACTGAGAGTACTGCAGCAGGACCTCATACGTCTAAGGCGACCTTTTTATCCATCAGTCCAGCGGCAAATCACCAACCGGACAGATCAGCACCAAAACAAGGAGAGGAAAAAGAACCCGACACAGAGTCCGACAAGAGAACTCTTCGCAGCAAGACGAAAACAACCTAGTGGTTAAGATTTCTAAGGTACAATTGTCTAACGCTCAAATCGCGGTCTTGAACAAAGGTACCTCATACGTACCAACATACCTCAGTAACCCGGCAGAGACAGAGATTGCCCTTTTCAAGTTTGTTCGAATCTTAAGACTCAAATATTTTTTCAGTACCATCGAACCGGCAGACTCTCCTCTCTAAGAACCAGAATTCAAAGAATTCAAACCCAAAAGTTAATTTTGTGCTCCTATGTCACATAAATCTATTGACGCCTTTGAGAGAATGGTTAAGGCAGAAATCAACCAGATAGATTTCCGGAAAAATAAACGTGTTAACTTTACATCTAAGGAATGGAGCACCTTGAGGCAATTGTCGAATGACGAACGGCTTACTTTCCAAAAAGCTGACAAAGGAGGAGTGTTGGTGGTTTTAGACTCGGAGTACTATGAACAGAGTGTGCTGGATCACATCCAAGACACCAACACTTATACCAAACTCGATCATGACCCCACCAAGGCCTATCAAGACGTTCTACATCAGATTTTGACTCGAGCTCTAGAAATGGGTTGGATCCGTAACAACACCAAAAATTATGTCTACACAACATACCCTAGATGCCCCAAACTCTACATGGTCCCCAAAATTCATAAGAGCATTGAAAAACCACCTTTTCGTCCTATAGTATCAGCATGTGAATCATTATCTGAACCCATTGGAAGATATTTAGACAGCTTTTTACAGCCTATAGTTAAAAAATGGGAGACGTACCTAAAAGATACCACATCACTGTTGAATCTACTCCAGGAACTCGATCTTGAAGGCATTGAAAATTGGTACTTATGTACCATTGATGTCACCGCTCTCTATACTTCTATACCACATCAAGATGGCCTGGAAGCTATCGAATGGGCTTTACTAAAACAGAATGAGATGCGAGCAGAAAAAGTGTTCTTACTTGAACTGTTGGAATTTGCACTGTTCCACAGTTACTTTGAATGGAATGGTGAATTTTATGCCCAAAACACTGGAACTTCAATGGGTTTCGCAGGAGCCCCTTCCTATGCCAACATTTTTATGGCAAAATTTGAATACATCCTTCAGAACCATAATTGGACCCAACATCTAGTCTTATTTAAACGTTTTATAGATGACATCCTAATCATTTGGAATGGCGACGTGAAGTGTTTGGAAAACAACATATCCATACTGAATTCAGTTCACAATCATATCAAATTTACTCATCAAATTGAGAAGAATTGCATACCTTTTTTGGATACTTTGATTCAAATTGACTCTGGCTATGTAAAGACAAGTGTATTCGTCAAAGCCACCGACAGAAACAACGCTTTACATTATCGCAGCTTTCATCAAAGCTCGTTAAAACAACATTTGCCTTATTCTCAATTTATCAGATTGAAAAGAATTATATCCGATCCTGAAGAAGCAAATGTTACAATTGAGAAGTTCTCTAACAAATTTCAACAACGTGGTTACCCAATGCAGGTTCTTGATAATGCCAAGCGTAGAGTGTCAACTTTAAACAGACAGTCTTTATTAGGCCAGACCGTACCTAAGCAATCCAACCCTACCATCTGTGTTTTGAAACATTCTACACAATCTAATTTGATAAAATCCATCATCATGAAACACTGGATGATCATACAGACTGAACCCGATTTGAAACAGCTGTTTCCACACCGACCCACGTTTGAGATGCAGCGATCCAATAACCTAAAGGAACTATTGTCTAAAAAATCTGAATCCGCATCTAAAGATTTTAAAAGCATGCGTAGATGTATGAACTGTGTACATTGCAACAATGTTATGGTAGGCGATCAGCTTGTACACCCGACCCAGGGCTACACGATTAAACTCAGACATTCCAGTACATGTGATACTGCTAATGTTATCTACGCATTGAAATGCCCCTGCGGGAAAATCTACGTAGGGAAGACTGCCAGAAAAGTCAAAGTACGTGTAGGAGAGCACAAGAGTAACATTAGAAATGAGAATGACAAATCCACTGTCGCAATCCACTGGCTAGAAGCCAGACACAACATATCGCAACTTCGTTTCACCATCTTGGAAGTACAGAAACCCCAAAAAGACCCCTGACCTTGACTGGTAGGTCGCTCCCCCACCACACAGCTCCGTCTGTGTGCCCTGCTGCTGCCCCTGATTGTGCTCGTTTTTCCTTTGTGCCCCCTTTGCTGCCCCTGATTGTGCTCGTTTTTTCCTTTCTGTGCCCCCCTTGCTGCCCCTGATTGTGCTCGTTTTTTCCTTTCTGTGCCCCCCTTGCTGCCCCTGATTGTGCTCGTTTTTCCTTTCTGTGCCCCCTTGCTGCCCCTGATTGTGCTCGTTTTTTCCTTTCTGTGCCCCCCTTGCTGCCCCTGATTGTGCTCGTTTTTCCTTTCTGTGCCCCCTTGCTGCCCCTCATTGTGCTAGTTTTTTCCTTTCTGTGCCCCCTTGCTGCCCCTGATTGTGCTCGTTTTTTTTCCTTTCTGTGCCCCCTTGCTGCCCCTGATTGTGCTCGTTTTTTCCTTTCTGTGCCCCCCTTGCTGCCCCTGATTGTGCTCGTTTTTCCTTTCTGTGCCCCCTTGCTGCCCCTGATTGTGCTCGTTTTTTCCTTTCTGTGCCCCCTTGCTGCCCCTGATTGTGCTCGTTTTTCCTTTCTGTGCCCCCTTGCTGCCCCTCATTGTGCTAGTTTTTCCTTTCTGTGCCCCCTTGCTGCCCCTGATTGTGCTCGTTTTTTTTCCTTTCTGTGCCCCCTTGATGCCCTGATTGTGCTCGTTTTCCCTTCTGTGCCTGTTTCCTGCCGCTGCGCCTGCGGCCCCGCCCCTCACTGCCCATTCGCTGCCCCATTCCCTGCTCCTCCCTCCCACCTCCCCATTTATGGCGGCCGCTGCGTGGTGAAGAGAGCGACCCCTGACCTTGACTGGTAGGTCGCTCCCCCACCACACAGCTCCGTCTGTGTGCCCTGCTGCTGCCCCTGATTGTGCTCGTTTTTCCTTTCTGTGCCCCCTTGCTGCCCCTGATTGTGCTCGTTTTTAGGTCTTGCGCCTAGCGTTGCAGTGCGTAGAACTGCTCGCACAGCGCGAGACCTTTAGAAAGGGCTTCTGAAAACGACCCACACGCTCGTGCGTGTGGTTTTGTTTTCAGAAGCCCACATTGGCTGGAGCGTTCGTTTTTTTTACGGGGACGGCACGCGATTGGTCAAAGGCGGGCGCATGTCCCGCCTTTGCCGCGCCCATTCCCGACGGTGGCCAGAACGCGCAGCAGCGCGCGTTCGTCTCGCTTTTGCTGCCGCGCTCTCTAGCCCCCGCTCCTCTGTGGTGCGCGCGCACCACTGGTTCTCCAGAGCAAGAGAGAGTGTCAAAAAGGAAGGCAGACCGATAAAGAGAATGATTCTAAGATAGTGATGACGTGAGAAAGCAGGTTGGAAAGAAGTTGCAAGGCCGGCAGTCCCAGCATCCCTCAGCGCTGGCGGCAGGCTTCTAAGCACAGCTTCGGGCTTAATGTGTTTTCACAAATGATACTGCGTCAAACCGTAGGTGGGTGTGTGAATTGTGCTATAATACACGCATCTCGCGTGCTATTCTGTTCAAGGTCTGCATTATGGAAGTAACGTTTCTATGCCATGAAGACAGTACAGTCTCGTCTGTCGCCACTCGGCCGAATTATTCGCCTATCGGAATAGATTCGCGAAATCGGGAGCTTTGTGGGAGGGTTCGCTTCAGCTGTGTGTGAGTTATGGTTGGGAAAATTCTGTGCTTCGAAATCTCTTCTAATGGGGGTAATCATGACAAATGATTCACCGGGCTACTCGCAAGGACAAGTGGGGTCACTCGGTAAAGCATCGCGAGCAGTGCACCATGGGAAGGAAGTGCACCGCCCCGTTGTCACCAGCGTGTCTGTGAATAAGTAATAGAACTCTGCACACGTGTTCTTTGTACTAATTGTGCCCATGGAGAACAAAACACGGGTTTGATATTGCCAGTTTTGAAAGCAATCACTTATATAGTCTGCAGCCCCCACCCCCCAAAAAATAAAAAAAAATAAAAAGGGTCGTTGTATTCAGCAGTACAAGGTAGGTATTGGAGGGGTGAAAGATACAATTGTCCAGTACAGTTAGAAAGTGGCCACCAGTGGCCCAGCCGTGGCACCAGAATGTCTTCTAGGGCGAAGGTTGCAGTCTCAGGGGATCCGAGCGAGCCGGGGCCTCTCTGGTAGAGTGTGGGGACGTTTTTGTGCCTTAAGCTATCACGGCAATCTCAAACACAGTGTCAGCACTTTAAAAACCTGTGCTGGGCCACTACAGTAAGCAGCCAGCCTGAGTACACCCGAAATTAACAAGCCGCTGTTATCGTTTTGTATAATTCAAAGCCAAATTCAAAATGCCTTAACACCGGTTTAGGTCTGGTTTAATTTAATTCATTTACACCTATTAAAATGAATTTATTAGGCACTGCATGCAGTGAGATATCCCATGCACCAAAAAAGAACCAATGGAAATAAGCCGACTTCCGTGTTCTAGATATCTCAAATGGGAAACGTTGACAAATCTGGAAGAGATGCGCACACCTGTCTTTCCCCTGCGCGCGTGCACGCAGAATCGACATTTTAAGTCCACATTAAAAACGAGGGCAAGTTTTAAAGCAAGGTCGTGCAAACTGAAGATGAAGCCGCTGGTCGAGTTCTTCCACAACCCCATTTGTGTTCCTTCCTCTGCCACATTTCTGTGTCCAGAAGGACGGAGACTCTTTCTGGGAGCCAGTCGTGCCTCGCACTACAGGTTCTACCTATTGTGCTCACGAGGACACAAGCTTAAGGGTGACTATTGTACGAAAATATCGCAGAGAAGTGAGATATGTCAAGTATGCTTAATGAAGATTTAAACGATTTTTAACTTTTATGCCAGTGTTGAACGCACGTGGTCGAATCTGCTCTGGAAACTGTGTGTGATTTTCACACATTTCGAATTAAGGCGCCGTGTTCCCACCAGATGAGAAAGTTGCCATTCAATGGGGAGCGTGGCTTCCATGAAAGCCCCACTATAAACCATTCATGTCACATGTTTAGGTCCAGCATACAAATATGTATATTCCGTAATTTTTTATATATGTAAAATAAGTGATTACTGCAGAGCCCTTTGATTATACAGTCCAAATATCACTCTTTAAAACGATAAAGAAAGAAAAGAAACAAAAATAAACTTTCATTAATTTAGCGTTACATTTACTAGCTTATACATCAATGTCCGGTAAAATGACACCGTTTTTGAAGTTTAAATGTGTACCGCATTTGTCATTTTTTTGGTGATAATTTAATATAATAAACGCCTGTACTGCAGAAACAACCCATAACTCCCTCACCTCTGAATGCATATTGGCAATGGCTACTGGGAGTACTTCCGGGTCACCGCCTGGCCTCTGCTTTTACAGATAACTATGAGGGTGCACGAAGTCCTTTCTAGTGTTTATTGTAATTGAAGCGATACTCTTGACGTGGGGACGGGTCAATGAAATAATACGTGGGAAGTTATCTCTGCTCGCTAGAGCTGATTGTGATTGAGGAAACGCAAGGCGGACAGAAGGCGAGACAATTAAGTGCGTTGAAGCGTCCCTCCCCGCACAATGAGCGCGTTAAACCGAGCGCTTAATTGGGATAGCTCACAGTGCAGCCACTGAACTCCGAAGTAAGGTAACGCTACTCCGTAGCTCGCTGCAGGCTATATATATATATATATATTATATATATGTGTGTGTGTGTGTGTGTGTGTGTGTGTGTGTGCATATATATATCTATATATCTATAGATAGATATATAGATAGATATATACACACGCACAAAATAATATAGATACATACAGGCGCACAGCCACCTTTCCAAATGGCTTGTGTTTAGCGCCATATTAAACTATTTCGTCATTTGCGTGGCAACTCACAGAAGTGGAAACGTGAGTAGTGATTTGTTCAGTGTGGTAATAGCGACAAAGTCTAATTAAACCAGCATTTACATATTTATTACTATGGTGTAAAGGTCAAATTGAAAATGAATACTCTATTGCAGGGAAACCATGGCCCTTGCAAGAAACAATCTACCCTGTTTATGAGAATGACAATGTGTACCTCATTGTTACTGCTCTGGTCTACTCTGGTCACTCGAATGGCCTTCATTGATAAGTTTCAGGCATGAAAAAATATGAAAAACGGAATGGCACGAACTGTGCCAGTCCACTTAGAACTGAATGTTATATGTTACCATTGCGAGCGCATTATCCCATCTCCTGTCCCTGTGGATGTTTAGTTATGCGATATAAAAGTTATATAACATAACATACTAACACTGTTAAAGGAGGGGCCGATGACCCCCTCTAAAGTTTTCCTCATTGAAGTCACGACCCCTTCCAACTACAAGAGTAGTAAAAAATTGCGTTTTATTTGTTGTATCCATCTGCCTAAATTGCTTATACCATGCTGATTTTTATGTACAATGTTTATAAACAAAGGCATGGATACAAAGGGTTAAATCCATGCATGGAGATAAAATCACATTAGGTATTGTAAGTTTGGGTGCGTTTTGCCTTGTGAGGGAGTACATTAGTTAGGCCGTGCTATAGTGATAACACGGGATCTGATCTTTGCACTATTGTAATAAATGGATGGAAATACGTTTATTAGTACGTTTAGCCCAAATAACATATTCACGTTGAATCACTTTGATTTTCACGAGCTTGGCGTGCGCACATAAACACACATATTTTCTTAGGAGTGAAGGAAGACGCCATAATTGCACCATTGCCTGGTTTCAAACAAGCAGCAGGTTGTGGCTTTGTGACCATATTGTATTGATTCTTGTGTAGTAATATGACGGTCATGGTAGGGAGTTTCTACATCTACATGATCTGCGCCCAACAACGTTTCAGAATTTGAAAGTTCACGACATGCTATTCTGTATCAAACTGACAAAGTAAAAAGCCGCCATTTTGTTGCTCTTGTGTTGCCTATTTATGGCAACGGGCAATATCGGCTTGAACACCAGACTGCTTTTCAGCTTGTGTTTCTGTTGTTGCATGAACCATTTCAGTGTGTTGGGGGCACGTGGACCTGTATGCGATGGCCTCCTGCCTGGGTGTGACGTAAGAGATGTGTACGCCCTGCTTCACGAGCCCATATTGACAAGGGTAAACATTCCACTACAGATGGCGTCATTGTGAGTGTGTGTCTTTAGCAATAGAGCCACCACCTATTTATCTTATGGTACACAATCTGCTAATAATAAATATGTACATCTGGCAGTATGTGGGCACACGCATCTACACGTACAGCGAGCGGGTGTTGCTGCCCTCAGAGGGTGCTGAGGTTCCCGTGGCACTGAGTGCCTACTGGGGCCTTCATTCTGTGGGTAGCAGACTCGCAGGTCCCCTCAAGCACAGGCCTGCTGCAGGGGGCGAGGGGCCTTTTGTGAAATTAATCAACAACCTTTTATTCATGAAAGTAGACACTGCCTGCCTCTTACCATTGCACTGGGAGTAAAACTATCCCAAGGCCGAAGGTTTTCTGTATTAGCAAGAGCCGCGCTCGGCATAGAACGACCTTTCTTCCTGATATGAAATATGCACCTCACACAAGGTTGCGCCCTGAAGTATCCCCGTGTTCCCTGAAGCCAGTCTCATTTTTCAGGTGAGGTGCCGCCTGAGTGCCCCTGGACAGTGCATTTGCCGGCTCTGAATAAAAGCAGGTTACACATTCTCGCGGCTCTCGAGTGATTACTGCACTTTTTTTTTTTATTAAATGGCCTACAAATCGAGCACACATGGGGTTGATGAAGCAGCGAGGGCTCGCGAGATGGAATGTTCGGCGCCTGTTTGGCCTGTCACCCGGGCGAGTGACTGCACTCCATCCGCTCAAGGCCTCCTCCCTCTGGGGTTAGGGAAGGCATGGGATGTTGTGGGTACCGAAAAACTGCGACTTGTGCAAAACACACCGGAAGTTCCGCGATAGGCCGGATGTGAAATGTTCTCTCTCAAAAGAAGGTGGTTCTGACGTCACCGTCAGTGGAGAGTTTTCAATACTTTGTTTTTCTACCCCCGCCCACGTGCGATCGTGGGACTTTTTGTTTTCCAAACTCTGTAGAAGAATCTGGGGTCCTTCAAAGGCCAACCCGATCCTAAATAGTATTATTTCGATGATAAACACAGAGAAATGTGTTATCATATTGAGTGCACCAAAAGGTCAAGCCGCCATGTTGTCAGGTGGGTTTTTATGTTTTCGCTGACTTGTCCCTATGCTGGTTAATTGAAGACACAATATTTTTATGAGCTACCATTGTTTTTCGGAGTTGTCCTGTTCAATGATTTCCTCATGGACCTCCAATTAAAATGGCATTTTGTTGAAATGTTGTGTGTGTGTGCTGGACAAATGGCGTATGTGTAGTAAAAGTTCAAGTATAAATGAGCATTTGCAATGCAATAGGTCTCGCATTTGCAAAAGTTTGAGCTATTGGCATTGTAAATGACAAACCTTTTATCTATGTGTTGGTTTTGAAAATGTACGCTTACTTTGAGCTATTGACATTGCAAATAACAATGCCTTTTATTTTTGTTTTCGTTTTTAAAACCTAAATAAAAGGCTTTGTCATTTACAATGGCAATAGCTTAAACTCGTGTAAATGCAACACCAATAGCTCAAACTTTAATAATGCGAGACCTATTGCATTGCAAATGCTTGTTTCCTTTCTGTGCCCCCTTGCTGCCCCTGATTGTGCTCGTTTTTTCCTTTCTGTGCCCCCCTTGCTGCCCCTGATTGTGCTCTGTTTTTTCCTTTCTGTGCCCCCTTGCTGCCCCTGATTGTGCTCTGTTTTTTCCTTTCTGTGCCCCCTTGCTGCCCCTGATTGTGCTCGTTTTTCCTTTCTGTGCCCCCTTGCTGCCCCTCATTGTGCTAGTTTTTTCCTTTCTGTGCCCCCTTGCTGCCCCTGATTGTGCTCGTTTTTTTTCCTTTCTGTGCCCCCTTGCTGCCCTTGATTGTGCAGTTTTTCCTTTCTGTGCCCCCTTGCTGCCCCTGATTGTGCTCGTTTTTCCTTTCTGTGCCCCCTTGCTGCCCCTCATTGTGCTAGTTTTTCCTTTCTGTGCCCCCTTGCTGCCCCTGATTGTGCTCTGTTTTTTTCCTTTCTGTGCCCCCTTGATGCCCTGATTGTGCTCGTTTTCCCTTCTGTGCCTGTTTCCCGCCGCTGCGCCCCGCCCCTCACTGCCCATTCGCTGCCCCATTCCCTGCTCCTCCCTCCCACCTCCCCATTTATGGCGGCTGCTGCGTGGTGAAGAGAGCGACCCCTGACCTTGACTGGTAGGTCGCTCCCCCACCACACAGCTCCGTCTGTGTGCCCTGCTGCTGCCCCTGATTGTGCTCGTTTTTCCTTTCTGTGCCCCCTTGCTGCCCCTGATTGTGCTCGTTTTTCCTTTCTGTGCCCCCTTGCTGCCCCTGATTGTGCTCTGTTTTTTTCCTTTCTGTGCCCCCCTTGCTGCCCCTGATTGTGCTCGTTTTTCCTTTCTGTGCCCCCTTGCTGCCCCTCATTGTGCTAGTTTTTTCCTTTCTGTGCCCCCTTGCTGCCACTGATTGTGCTCGTTTTTTTTCCTTTCTGTGCCCCCTTGATGCCCTGATTGTGCTCGTTTTCCCTTCTGTGCCTGTTTCCCGCCGCTGCGCCCTGCGGCCCCGCCCCCTCACTGCCCATTCGCTGCCCCATTCCCTGCTCCTCCCTCCCACCTCCCCATTTATGGCGGCCGCTGCGTGGTGAAGAGAGCGACCCCTGACCTTGACTGGTAGGTCGCACCCCCACCACACAGCTCCGTCTGTGTGCCCTGCTGCTGCCCCTGATTGTGCTCGTTTTTCCTTTCTGTGCCCCCTTGCTGCCCCTGATTGTGCTCGTTTTTCCTTTCTGTGCCCCCTTGCTGCCCCTGATTGTGCTCGTTTTTTAGGTCGAGCCTCGAGTAGCGCGCAAGCGCTGCTTAGAGGCGAAGACTTAATGTAAGTGAGTTTTCAAAGCAGTCCAAGAAACGCTCGTGCGTCGTGGCTGGCCTTTTGAGATGGATACGCGCGGCAAACATGTGTTTCCAATTATCGTGCCCAGACGCGGGCGCGATAAGTGGAAACACATGTCTGCCGCGCGTACTCATCCAAAGGCCAGCCACGACGCACGAGCGTTTTTGGGACTGCTTTGCAGGCTGCCGCGCTCGCTCGCCCCCGCTCCTCCGTGCTTGTTTTTTAAATAGGGGCTCAAGAAAAAGGTCCTTGCCCTAAAAGGTATCAACATTTCACTATTAAAATGAACTTTTGAAAAAGTTTATATTTCATTTTATAGTATACATGGTTTCTAGATGCAAATACCAGTATGCCATTCCCTCAGGGCTTAGCCTCTGGTTCCACCACGTTGGAGAGGCGTGACTGGAGATATGCTCGTTGCCTCTGACGTGGATGAAACCAACATGCCTTCACAAAACCTCTTATCTCCTTCCCTCACACATCAGCGCCCAAGAAACCTAAAGTTTGAAAAGTTTAAAAAACACACGCAACTTTCAGCCGAGAAGGAAGCCATCGCAGGTCAGGTCTTGTGGGGTGGGGGTGGGGGGGGGCCTGCTGTGAGCAGAAGTTATCTAAACAGCAGCAGCCGAGCCACGGGCCCGCACACTGTTTTCAGAAGCGGGGGCCTTTATTCCGGCTTGACAGAAGAGGATAAAGAAATGGGGGTCTGAGCGGGCCTCGAGGGACAGCTGGCAGTCGGCCCAAAAAAGAGTCCGTGATGCCGGGGGTGCACATTCAGTGTGACAACAATGCTCGGGCAACATAAATACCGAGGCATCTGTCACGGGCGGCGGCGGCGTCAATGGAAGCGCCCTGACCTCTGCCATGGGCCGGCCCACTCATTCATAAAATATAGGGGGGTCCCCGCTCCGCCCCCGCAGCGGCCAGAGCCTCCCCCTTTCATTCACACACAGGACAACAGGGTAATATGAACTTCTTCAGGAGACCACACTATATCGATTTCCGGGGCAGAAAGGGAAACACCGAGGCGCAGTGAATTAAAAACGCATATGACCGCGCGCTTATGTTGGAGGGTGGACGAGGGCACTTATGTAAACGGGCCCCTCCCAATGGGGAAGGTTGTGTAGACACATACAACAATGTTGTGTCTTTTCTCCACTTGTTGACTTGGAAGAAGCCTTTCAAGCTCCCATGGGCTCTAATAACTAGTTTCAAAGCTTTCTCCATCTATGTACTCATTCAGGTAACATGGGCGCATGCCACCCTTTCCCACTAATGACTCACGTTACCTCTGTCTTTTTACCTCTGTTAATCTACTTCTATCATAAAACTGGAGTAAAAGCATGAGATAGAACCCAATTAACCTACAATGAAGAAGTGAAATCCTATAAGTTAATAATACCAAACTACTTCTAACCGTGGGACCCGGAATAGCGTGCTCCTGGCCACAAAGCGCTTCAGCACCTCATATGGGGTAGTAAGCGCTATACAAATGGTGTGCCGGGATACACACTTCGCAACCCTTCTTCCTTGTATTTGGTGTTATCAATGTCTTCTGTTCGGTGAGGCTTTTCTGCTTGTATCACTTAAGCAGAGCTCCATCGCAGGCCTATTTACACCATCATGACCTTACACTGCCTGGGACAGTCTTACCTTTGAGCCAGTGGCTGCAGGGGGGGGGGGCACTGACACTCATTTTTGGGGACTGCGACTTACTTTTCACTCATTACACTTTGACCCGGAAAAGATAAAGACCTTAAAGGGATGGACTAGGAGGAAGAGAATGACAAGAAAAAAAATAGTGAGGAAGGAAGAAAGCAAGAATAAACAAGCATTGGCATAGCCAATAGGTCTCGCCTTTGGGACCTTATAAGTGTTTAGCCATGCAACAGTTGATGTTGTTGCACCAAGGATATTGTACTGCATAACTAAATACTTATAAGGCCCCAAAGGCGAGACCTATTGGCTATGCCAATGCTTGTTCCTTTCTGTGCCCCCCTAGCTGCCCCTGATTGTGCTCGTTTTTTCCTTTCTGTGCCCCCCTAGCTGCCCCTGATTGTGCTCGTTTTTTCCTTTCTGTGCCCCCTTGCTGCCCCTGATTGTGCTCGTTTTTTCCTTTCTGTGCCCCCTTGCTGCCCCTGATTGTGCTCGTTTTTCCTTTCTGTGCCCCCTTGCTGCCCCTCATTGTGCTAGTTTTTTCCTTTCTGTGCCCCCTTGCTGCCCCTGATTGTGCTCGTTTTTTTTTCCTTTCTGTGCCCCCTTGCTGCCCTTGATTGTGCAGTTTTTCCTTTCTGTGCCCCCCTTGCTGCCCCTGATTGTGCTCGTTTTTCCTTTCTGTGCCCCCTTGCTGCCCCTCATTGTGCTAGTTTTTTCCTTTCTGTGCCCCCTTGCTGCCCCTGATTGTGCTCGTTTTTTTTCCTTTCTGTGCCCCCTTGATGCCCTGATTGTGCTCGTTTTCCCTTCTGTGCCTGTTTCCCGCCGCTGCGCCCCCGCCCCCTCACTGCCCATTCGCTGCCCCATTCCCTGCTCCTCCCTCCCACCTCCCCATTTATGGCGGCTGCTGCGTGGTGAAGAGAGCGACCCCTGACCTTGACTGGTAGGTCGCTCCCCCACCACACAGCTCCGTCTGTGTGCCCTGCTGCTGCCCCTGATTGTGCTCTGTTTTTCCTTTCTGTGCCCCCTTGCTGCCCCTGATTGTGCTCGTTTTTTCCTTTCTGTGCCCCCTTGCTGCCCCTGATTGTGCTCGTTTTTTCCTTTCTGTGCCCCCCTTGCTGCCCCTGATTGTGCTCGTTTTTCCTTTCTGTGCCCCCTTGCTGCCCCTCATTGTGCTAGTTTTTCCCTTTCTGTGCCCCCTTGCTGCCCCTGATTGTGCTCGTTTTTTCCTTTCTGTGCCCCCCTTGCTGCCCCTGATTGTGCTCGTTTTTCCTTTCTGTGCCCCCTTGCTGCCCCTGATTGTGCTCTGTTTTTTCCTTTCTGTGCCCCCTTGCTGCCCCTGATTGTGCTCGTTTTTCCTTTCTGTGCCCCCTTGCTGCCCCTCATTGTGCTAGTTTTTTCCTTTCTGTGCCCCCTTGCTGCCACTGATTGTGCTCGTTTTTTTTCCTTTCTGTGCCCCCTTGATGCCCTGATTGTGCTCGTTTTCCCTTCTGTGCCTGTTTCCCGCCGCTGCGCCCTGCGGCCCCGCCCCTCACTGCCCATTCGCTGCCCCATTCCCTGCTCCTCCCTCCCACCTCCCCATTTATGGCGGCCGCTGCGTGGTGAAGAGAGCGACCCCTGACCTTGACTGGTAGGTCGCTCCCCCACCACACAGCTCCGTCTGTGTGCCCTGCTGCTGCCCCTGATTGTGCTCGTTTTTCCTTTCTGTGCCCCCTTGCTGCCCCTGATTGTGCTCGTTTTTTCCTTTCTGTGCCCCCCTTGCTGCCCCTGATTGTGCTCGTTTTTTAGGTCGAGCCTCGAGTAGCGCGCAAGCGCTGCTTAGAGGCGAAGACTTAATGTAAGTGAGTTTTCAAAGCAGTCCAAGAAACGCTCGTGCGTCGTGGCTGGCCTTTTTGAGATGGGTACGCGCGGCAAACATGTGTTTCCAATTATCGTGCCCAGACGCGGGCGCGATAAGTGGAAACACATGTCTGCCGCGCGTACTCATCCAAAGGCCAGCCACGACGCACGAGCGTTTTGGGACTGCTTTGCAGGCTGCCGCGCTCGCTCGCCCCCGCTCCTCCGTGCTTGTTTTTTAAATAGGGGCTCAAGAAAAAGGTCCTTGCCCTAAAAGGTATCAACATTTCACTATTAAAATGAACTTTTGAAAAAGTTTATATTTCATTTTATAGTATACACGGTTTCTAGATGCAAATACCAGTATGCCATTCCCTCAGGGCTTAGCCTCTGGTTCCACCACGTTGGAGAGGCGTGACTGGAGATATGCTCGTTGCCTCTGACGTGGATGAAACCAACATGCCTTCACAATACCTCTTATCTCCTTCCCTCACACATCAGCGCCCAAGAAACCTAAAGTTTGAAAAGTTTAAAAAACACACGCAACTTTCAGCCGAGAAGGAAGCCATCGCAGGTCAGGTCTTGTGGGGTGGGGGTGGGGGGGGGCCTGCTGTGAGCAGAAGTTATCTAAACAGCAGCAGCCGAGCCACGGGCCCGCACACTGTTTTCAGAAGCGGGGGGCCTTTATTCCGGCTTGACAGAGGAGGATAAAGAAATGGGGGGTCTGAGCGGGCCTCGAGGGACAGCTGGCAGTCGGCCCAAAAAAGAGTCCGTGATGCCGGGGGTGCACATTCAGTGTGACAACAATGCTCGGGCAACATAAATACCGAGGCATCTGTCACGGGCGGCGGCGGCGTCAATGGAAGCGCCCTGACCTCTGCCATGGGCCGGCCCACTCATTCATAAAATATAGGGGGGTCCCCGCTCCGCCCCCTCAGCGGCCAGAGCCTCCCCCTTTCATTCACACACAGGACAACAGGGTAATATGAACTTCTTCAGGAGACCACACTATATCGATTTCCGGGGCAGAAAGGGAAACACCGAGGCGCAGTGAATTAAAAACGCATATGACCGCGCGCTTATGTTGGAGGGTGGACGAGGGCACTTATGTAAACGGGCCCCTCCCAATGGGGAAGGTTGTGTAGACACATACAACAATGTTGTGTCTTTTCTCCACTTGTTGACTTGGAAGAAGCCTTTCAAGCTCCCATGGGCTCTAATAACTAGTTTCAAAGCTTTCTCCATCTATGTACTCATTCAGGTAACATGGGCGCATGCCACCCTTTCCCACTAATGACTCACGTTACCTCTGTCTTTTTACCTCTGTTAATCTACTTCTATCATAAAACTGGAGTAAAAGCATGAGATAGAACCCAATTAACCTACAATGAAGAAGTGAAATCCTATAAGTTAATAATACCAAACTACTTCTAACCGTGGGACCCGGAATAGCGTGCTCCTGGCCACAAAGCGCTTCAGCACCTCATATGGGGTAGTAAGCGCTATACAAATGGTGTGCCGGGATACACACTTCGCAACCCTTCTTCCTTGTATTTGGTGTTATCAATGTCTTCTGTTCGGTGAGGCTTTTCTGCTTGTATCACTTAAGCAGAGCTCCATCGCAGGCCTATTTACACCATCATGACCTTACACTGCCTGGGACAGTCTTACCTTCGAGCCAGTGGCTGCAGGGGGGGGGGGGCACTGACACTCATTTTTGGGGACTGCGACTTACTTTTCACTCATTACACTTTGACCCGGAAAAGATAAAGACCTTAAAGGGATGGACTAGGAGGAAGAGAATGACAAGAAAAAAAATAGTGAGGAAGGAAGAAAGCAAGAATAAACAAGCATTGGCATAGCCAATAGGTCTCGCCTTTGGGACCTTATAAGTGTTTAGCCATGCAACAGTTGATGTTGTTGCACCAAGGATATTGTACTGCATAACTAAATACTTATAAGGCCCCAAAGGCGAGACCTATTGGCTATGCCAATGCTTGTTCCTTTCTGTGCCCCCTAGCTGCCCCTGATTGTGCTCGTTTTTTCCTTTCTGTGCCCCCTTGCTGCCCCTGATTGTGCTCGTTTTTCCTTTCTGTGCCCCCTTGCTGCCCCTGATTGTGCTCGTTTTTTCCTTTCTGTGCCCCCCTTGCTGCCCCTGATAGTGCTCGTTTTTCCTTTCTGTGCCCCCTTGCTGCCCCTCATTGTGCTAGTTTTTTCCTTTCTGTGCCCCCTTGCTGCCCCTGATTGTGCTCGTTTTTTTTCCTTTCTGTGCCCCCTTGCTGCCCCTCATTGTGCTCGTTTTTTCCTTTCTGTGCCCCCCTTGCTGCCCCTGATTGTGCTCGTTTTTCCTTTCTGTGCCCCCTTACTGCCCCTGATTGTGCTCGTTTTTTCCTTTCTGTGCCTCCCTTGCTGCCCCTGATTGTGCTCGTTTTTTCCTTTCTGTGCCCCCTTGCTGCCCCTCATTGTGCTAGTTTTTTCCTTTCTGTGCCCCCTTGCTGCCCCTGATTGTGCTCGTTTTTTTTCCGTTCTGTGCCCCCTTGATGCCCTGATTGTGCTCGTTTTCCCTTCTGTGCCTGTTTCCCGCCGCTGCGCCCCTGCGGCCCCGCCCCCTCACTGCCCATTCGCTGCCCCATTCCCTGCTCCTCCCTCCCCATTTATGGCGGCCGCTGCGTGGTGAAGAGAGCGACCCCTGACCTTGACTGGTAGGTCGCTCCCCCACCACACAGCTCCGTCTGTGTGCCCTGCTGCTGCCCCTGATTGTGCTCGTTTTTCCTTTCTGTGCCCCCTTGCTGCCCCTGATTGTGCTAGTTTTTCCTTTCTGTGCCCCCTTGCTGCCCCTGATTGTGCTCGTTTTTTTCTTTCTGTGCCCCCTTGATGCCCTGATTGTGCTCGTTTTCCCTTCTGTGCCTGTTTCCCGCCGCTGCGCCCTGCGGCCCCGCCCCTCACTGCCCATTCGCTGCCCCATTCCCTGCTCCTCCCTCCCACCTCCCCATTTATGGCGGGCGCTGTGCGGCCGCGCAGCGGACATGCGCAGCGGGCGCGCCTAAGGCAAGCCCGTCTGTGCCCGTCCGCGCCGTGACCGCGCCCAGCGCCAGACCCCCTGGTCCGGGCATCCCCCGCGCCCGCCACATCAACAGACGCCGATACGACGCCAGCACCCTCCACGCACTCAACCCCGGAAAAGATCACGCCTGCTACCAGGCCACCCCGAAGCGCACCCAAGGGCCCTTCACCTGCCGGAACTGCAGCTTCGCCAGCACCCGCCCCGCCAAACCACCGCCCAGGAAAGAACCCAACTACCTCAGATGCATCCTCCTCAACACCCGCTCCGCCCGCAAACACGCCATCGAACTCTGGGACCTTCTCGACTCAACCTCCCCAGACGTCGCATTCCTGACGGAGACCTGGCTGAATCCCGCTTCAGCCCCCGACATCGCCATTGCCATCCCGGACGGATTAGATCACCCGCAGGGACCGCACCAACGGAGTCGGAGGAGGCATCGCCATCGTCCACAGGAACACCCTCAGAGTCTCAACCAACACCGACGACACCCTCCGCACCGCCGAACACATGCACTTCCAGATCCACACCGATCCCAACACCACCCTCAGAGGAACCCTCATCTACAGACCCCCCGGACCCCGACCACAGTTCAGGGATTCCATCTCTGACTTCGTCAGCACACACGCCATCGCCTCCACGGACTACATCCTCCTCGGGGACCTGAACTTCCACCTCGAGAACAACAAGGACACCAACTCCACCACACTGATCGACAACCTCGCCACCCTCGGACTCAGACAGCTCATGACTACACCCACCCACGCCGCCGGCCACACGCTCGACTCCATCTTTTCCGCAAGCCCACACGTCTCCTTCAACCACACCTCCGAACCCCACTGGACTGACCACCACTGCATCCACTTCACTTACAGGAAGCCCACCACGCACCACCGCACCGAACAAATGCCTCGCCGCTGCTGGAGCAGAGTCACGGAAGACCAGCTAACCACAACCCTCGCCCTGAGCCCACCCGCCAAACCCTCCGACCCCGACACCGCCGCCCGCAACCTCAGACAGTGGATCGACGACTGCGCCAACACCCTCGCCCCGCTCAAGAATCCGCCCAACAGCCACACCAGCAAGAAAGCCACCTGGTTCACCGAAGACCTCCAGGCCTCCAAACGAACATGCCGAAAACTGGAGAAGATCTGGCTCCACGAACGGACAGCGGACAGCTACGCCGCCCACAAGAGCGCCACCCGCAGTCACCATCACCTCATCATATCCGCCAAAAGGGCCTCACTCAAAGACCGCCTAGACAACAACGCACACAACAGCAAAGAGCTCTTCAACATCGTGAAGGAACTCTCCAACCCCAGCTCCAACACCAACGACATCCAGCCGTCGCGAGACCTGTGCGACTCACTGGCCACCTTCTTCCACCGCAAAATCGCCGACTTCCACGACAGCTTCAACACCACGACCGCCCCGGCAACCACCGAGACCACTGCCCCCACAACCACCAACCGCCTGCTCTCCTGGACCAACATCAACGACGAGGACACCAGCGAGATCATGAACACCATCCACTCCGGTTCACCGCTAGACCCGTGCCCTCACCACATCTTCAACAAAGCCAGTACAGCCATCGCGCCCCATCTCCGGAAAATAATCAACATCTCCTTCGAGACAGCAACCTTCCCGGAAAGCTGGAAGCACGCCGAGATCACCGCCTTACTCAAGAAACCCAAGGCAGACCCCAAGGACCTCAAGAACTTCCGACCCATCTCTCTGCCCCCGTTCCCCGCGAAGGTCACCGAGAAAATCGTCAACAAACAACTGACCCGCTACCTCGAGGAGAACAACATCCTGGACCCTTCCCAGTCCGGCTTCCGCAGCAACCACAGCACCGAAACCGCCCTCATCGCCGCCACCGATGACATCAGGACCCTGCTAGACAACGGAGAAACAGCAGCCCTCATCCTCCTGGACCTATCAGCCGCCTTCGACACGGTCTGCCACCACACACTACGAACACGCCTTCACGACGCCGGGATCCAAGAGAAGGCCCTGGACTGGACCACATCCTTCCTTTCCGGCAGAACACAAAGCGTCCGCCTCGCCCCTTCCGATCCAAGGCCACCAAGATCATCTGCGGCGTACCCCAAGGCTCCTCCCTCAGCCCAACGCTGTTCAACATCTACATGGCACCCCTCGCCCACGTCGCCCGACAGCACAACCTCAACATCATCTCCTACGCCGACGACACCCAGCTGATCCTCTCCCTCACCAAAGACCCTCACACCGCCAAAGCCCACCTCCACGAAGGAATGAAGGCCGTCGCCGAATGGATGAGGACCAGCCGCCTGAAGCTGAACTCGGACAAGACGGAGGTCCTCATCCTTGGTTCCAACCCTTCAGCCTGGGACGACTCCTGGTGGCCAACATCACTGGGAACAGCCCCGCCACCCACCGACCACGTACGCAACCTAGGGGTCATCCTCGACCCCACCCTCTCCATGACTAAGCAGGTCAACGCCGTTTCCTCATCCTGCTTCAACATCCTCCGAATGCTCCGCAGGATCTTCAAGTGGATCCCCACCGAAACAAGAAAAACAGTCACCCAGGCCCTCGTCACCAGCAGGCTGGACTATGGAAACGCCCTCTACGCAGGAACGACGGCTAAGCTCCTGAGACGGCTGCAACGCATCCAGAACGCCTCTGCACGTCTTATCCTCGACATCCCCCGACGCAGCCACATCACACCCCACCTGAGAGTCCTGCACTGGCTCCCTGTCAACAAGAGGATAACCTTCAAGCTCCTCACCCACGCACACAAAGCACTCCACAACTCCGGACCAGCCTACCTCAACAGACGACTCAGCTTCTACACCCCCACCCGCCAGCTCCGCTCGACCAGCCTCGCCCTCGCCACAGTCCCCCGCATCCGGAAAACGACCGCCGGCGGCAGATCCTTCTCCCACCTCGCCGCCAAGACCTGGAACACCCTCCCCACCAACCTCTGACAGACCCAAGACCTACTGGCCTTCAGAAGACTCCTCAAGACCTGGCTCTTCGATCAGTAGCAGCACCACCCCCCTCTTCCCCCAGCGCCTTGAGACCCTCGCGGGTATGTAGTGCGCTTTATAAGTGACATGATTGATTGATTGATTGATTGATCCTCAGAAAGCATTAGCCAGATCTGAATTCTACTGGATCAAGAAATTGCATGCCCTGCAGCCTCTAGGGATGAATGATAAAATTGAATTTAATTGCTTTTTGTAATCATGATGTTATCTTGTGTACTGTCTTTGCAACTTTAGTATTATTTTTGCTTTATATGTGCAATCCGCATGGCATTTTACGAAATGCATATATGACTGGAGGTTGAATATGTCGAGGTGTTTCCTCTTTTTGAGTTTGTCCTGAACTATATCGTTTTTCCTCTATATTATTTGTAACTTTTTCTTTGATGAACTTTATTTACACTCTTTAACGCGCACATGCACCGCTCCTTTAAGACGCTGATAAGTACAGCGTCAATATAACGCTGACACGTAACCGCGTCAGACACGTACTGCCTGACATCGCGTTCTGAACACCGTTGGAATCCCGGTAAGCGTCTGACTCGGTACTAATACCTCCGCTTTCATTTTTTCATCTCTTGTGATTCTTTGGGGAACTCTGTTTTAAACACCTTTGGTGACCGAGGCTAATTGATGCAATCTTTAAATAACGCTGTGTTAAAACATGGCGTGTTCGTTGTTTCCGCGTCAGCTTACCAATCAGTGTATGAGACACAGTACTAACATGACGGTCGTTTGTATGCTCAACATGATTTTCTAATGGTTCTTTCACTTCGCATGGTAGAGCTTTACCAGTACTATAATTCCACCACTATGATATTGGCACGGTCATGTTTCCCCTTCTGTTTAGGCACAAACCCGAGGTTCTGTAGTACCTCAACTCCACAATGTGGCATGTTGCACTTAGCCACCTGGTGTATGTACAGTTAACCTTTATTTCATTTTATTTTTGGTATTATGTGGACTGTTTGACGAACAGCTTCTCGTTTCCATTTCATTTTTGTAGAACCCATTTAGTGACCCCTGACGAAGGGTCAAACCTTGACCCGAAATGCATTGGGTTTATGATCATGCCATGGATTGGATGTGATGGGTTACCATGGATTCACGCATACGTATTGTAATGCATTGAATGAACATTAAAAATTTGAAAGTTCAATAATGACCTGGACTGAAGTGTTTGAATGTCTTGAAGACTCAACTCAATATTAGTTGATAACACCGTGAGTGTTATTTGAACCGTGCTCCTACCGTCAGGAAGGGTGGTCCCTCTTGCACACTTAATAGTTAGCCCTTAAATGGGCCAGACTAGCTTTGGGAAGCCCAGCCAGGGTAACAATTCCATAATCCAAGCGTGAGATAACAAGGGACTGGACTGCTAACTGCATATCATCGGAAGGCAGGAACGGTTTGATTTTCCTTAAAGTATTGAGTTGATTATTGGCTCCTCTAGTTGTTGCACTGATGTGGTCTTTCATGCTCAGGTGTTTGTCCAGCGTTATGCCTAAAGATCTGGTGGAATCAACAACATGTGGAGTGCAATCGAAGGCCGTTAGCTGATTGAGCCAGTCTTGAATGGGGTAGGATGATTGTGGGGGGCAATCATTAGGAATTCCGTCTTGAGGGTATTTAGCATAAAGTGATTGTGAGTTAGCCAATGTTGAGTTTTCACAAGGGCAGAGTTAAGAGTTTTGATTTCGTCCGGTGAAGACATTTTTAGGTATATTTGAGAGTCATCTGCGTAAATGTGATAATATATGTTCGAATGGTTCAGAATTTCAGTAAGTGGTTCCATGTACAGGTTGAAGAGTGTGGGTGATAGTTCAGATCCTTGAGGGACCCCAATTGGGACCAGTGTGTTGTTAGAAAGGGAATTGTTGACTTTGATTCTCTGTGATCTCTTGTGTAGGAATGAGGCAAACCAATTTAAAATGGTGCCTGATAACCCCATCTTTTTTTCGAGAAGATCAATCGGGTAGTCTTGTTTGACCTTGTCGAACGCTGAGGAGAGATCCAGGAGAATAAGTAGACAGCTTTCATTCTGGTCAAGAAATCTCAGAGCATCATCAGTAATGTGTGTCGGGGAAGATTTGGTACTGTGACCCGCTCGGAAACCTGATTGGAATTGATCAAGGAGTTGAAACTGATCGATGTGATTATACAGTTGCGTGTGAACACATTTCTCAAGTAGTTTGGCTAGGGTCATGATATTGGGAATGGGCCTAAAGTTGTTAGGATCATTTAAGTCTGCATTTGGCTTTTTAGGTATGGGGTGACTTGGCCAGTCTTGAGGCAATCAGGAAACCTGCCTTAAAGGAGAGATTCATGGACAATCTTGGACCAGAGTGGGAGTATGGAGTAAGTTAGCAAGCTCGAGCAGGGGAAGGCAGAACAAAAGATATCCTGTCACAGGGAGGTGTGACCACCTCCCAGACAGGGTTTTGTGTATTGGGGCAGGGTGGGGGCGCTTGCTAGCGCCACTGAGACTGCTTGCAAGGCACATTTGGTGCCCTCCTTGCATAGACCAGTTCAGGGAGCCGTTGGCTCCCGCTCTGGCATGAAATTAGACAAAGGACATTGGAGTATCCTCCCCACGGTCCAGCCCTGCCTCTGAGAGGGAACCCTGAATCGTCCCAGCCCTTTCCTTAGGGTACTTAAGGGCTTACCTGTGGGTGGGAGATTTGTCGTGGGACAGACTCCCTTGAAGTGAAGGAGTCACTTCCCTGCATCTGCAGGTACTGCAACCTAGCTAACCGGTCTGCTGCTCCTGGGCTTCCAAAAGGCTCAGCAACACTGGTGGTGGTTCTACAACTCCCTCGAGGCCTGCACTGTCTTCATACCACGTTTTAGGCCAGTATCCCTCGTCGGAACTGCAGGAACCAAACCCCTGTGCACTGCGTTGACTTGTCGTTGCAAAGGCTTGTTGGCTCTTTTCTTCAAAGATCTTCGTGCTCCAGATAGCTCCCACCACAAGTATCTCCTGTGACCAAGATCTCCGTCCTCACTGCATGTCTTGCACCATGGGCCTGCATCTTTGGTGAGCTGCTCGATGTCCTCTTGCGACTACAGTGCCTCTGGCCTGTGAGCCCTCTTGAGGGTCTTCTTTGATTCCAGTGGGCCTGCTCTGACTCCCGTGCTTGTGGTGAGTCACCTGGACCTTGCTGGTCCCGACACTGCACCTTCTTCGCCTTCCACATTGTTTGCAGTTGCCAAGGCTTGTTGGTGCTTCCAACGGACACCGACCCCTCAGCTCTCGACATCTGACATGGGGCATGGGACAGCTCGTGAACGGCTCCTGGTCTTCCTCAGCGTCGCCTGGTCCACACAGCTGCAGCTCCAAGGTCAAAGTCAACTCACCTTCAACACCTGAAATCGGTGGACATTAGTCTTCCGTGTCTCCTGGTCACTCCTTAGTGGCATAGACTCTGTTCCCTCTGCTTGCAGGTACCTCTCAACTTGAATCCACCGTTGGGTTCCACCGGACACTTCCACTGTCTCCAGCAGCTGCATCTTCCTGAACTTCTCCATTGAGTTTGATGTCCGTTTCCGACGCCACTTCCCACCTATGCACCCGGCTTCCCTGGTGTAGGTATCCTGATTCCTAGGGTATCCACGGGTGCGGTGGCTCTCCAACCTTCTGTCTTCCACTGGGTATCTTCAGGGTCCACTGAGAAGGGTCCTACCCATTGACTTGAATTGAGCACGCAGTCGTGTTCCCACTCTGCACACGGCCCCCGTGGGGTTCTTGGTTACTTACCTTGGGTGGTTCCTTGGGTCCCCAGCACTTCTATGTCTTCTGGGTATAGTCTTGACTTGAGTTGTGGTTCGCATACCACTATTTTAGTGGATGGTTTGGTCTCTTCCTGGCAACCACTGTGTTTTTGTGCTACTTACCTGTTTTTATTGCAAAGTATTGTGTGCATTGTGTATATCTCCGAGTAGGAGATATTTGTATGTTAGTGAGTGTCTTATAATAAATACCTCTTTTTTAAAATATACTGTGTGGTTCTTTTTCACTTAATCTATACCAATACGATTATGTTCTGGTAAAACAAGCTGCTTTACACTCCCTCTGGACTAAGCCTGAAGGCTGCTCTCCACAGCTACCACTTAGAGAGCTTTCTAAGGTAGTCTAAGACCACTAAAATCACCATAAGGGTTGTCTGGATTAGTGCAGGGTGCCCACTTACATAAGTGTGCACCATATACTAAGCCAGCCTCCTACACCGATGGATCGCTTTTGGGTTGGGGCAGCCATCTGCGAGAGGTAGAGATCAGAGGCCTCTGCTCTCCGTCGGAGTCCCGGCTCCATGGCAACTTTCTGGAGCTGAGGGCCATCCGCTTGGTGCTGAAAGCCTTCCTACCATCCATCTAGTGGAGGCTGCTATAGGTACTCATGACAACACCTCCACCGTGCGGTACTGTAACAAACAGGGCGGGTTGGGTCTCGGGGCCCTGTGCTAGAAGGCCTTGCAACTCTGGAAATGGCTGGACCACCAAGGAATTTTCCTGGTGATGACCCACCTGGCAGGATCGTTGAATGCCAGTGCGGACAAGGTTAGCCGTCAGCACCTAGCAGATCATAAGTCTCAGCTACACCTGGCGGTGGTGCAAGGTCTCTAATGCGAATGGGGAGGACCTTGGTTCTATCTGTTCACCACCGCTGAGAACACACAGTGCCAGCACTTCTGCGCGTTGGAGTTTCCAGGGCGTCTCTCGCTCGGAGACACTTTCTGCCGCTGGTGGAACTCTGGACTCCTGTATGCATTTCTGTCAATACCACTCCTGCCCCGAGTTCTCAAGAAGATCAGGACGAACCGGGCCCAAACCATCCTAATGGCTCTGGACAAGGCACAGAAAGTATGGTATCAGACCTCCTGGGCTTCAGCATTTGCCCTCTTATCAGGCTGCCCCACTGGGAGGATCTGCTGCTGCATCAGAACGGTTGGGTTCTCCACCCTGGCCTTTCCAACATCCACCTTTAAGCATGGAGATTGAGCTGCTACAGCTGAACACCTTCAACCTTCCTCCGGAGGTGGTTGATGTCATTGGGATACATTTGTGGTTTGGTGCAGTGCTCACCAGATTGACCCCCTCCTGGCCAAACTGTCTGAATGTTCATTATTTGTTCTGTCTCTCACTCGGAAAGGCCTTACTCTGGGAGTAGAACATTATCTTTTGTCCCTCTCAGTCTTCTTATGGGTGCATGATCATCCCTCTCTATTTAAAACACCGGTTGTGATGCATTTTTTAAAAGGGCTGCAACATATGTTTCCCATGTCTCTGTTTGTGATGCCCCAATGGGACCTCAAACTTAAGTATCTGATGTGTATTTGGTTTACTCGAGCTGCTACACAGTTGTCCTTTTTGTCTTCTCACCATCAAAACTGTGTTTTTTGTTGTTGTCACTTCAGCACAGTGTGTGCATGAGCTTTAGACTTGGTGTGTTAATCTACCATACAGTACCTTCTTCCTCAACAAGCTGGTCTGCGTACTATGGCATCCTTTCTTCTAAAAGTAGTGATGCCGTTTTACGTCTGCCAATCCATCACTCTGCCTGTGTTCTATGCCCCATCTCACTCCTCTAAGAAGGAGGCGAGGCTACATGACTTGGACCCTAAGAGAGCACTCAGCTTGTACATCGATCGCACAACAGACCCCCAGGTGGACGATCAGTTCTTTGTGGGGTTCGCCATAGTAAAAAATGGCAAGGCTGTGCAAAAGCATATCATCTCACGCTGGATCGTGCTCTGCATTAAGATCTGCTATGCACTGACCAAGAAGCATTCTCTGTACAGACTGCCTACCCATTCCACCAGGGCCAAAGCTGCTATCACTCCCTTAGCTCACGGAGTCCTTGCCCTAACCAACTGCCAGGCAGCTACGTTGGCGTCCCTCTATACATTCACAAAGCACTATTGTCTGGATAGCTAAGTCTGCTGAGAAGGGCACTTTGCCTACTCGGTTCTGCAGGACTTCCTGGTTTGAGTCCTACCAAAGCACTCCTCCCTTGGGTACTGCTCAGGTATCTATTCAAAAGGTAATGCATCTGTGGATAGAAGTCTGTATCATAAAAACAAGTTGCTTATCTTTGACAATGCTCTTTCTGGTAGAGTCCATCTAGCCACAGCATCCTCACCGACCTTCCCATTCTCCTCATTCTGTGCATTGTCTCTAGCGGTAATAAGATCCCAAGTCTAGGAATCTGCACACTGCCTACCAGTTTGCTTTTGGGGCTCCGTATCTGGGGCACGGACAATCTAGAAAGCATCTGACGTTCGCAGGCAGGAGTTGTGCCTATATAGTCGCCACGCATCATTGCTGGAGCGGAACAGCATCAGTGCGGAGCCGCACATGTCACCACCTTCCGGCGCACAGAAGGTTTGCTGAAAAGTTTCTGGATTCAGTCTGACACCTGGGTAATATTCAGAAGGTGAGGAATCTGCAACTAGATAGTCTCTCTACCAGAATGAGCATTACCGAAGGTAAGAAACTTGTTCGTTGGGACAGGAACCAGTTTGCAATACGTTAACATTCCCCCCTCCCCCAGCACAAAGAAGAGACCCCTTTCCCCTAGATGTATGTTGACAAAAGCATTTTTTAGGAGTAGCCAGTGGTCCATAGTACCACAGGCTACTCCTAATAAAGGTTTGTAGAACTTTTCATTTTTATTTTTTAACTCATCCTATTTTCCTTTAGGTTAAATAGGCTGCATTAAATTAAAAAAGAAAAGATTTATTCAAAAGCAGTCACAGACAACGTGGTCTGATGATGCCAGCAGGCCACCATCCCTGTTATTGTAGCTAGTCACAGTGGGTCTCAATTTGCATCCTACCTCATGTATATTAATGAGGTAGGTCAAATTGCGACCCACTACAATTCGGTATTTTGGGAACTGACCTGTACATAAGTCAGTTCGGAAAATACTAATGCATTCGACAGAAGTTGGTATACTAATTGCAACTACTTTTACGTATCAACTTTAATACATTCCAAATAAGAAACTGCACATTGTGCAATGCTATTAGTTGCAATTTACGATTTCTTAGTTTGAATCTTTGTACATGAGGCACTTAATTGTAACTAGACAGTTTCCTTCATTTGCTACACAACACCACTCCCTGTGTCTGCAATTACGCTTATGTATGTAATTGAATGTGACAATCTTATTTGCATTTGTGCACCACATGTTTCATTGGTATGACATCGCATTCTGTAGTATGTTCCCATGTTAGGTGAATGTGTCAACTACAGTAAGTTGTGAATTCATGTTTTTTGTGTTTAATGTGCGAAACTGGATTGTTGTGCCCATTACATGGATGAAGTATATGTAGAGCAGGCACAGTTTGATGCTGTAATAATTCATCGATGGCATACTTGGGCTCCGTTAGATATATTTTAGAGGATTTGTGTTGGTGTATTCTGTTGCATGATAGTGCATGGTGTGTTCTTGTGGAGAGTGCTGTTAGGAGCACATGGATATACATCTTTAAGATATGTATACCGTTGCTGTGTTGGATGAGTGGGCAGTGCATTGTCTGAGGTGTGTTGAATGTTCTGTACGTTGCATCTGGTTGATAATATTGTTACCCACCTATATAATGTATCTGGGCTGGATATGTAAAGCGTATTCTGTGTAAAAGTACAAACGTAGCTGCACGACCAAGAGTTTACAGATAACAGGAAGGCAGAGCAAGTAGAGGATACAAGATGAGGAGTACATTTTAGAATAATGACGATGGCAAGTCTGAAGGGGGAATGTGGAAGTCTACAGTTCCGGATCTTTCTTACCAATTAAAATAGGATTGTTAACTCGGATGGACTGGCATTTTGGGATGTTGTGAAGTTTCAGGAAGCCAGAGCCTGGCTATGTAGGGATGTGGATTTTGTGGTGACGTGACTGGCTTTATCCCAGCCATGTCAGCTTGCTGGGAACTCGCCTAATATCTTTATATGCCAGTTTGCTCTTGTTACCAAAGAAGTTACGAATAAGAAGCCAAAGCGTGCCTTCTCAAGTTATACCAGTTTAAATACTTGACTCCCATGAATTGTTTCACTAATTGTGTCTACCTACAGGTCATATATTGATGATAATTAAAATAAAATTATGTAGTTTATTATTCCTGCTCAACATTTGAGTCTTAAGCTTCTTGGGTGGATGAACAAGTACATTTCTTTAATGTTATGGTGATAAGATTCTATGTATCGAGTACATTCCACTATGGTGAAGAGCTTAGCCATCAGTTATGGTCTCATAGCACTAAATCTGAATTATAGCGACTTGAAACTGAGCACATCAAATCTTGTTGTGTTTTTTCTCAATAAAGTGTTCACAAGTTTGTGGAACTACAGTTAACACAAGTCTCCTTTCAGTTGGCCAGGCCAGTTCTACAAATCTAAAGCTATTATGAGAAACTTCACTTCCATTATATTTTTTATTTACTGCACCATCTCGGATCAGTAAATTTAAAAAAAATGACTGTGTCCTTGTCATTCTGTAGCCATGCGCATGCATGGTGTGACGCAAGTGTGATGACACATGTGCTAACCTACAAAATGATGTGGCTTCTGTGGCTGCTTTATTGCTTTTTTCCCCCCTTTTTTGCGACGCTGCACAGCATCTCCAAAAGGCATTGGAAAAGCCAATAAGTCTCAAAGGCGAGACCTATTAGCTTTGCCAGTACTTGTTTTGTATGTCCTCCTATGTCTGTTCTCTGATTTTGTTGTAGTTCCCTTTACTTGTGTCAATTTAATTAATAAATCAAAAGGGGTTGAGACTGAGATACAGGATCGGGCCGTGCGAGTCTCATAAGACAATGGCTGTTAAGAAACCTTCACTGGACAAAATTTAAAGTCAAAACTATAAAGGTTTATTCAAATTTAAGAGCCATTACAGAAAGCAAAAAGTAGTTCGTCAAATTCAAGTCCGCATCAGTAATACATCAAATAATGCAGATATACGAGGAATCAATATGAGGTTAACCTTAAAGCAAATAAATAACCAGAACCAAAGTATAGTTCAGCAACATGAATAACATAAAATCTGCTCATTTCAAAATTCATTAACATACCCATCTACCTGGAATACTAAAATACGCCATCTACCACAGATGTGATAAGTTCCCTGTAAAATTGGGATCTTCGCCCAACATAAAAGCTATGTCAACTGTATGATTAGAAATGCACTAACTCATTCCAATCGATTTTGAAGCATCCATTTTGTCACGTTTCTCTTGCATCATACACACAATTGCTTTGTTCTCCTGTGAAATCCTAAGTCTTTGATGCCTCTGTGAATTTCTAAAATTAGCCACAGCTTCCTCTTTTAACTGTAACTCCATTGCTTGAGCAGCATCCATACCAATTTAAACTCTTTTCTCATTATATTATCTAATAAACTTGAACTCTACATCAGTTAGTTTGCATACATTCTTCTAATTACTGTTGTTAGTTCTAGAATTATAGATCATAATGGGTGTATTATGTTTATTGGTAACATTCAAATTTTCAACTTCAGACAATTTATCTATAGTGCCATTATAATCTACTTTGTACTCCTCAAGGAAGTCTTGTCCAAACAAAATAGAAACATAGATGCTAGAGGAAATACCATAGAATAAAGTGAGATTTATGTATGTGAAACCTTCTGAAACAAAAGACGGCAATAAGTACAAATAAAGCGATTAGATGTATTCATAATGAGCTTATATTCATTTAACAGATTTGCATAAGTATTTGTCATAATTTCCATTATAACTATCTCTATAATCTAATCTATAACTAGTATTAAGTTGCACCATATTTTGAAGAATAGAAGCATCTTTAACAGGGCATTACATGCTCACTAAAAATAAAATACAATACTAATAAAATAAAAATACTGGTTTTAAAGACGAGCAAAATCATATTCTATACATGTATTCTATACATGTAGCTAACTTCTTTCTTTAAAAAATGTCTCAATAAAATCTCAATCTCTCAATGTTAGTTTAAAGTGATTTTGAGCATATAGTATAACAGTCCTTCAGAAATGTTAATAAAAGCAGGAAAAACAATAATAATGCAGTGAATAATATTTTCAACAATTCAAATGTTCTTCTTACTAACCCCTTCACTGCTCGGCCTTTTCCCCCCGTGCTAAGCCTTTTTTTTGGCTATTTGGGGTAGTTCACGCTTAGGCCCCTGTAACTTTTTGACCACATAAGGTATCCACGCCAAATTTGCGTCCTTTTCTTCCAGCATCATTGGGATTTTAAAGATACCCAGGGTTTGTTGATTCCCCTGGAGGGGACCCAGAAATTAGCCAAAATACAGCTAGATTTTGGGGTTTTGGGGGAAAAAAGGGCTACAGATGAAAGCGTCTGTTTTTTTCCCTGCAAATGGTATCAACAAAGGGGTTGTGGTGAATCACCATCTTCCCAGCTTTCAGGTACAAGCAGACTTGTCAGAAAACCAACATTTTTTACACAGTTTTGGCATTTTACTGGGACATAGCCTATTTTTGCTATTTTTTGTGCTTTCAACCTCCTTCCACTTAATGGTAAAAATGGGTATGAAAGCAATGATGTATCCTGGAAAGCTAAACATTTCTGAAAAGTAGACCGCATTTTGAATTCAGCAATGGTCATTTGGGTAGATCCTTCAAGGTTTTCTTATAGAAACTAACAGTTGAAAATAGGAAAAAGTGAAAATGAGTTAAAAGAAAAACCAGCCATTTGTGCCAACGTCTTCACCTGTAACTTCTACTAAGTATGACAGATGTTTGAAAGCCATATACCATTACATCTGCTGGACCCTTCTGGTTGTGGGGATATATAGGACTTGTAGGTTCACCAAGAACCCGAGGAACCCGAGCCAATAACTGAGCAGCGTCTTGCAATGGTTTTTTATTGTGTACCGGGTATATAGCAATTAATTTGGGACAATATAAACCGGGAAAAATCGGTATGAAAGACACCTATGTATTTCTGTAATGGGAACAAAATATAGAGTTTAGAAACAGTAGCTATTTGCACATCTCTGAACTTGTGGGTACCCATACTAGCATGTGAATTATAGGACATTTTTCAAAGTGACTTCTTTTTTACACATTGTCTTACATTTGGAAGGCAGAAATGCATTGAAAGTCAATAGGTATTAACAGTTGCTCGACAATTCTATGTTCCCCTGAGTCTCCCGATAAAAATGGTACCTCACTTGTGTGGGTAGCCCAAGTACCCGCGACAAGAAAACTGCCCAAAACACAACGTGGACACACCACATTTTTACAGTGAAAACTAACCCTTTTTTTGCAAAGTGCCTAGCTGTAGATTGGAACCCTAGCTCTGCCGGCACCTAGGGAAACCTAGCAAACCTATACATTTTTGAAAACTAGACACCCAGGGGAATCCAGGATGGGGTGATTTGTCTGGCTCTCGCCAGGTTCTGTTACCCAGAATTCCTTGCAAACCTCAAACTTTGTAAAAAAGAAAAAACATTTTCCTCACATCTCTGTGGTGGAAAGTTCTGGGATCTGCGTGGATTCACAAACTTCCACCCACCCCGCATTCCCCAAAGTCTTCCAAGAAAAACGGTACCTCACTTGTGTGGGTAGGCCTAGGGCCCGCGACAGGAAACGGCCCAAAACGCAACGTGGACACACCACATTTTCACAGTGAAAACTGACCCTTTTTTTGCAAAGTGCCTAGCTGTAGATTTTGAACCCTAGCTCTGCCGGCACCTAGGGAAACCTAGCAAACCTATACATTTTTGAAAACCAGACACCCAGGGGAATCCAGGATGGGATGACTTGTCTGCCTCTCACCAGGTTCTGTTACCCAGAATTCCTTGCAAACCTCAAACTTTGTCAAAAACCCACATTTTCCTCACATTTCTGTGCTGGAAAGTTCTGGAATCTGCGTGGATCCACAAATTTCCTAACACCCAGCGTTCCCCCAGGTCTCCCGATAAAAATGGTACCTCACTCGCGTGGGTGGGTCAAGTACCCGCGACAGGCAAGGGCCCAAAACGTATTGAGGAGACATCAAAATTACCTATCACAAAACAACCTGGTTTTGCAAGTGGGGTCACCTGGATTTTTTGTCCCGGGCTCGGCGGCCATCTTGGGAAACTACCAAACCCACACATTTCTGAAAACTAGACAACCGGGGGGAGTCCAGCGATGTATGGCTTGCTTGGACCCCCCAACGTTTTCCTACCCAGAATCTCCTGCAAACATCAAATTTAGCTGAAAAAAACACATTTTCCACATATTTTTGTGTGGAATCACTGTGCCGGCAAAAATGTCCTACCCCACAGCGTTCCCCTTGTTCTCCCGAGTAAAATGATACCTCCCCATTGTAATGACGACAGCGCGCAATGCGCGTGATCGTCATTACAATAAAAACCCTAACCATGCTTTGGGAGGTTGGGGAAGTTCTTCCCCACCTCCCAAAGCAAAAAAAAAAAAAAATGGGAAACAGCAGAGGAATTTTTGGAAAGTGTGCTCATGACGGAATGGTTCCGTCATGAGCACACTTGCACTCATGACGGAACCATTCCGTCATGAGCATGGAAGGGGTTAAGCTGTCATGTCCTTTAGGATAGTCCCATCATGTACATACCAGTTACATACATTTAGTCCCATCCACACGACATGAGTGTTACACAGGTGGCCTTTTACCTAGTATCTTACTTCTGTCTCTTCGTTAACCAGGCTCTCGGTGCCCTATCTTAATGCCTGTACCTGACGTACATAAACATGGCCCCAGGCACGGCAGGTTTATTCTGTATAAAGGTCACCACTTTTTTCATCCATGGCCAACAGCCAGCTGTACATGATCAAGGTTTGTTTAGAAAAGGATTAGCAGAGGATTAGCGAATGTTTTCAAAACATATCTATTCTAGAAGAAACCCTGGAGTGACCACTTTAGTATAAAAGACCCTCAATCCCCCTTACAGACAGAGAGGAGAATTCCTTCCAGGCTGATCCATCGACAGGCAGAGACCTGACATCCCTTGCGGGGTGCCATCCTCGACGTAGAGACGGGGTCCTTCATTCAGAACCATCAGGTGAGGGGTTAGCACTTCCCCGGGGGTTTCTTGGCTTCATTAGGATTAGCGCTTACATACACATGCTTCACCTACATATCTAGGCTAGGTACATTTAGGTAGGCTACGCATCGTAGAAGTACGCCAATGCTATTGTTTTATATAATCTGTTTATATTCATCTTATTAGCACTATGGTAGAAATGTATCTACTATTTACGATATTGGTACTTGCGATTACCTTTGTCTGCTTCTGTCTTCTGATTGTCGCAGCAAATATGTTTCACACTAGATTGACGCTTGACCAATAAATAATTATTGAAACCGTTCCAATCGTCATTCTATGTTTATTCTGAGAAAAGTAAGCACAAGTGACTGAGCGAAAGATACCGTATTGTTTCCACGACAGCGGAGGAATTAAGGTTGTCATGTTCAGCGGTTGCCAGAAACTACCTACACCACTGTAGAATACAGGGGGGTGGTAGTGGCACTATAGAGCTAGCTGGTCTAACGGCTGACTCATCCTGTGGGGGTGTCCAGAGTCTGTCTGCACACCAAGCCCTCAGTTTAGGTCATCCAAAACGCGCAGGTCCTGGGGCGTCCTAGGACAACACGACATGGCGCCTTCAACGTTGGTTTGGTTCTTATATTAACAGTAAAATTGGAGTAGTTCAGTTGTGCTTTCTCAGAAAGTCCTACTCTAATTTTTCAGAGACATCTGAAGTGGGAAAGAAAATCCACCTCAGCTGAGCAGGTACACCATGTGTATGGGCTGAAGGTTTAGACAAGCTTGTAAGGATTAAAAGTTCCCATATTGTGCTAAACCCTACCTCTTAAAACCTTTGCTTTCTTCTCCTTTCTAAGTGACTGAACCTGCGACTAGCAGTGGAAGCTTGGAAGGAGACGAATTTGCTAACGCTCTTAACATCACAGAAAACTGCAGACCGGCAATGACTGAGAATATTAGAACATGGTGTACCTACAACAGGTGGCCATGCTACTTTCGTGATTGAGGCACACAAGGTGTTCGGATCAGAACTATTCTATTCCTGGGTGAAATTCCCACCTGCAGATCCACAGACACATTTATTCCATGAATACATCGAAGTGGATCCACCAGAAGAATACATCCCATTCGAGGACTTTGAAGTCCCGTTAACTTACCAGCAACATAAAATCTGGTTTAAAGGCGCCCTAAAACATACAACTTCAGTCGTAAGACTAGGTCCGCTCAGCATAGGAGGAGCGACATGGCAGGTCTTAGCGACTTACACTCCACATCCTGATTTAGACACACTCCCAGTAGGGGAAGTGCGTACACTATACAAAGAAATAGTCAGGCTATACAGACATATTGTCCAGTTCGTCATGCAAACACTCACAATACAACCTGCTAGAGCTGCTCCAGCGGGTCCACACCAGACCTCACCTACAATTAGTCCACAGACACTAAAAGCAATAATGGGTGCGTTCCCATCAAAGAGGGATCAAGTACCATTCTGGATTGCTCAAAAAAATTGCACAGTTGGAGGCAGTATTACCCCATACGGGTCCGCAGGAAAAACACAGAATTTTAACAATCTGCTTGCCAATTGGAATGGATCCCTCAATTGAGGATTGTACCACATGGGGAACAATCTTTGCTGCAGTTTACATTCGAATACATGGTACCCCGACCATATCAGTTATTCCTGAAGTATTGAAACAGATACAAAATGAGTACCGGGCAGGACCTGCCCTGGAATTGGGGATGAAACGGATGGGTAATTTTGACCAAGTCTTAGCAATTATGATGAGCAACATCAAGGGGGAAGCAGCAGCCTAAGGGAAACAGCTCCTGCAAATCAGGAAAATCAGGAGCGTGCCTTACCAAAAATGATCGAGGAAACCTATGCTTCACTAGGAAGAGATAGTTTGGGAGCCAAACCAGGGAAACCACAAATGGTGAGAAATTCTGACAAGGATAACTCAAAGCAAGCAGCCACTTCTTTTAACCCCTTCCGTGCTCCCGTCGGCCAACGGCCGTCGCGAGCACTACCTGGCTAGTGCTGCGCACGTCCGTTGGCCGACGCGGCCCCGCCCACTCATTAAAACCGCCGCACCGCGGCGGAATTCGCGCCGCGGTTAAAAAGAAATGGGATAATAATCAATCGAAAAATAATACTACTAAAGGAAACACTTCACGATCAAGGGGTGGGTCTCCCCAACGGGAATCCTCTGAAAAGAGGTACAACTTTGGTAATCGTGAACACATTAGAAATCCTGACAGGTATCAGGATACTGATACACGTTCCTTTAGTTCCTTTCAGGGTTCATCAAAAAACTCGGAGAGGGAAGGACGGTCAGAACAAAAGACTGAAGATCGACCAAAGTGAAAAAAGGAAACACATTGCACTTCAGATTTCATTATCAAACAGGAAGAGCAACCTAAAGCAAAGACTCAATTCAAAAAGAAGAAAGTAGCCGGCTTAAAAATTAGAAATGCCCAGGTTACTGAGGACTCAGCTTCTGAACGGGGAATGGGCTCTGACGATGCTAGACAGCAAGGCAGAAGTAACAATAGCTCGCCAGAACCTGAATGAATTTCTGGTGACCGCAGTATTGAATGAATACATCACAGTGGAAACACCTGATACACGAGTGAGTGTCCCACACCGTCTACACAAAATTAATCTCCAAACAGAGGGGGACATCTCAAGAAAAATTAAAGGTCTCTTTTGGGAAAATTTGACATTTGGATACGATATCCTGTTAGCAGAAAAAGATTGGCCGCTTGAATTTGTAATGGATTGCCCAAAAGGTGAAAGCGTCATTTTGCCTGCTTTTTCCGACCTTGTTCCTGTTTCCATAGAAACACTCATACGCGCAGGAGTGGGCGCAAACGCTACCTACGGCATTATACCGCAACCATGTAGAGTGGGACATGGAGTCCAAACACCACGTAATCCCATTAAAAACTACTACACTCCACAGAGACAGTACCCTATTAAAAATGAGACAAAGAAACAGGTCAAAGAAATCTTAGATCAACTAGAATACCAAGGTGTGATTGAAACTTGCACCTCGCCAATGAACAATCCTTTGTTTCCCTTAATGAAACCTGACAACACATATCGTTTGGTTTTAGATTACAGACGCTTGAACACATGCACAAAAACATTTGCAGTTCAGACCGCACATAGTGCCGCATTAATGAGTAACATTGTGCAGAAGAAATACAAAACACTAGATATCTCAAATGGATTCTTCTGCCAAAATATTGTTCCTGAAAGCAGATATTTGACAGGATTTTCTGCCCTTGGCACTCAGCGTCGATTTTGTCGCCTGCCCCAGGGCTATAAGAACAGCCCGGGTTATTCTTCGCAAGAGTGTCAGAGCTATTACAAACTTGCGATGAAGAGGCAGTGTCCTATGTAGATGATATTTATCTGACGGACGATGAATTACTTGAACACTTGTGCAGGGTGAACAACATAATTGTTAGTTTTGCCAATTAGGGCTACAAATTTAATTTGAAAAAATCAAAAATTGCCCATCTCAGCGTCCTATTTTTCGGATATGAGCTGTCAAGTGAAGGCAAAAGCCTGGCCACAATTTTTTTTTTTTTAAATGCGTGCTGATCCAGCCTCCAAAGACTCTAAAGGGTTTGCAATTTATTTCAGGATTTCTAAATTTCAGTAGAACATACATTCAAGACTACGCAGAAAGAGTCAAACCTTTCTACGACCTAATCAGACCAGATTTCACAGCAAACAAGTGGACTCAAAAACATACAGACACTTTACGTTCAGTTCAAGCTGACATGATAGCTTCAAAACACTTGCAGACACGAGTAAACATCCTCAATCTGGTAATACGGGTCGTCGACGGGTTATCAGGGTATACCTATATCACGTTCAATGAAGGTGAGACAGTTCCAATCGCATACAACTCTCATTTGTACACGAATGCTGAAAATAGATTTGCAGCTACAGAAAAAACACTGACAGCATTACAGACTGCTGTAGGGAGAGAGAGCACTAGCACAGGGGAAATGCATCATCGTGGTAACCCCGATACCGACTTTAGAAGCGGTAACCAAAGCCAGCATTCCAAATGCAAAGGCATTGCATCCACGTTGGATACAATGGGCTAATTCTCTCACTGTAACAGATGTAAAATATAGATATGAACCTACACTGAGAACACAAGCATTTCTGCAGTACAAACAAGAATACCCTCTCCCGAATGAAATCTTGCCTCTTGATCAGTATGAATACATCATTTACACTGACGGATCTGCTCAACCTGCCATTGGAAGTAAACAGCAATATAGTGCTGCGTGTGCTATAGTGAAAGGTCGTATGCGGGATGGTAAGTTCCATCCCAGCAATACAACCACACAATCTCTAGGAGATTGTACAGCGCAGCTGGCAGAACTGAAAGCTCTTATACTAGTACTACAGTATACGGATCGGGAATTCCCCACACTGATTGTGTGCGATTCATTTTACTGTGTGCAATCTTACAATGAATATCTTCACTACTGGGGCCAGAATGGGTTTAAAGACGCCAAGGGTTGCACGATAAAACATAAATTGTTATGGGCACAAGTGGCAAAGCTGAAAGCATGCCTGCCACAGGCTCAAGTTATTCACACCTTGAGTCATCAGCATGTTGGCGTACACGTTGAAGGGAATTCACTGGCAGATGAAGCCGCCAAGGCGACAGTGCGAACTGCTGCCGTTGCTGCGATTACTCGTTCAAACACGAGAATAGACGGAGATATACTAGTAGCTATCAATGCCACAAAGAACGGCTCTGCCGTGCTGCCAAAAGGCTTTCCACTCAAGTACTCCTAAAAGTTAGATGCGCAAAACACACCGTATGCTCAAATTCCAGGAGTGGGGGATAGAGTAATACCAAACAAAGATCGCAGATTAGGTTTAATTCTAGCTGCACACGAGGGCCTGGGCTCTGCACACGTAGGAGTCACTGCAACAATGTCATTATTGAAGCAGCGGTACTTGTGGTCTGGGCTGACAAAACAAACGAAGGACTATGTCCTGAAGTGCGACATTTGCCAGCAGATGAAGGGTTCCACCATTCACAGGCCACCACAAACACCTTTACGAATATAGCATGTTACATCGCATGCTATTACATCCCGTTCTATTACAACGCGGTCGTTACAACGACCGCGTTGTTAGAACGCGATACCTTTACATCGCAAGTCATTAGATCGACTTGCTGTAGGGGGTGCGCTGGACTTGGGAATAGTATAATTTACTATTCCAACTCCGGCCTGCGCAACAGTAGGGAAGGTTTTGGAATAGTAAATTATACTATTCCTTAGGTTAGAGCGCCCCCTACAGCAAGTCGATCTAATGACTTGCGATGTAAAGGCGTCGCCTTCTAACAACGCGGTCGTTGTAACGACCGCATTGTAATAGGAACGCGATGTAATGGCAGCGTTGTAAACACTGTTTCCCCAAGTTTTCAGACAGACCTCTTGCATGTGTCTATTTGGACCACTGCAGCCCCTTAAATTCAGACGGGGCTTACAAGTACATCTTGGTGGCAGCGGATTCATGCTCTAGATTCCTATGGGTTTGACCCCAGCGCTCTGCTGACGCTCGAACTGTTATAAAGGATTTGCGAGTCTTCATCAGGACATACGCAATTGGCACGTTACATTCTGACCAGGGCCCTGCGTTTAGCTCTCCGGCTTACAAGGAAGCCATGGAAAGTATGGGCGTGGTCTTGTGGTACTCCTCCCCCTACCATCCAGAGGGAAATTCGGTGTTGGAGAGGAAAAACCGGGACCTAAAGCAATCCTTAACAGCTAGGGTATTAGGTGCGGGTGGTAGTTGGGTCAATCACCTATACGGGGTCCAGAGGGCACTAAATAATATGGCAAGAAAATCCTTGGGAGGCCATACCCCTTATGAAATCCTGTTTGGGACAAGAATGTGGGTACCTGATCTTGATTGTGCCAGCACAGTGGCGGATACAAAACCATCTGAACTGAAAGACCGTTTGGCTGTTTTACAGGAACTCAATGAATTCCGGGCGTTACAAAGGAACGTGCAAGTCAAACGCACCGCCACTGGGGAAGTGAAACCAGTTCCGGCAAGACCTGCCTGGTTCTCACAGATTGGGGACTTGTTACAGGGAAAAGATCATGGACAGAAGAGAGTTTGGGCCATCTTACAGAGCACCTGTACCTGTCCTGGCAGTAGTGGGAACAAGAACAGTAATTCTTCTGCCTCTTGCCGGCAAAAAAGAAAAAAGATTCTTCTCCATTGATCTGATCAAACCGCATCATGTGGCAGATTCTCAACAGTAGGCCACATGGGGCCTGAGTATCCGCATATCTCCTCTTGCTACTATACAGGAAGTTCAGATGGAAAGACTAATAACCTTTCAAGACTCCACTACGCAATGTGAAGGAGTAACGAATAATGGAGTACAAATCACACCAGTTGAAATTGAAAAACATCAAGAAGAAACAACAATGCAAGTTGCAATTTGGCCAACAATGATGTCTACATTAATGTGCCTTCAAACGACACATCTGCCAGTTCTACAAGACCTGTGGAGCTACCAAAGATAGATCAAACTGCATCTGGCTATTTCATCAACTTCAATTACTTTTCTTCAGATCCAAGTGAACCTGATCAACCGCCACCCATTTCAAAGAAAGGGAAACTTCTACAATTCTATCTTTTGCTCAAAAAGACTTACTTAGTGTCTCCTTGGTTGCATATTCGGTTTGCAATAGGGATAGTATACCTGTTAATTTGGATTGGCACAGTGACTGTCTTTTTTCTGCTTCTGAACGGACATCATCTCCCAGAACGCTCTGCAGTACAATCTGTGAACTTGGTCCTAAAACCACATACGTCATCACACCATGAAAAAAGAGAATTGTCCCTGGTGAACATTACAGCAATTCCAGTACCTGATGGTATAGTTTGGGATAAAGTTTCATATGATGTATTTGGTCCCACTGAACATTTAAAAATTCCACATTTGTTTAAAATTTCTTTAAATGATTTCATTGCCCCCAGTACACTCTCCCATGATTGGGACATTGAAATTGTAAATACCATGCTTTCGTATTTAGAACAATCTGCTGCATTTTCTTACAGAGAATTGTATGAGGATACAACTGACTATGATACCATGTTTTGTCACCAGCATTATGGTCATCATTTTTTGCATAGAGCAAGTGAACCACGCACTACTAATGTGTACCATCAATGGGAACATTGCCCGACACCACCAAAGGGTAGTTCTGACACATTAGCACAAAAATGTGCATACTTTTTATGGTTCAATACATCAGACCCAGAATCGTTTTACTACAAACTTGCACAGATTAATGTAACAACGAAGAAAATTATGCTGACTAATAATAAGCTGATATATTCAGCACCTTTTATCTCCCAACTGTCTATACAGGGTTTCGACTACTGGAGAGACACCATAGACACAAACTCCATCTGGGGGACAAGAGAGTGGCAGGTTCAGGGAACTGAGGCTTTATTCCGAGCTTGCCTCATACCATTACAGATGATTTTCCTGAACAGAACAGTGCAACATACTACCTGTTACGGGTTTGCGAAAATCAAAGACCTGAAAACACTGAGCATCCCCTTACCCACACCTATTAGGGATATCTCAAATAACACACTAAGAAGTGAGGGGACACATGGTACAAATGCATAAACTTCATCATCTCCCAATTGGAAGGGTTGGTTGGTTTGGCCTATAGACACATATGTGTAACTCAAGATTCAAGGGTACCACCGAAGGGTTTAATATCCATAGGCCCTACCCACGCTATGTACACACAGACGACCCAGGGGTAGTGACTTCTTATAGTGTCGGGAAGTTGTGCCTAGATTGGCTAAAGACCTCAACACTATCACAGGTGAAACAACACTTGTCCCTTCTGTCAGACAACATGGATCTTGGGGATTACTTGTTAGGTCCCAAGAAACCGCGTAGAAAACGCTTCCTATATACTAGCTACAATGAAGTATGGAAAGTCTTCCAACAGGAAGCTGCTGAGAGACTTTGTGAAATCGATAGAATTAACTTAGAAAAGGCCTTAGCTGGGGTAGACAACGGCATGACCTACTCTTGTCTCGTATTTATTCACTGGGCAACATTGTGTCCTCAGCTATCACCATAATGGAACAAGATCTGTCTATTCTACAACAAGGGCAATCTCAGCTACGCGCTATTATGCTTTTAAGCTGGACGCTTCAATCACTGCATTCTGGCCATGTTCCATGGCGATGCATCAAAGACACAAATCTGTTTTCGGCTTACAATCTGACCGACAGACAATTGACCATGGCACGCAGAGATGCGAAGTACACCATACTGCTCGTTGAAAAACTAGAGAAGTTACCTTTTACTGTAGCAGAGTCACCGTCTACGGAATGGTTAATTCATGGCTATATCACACTGCCAATCACGACATTCCAATACTGCCTGAAATATTACCCAGTAGGCATGTATGAAGCGTTGGGCGAAGGGTACATACGAGAAACCTGGGAGTTGCCATACACACATAGGTGCAGGAACAAGGACAAGGAGGTTTTCCTGAGTGGTTCAAACTGCGAAAAGTCCTTAAGTGGGTCTTTAGTGCGTAAGGAGTTGTCACTTCACGGGGCGTGTAATGCGTCAATAGCGAACTTGTCCTGCTACCTGAAAGGTTCCCCAGCTGCTGTAATTCATCTGGTTTTTTAGTTACTCTCCAATGGGAGTTACTTGATACTGAATGACCAAGGCTGTTGTGGTATGACGCCCGGCATTGCTTATCTAGTGACCCTCAACTCCAGGGTTATTTGTTGGAAGCAAGTATTGTTATATTCCATATAGGTACTATAATATAAGCCTCTGTAACTTCATTACCCTTCACCTATATTCTTCCCTACATTACACTTGTCACGGTTTACAGGGACTGACCTCTTACCTAGATACTACACTGCATTCAGAACGCGGGTTTTCCCTAGTTCGAAATCTCATACATTATGCATGAGTATTCTTGGAAGCACAGCAGGACTACCATCTCCTGTATAAAATCTATGTACAAAGTTCATGCCCCACGTCATCCTTAGGTCGACACAGTAACACAGCAAGGTAGGACCCCTGGGGAGACCTATGGGTATATATACATCACATCTTGCTAAGATAAGACAGAGGAGACCGAGACTTCCCGGCCGACACACTGACCAGAGACGCTGAGGTTCCTGCATGCAGACACTCCAGCTCGCAGTGGTCTAAACATCCCTCGAGGGGTATCCAACTCGAGACCAGGACAGGGTCCCACAGTCTCTCACTTCAGGTAATGGGGGCGACTAAATCTTAGAGGGATTCTTGGCTTGACACTTACCTCCATGCTAGGTACACTTGGGTACATTTAGTTAGGGAAGCATTGTAGGAGTACGCATCTTTTTTTCATGTGTTTTATATACTCGGATGTATTCATGATTATTGTAAGATGGTACATCATTTACCTTTATAGTACTGCGAATCATTTATATCTTATACTGCCTAACGGTTGTTGCAGCTCATCTATTTTACACCAGAATAACAACTGTTCAATAAATTCTTATTGAAAACGCCCAGCCTGTTTATTCTGTGTATTCCTCTGAGACAGACTTAGTAAGCACGAGTGACTAGGCAAAAGATAGTATATTGTTTCCACGGTCCTGAGGGATCAGGGTTGTCATGTTCGATGGTTGCCAGGAACTATTCTCTCCTTGGTAAAAAGAGATTCTAGTGGCACTGTGAGCTAGTTGGTACAAAAAGCCAACATACCCGGTGGGGGTGATCAGAGTTCGTCTGACACCAATCCTACAGTGTATGTTGTCTAAACGCACAGATCCTGTATACCTTTTATAGAAACTACACAACATGGCGCCCAACGTTGTTTGGGTACTTTTTTAACAGTAGAATCTGAGTAGTTCAGTCATGCTATTCTCAGAAATCCCTATTCAGAAAACACCAGAGACGTCTGGAGTGGGTGGGCAAAACTCCGCCACAGCTGAGTAGGTGAAATATCCTATTTATTGGCTGTTGGTTAATCAAGCTTGAAGGACACAGTGTTCCTAAAAAAATGTGCAGAACACCGTATCTTAGTTTCCTTGAAAAGCTCTTCCTTTTTTTTTTTTTTAAAACGACTGAGGAAGGGGATAGAGTTGTGCAAGAACTAAATCTCTCAGCGGATGAGGAAATGCAGATGCAATTCAGATTGCAGAAAATGTTAGAAATGCAGTCACCCTGAAGCTGCTTGAGCATGGTTTAACACCCAGGGGTGGCATAGTAGTGTTTGTGATTGAGGCACACGAATCATACAGAGCAGAGGTATTTTATTCATGGGTTACATTCCCAGCAGCAAATGCAAGAACAAAAACATTTCATTTTTACACAGAAGATGAACCACCTGCGGAATATTGTCCGTATGAGGACATTGAGGTGCCACTCACGTACCAGGAACACTTATACTGGTTTAAAGGCGCCCTACCCCATACAAGAAGAAGAGTGAGACTAGGCCCGCTCGGAAGAGAAGGGGCAACATGGTGTTGTAATCTACTTGCTAGGATAATGCATCCTCCCCATTGTTGTTCTCTGCCTTGCTGCTCAGCCAGTGGTGATGCCATTAGAATGCTGGAGTGTTGGTGCTTGAAGTGGATGAGTCAGTTGGAGTGTATGGGCTGAGCAGCAAAGAGGCTGCTCCTGGTGGGGCATTACATGGAACTTACCATCTTCTTGTAACCTGTAACTGAAACTGTAACCTGAAGAATAAACCTATAACCTATTTGTACATGACCTGGCTATGTGGCATACTTCGTTGTAACACTGGTGATTTGTTGTATTTATTTAGCCTATATCCCTGGTATAGAATGGGGGAGTAAAATTTTCTCAGAGGTTTGAAGTGTACTGAGAGGGGATGTGGTCTCTTGTCATGTTAGGAGGGTTTGAGGGGTGATGGATAACCCTGTGTGTGTGGTGCCTTTATGTAGTTGTGCCTTTAATGTGAGGCGAGGTGGGGATTCTACCCACTGTTTAAGGGTTGGAGAGATACCCTGTTAGTAGTTACCCTTAGTATGAGGTGAGGTGGGTTTGGTTATGTATTACCCACTGTTTAGGGGTTAGAGAATATCCTGTGTGTTGTGCCCTGAGAGTGTGGCGAGGTGGGTTTTGTGATGCCCACTGTTTAGGGGTGATATTTACCCTGTGTGTTGTGCCCTGAGTGAGGCAAGGTGGGTTTTGTTATGCCCACTGTGTGGGGGTTGAGAGATACCCTGTATGAAGTTGTACCTTGAGTGATAGGCCAGGTGGTATGATATACCCACTGTTTAAAGGTGAGTGGTATCCTGTATTTGCTTTGAGTGTGAGGCGAGGTGGGGAGGTTACCCACTGTTTGAGGGGTGATATCACCCTGTGTGTGTTGTTATGCCTTTAGTGCGGGGCGAGGTGGGGCATTACCCACTGTTTAGGGGTTGTTAAAATGCCCTTTGTGTAACTGTGCCTTGAGTGTGAGGCGAGGTGGTGTGATATAACCACTGTTTTAGGGGTGGAGATGCCCTGTGCGTAGTTGTGCTTGGAGTGTGAGGTCAAGTGGGTGAGCACCCACTGTTTTAAGGTTTGGAACTGTAATTTTGTGTTTTTCCTAGATTGGAAAGGCATGTAGTTTGATGAATTTATTGGACTTGTTGTATGTGTGTTTTATCATCTTGCATCCTTTTGATTTTTCTATTGTCGTTATAAGGGGGAGATGTGTTGTAATCTACTTGCTAGGATAATGCATCCTCCCCATTGTTCTCTGCCTTGCTGCTCAGCCAGTGGTGATGTCATTAGAATGCTGGAGTGTTGGTGCTTGAAGTGGATGAGTCAGTTGGAGTGTATGGGCTGAGCAGCAAGGAAGCTGCTCCTGGTGCGGCATTACATGGAACTTACCATCTTCTTGTAACCTGTTACTGAAACTGAAAACCTATAACCTATTTGTACATGACCTGGCTACGTGGCATACTTCGTTGTAACACATGGCCAATATTAGCAGCCTACACACCACATCCTGACATCAAAACAATGCCAGGACCAGACTTACTCATACTTCACAAAGAATTAATAAAACTCTACAGAAACATGACGCAGTTCGTCATGAGGACACTTACAGTCCAGCCAGCAATGGTAACAACAAATACAACTAACGTTCAAAACACAAAAGCTAAAATTACACTACAAACGTTACACGCAGTAATGGGTAAAATGCCCGCAAAACGTGAACAAATGCCATTCTGGATAGCGCAGAAATTAACACAGCTAGAAGCAGTATTCCCAAATACCAGCGCTTATGAAAAACACAGAATGCTGACAATCTGCTTGCTCATGGGGATAACACCACAAATAGAGGATTGTACCTCTTGGGGTACAGTTTTCGCTGCCATATATACCAGAACTCATGGTATACCGTACTTAGCAGTAATACCAGATGTATTAAGACAAATACAAAATGAGTACGGAGCAGAGCCTGCTCTGAACTTAGGGATGAAGTTACTAGGTAACTATGCCCAGGTATCAGCCATAATATTAGCAAATATTAAAGGGGAGGCAGCATCAGTGGCTATCCGCCAACGCCTAAGGGAGTTCAGTCCTTTACAACAGGAACACGAACTACCAAAAATAATAGAAACTGCGTATGCAGATTTAGGCAGGGACAGTTTGGGTGGAAAAGCATTAAAACAACAACTGATGGGTATTCACTTCCACCTCGACAACAAACTGGACACCAACACCACATCCCTCCTGGACAACCTCCACAATATTGGACTCCGCCAGATCATGACCGAACCCACGCACTCAGCAGGACACACCCTCGACCCCCTATTCACAACAAGAAACTCCATCACTTTCAGCCACACCACCGAACTCCCGTGGACAGACCATTGATGCATCCACTTCACCTTCAGAACACCCACCATCAACAGACACCAGCACCTGCTCCCACGAAGAAACTGGACCAAAATCACTGACGACCAGCTCACCTCACTCAGCAACTCCACCCCGACCACCGCGGAAGATGACGCCCCCAACACCGCCGCCCGAACCCTACACAGATGGATCACCGACAGCATCAACACCATAGCCCCCCTCAAGAAGAACAACAACGCACACGCCAAGAAAGCCAGATGGTTTACCCCCGAACTCCGAGAGTCCAGGCGCACCTGCCGCCGCCTCGAGAAGACCTGGAGGAACTCCAAATCCACAGAAGCCCACAACAACTTCAAAGCCGCCACCACTGCCCACCACCAGCTCATCAGAAACACGAGGAAAACTGCAATTGAAGGCAGAATCTCCACACTCACACAACAGCAAAGAACTCTTCAACATCATCAAGGGGTTCGCCCAACCCACCAGCGAGTCGACTGACATTCCCCCCTCACAAGACCTCTGCAACAAACTCAGCACCTTCTTCCACCGCAAAATCAAGAACATCTACGACAACTTTGACGAAGACAACCAACACACGGAACCCCCACCAGCCACCCCCGACACCCTGAAGCCAACGATTGACAGCTGGACAGCCCTCACCACCGAAGACACACTGAAGACGATGAAGTCAATCCACTCCAGGGCCCCCACGGACCCTTGCCCCCACCACATCTTCAACAGAGCCGCCGACACCATCGCACCCATGCTTTGCCACACCATCAACCGCTCCCTGGCAAACGCCTCCTTCCCCGACGACTGGAAACACGCCGAGATCAACCCCCTCCTGAAGAAGCCCTCGGCGGACCCCACCGACCTCAAAAACTACAGACCCATCTCCCTGCTCCCGTTCCCAGCGATAGTCATCGAGAAAGCCATCAACAGCCAACTCGCCACCTTCATCGAAGAGCACAACATCCTCGACCCGTCACAATCCGGATTCAGAAAAAACCACAGCACAGAAACCGCCCTCCTCGCCGCAACAGACGACATCCGCTCCCTACTGGACAAAGGAGAAACAGTAGCCCTCATCCTCCTCGACCTCTCAGCGGCCTTCTACACGGTATCCCACCGCACCCTAATACGCAGACTCCACAACGCAGGTATCCGGGACAAGGCCCTCGATTAGATCTACTCTTTCCTCTCCGGCAGAACGCAGCGGGTCAGACTCCCCCCTTTCCTCTCAGACCCTACACCAACCACCTGCGGAGTCCCCCAGGGGTCCTCCCTCAGCCCAACGCTCTTCAACGTCTACATGGCTCCTCTCGCCCCCATCGTCAGAACATACGGACTCAACATTGTTTCAGACGCAGACGACATCCAACTCATCCTCTCCCTATCCAACGAAGCCAACACAGCCAAACACAACTTCCAAGAAGGCATGGAAGCTGTCGCCAAATGGATGAAAAGCAGCTGCCTACAACTCAACTCCGACAAAACAGAAGTACTCATCATGGGCCCACACCCCGACGCCTGGAACGACACCTGGTGGCCCCCCGCCCTCGGTAGCCCACCCACCCCCACAGACCACGCACGCAACCTTGGAATCATCCTAGACTCCGAGCTCAAAATGTACCGCCAGATCAACTCCGTCACATCCTCCTGCTTCCACATCCTCCGCCTCCTACGTAAGACCTTCAAATGGATCCCCCTCGAGCACAGAAAAACCGTCACCAGCAGACTCGACTACTGCAACGCACTCTACGCCGGAATAAACAAAAACCTCACCCGCAAGCTACAAAACATCCAGAACGCCGCCGCAAGACTGGTCCTCAATCTACCACGACACTGCCACATCTCCCAACACCTGCGCACACTCCACTGGCTCCCCATCGAGGCTAGAATCACCTTCAAGATCCTCACCCACGCACACAAAGCCCTCCACAACACCGGACCAGCATACCTCAACAGCCGAATCAACTTCCACGCACCCCAAAGAACCCTACGATCAGCCCAGCTCTCCTACGCCGTGGTTCCCTGTGCCAGAAAGACCAGATCAGGAGGCCGCACCTTCTCCTTCCTTGCGGCCAGAGCATGGAACGCCCTACCGCTCCACCTCAGGCAGACATCACTCCCCATCTTCACGAGAAACCTCAAGACCTGGCTCTTCGACAGACCCCCTCCTGATGAACTGGAACCTGCACCTCCCCTCCTCCTCAGCGCCTTGAGACCCTTACGGGTGAGTAGTCGCGCTTAACAAACCCATGATTGATTGATATTCACGAGAAGGAGACCTTCAAGCAGACAGCTGCTTCTTCGAAAAAGAAGTGGGACAATAACGAAAAACAAAAAGTTAAAGAAAACAGATCTCAATAGAGAGGTAGATCTCCTCCACAGGAGCAGTTTGAAAGGAGGTACAACCTTAGGAATAGGGATAATAAGAAACCTGACAGGTATCAGGATACTGATGCACGTTCCTCTCGTTCCTTTCAGGGTTCAACGAAAAACTCTGAGAGAGAGAGAGAGAGAGAGAGAGAGAGAGAGAGAGAGAGAAGGGCGGTCAGACAGACAAGAAGAGTGTACAAAGTCCAGAGACAAGCAACACGCTCAAGAATATACTTCCAAAAAAGAAGATAAAACAAAACAGTTAAAAAAGAAGAAGGTTGCAGGTCTAAAGATCAGACATGCCTAGAATTCCGAGGACTCAACTACTGAAAGGGGAATAGGCTCTGATGATGCTAGACCAGGGGTCTCCAACTGGTCGATCGCGAGCTACCGGTAGCACGCCATGGCCCCATGAGTAGCTCGCGCTGGTAGTGTCGCAATTTAATAGGCCATTAACATCGTTAAGAGTATTTCGGCCTTTTTTATGTAGACGTTGACCGCCCACACCCACACCAGCTGCTCAGATTAGCTTAACTAAGTTTAGCTGAGGAGGGGTGGGCGGGCCAAAGAGGATGACGTTGTTCCTCCAGTAGTCTCGGAGCCACCTGCCTTTCACATCCTGGCACCGCGCTTTTCATCCTGCGCATCGAGTGCCGGTGCAGAGCAGCAGGCATGGCAGAGCGGAGCGGCCGGTGCTGGAAAGTGTGCAGGTGGTGCAAGCAGTATTAAACTGCCACCGAGACCCGTACCACCTGCCTTGTTCAGCATGCCACCAGTTTGACCGGAGCAGCAGGTAAGCTAAGGAACCCTACGCAGGCCTCATCAGCTCCACACCCGTAGCGAGCCCCTGCCCTGGCCTGATAGTTGTATAGGCGAGGCGGCTCAGTGGCAGTCCAGGTCACATGAAACGATTAACAAAAATACGGAGTGAAAAGGCAGCGTTTCACTCCGTTTTTTTGCAAATGCAGATTCTATTTATGTCAAGATCTCTCTCGTGTTTAAATTAAGCTTGATATTTGCACACTGCAACGAAACAGAATGATTTATTTTTCCGCTTGAAGGAATAGTTTCAAGAGCTGAACAATGTTAAATGTAATCAATTAAAATCGTACACATGCAATTCTTCATTTAAAGAGAAACACTTCAATTGCATAAACTAGGGTATGATCTCACATTCCCAAGTTTAGCCGAAACGTTATAAAACAGTGTCTCATATGAGTGCAACTTTCAAAGGCTCGCTTAAATAAAACATTATGCATGCTTGCTACTATCATGCCAGATAATTTTTAGGGTGAGGCGATGCTTGTTGGAATGTCAAAAAGTGTCCACTTGTGGGACGTTGAGGGAAGTTACATCATGATCCATTATGTTCCAAGTGTTCCTGATGCCAGGGGGTGTTACACTTCACATCCATTATGTACCAAGTGTGTGTGCTGTCAGGGGGTGTACAATGCTCATCATATGCATTACCTACCGCCTTACTGGAAGTAGCAAAGGTCGGAGGCCCCAAGGCGCACTCTGCCCTACTGTTATGTTACAAATCAAACATCTTTACACATGAGATAGGTAGTGTTCTCGGCTGTCACAACAGATGGCAGTCAAGGTGGGTTACACATGGTGGCAATTTGTCTGGCCAAGTTCACAAAAACAAGCCCATTCTCTGCAGCGAGGGCAGATGGACAACAACACGAAATGAAGTTTTAAAGAGGGATCTTCTTTTAAAAAAAAAATAGGAACGCTTCGAATCACAAATAATGTAATTTAAGTAAAAGACTTAAACAAAAGAAGACTGGAAGAGCAAGGTGTAAATGTGTCTTCATGAAAATATATGTCCATCTTCCATTTCCAGAGATGCCAGCGGACACGTCACATGCGACTCTCGTCCAATCTCGGCTTTCTGCCCAATAGCACGTTGCATTCTGGGCCTTGTGAATGTGCTTTTAGAATTGGAAGTTTGGGCTCTAAATGTCCGCATGCAACATTTAATCTAAAAGCCAGGACTGTCTGAAAGTGTTACAACCGATATGAGGTTACTTGGCTAGCCATGATATTATTGTAGTAATGTTAGTACAAATATAACCTTCCTGCCTTCAACAATACACAAACAACAACACTCCGCGGTTGCGCAGTCAACTGTAGTTCAAATACTAGTGTAGCCCTTACAGATGGGCGTAGGGGGGTCTCTCAGAAATATGTGCAAGCTGCTTGGCCTTTAGTAGCTCACGACGATTTTCACTGATTAGAAGTAGCTCTCACTACAGAAAAGGTTGGAGACCCCTGTGCTAGACAGTGCGGCAGAAGTAACAGTAGCTCGCCAGAACCTGATGGAATTTCTGGTGACAGCGGACTTGAATGATTATATCACGGTGGAAACACCTGATACTAGGGTAAGTGTCCCACACAAATTATATAAAATTACACTCCAAATGGAGGGGGACAAATGCAGGACAGTTAGAGGTCTCTTTTGGGAGAACCTAACGTTTGGCAATGACATTTTGTTAGCTGAACAGGATTGGCCGCCAGCATTCGTCATGGATTGCCACAGGGGAGAAACGGTAATTTTACCAGCATTCTCCGACCATGTTCCCAAATATTTAAAATATACATATGTGCGGGAGTGGGCGGTAGCCCAAGCCCCAGCATTATACAAAAACAATGTTGGATGGAATGAGGATTCAACCCACCACATCATTCCATTAAAAAATACTCCAACTGCACAAAGGCAGTATCCAATAAAGCAAGAAGCTAAAAAACAGGTCAGGGAGATCTTAGATCAACTTGAATACCAAAGAGTGATTAAAACATGCACCTCTCAAATGAATAACCCTTTGTTTGCCGTATCAAAACCGGATAACACATACCGTCTAGCATTGGATTACAGACATTTAAACACTTGCACTAAAACATTTGCAGTACAGAATGCACACAGTGCCGCATTAATGAATAACATTGTGCGGAAAATATGCAAAACGACACTAGATATCTCAAATGGATTTTTTGCCAAAATATAGCGCCTGAGAGCAGATATTTGACAGCATTCTCAGCGCTAGGGTCACAGCATCAATTTTGTCGACTCCCCCAGGGGTATAAGAACAGCCTGGGGTTGTTTTCGGCTAGGGTAACTGAATTACTTCAAAATCTGGATGAGGAGGCATTGTCCTACGTAGATATTTATCTGACGGATGATGACCTGGAGAAACACTTGAACAGAGGAAACACCATAATTTTGGGGTTTGCCTCTGAGGGTTACAAATTCAACTTAAAAAATCGAAGATTGCCCACTATAATGTCGTTTTTCTAGGATATGAGCTTTCAAGTGAAGGAAAAAGTCTAGCAGTTAACTTTTTTGAAAAATGCGCGCTGCTCCAACCTCCAAAATCATTAAAATATTTGCAATCAATCCTGGGATTCCTGAACTTTGGCAGAACATACATTTTAGATTACGCGGAAAGAGTAAAACCTTTCTATGATTTGATAAAACCTGACTTTTCAGTTAGACAGTGGACACAGGAACACACAGATACTCTTCGTTCCTTACAAGCTGACATGATAGCTTCAAAACACTTACAGACACCCGTAAATGTACGCTACCTGGTGATTCGTATAGTTGCGGGTCAATCTGGGTACACCTATCTAACATATAATGAAGGTGAGACAGTACCAATAGCATCCAAATCACATTTGTACACGAATGTTGAGATGCGTTTTGCATCAACTGAAAAAAGTCTAACAGCAGTACAGACTGCTGTAGTCCGAGAAAGAGCACTGGCTCAAGGGAAACGTATAATAGTCGTTACCCCGGTTCCAGCCTTAGAGGCTGCGACAAAGGCAAGCGTTCCCAACGCTAAAGCCTTACATCCAAGATGTACTCAATGGGCTAATTCTCTCACTGCAACAGATGTAGAATACAGGTAAGACCCAAATCTAAAAACACAAGCATTTCTGCAATACGAACAAATATTTCCTCTACCAAATGAAATAATGCCTCTAGATCAGTATACATATATAATTTACACTGACTGTTCTGCACAACCGGCCATAGGGAGCAAACAGCAATATAGCACTGCGTGTGCTATCGTTAAAGGATGCATGCAGGACGGAAAGTTTCACCTGAAATGCACATAAACACAGTCTCTAGGAGACTGCACGGCGCAGCTGGCAGAACTAAAAGCACTAATACTGGCACTGGTAAATACGGATCGAGAATTCCCCACACTAATCGTGTGTGATTCCTTTTACTGTGTACAGTCATATGATGAATATTTACATCACTGGGTACAAAACGGGTTTAAGGATGCAAAAGGTGGCACAACAAAGCACAAAACGCTATGGGAACAGGTAGTGGAGTTGAAAAACGAACTACCAAGGGCTCACATGATACATACCCAGTCATCACCGTGATGGCGTTCACGTTGAAGGGAATTCATTAACTGATGAAGCTACAAAGGGGGCTGACCGTACGGCTTCCATAGCTGCAATCACTCGTTCAAAAACGAGAATAGACGGTGAGATAATGGTTGCAATTATAGCTACACGCAATAACTCAGCAGTACCGAAAAGGTTTCCACTCAAATACTCCTACAAGTTAGATGCAAACAATTTTCCATTTGCTCAAATTCCTGGAGTGGGGGATAGAGTAATACCAAATATGGATCGTAGGTTAGGATTAATTCTAGCAGCACACGAGGGTAGAGGGTCAGCACATGCAGGAGTTACAGCAACTGTTTGTCTACTGAAACAGCGCTATTGGTGGCCAGGACTAAGAAAGCAGACTAAGGACTACGTCTTGAAATGCGACATCTGTCAGCAGACGAAAGGCTCCACCGGAACACGTCCAGCGCAGACACCATTATTAATATCAGACAAACCACTGGTGTGTCTATTTGGACCACTGCGGCCCCTTACAATCAGATGGGGCTTACAAGTATATCATGGTTGCAGTGGATTCCTGCTCTAGGTTCCTATGGGTGTGGCCCGAGCTCTCGGCTGACGCTTGAACTGTTATCAAAGATTTGCGAGTCTTTATAGGGACATACGCAGTTGGCACATTACATTCTGACCGTGGCCCCGCGTTTAGCTCTGGGGCATACAAGGAGGCCATGGGAGTTTTGGGTGTAGCATTGCAGTACTCCTCTCAGCACCATCCCGAGGGAAATTCGGTTGTGCAGAGGAAAACCGGGACTTAAAGCAGTCTTTAACAGCTAGAGTATTAGGCTCGGGTGGAAATTGGGTAAAACATCTGTATGGAGTTCAAAGGGCATTAATCAGCCAAGAAGCTCTCTAGGGGGTGTCACTCCTTATGAGGTCCTATTTGGGACGAGAATGTGGGTACCTGATCTTGATTGGGAAGGCACAGTGGCAGATGATAAACCTTTTGATATCCGTAAACGTTTGGCTGTTTTACAGGACCTAAATGAATCCAGGGCATTACAGAGTAATGTCCAGGTGAAAAGGACCGTCACTGGGGAAGCGAAAAGTGTCACGGCAAGACCTGTCTGGATCCCTAAAGTTGGGGATCTGGTCAGAGAGAAAATAGCGGACAAAAAAGAATTTGGGCCATCATACAGAAAGCCTGTACCTGTCCTCGCAGTTGAAGGAACAAGAACAGTACTTCTGCCACCTCTTGCCAGTAAAAAGGAGAAAAGATGTGTCTCAATTGATCTTATCAAACCACACTATGTGGCTGATACTAAGTAGTAGGCCGCGAGGACTCCGGAGTAACAGACACCCTCCTCTCACAACTATACAAGAAGTCCAAACAGAAAGACTCATCACGTTTGAAGAGTCACCTACACGTAATGAAGGACTATGCAACAGTGCAATGGAACTCGTTCCTCTCGACACCAAAGTTCAAAATGAGAACTCAACAGAAAGACAAATTTCTATTCGACTAAACACGGATATCTACGTCAACATGCCTCAACGAGAGCAAGCTACAGTTTCCACAAAACCTGCGGAATTACCGAAAACTGATACGTTCTCATTGGATCCAAATGAACCTGAAATGACGCCAGCCCAAAGAACTTGTCTACAGTAATTTAAAGATTTCCTGAACTTTCTTAAAAAGACTTACCTGGTATCACCTCGGGTGGAACTCTGGGTAACTACCGGGATACTTTTCTTTCTTTTCTGGATAGGCCTAGTAACTGTCTTTAGTATGCTTATTAATGGAACTTATCTTCGAGAAAGCTCTGTAGCACAAGAAGTGAATGTGATTCTGAAACCGCATCTATCATCACATCGTGAAAAAAGAGACCTATCATCAGTGAACATTACAGCAGTTCCTATACCTGACGGTATAGTGTGGGACAAGGTTGATTACAATATATTTGGCCCGACTGAACTTTTAAAAATACCACATTTATTTAAGATTTCATTAAGTGATATCATTACCTCCAGTACGTTTTCTGATGATTGGGATTATGAAACTGTTAATAATATGTTGTCTGATTTAGAAAAATCTGCTGCCTTTTCTAGTAATGAAATGTTAGAGGGCACATCAGACTTTGAAACAATGTATTGCTATCAACAGTATGGTCATCACTTCCTGCATAAATCTGCTAATCCCAGAATGGGAACATTGCCCAACACCACCAAAAAGCAGTTCAAAAACATTTGCACAGAAATTTCCATATTTTTCAGGGTTTAACAAATCAGACCCAGCCTCATATTTTTATACGGTTGCACCAACACCAGCACGGAAAAATATGTTAAGAAACACCAAACAGATGTATTCCGCTACTTTTATTGCCCAATTGTCTGAACAGGGCTTTGACTTATGGAAAGACACCATAGACTTAAAATCGGTCTGGGGTACTAGAGAGTGGCAGGTCCAGGGAACAAAGGCACTATTTAGAGCAGGGGTCTCCAACCTTTTCTGTAGTGAGAGCTACTTCTAATCAGTGAAAATCGTCGTGAGCTACTAAAGGCCAAGCAACTTGCACATATTTCTGAGAGACCCCCCTACGCCCATCTGTAAGGGCTACACTAGTATTTGAACTACAGTTGACTGCGCAACCGCGGAGTGTTGTTGTTTGTGTATTGTTGAGGGCAGGAAGGTTATATTTGTACTAACATTACTACAATAATATCATGGCTAGCCAAGTAACCTCATATCGGTTGTAACACTTTCAGACAGTCCTGGCTTTTAGATTAAATGTTGCATGCTGACATTTAGAGCCCAAACTTCCAATTCTAAAAGCACATTCACAAGGCCCAGAATGCAACGTGCTATTGGGCAGAAAGCCGAGATTGGATGAGAGTTGCATGTGACGTGTCCGCTGGCATCTCTGGAAATGGAAGATGGACATATATTTTCATGAAGACACATTTACACCTTGCTCTTCCAGTCTTCTTTTGTTTAAGTCTTTTACTTAAATTACATTATTTGTGATTCGAAGCGTTCCTATTTTAAAAAAAAAAAAAGATCCCTCTTTAAAACTTTATTTTGTGTTGTTGTCCATCTGCCCTCGCTGCAGAGAATGGGCTTGTTTTTGTGAACTTGGCCAGACAAATTGCCACCATGTGTAACCCACCTTGACTGCCATCTGTTGTGACAGCCGAGAACACTACCTATCTCATGTGTAAAGATGTTTGATTTGTAACATAACAGTAGGGCAGAGTGCGCCTTGGGGCCTCCGACCTTTGCTACTTCCAGTAAGGCGGTAGGTAATGCATATGATGAGCATCGTACACCCCCTGACAGCACACACACTTGGTACATAATGGATGTGAAGTGTAACACCCCCTGGCATCAGGAACACTTGGAACATAATGGATCATGATGTAACTTCCCTCAACGTCCCACAGGTGGGCACTTTTTGACATTCCAACAAGCATCGCCTCACCCTAAAAATTATCTGGCATGATAGTAGCAAGCATGCATAATGTTTTATTTAAGCGAGCCTTTGAAAGTTGCACTCATATGAGACACTGTTTTATAACGTTTCGGCTAAACTTGGGAATGTGAGATCATACCCTAGTTTATGCAATTGAAGTGTTTCTCTTTAAATGAAGAATTGCATGTGTACGATTTTAATTGATTACATTTAACATTGTTCAGCTCTTGAAACTATTCCTTCAAGCGGAAAAATAAATCATTCTGTTTCGTTGCAGTGTGCAAATATCAAGCTTAATTTAAACACGAGAGAGATCTTGACATAAATAGAGTCTGCATTTGCAAAAAAACGGAGTGAAACGCTGCCTTTTCAATCCGTATTTTTGTTAATCGTTTCATGTGACCTGGACTGCCACTGAGCCGCCTCGCCTATACAACTATCAGGCCAGGGCAGGGGCTCGCTACGGGTGTGGAGCTGATGAGGCCTGCGTAGGGTTCCTTAGCTTACCTGCTGGTCCGGTCAAACTGGTGGCATGCTGAACAAGGCAGGTGGTACGGGTCTCGGTGGCAGTTTAATACTGCTTGCACCACCTGCACACTTTCCAGCACCGGCCGCTCCGCTCTGCCATGCCTGCTGCTCTGCACCGGCACTCGATGCGCAGGATGAAAAGCGCGGTGCCAGGATGTGAAAGGCAGGTGGCTCCGAGACTACTGGAGGAACAACGTCATCCTCTTTGGCCCGCCCACCCCTCCTCAGCTAAACTTAGTTAAGCTAATCTGAGCAGCTGGTGTGGGTGTGGGCGGTCAACGTCTACATAAAAAGGCCGAAATACTCTTAACGATGTTAATGGCCTATTAAATTGCGACACTACCAGCGCGAGCTACTCATGGGGCCTTGGCGAGCTACCGGTAGCTCGCGATCGACCAGTTGGAGACCCCTGATTTATGTTTAAATGTTTTTATTAACCATTTCAAAAACGAAACACATGCCAGCATCCAAATCAATAGCGTGCCATAGGCGATGTTACACAACCAAATCAGCAGTGTGGCAGTTGTATATTGTACAGAAGAAAAGTCTCGCTGTTTGTACCCTGCCGGCACAAGGAAGAAGCACATTGCAAAAAGAATCGTTAATATGGCAACCCAGAACTTAAATCCCCCCCCCCCACCCCAAAACAACCCCGTCCGATAGCCATCTGCCCCTGTGTGGCCCAAACAATCCCTTTGGCTCCCAATGGCCCCCTCATCCTCTGGCAACCTGCGCCTGATCTGCCCCTAACTCGGGTAATCGCAGCACCCTTAGGTACCTGGGTTGTGTGATTTCGTTAAATTCTGCTAAAAGCAGTGTCAGGAAGGGTCTCCATATCTTTTGAAACGATGCCACCGAGCCACTCAATGTGGCTGAAATGCGCTCCATCCCAATAATATGCCAAAGACGGTGCAGCCAACCCACATGGGAGGGAGGGGTGGTCGTCCCCCAGTGCATCAGGATATTCTGTAAGGCGGCCCTAGTGCTAACCCCATCTGTCTCCCTTTCAGACTTTTCAGGGGGAATGTAACAGGATTGGGGAGGCCCAGGACCACATACACCGGGAGTCTCGGGATCTCAGTCTCGAACAAGTCGTCCACCTCATCCAGAACCCTTGACCAGTAGGCGGTCACCATGGGGCACTCCCAGAGAATATGAAGCAATGTGCCCACCTGGTCGCAACCTCGCCAGCATGCGGGACTCCGCTGGGGTTCCCCCTGTGAAGGCGGGCCGGGGTGAGATACCAGTAGGTCGCTATCTTCATAGCGGTCTCAACGCTAGCGACGTTCCTGGCCGTATGCTTTGCTCTGTAGTAAATACCCTCCCAATCCCTTGCAGACAAGTCCCCCTCCAATTCTAATCCCCATCTCTTCTGGCTCGGAGTTGCCTGTACACCTGGGCCGCCACAAAGCATACCATAAAGGTCGGAGATTAGTCCCTTATCAGTCGTTTTTGTGATCAACCATTTCTCATATTGAGTCAGTTTACGACTGCCCTGTTCGCGCACTCCAGGCTGAAGGACCCAGTGTCGTACCTGCATATACCCCATTCTATCCGTGTCCGGAATCCCGCAATCCTGTGTTAGTTGATGAAACGGAATCACCCCCTCGCGATCAAACAAATGGCCCACCGAGCGGCATGAAGCGTCCCTCCAGGCCCGAAACGCACTGTCCGGCATCCCGGGGGTAAAATCGCTGTTGCCAAAGAGGGGGGTCAGTGGCGAAGGGAATGTCGTGAGGCGCTTGGAGGTCGCCACCCCGTCCCAGGTCTTTAATACCGATTTAGAAATCGGAGAGCCCATAAGTCCGCTCGGTCGCTGCGCTCGCCGGAGAAAAGGGACCTTCCAGAGGGGAATGCCCGCCAGCGCCCTGTCTTGAAAAAGCCACCACTTCTCAGACTCCGGCCTCGCCCACTCCACTAAGTAACGTAATTGGGCCGCTTTATAATAAGTAAGGAGGTCAGGGATCCCAAGTCCTCCATGATCAGGCTTCAAGTAGCTAAGGGCCTTGCGCATCCTCGGTCTTTTCCCAGCCCAAACAAAGTGGTTGATGTGGCGCTGTAGCGAAGTGAGCGCGCCCACAGGGGGCTGAACAGGTAGAGTCTGAAATAAGTAAAGCGCCCGAGGCAGCAGGGACATTTTAACTGCGGCCACCCGGCCCAGGAGAGACAACTGGTGCTTACTCCAAGCTCCAAGATCCTTTACTGCTTGACGCAGTAGTTTATCGTAATTTAGCTGGGCCGTCCTCTGGACCGTCGCAGCCACTTCTAGACCCATGTATGGGATCGTCTCTGTCACCTTAATATTCGTCAGCCAATCGGCCGCAGGTGTCTGTGGGATCTGTGCCGGGGACACGGCCGAACCAAGGAGTAAGGCCTGTGACTTGCCTACATTGACCCGGAAGCCAGAGACCCGGCCGAAGGCATCTAATTCTGATAGAAAAGCCGGGAGAGAGGTCCGGGGCACCGCCAGGGCTGCCAGCACATCATCAGCGTAAAGGCTTATCGGATATGTCTCTCCTCCAAACGGGATCCCCTCAATACTCTGGTTGTCCCGTACCCGCTGCGCTAAAGGCTCGATATACAGCGCAAATAGGAGCGGCGACAGCGGGCACCCCTGTCTGGTCCCCCGCTCAATGGCAAATGGTGGTGAAGAGATGCCATTAACCCGAATGCGAGCCGTGGGTCCGGTGTAACAGCAGCCCACCCACTCCCGGAACCGTTCTCCCAAGCCAAATTTTTCCATGGTAGACCCCAGGAACCCCCAGTCCACACGGTCAAACGCTTTCTCCGCGTCGATCGTGAGGAGAAGCGCGTCCATGCGCGTCTGGTGAGCCTTATCCACTAAGTGAAGCATTCGTTTCGTATTGTCACCACATTGGCGGGATTGTATAAACCCTGCCTGATCCGGTTCGATCAGGGATGGCATACAGGGACCCAGGCGTGACGCGAGAATGCCCATAAAAATCTTAAGATCTACATTCAGTAGAGAAATCGGGCGATATGAGCCACATTGCTGCCTATCCTTACCAGGTTTAGGCAGCACCACAATTGCCGCCGCCAGCATGGAGTCCGGGATCCGATTTGAGCTCCCGAAGGAGTTAAAGAGCCTGGTCAATATCGGTGCCAGAGTATGGCAGAACTTCTTATAGAATAGTGAGGGAAAGCCGTCCGGGCCCGGAGATTTAAGCAACTTCAGGCGCGAAATCGCTTTGATAACCTCTTCCACCCGGATAGGGGCCTCCAGAGATTCCGCCTGCATGGGGGAGAGCTCAGACATGGAGAGTGACTGCAAGTATGCCTTTGCATCAGAGCCCGATCGAGGTTCTGCGGAGTACAGGGATTGGTAAAAGTCCCGAAATTCCTGCGCTATCTCCGTATCGCCCTTGATTGTTCCCCCCCCTCTCTCAGACCGTAGTGAAGAGACCTGCGCCCGTTGCCTCTGGACCCGGAGCCGATTCGCCAGGAGCCGGCCCGTGCGGTCGCTCCCCACATAGTAGGAATGTTTCAGGCGAACCGCTGCGTATTCCGCCCTGTCTAGGTCAAGGGCGGCCAGCTGGGCCCTCGCCGCCTTGAGCTGACGCCAAATCCTAGGGGCCCCAGTCCGACTGTGGATCCTCTCTAACTCCGCCACCTGGGACGTCAGTAAGGCCCTCGTCTCCCTGCGCTCTCTGTTATGTGCCGCTGCAATCCCAATAATCTCACCCCTCACCACCGCCTTTAAAGCTTTCCACAGTGTTGTGGTGGCAACGTCCGGTGTGTCATTTATAGTGAGGTAGTCTTTAATGCATGTAAGGAGCTGCCGCTCCACCTCTACATTATGGAGCATGCTTTCCTTAAGGCGCCAGCTGCCCGCCCTGTATGTGGTGTGAGTCAGCATAACCTGGACCGAGAGGGCATCGTGGTCCGAAAGCGCCATAGGCTCTATGCACACCTCCCGCACCGCTGCATTGACCTCCCCAGTCCCCAAGAAGTGGTCCAGCCGGGCGTAAGACTTGTGGGCATGGGAATAGAACGTGTATTGTCTGGATGTGGGGTGTGCCGCCCTCCAAATATCCGTCAGGCCCACCTCCCGCAACCAGTCCCTCCCGGTGCTGGAGAGTTCCCCCCCCTGGGAATAGGTAGAGTGGGACCGATCCATCCCGGAGTCCATGATGATATTGAGGTCCCCCCCCCACTAGTGTCATGCGGCTCTGTGGCGCCAATACATCAGTGAGGGCAGCCCGGAGGAAGGGCTCCTGCCCGGAGTTAGGGGCGTATATAGAACCCAGCACCACGGAGAGAGTTCAAATTTGAAGGTTGTGCCAGCAATCTCCCCCGAAGCTCCGCTACCTTCCCCTGCACCACCCCTTGGCATCGTCTAGAAACAAGTATGGCCACCCCGCCCTTTTTTCCCCTAGGGATGAAAAATATTGGGAGGGGAACGCCCCAGAGCGCATACGATGGACATCCTTGGCCAGAAGGTGTGTCTCCTGCAGAAGACACACATCTGCCTCCGCATTCTCCAGATACGATAGTACCGCCCGCCTCTTCACTGGATTGTTAAGTCCTTTTACGTTAAGGGTTAGGATCTTCACAGGCTTCATATCAATGGGAATAACATACTGTGCTGCTGAAGAGGAGCTCCTAGTGGGGACCCCCCCCCAACCAAGGAGGCCAGCGTGAATATGCAGGGAACCCCAGGGGCAACAGGCCGGTAGAAGCTCAACCACCTCAGTGGGCCCCAGAGGAAAAACATATTGCCATGGAACCTGAATATCGGACGTCCCCCCCCCCACCCTAACCCCAACAAACCCATCAAACAAAATCGAACATATTGTCCAGAAGCCGCGGTTCTAAACCGCGTCTCCTCAGTGAGATAGTCAGTGGAGTGCATCCGTGGCCAGCAACGTCCCACCCCCCCCCCCCCGGCACTGCTCAATCACACTTATCTGTCCCCTTTTGCTGTTCAGTCATCAGCCCCGGTGCCAGAATCCGCCGTCAGGGAGGCCAGCACTGCTTGGCGCTCCTTTGCCATCGTCTCAGGGCTCGGTCCCGGGGACGTCCCAGACCTGCGCTTGCCCCCCACTCTCTGCCAGCGATCTCGTCGGTCCTTCCTTTCTGGTCGAAGGGCTTCCTCCGCCGGGTCCCTTTCAATATCCAGAAGCTGACATGCCTCCGAAAGGGAGCGCAGCTGCTGCAGCCTGCCGTCCCACTTGAAAATAATTCGAAACGGGTGTCCCCACGAGTAGGAGACCCCCTGGTTGCGAAGATAGGGCGTGACCGGCCTGAAGTCCCTGCGTTTCTGGAGGGTCGAGGCCGCCAGGTCTTGGTACAGTGCGATGGTATGGCCTTTAAAAACCAGGGGTTGGGACTCTCGCGCCTTACGTAGGATGAGTTCCTTAAGCTGATAGTCCGGCAGGAAAGCCAGTATATCTGGGGGGGGTGCTGGGGCCTTGCGTTGAAATCCGACTCTGTGGGCCCTATCAATCTTGATGGCAAAGTCCTGGGGCTCCTGTAGTACGTGGCGGAACAGCTCCTGGAGATACCCGGTGACGTCAGGGTCCTCGTCTTTGGGCGGCACACCCCGTACCCTTATGTTATTCCTGCGGGAGCGGTTCTCCAGGTCCTCCGCGTGGGCCTGGAGATCTAGCTGTTGGTCCCTCAGGCGGATCACCTCTTGCTGGAGAAGTTCAACTTCCTCATCCCGGGAGTGTTCATGGTCTTCCATCGTCGACACCTGCTCGCCCACCGCGTCTACATCTCTACGCACCTCCTTCAGTTCATCTGCAAACTCTCTTTTAAGGGCATGGAGGTCATCCCGCAGGGCCGAGAATAGCTGGGTGAGGAAGGCACGTGTGACCGGCTCATCCGCTTGGTCAGTCTCCTGTCTCTCAGATAGTGCTGGGGAGACCCGGCCCCCTCCGCTCGCCGAAGTCGCCATCTTGGCGAACAGGTCCTTCACCGTCCGATCTTCTCTCCCCTTCTCCTTGTCCTTGTCTTTTCTGCCCCGTGTGGTGGACATGTCTGTGTCCCGGCTGGGGGGGAGAGCGCTCCCAATGCCAGTGGGCTCTTCGTCGGCTCCCAACGGGGACCCGGTTGATGGCTCCTTGCGCGCGGTCCACGCCGCAGGCCGCTGCTGGCCACTCCATACCCCCCCATGCAGAGCTCGCCAGGTCAGTCTATTGTAGGGCCATGTGAGGGGCACCGATTTCAAGAAGGGCCCCACCTAGCCCAAACAGAGGTGTGGCCGCGCGCCTCAAATTCGCCCCCGGTCAGGGAGCCCGTCCTCCGCCCGCCTCTGCCCTGCAGCACGAAGTGTCCCTGGACCCAAGGCCTCAGTCGCGGGGTAGGCTCCTCAGAAGGCACCGACTCCCGGGCAATCCCTGTTTTGGTCCCCCATGTCCCCCACTCCAGGCCACCACTCCGAGATCCCGGCGGCTGGTGGGCTCCCGGCCCAGGCCCCCTCTGCTCCCGGGTCGCAGGCCGCTCCGGGTGTCAGGCGTTCAGCCCAGATTGCAGTACGCCGCCTGGCGGCAGTCCCTGGGGGCCCCCAATCTCTGCAAGCCCGCCATGGGTCACCGGACCCCTCACCTCCAGGTGCATAGCTTCCAGGGGGCCCCCCGGCCGCACATTCCCCATTCACGCCAGCCGCAGGTGTTCAGGCCAGGCCTCCCACGGCCCTCGTGGTGGATCGGCATTGAGACGCCCGGCCACTCCTCCTTCCTCTCCGGTGTCGGGGGCACCGTCCGCCAGGCCTCCGGCAAAGCACACTCCTCCGCAGCTCCAACACCGCTCAGGGCCCAGTCGGGACCCGCACCGATGCGTTCAGGCCCACGCCAGCAGGCCCCACCTCCGACCAGGCACCGCCCTCAGTTCTCCGTCTCGGCCTCAGCCGCCATTTTGCGCCGCCGAATCAGCTCCGCCTGATCAGGAATTTCGGGCCGCCCCCGCTGTCGTCGGGAGTCCTAGGGCTTTCTCCCGGAGCGCCGCACCTTCCCCGTCGCTGTCAGGGGTCTGCAGCTCATTGTAGCGCCGGGGAACCACTTGGCGGGCCGACGGGAGCGGGGAGACAAGCGGGACGCGTCCTACCCGCTCACCATCCTGGCCACGCCCCGAGACCCCTGATTTAGAGCATGCCTTATTCCTCAGCAAATAATGTTTTTGAATGAAACGGTGCAACAAATGACCTGTCTTGGATTAGCCAAGAATAAAGATTTGAATACACCTCGGACGCCCACACCATCACACACTGAGGGTAATATAACATCACAAGAGAAGGTTACACTAGATGACATCATGCAATACAGTAGATCAGACCCCGATTGGAAGGGATGGTCGATTTGGCCCACAGACACCAATCGCTGTCAGGGAAGATTCTTGGGTAAAACTAAAGGATTTAGAATCAATAGGCCAGATCCACATTATGTACAGAGACAACATCCAGGGGTAGTGACATCTTACAGTGTTGGGAAGTTATGCCTCAATTGGCTAAAGACCTCAACACTTACACACGTGAAACAACACTTATCCTTACTTTCAGAGGCTGTGGACCTACTGGATTTTTTATTAGGTCCTAGGAAGCCACGTCACAAACGTTTCTATTATGCTGTCTACAATGAGATTTGGAAAATATCACAACAAGAGGCCGCGGAAAGATTACGAGAAATAGATCGTATAAATCTAGAGAAAGCTCTAGCAGTGGTCGACAATGGGTTAACACTAACATCCACAATATATTCTCTAGGCAACATTGTATCTTCTGCTATTGATGTACTAGAACAGGATCTGTCCATATTACAACAAGGGCAATCACAATTGCGTTCTATTATGTTATGAAGCTGGACGCTGCAATCTTTACACGCAGGCTATGTGCCTTGGCGTTTCATAAACAGTACGTCTCTATTCTCTTTGTACAATCTGACAGAGAAACAGATAGAAATGGCACAAAGGGGAGCGAAATATACAATGCTGCGTATTGAAAAACTGGATTGATTAGCATTCACAGTGGCAGAGTCACCGTCCACGGAATGGCTAATCCATGGCCACATAACTCTTCCGGTCACAACTTTTCAATTCCAATATTGCCTTGAACAAATGCAGGCAGGCAGGCAGATATGAAGAAATGGATAGGGAATTCATCAAGGAATCTTGGGAATTACCGTACAGATTTCGATGCCGGAGTGGAGAAAAATAAGTGTTTCTGAGCGGTACAAACTGCGAGAATACTTAAAGTGGATCACTTATATGCCAGGATATAATGCTTCCTGGGGCCTGTAACGGTTCGGTAGCAAACTTATCCTGTCATTTAAAGGGTGCCCCAGCTTCCGTGATCACTCCAGTGTTCAGGCTACTTTCTAATGGGAGTTACTTGATGCTGAACGATCAAGGTTGTGGGATGCTTCCGGGCATCGCATATCTGGTAACCGTGAGTTCCAGGGTTACTTGCTATATGCAAGTATTGTTTCCACCAACACATACAGTCAGGGAGGCGCCGTTATGGCCTTCAATAAAAGTTTCATTAATACGGTTTGATGCTTTGAGCAGAATGAAAGCCATGCTTATACAGAAACCCGTGCCCTTAACCTCCGCTCGAGAGACTTTTGATCTTCAAGTCACAAGGTCTTCGGCAGAGATACAGGCACTTATACGTGCAAATTTCCCCTTCCATTTCGTAGAAATGGTGAGTCGTATCTTTAACATGTCTGTTACGACAGGCATTGTCCACCTATTTAAGACCATAGGTCCCGGACTATTAAGCACCTTTCAGACGGTCGTCGGAGTTATACCAAACTTTATATACTCCGTATTTGGAAGCATATTTGGAGGACTGCCGCTGATGCTGTTTCTAATAGCAGGTATCCTGATTGTCATTTTTCTGCTGCGCAATGGACGTCCCAGTCACCAAGAAGATGGAAACAGTACTCCTGGAGAGAAAATACAGTGATCGCATGGTACAACTTCTAGGCACACCTCGCCTAAGGGAACTAAGTGCTTCTTGGTTCTTGTCATTTAGACCAGTCTGGATGGACTGCATCTTACCTGTCCGATGCCTGTTTTGCGGAGAAGAATGCGTGTTGGATCTCTGTCTGACACTCCCATCATGTGCGCAACCGGACGTTGATGCTTTACTGGACTCGATAACGGCCCATGTTCTGCAGTGTCCCCAGCGTATTCCCATGTTGATGGCGGCATTCCTAGAGCCACCACAGGTAGTATCTGCTCCTGTTCGTATTGACACTGGCTCCTCCTCTGACACCCAGGCCTTGGATGGCGCACAGGCTGCCCCAGCACCGGCTGTGGATAGTACGGAAGATCATCTGTGCTCAATTGACATAATATGCGAGGTGTTACCGGGACCGTCGACTGCGGAGGCGAGCAATAAAACTGTTGCGTCTACCAGCCAGGACACACAAACATTTGACTCATTTGGCCCTTCGTGTGCTGGGAAAAAATACGACTTTTGGAAAACAAACGGAAAATTAGAACTCCATATCAAAACTGACCTTCCTTTTGAGCAAGTATGGCTTTCATATGCTTATAGTAGTTCGAACTATACCTACTGACATATTAGAGCTGTAGCTTAAAGTGTCAATTTCTAATATTTTCTCTTTTTAACAATTTTTTTTTAACACTTTAAAAAAAAATGTTTTTTTAACGCAACAAGAAACTAATATTTTAACTATTTGCGTACAAGTATCTAGTGCTCCTAGTAGTACGTTTGGAATGTAACTATGTGGTCCATTCGAAAGAGGAGTGGGTGTTATATTCCATATAGGTACCATAATATAGGCCTCGGTAACTTCATTACCCTTCACCTATATTCTTCCCTACATTACACATGTCACGGTTTACAGGGACTGACCTTTTGGTCAAGCGTCAATCTAGTGTGAAACATATTTGCTGCGACAATCAGAAGACAGGAGCAGACAAAGGTAATCGCAAGTACCAATATCGTAAATAGTAGATACATTTCTACCATAGTGCTAGTAAGATGAATACAGAGTATATAAAACAATAGCACTGGCGTACTCCTACAATGTGTAGCCTACCTAAATGTACCTAGCCTAGATATGTAAGTGAAGCATGTGTATGTAAGTGCTAGTATAGATCCTAATGAAGCAAAGAAAGCCCCGGGGAAGTGCTAATCCCTCACCTGATGGTTCTGAATGAAGAACCCCGTCTCTGCGTCAAGGATGGCACCCCGCAAGGGATGTCAGGTCTCTGCCTGTCGAAAGATCAGCCTGCAGAGTCTCGGTCCAGCCTGGAAGGAATTCTCCACTCTGTCAGTAAGGGGTAGTGAGGGTCGTTTATACTAAAGTGGTCACTCCAGGGTTTTTTCTAGAATCGATATGTTAAACATTCGCTAATTCTCTTGTAAACCTTTTCTAAACAAACATGATCATGCACAGCTGACTGTTGGCCATGGATGAAAAAAGTGGCGACCTTTATACAGAATAAATCTGCCGTGCCTGGGGACATATTTATGTATGTCAGGTACAGGGATTAATATAGGGTGCCGAGAGCCTGGTTGTCGAAGAGACAGAAGTAAGCTACTAGGTAAAAGGTCACCTGTGTAAGACTGTGTGGATGGGACAAATGTATGTAATTGGTATGTACATGATGGGACTATCCTAAAGGACATGACACCCACTCCTCATCAAAAAGGTCAACAAGGTCAGCTAGGTAATGATAGACAATGCAAAAAAAAAGCATAAAAATAATTTATATTAAAACATACTAAAAAGCACTTAAAAAGTCTTAAAAATGTCCATAAAACCAAGGTTTATATTAAAGGTATTCTTCCCTAAAAAGCGTTCATAAAAAAAGGTCCTCTATATGTTTGAATATATTGGCATTGTTTTTCTGAGCACCTTGAAAGCCACTAAGTTCAGATAGAGCAGAGAAGAAAAACAAAGTCTGTTCGACTTCAAAAGTGTCCAAACTGTACCCAGCACAGGAGAGGCCATATTGTTTAAGAATACTGCGCTGAAGACTCAACATCACTAAACAGGTCATCCACAGTCCTTTTAGCACCTCCAGTATGATATCAACTGAGCAGAGGTGGTCATCACTCGTTCCCATGGCAGCCGTCGGGGAAGAATTAGATGCCTGAGACTGATGCCTGCACATTCGTGGTGGAGTAGATCTCCGTTCCAACAAGAGTCAAAGCGTTTTGGAGGCTCTAGGAACGCCATCATCAACATGGGAATACGCTGTGGACAACTGTGTACATGGGCCCGCAAAGGCGCCAAGAGCATGTCTATGTCCGGTGGTGCAACCGATGGAAGTGTCAGCCAGAGGTCCAACACGCGTCCGAATCCGCAAAAGAGGCATTCAAGCCTGACAGAATGCAGTCAAGCCAGGCCTGTCTGAAAGACAGGAAGCCATGCTCACTCAACTCTCGAAGCCGAGTATACCCACAAAGAACACCAATCGCTCACGACAACGTCGCTCCAGTAGTGTTCTCTCCATGTCTCGAGTGATGTTGACATCCATTGCGAAGCAATAGAATTAAAATCAGGTTGCCTGCTACTGAAAGCAGGACCAAAGGAAGCCCTCCAAAAACGCTTCCAAGTACATAGTGTATGAATGATGGAATCACTCCGAAAATGGTTTGAAAGGTGGTTAACAGACCTGATCCAATGCTCTTAAATAAGTGTACTATCCCCAGCGTATCAGACATGTTAAAGATACGATGGACCATTTTTCCGAAATGGAGCCGGAAGTTCGTACGGACCAGAGCCTGTATCTCTGCTGAGGACCTTGCAACCTGGAGATCAAAGATCTCTCGGGTTGAAGTTAAGGCCACATTTTGCTGAAACAGCATGGCTTTCAGTCTGGTCCGAGAATCAAACCCTAGGTTGGAAACATTCAGTGAAGGCCACAGTGGTGCCTCCCTAACTGTGCGAGCTGAGGGAAACAATACTGTCGTGTAGTTCCTATAAAAGGTATACAGGATCTGCGCGTTTAGACAACATACACTGTAAAATTGGTGTCAGACGAACTCTGATCACCCCCACCGGAAATGTTGGCTTTTTTCAATTTTTTTCAATTTTTTTTTATTGGCATTTAAAATAACATAACAGTACCATCTAGTACAATAGGACATTTACGGTGCATACATAGAGGCACAGCAGGTTATATAAACTTTCAGCATTGCGTATAAACATTGGAGATTGGTCTATATGAGGTACAGGGACTAATAAACAAACTGTATCATGTATCATCGTAAGTTATAGTGTGGTTATTCACAAATTTCTGACATAGAATCCTCATGTGGGGGTTCACATATAGTTCCACGATAGGCGTTCCTTTTTCCCCACACCCTTGTCCATTTTTTGGGGCACCCTCGGTGAGTGTAGACGGACTTCTCCGCCACCATTGCTACATCCATGTCGTTACACCACTGGTGAAGGGTAGGAGTTTGCAGAGATCCCCAGCGTTGCGCTATATTCCGTTTCGCCAATGTCATGCCTAGCGTTACCCAGTCCTGAGCCGTATTATTTAAGTCCGTGGGCTCCCACACATTGAGAAGGCAACGTTTTGGTTCTGGGAGAATCGTGACCGTCGTGACCTGTGAGTGTGCGCATCACCGCTCTCCAATACTGCGCAATCTCCGGACAGAGCCAGAGGGTATGGAAGAGTGTACCTAACTCTCCACATTGCCTAAGACAAAGTGGTGTGTCCGTCCGGTTTATTTTGTGTAACAGCGTCCGTGTATAGTATGTGCGATGTAGGATTTTTAATTGCACCAACTTGAGCTTAGATGATATCGCTGCCTCTTGCCAGTCTGCTTCATCTATGTCACCCACTTCTAATTCCCATCTGGCCCTCAGCGCCACAGTAGGGTCCGGACGGTTATTTATAATTTTACGATAGGTTTGGGAGATTGCCTTTTTGTGAAGGTGATCTGTCAGGAGCCCATCTTCTAGTGGTGAGGATTCTTCGAGTGTTCCCGGTGGAATCAGTGACTGAAGTGCGTGCCTGATCTGCATGTAACGAAACATTTCCGTCTTTGCCAGTCCATATGTGGCCTGCAAGTGGGCAAATGTGACCATTTCCCCTTTCTTCCATAGATCCCCCAACTCTTGTTATTCCTATCAGGTCCCACTGTCGGAAGCCTTTGGTGTTGCGTAGTGTACCCAGTCGTTTCGTGTCCCACAATGGCATTGCTTGCGTTATTACTCCCTCCCATCCCAGTGTCCGCTGTGCCTCAAACCAGACATGGACAGTGTGCGCTGCTGGACCCGTGAGGTTTCTTCTCCTGACCCTATTGTATAGCGCTCCCATAACCCCCGCAGTGTCCAGCAGGTGTCTATCCATACGATACGCGGGGTCGTCATGGGGTATGTGAAGCCATTGGTTTATGGCAACAAGCTGGGAAGCCCAATAATATGCTTTGATGTCAGGGAGGGCAATGCCACCGTCATACCAACTTCTCGTAAGTTTATGCATGGCTATACGAGGCGTTTTCCCATCCCAGAGCAGACTGGTCACTTCTGCATTTATCGCTGTAAAGTATGCTGGGGGGACTGGGAACGGTGTATTCTGTAGTGCATAAAGGAACCTGGGGAGTGCCATCATTTTAAAGAGGGCTGCCCTTCCCAACAACGTCAGTGGTAGGGCGCGCCAATGTTTGACGTCGCCTCTAAATCTCATCAGGGGCTGTGTAAGATTTTGCGCAATAAACTGTGGTTTGTCGTGTGTTATGTACACCCCTAGGTATTTAAAGCCACTGTCGGTTATCTGAAGTGTACAGCCACGTGGAAGCCGCGGCGGGGAGCCGTGCAATATATAAAGAAGTGATTTTGTCCAGTTTATGGTATATCCGGAGACTTGTCCATATGCCGTACAGATGTCTAAAAGGCAGTTAATGGAGCGCGCTGGGGATGCCAAATATAGTAGTATATCGTCCGCATAAAGCGAAATGCGATCTTCCCAACCCATTGCCCATTTCAATCCACGTATCACCGGAGCTTGTCGTATCCATGCGGCCAGAGGCTCCAATACCAGCGCAAAAAGGAGTGATGATAGTGGGCAACCCTGCCGAGTTCCCCTTCCCAACGGAAAATCCGTCGATATATGGCCGTTTACTACAACCTGCGCCAATGGTTGTGTATAGAGTAACTGGACCCATGCGCAGAATTTGGGACCGAATCCCAGGTGATGGAGGACCGCAAACAGGAAGGGCCATTCCTCAAGATCGAACGCCATTCGTGCATCTAGTGATAAAATAACTGCGTCCTCCTCTATGGTGGATCTGCGCGCGATAACACTATGCAGCCGTCTCAAATTGAGTGCAGTATTACGGTTTGGCATAAATCCGGACTGATCCGGATGGATCACTGTGGTGAGATAAGGCTGCAATCTCGTGGCCAGTGTTTTTGCTAAAATTTTTGCTTCGGCGTTTATCAGGGAGATCGGTCTATAAGACATACATTCATGTTGTGGTTTGCCAGGTTTGTGAATCGCGACTATGGTAGCCAGGCGCTGATCTCTGGGTAGGATCCCCTTCTCTAGGCTGTCTGTGTACATATTAAGTAAGTGTGGTATGAGTTGGGGTGCTGCTTTCTTATAGAATTCCACCGGAATTCCGTTGGGCCCTAAGGCTTTCCCCGGATGCAATGCGCCTATCGCCTGTGTGAGTTCTACCAGCGTTATATCTACTTCCAGAGCCGCTGCTGCATCCGGGGTTAGCGTGGGCATGTGTATATCTTTGAGAAATGCAAGATTGTCATCTATCGAGGCTGTGGCTGTTGGTGTATATACTGTTTTGTAATGTGCCGCTAATGCTTCGGTTATTTGTTGGGGTTCAGTCGTTATCTGTCCATCGTCTAGCCGGATCTGTGCCACCCATTTACTAGCCCTTTCCTTCTTTTCGAGCCATGCCAAGCGCTTACCCGCTTTGTCGCCCAGTTCGTAAACAGTGATTTGTGTTTTAGTGAGCGTAGTGTTTGTCTCTTCCCGTGCGTAGGCTTTGTATGCCTGTTGTGCCAGATGTAACTTATGTGTTGTTTCCTCATTAGTATCTACTATATGGGCTGCCTCTGCTAGAGATACTGCTAATTCCAGACTTTCAATTTGATGTCGCTGAACCCTTTTATGACCGGTAACTAGAGAGATTGCGTGCCCACGGAGTACCGTTTTATAGGCTTCCCATAGTGTTGTTGGGGAGGGGACCGAGCATTGGTTGTCCTCAAAATAGTTCTTCATTGTTTTGAGGAGATCCCTACTGATTTTATGATTTTTGAGGTATCCGGGGTGTAGTGGAAACAGTCTGCGCCGTCTTGGGGTGGAGGTTGTATATGCAATGAGCACTGGAGAGTGGTCCGATATACCCCTGGGTAGATGTGTAATCTCTGTCATTCCTACCAGCCCTGTTGCTAATGTAAAAATATAATCTAGTCTGGAGAGGCTATTATGTACTCCGGAGTGGAATGTATATTGCTGCTCTGTTGGGTATCTGGCCCTCCAGACATCTATTAGGCCTAGAGCCTCTATGAACTCTACCAGTTCGAGGTTGGCACTACTGGGATCTCTAGGGGGCTTTCTATCCATGGATGCGTTCATGGTGGTATTGAAATCGCCCCCCATAATCAGTTCGCCGCGTGGGAGTGTCAGTAGGAATTTCCCCAGGTCCGGGAAGGCAGTCTGGTGCAGCGTCGGTGGGATGTAAACTGACGCTATGTTGTAGATTCTACCGAACCATTGACATGTTATCGCTGCAAATCGTCCTTGGTCATCCTTGTGGGTCCCAGTTACGATCAACGGGAAGCACCTATTGACTAGGATCCCCACCCCTCGGGAACCGGAGGTAAAGTCAGAGTGCACTATCATTTTGAAACCCCATCTATCTAAAGCTTTACACGTCGTCCCCGTCAGATGTGACTCCTGGAGAAGCGCAACAGCGGGACTCTTGAGTCTGAGGTACTGCAGGACCAGTCCTCGTTTTATCTTATCTCCCAGGCCATTTACATTCCATGACAGCACCTTCAACGGAAGGCAGGGCGGCCGGGAGGCCTGCGCCTGGGGGTCTGAGTCACCTATCACCGTGTTCATTTGTGTCATGGTTGTCATTGATTTTTATCAAGCATTGGATTGTCCGTGAGATAGTCCCTGTATTGTCTCCAAGCGTGACCCCTGTTACTGCACCTTTCGTCAAGAATAAAACTAGAACAAAAAAGAACCCCATTAACTGTACCCATCCCCCCTCCCTGCCTCTCTGCACAGCGGATTTAGGACTACCCGCCACCCCAATTCAGCAGAGTGCTTTGTCCCCATAACTTTGTACTTGCGTAAGGGGGGAGAGTTACTCCGTGTCTCCCGGCCATTCCCTTCGTTTCTTCATAGTCCATTACGAACGAACTGCACCATCAGATAGTCCGACCCAGTACTCAATTGACAATAGGGCCATCATGTGCTAGTTGGAGTGTGCACCCCTCAGCCCGTAAGACCTAGGATCGCACAAACAGAATTCTAGGCTGTAGGCCGTTGCGGTCTTGTCGATGTGTGGATTTCCTTTCTATGTTGCGGCAACGTCGTCGTGAAGTGTACCCCACGGTTCCGAGTTCCACTATGCGAGGTATCAATCTGAGTCATCGTTAGCAGTTGGGTGAGTGCCTGCCAATGCTTCAGTCTCTGCTGCTGTTGCTAGGGCTGATTTGGTGAGCTGTTGTCTCTGCTTTGTTCCTTGTTGATTAGATCCTTTGGCTGGGCGCCATCCCTCCAGCCAGTTTTGGGCTTCCTCCGGCGTCGTGAAAAACCAGCTTTTCCCCTCTGCTTCTACCCTTAGTTTTGCTGGGAAGAGCATTGCGTATTTAAGTTCTCGATTGAGTAGCTCTCTTAACTTCTAGAAAATTATGGCGTTGCTTTGTCACAGCCGCTGTGTAGTCTGGGTAGAGGGTCACGTTACAGTTGTCCACTCGTAGTGGGGGAGCAATTAGGCCGTCAGCAGGATTGTATCCCGATCCCTGAAATTGAAGATGCGTGCCAGAATAGGTCGTGGGGGGGCCCCTGGTCTAGGTTTACCTCCCGGTACTCGATGGGCTCTTTCCACCGAGAAGAAGCTGGAGAGCCCACGTGGCTGTAGTTGGGTTTGGACCAGGTCTTCTACGAAGAGATCTAATGCCGGTCCTTTGACGCTTTCCGGAACCCCCACCAGGCGAATATTATTGCTCCGCAAGCGCCCTTCTTGATCATCCAGCTTTTCTGCCATCTGCTTGGTTACTAATTCAAGGTGGCGCACTTGCCGTTGCAGAGTCGCTGTGTCAGTCAAGAGAGTAGCGGTGGTGGTTTCCACTTCTGACATTCTAGTGTTCATTTTAGAGATATCTGCTCGTAGCAGCGTTATATCGCAGGATATAGTGCCAATGGACGTTTGCATTTGCTGTAAGGTGGCCATCACATTTTGCAACGTGACCTCTTTGGGCTGTGTAGTCTGTAGGCCACTTTCAGTACTTGGGGGTTAAAGCAGGTGTGTCCGGCTGGTCCTTATTAAAGGCATATTTGTCTAATCGGTTACTTTGCACCGAGCGTTGTCCTCTGCCTCCCATGGTACCTGTATTGCAGGGGGTTATGCCCGGTCACTTGGAGTGGGGGAGACAGTAGTCGCCGCTGCCTGCCAAAGGGGAGTAACCTCCTCGTGCGGCCTTTCGGTTTTCCTGTCCCGCTCCACCGCCGTCTTTGGAAACCGGTGTCGGCAGGTCACCGTCTCTGCGTGTTCTCCGTGCCACTTCCCACCTGAATGCAATTCTAAGACACCAGGGGGGCTTGGTAGGGTCCTCTGGTTTTTCAAAATCGCCGCGTTCTGTCCCTACGCCGGCAGTGTTATGGGTGTCGTTCCCTGTATGGAGGGCCGCCAGGTACTCGTATCTTCAAGTGAAGCAGGAGTGTTGCGTCGTAATAGGCCCGCAATCAGTCGAGTGCAGCTGGTCACCCCACTATTGGCACCGCAATGTCGTTTCACGGCGTGAGTCGAGAACCCTCAGCGCATGTAAGGTAGCCCCAATCCTTTTGTCCCCTTCACTCAGGCCTGCTCCGGCGTCCCTTCATAGGGCTGTTGTGCTAGTGGAGCAGCATCTTTCCCGTGGCGTGTGGAGGCCGGGGTGGCACTGCTGGCCTGTTAGCAGATAGTTGTTAGGAGCCCATCCGAGCCCCGTCAGCGGCGTCGCCCGGGCTCAGTCCAGCGCCGCTTAGGCGCGCGTGTCCCCCTTTTCTGCCCTCCGGCCGTCGTTTAATTCGTGCTGCGTAGCTGGCGCCGGGTCGATGGTGCGCCGAGTCACCTTCCGCGTCTAGCGGGTCTGCTTCTTTTGCGCGGCTTCACTCTCTGCCCGCATTGATGCCACCCTACCTCCGCCGCGGATCAGGCCGGTCTCATCACTGCCTCGGGCGGATCAGCAGGGTACGCTAGATCCCGGCTCGTCTTCTGGTCCTAGGCCGTGGCTCCGCCCCTCAGTCTCCGTCGGGCCCGGTCGTGTCTATGGAGTCAAAAGTGCCGCATATGATGCGTGGATCGCTTCGGAGTCGCCGCCACTATTTATTTGTGGTGCAGCTGCCGGATAAATGACAGGATTGTTGGGGAATGTGCAGACGAGCGCCAGAGCTCTCTCAAGCTGCGACCATCTTCGCTGGTCGCTAGCCACGCCCCCGATATGTTGGCTTTTTGTACCACTAGCTCACAATGCCACTAGAATCTCCTTTTACCAAGGAGAGAATAGTTCCTGGCAACCATCGAACATGACAACCCTGATCCCTCAGGACCGTGGAAACAATATACTATCTTTCGCTCAGTCACTCGTGCTTACTTAGTCTGTCTCAGAGAAATACACAGAATAAACAGGCTGGGCGTTTTCAATAAGAATTTATTGAACAGTTGTCATTCTGGTGTAAAATAGATGAGCTGCAACAACCGTTAGGCAGTATAAGATATAAATGATTAGCAGTACTATAAAGGTAAATGGATGGTATAGCTCTACCATCTTACAATAATCATGAATACATCCGAGTATATAAAACACATGATAAAAAGATGCGTACTCCTACAATGCTTTCCTAACTAGATGTACCTAAGTGTACCTAGCATGGAGGTAGGTGTTAAGCCAAGAATCCCTCTAGGATTTAGTCAACCTCATTACCTGAAGTGAGAGACTGTGGGACCCCGTCCTGGTCTCGAGGTGGACAACCCGCAAGGGATTTTTGACCACTGCGAGCTGGAGTGTCTGCATGCAGGAACCTCAGCGTCTCTGGTCAGTGTGTCGGCCGGGAAGTCTTGGTCTCCTCTGTCTTATCTTAGCAAGATGTGATGTATATATACCCATAGGTCTCCCCAGGGGTCCTACTTTGCTGTGTTACTGTGTCAGCCTAAGGATGACGTTGGACATGAACTTTGTACATAGATTTTATACAGGAGATGGTAGTCCTGCTGTGCTTCCAAGAATCCTCATGCATAATGTATGAGATTTCGAACTAGGGAAAACCTGCGTTTTGAATGCAGTGTAGTATCTAGGTTATTGAAACCGTTCCAATCGTCATTCTATGTGTATTCTGAGAAAAGTAAGCACGAGTGACAGAGCGAAAGATACCGTATTGTTTCCACGATACCCGAGGAATCAGGGTTGTCATGTTTAGTGGTTGCCAGAAACTACCTATACCACTGTAGAATACAGGGGGGTGGTAGTGGCACTGTAGAGCTAGCTGGTCTAATGGCTGACTCATCCTGTGGGGGTGTCCAATGTCTGTCTGCACACCAAGCCCTCAGTTTAGGTCATCCAAAACGTGCAGGTCCTGGGGGGTCCTAGGAACTACACAACAAAGCAAGCATGGTAAATATAGCACTAATTTCAATTCAAATGTTCATAAAAATTATGTAGATGGAAATCTATCTTCAACTTAGCGCCTAAATAAGTACAAATCAGTTTTCTTCAGATGTGGGCATTTGGTTATAGGCAGACTTCTTAAATGGGGCAGCATGTAAAATTGGTTAATATATATGCCCTGAATTTTAATGATCTTATGTTCTTCTCCGAGATTGGGAAACAACTGATTGCAGTGAACCCTTGTATTATTTTCTGGGGGGGTGGGGGGGGGGGATTTCAATATGACACTGAGCCCTGTTCTTGATTCCACAAGTACAGCCACTAACCAGAATTATTGCAGTTTGTGCACAAAGCTGGCTGGCATTATTCAACACCCTGCACTAGTAGATATTTACCATACTGCCAACCTGTACATGAGGGAATATTCATTTCACTCAGCTGCACATGAGTCAGACTCTAGGTTTGACTATTAGCTAGCTACCCAAAATGTCATGGGCTGGGGGAAAGCATGACTTACCTACCTAGAACACTTACTGACCACTCCCCGGTCCTTCTCTCACTGAATGTCCAGTGCATGCCTGCCATTAAAGGCTGTGGCGACTTTAGCCACTACCCGATTAGACTCCGCTTTCAGAGCTGAAGTTCGCACTGCGATACAATTATATTTTGAGCTCCATCTTTTTTTTTTTATTTAAAAAGAGTTTTATATAGCGCGAACTAGACCCGAAGATATCGGGTATCAGAGCGCTTTCCATGAGCACCAGTTTCGTTACAGAAAGACACATTCATTTTTTGTTAGGCACGGGGAGAAGAAGTGATTTGCCCAGAATCACAGGATGTTGAGCGTCTTTGCCGAGACTGGAACCAGTTTCCCCAGCTTCGAAGTCGACCGCTCTAGCCCTAAGGCTACATCCTCTCCCCTTAATTCGGTTGTCACCTTCGCCATATTGCCGGAAGCCTTTAAGACTGTAGTTAGGGGTGAAATGCACTTCTAAATCCTACAGTGTCCTAAAGTCAATCCGAAGCCACCTATTGAGATTAGAGGCTTAGATTAAGGCCCTGGAACATGGCCACAATGATCCTTTGAACCTGCAAGCACAAGCACACCTAAACCTGAAGAGGCTGGCCTTCAGATAAGTAATAGATAGGGAGGTAAAATGTCTGGAGAAATATGCCAAAGCAAGAGAACCTGAGGAAGGCAATTGCCCTGGCTGCGCTGTTGCAGATATGATTAGACCACTGTTGGCGGCCACATATATCACTAAAATAGTGGACTCCACTGGGGATACCCAGTACAAACTGTTAAGTAATAATAATAAGTTTTATTTAATCTCCAGGATCTTAAAAGCAGCATGCAATACATAACAAAACAACAATAAATAGTTACACGTAGATTTATACATGGCTGCATGGTTAAAACTTTTATATGAAATTCAAATTACTAGTTGCACTAGCCATAATTGGCTAAAAAAAAGGGTAATCAACCCACAAGGACAATCCTTGTGCAGATAATCATACTCAATACAGGGTTTCTCTCTTATGTTAGTTTTCTAGACTAACCCTACATATATAATTATATAAAATAAAAGAGAAGGGCCAGAAAATCAACCTGCGTCTTACAGCCTTTTAGAGGATAAAGGTCACAGTGCAAATGCAAATTGAAATTTTATAAAGTATCTACTTGTAGTTAAAACCATGTGCAAGTAAGCAATACATGATCTCCAGCAGCTAACGTACAGTAGGAGTTAAAAAAGACATCCTATTAAGAGTGCTATTGTGGTTGAAACGGAGCCCTGAGACAGGCAATAGCTGATGACATATTGTTTGATATGTAAGGTCATTACAGTAGTTCGGAAACAGTAATTGAGCAGTTTACGCTTCGCTGCTCCTTTCACAGGCAAGAAATATAACATTTATATATTAAAATATACACTTGGTGAGAAATGCCTTTATTAAACTAGGTAGCCATATTGTAAGAGCAGAAGCAGAGTTACTCTAAAGTGTGTACGTGTTCACAGTCCGGCAAGACCAGAGAGTTGAATTGCTGCGAATCTTACAAACAACTGGGCAATCTGTTAATCAGGTCTACAGAAAAATGATAAAAAAGACCTCTAGGCAGATCAAGGATGTACAGAATGTTGCCGCCGCTGGGGGTTCCAGATTGCACTCTACAGAACAGGTCATTAATGCACGTAGATTGGTGCTAATCAGTAGCAGAGATCAGTCCGAGGCTGTTGGTTTTTTAGCCTGGGTCCTTGTAGTAAACTTAGTTGGAGATTGCCAAGCTTACAGGTCGAGGCACCAGCTACTTCTTTTATGATCCAATTGTTGTGACCACCTGTGGTGGTTACCTCATTTTGCAGTGATTTTGTTAATGCTAATGGGTTGCTTGAACTTACGATATGCCAGGTGGATAAAGATCCTAAAGCTAATGTTTAGAGCTGTGCTCTCTGGATTTAAGGCTGCGATGATACCCTGCCTACAGGTCCGGACTCCCAGTTTATTCCACTCGGGCCTCAGCTTTGATCGGCGCAAGTCCATCAATGCTGGGCAGAGGCATACCACGTGCACCAGAGATTCGTCTGATTTTCCAAACCTCGCCTGAAGTACCCCACCAGGGAGGTATGTGTTTCAAAACATGCCATTCACCCTGCACAAGCGCCAAAAATCTCTGTTTTAGGTGTAGGGAGTATGTGCAAGCAAGGTGAGGCAAAGGAGGGGCCAATTGCTAAGATTTAAATACTGCCCATGCATGCTTTCGATTGGCTAGGGTCTATCTGTCGGACAAACTGGAGCACAGTTGGATTCGCTTCCTAGTGCCTACTTTAAAAGATTTTTTACTTGGGTTGAGAGACTACAGTTTACTTGCTAATAATTGTAGCAGGCATTCATTAAAAAATCGATTGTGTGACTCGCCATGGTTACTGATGCTGATGTCAGTCCACAGCAGGGACTCGAGTGAGCCAGCTCTAGCCTGCCTCAACTTGTGGCACAGGTTAAGAAAGGCCCGACACTTTGTAAAGAGTAAATTACAAGACCAAACTCCAGGTGAATCTGGGTGGCGGCGGACGATGTTTTTGGTAGCCGCAGCAGTACTAACTGGTTGATATATTGAAAGAATTTTCGAACTATTATAGAAACACATATATGTCCAAATCAAAAACCACCGTAAAATTAGATGCATGAATATCATGACAGGGCCACATTGGCTTGGCTGGAGGCCCACCAGCGGGAGCCTCTCTGTGCTCTCATTACAGAACAGAAAGGTGTGATTAAAACTGTGCAGAATGGGAAGACCATGGGTGGGGATGGTCTCACTGTAGAGTTCTATAAAGAGTATGCTGCTGAACTGGCCCCGTTCTTACTGGCGGTATACAACAACGCATTTGAGAGGGGGACACTCCCACCAACATTAAGGGAGCCAGTGGTCATTACGCTGCTGAAACCGGGCAAACAACAACACCCATGCAAGTCCTATTGTTCCCCGTCCCTGATTAATACAGCCACAAAATACTGCATAAATAATTGGAAATAGGCTTCTACCCCTTTTGCCTGCCTTTGTGTGTCCAGGCCAGTCAGGATTTATACCAGGGCACTCCACTGCAGATAACCTCCGTACACTTTTGCCCTTACCCATCCAATAAACCCTGACATTAAAGCTACCACCACCTTTCTGGACGCTGCAAAAGCTTTGGATTCTATTGAATGATCCTTTATCCTATCATGCTTGAGAGAATAGGAATGGGCAATATGTTATTGAAATTGGTTACATTGTTATATACACAGCCAGTTGTCCGAATCGGGGTGAATAACTTGCCCCCCCACATCGAAATTTGCCATGGGAACAAGACAAATATGCCTGTTATCTCCTATTGTATTTCCTGTAGCTGTGAAGCCCTTGGCCTGCTTACTAAGGGAATTTCATCTCTATTGTGGTATCCAGGTCCGTTCCCGCAGATTAATACTCTCGATGTATGCAGACTACACTTAGTTATTAACAAAAGACTCTGCTAAAAACATAAACCTGATTCTTGATGAGGTGATTACATTAGATAAGTGGTCTGGGCTCCAGATCAAGTGAACCAAATCTATGAGGAACAGGGCGGCGCCGTCCTGTTGACACAAGCTACAGTGACGCCTTGAATCTTTCTCGATGCCACGTTAGGCACAATTATCGCGCCCAATCGCTACATTTTCAGAATTCCAGTTTGATATCCCACGACTGGCTTGTTTTTCTTCGGTGTCTGCCAGGACTTCCCGGTTACCAGGAGCCTGATTCAGTCAACCCCTGACTACCAGTTGGTCCAACCCCTGGTTACCTTACCCAAAGGCTTTAGGGTCTCACTCCACGTGCGTCCTTCGATTATTTTGAAGAACCGGCTGTCCAGCTTATCCCTTGTCCTGAAGAAGACCCGTTTTGACATCCTTAATTTATGCTGTTTGTCAGGGTCGAAACGTTGACGGTTATCTGTCCATGCTTCAAGAGGTCTCCTAGCATACAAATCTATGTAATTCAATTCCCGAGCTAGGGTCATTGTCACTACAATTTTGAATTGGACCTTGTTTTCAAAAACTTCACATGTAAATAAATATACAGTATCATGTCACTTTTTTGTATAATACACCGATTTTGCCCCCTTATCACTTCACTCACTGTTTCACTATAAATCACGTTCACATGCGCCGCTTTATTATTTTTTTTAAACAAACTTTATTGACAGCTGCTTAATCAACAATCACATGTCCCCTCTAGGGCATTACGGCATGTCCGTTTTCAAAGTTTTCAAATCGTGTTCGAATGTCCAGCTAGCACATGCAAGCCTCAAAATGTATAATCCATACATCATATGGTAGTCGCCACAGATGGTATAACGATTGATATATTCAAACATATTTGCCAGTAGAGCCTTAGGGTAATCACCAATCGCAATCATCAAAACATTCCCAGTAACATGAGCCCTCCCTCCCACCCTCCCTCCTGGTCTGTTTGTGCTTGTAGATCTGCCATCCTGGTCCCACTGTACAATTTCAAGAGCTATCCGCCTCCGCTGACCTACTCGTAGGGTAATGGTGTAGCCTGTGCTACCCCCCTGCCCCCTCGCGGCCCCCCACCCGCAGCTGGGTCCCTCATGTGGTGGGGCGGTGCATGCAGGTACAAGATCTTTCTGCCTGAAGTTTTCAAGCATGATGTCCCATTCCATGGAGATGGGATGTTTCCTCAAGCCCCGTGCCTCCTCCTGCCTAAGTGCCGTGCCTTCGGCCCTACCCCATCCAATCATATCATCTTGCCACACAGATAACGGGGGGCATCTGGGTGATTTCCATCTCATGGTGAGTGCCCTTATAGCTAATATGAGGGCCAAGTCTAGAAAGCGAAGCTGTACCTTCAGGGCGCTGGTTCTTCTTCGTAGGCCCAGGAGGCACTCTATAGGGTTGCTATGTATTGAAAGATGTGTTATCTCCTCTAGTACGGAGCGGATCGTGTCCCAGTAATCCCTAAGATGGGGGCAGGCCCAGAGCATGTGGAGAAAACCTGCCTCATCAGCTTTGCATCGAGGGCAGCTATGTTGGGCCTCAGGAAACATACGCTGGATTCTCCTTGGGGTGAGATAGGATCTGTGTAGTATCATAGTTTGGATAAATTTAAGTTTAGCGTTTCGGGATACTCGCTTGGGGTGCTCTAGGATACCTTCCCAGGCTTTATCAGTGAGCTCAGTCTCTGAGGCTTCTGACCATTTTGCACGGAGGGCCACAAGCGAAGCGGCGGCTTGTACCCTGATACTAGTATACTGCCATTTGACTAGGTGGCCTCCCTCCCCCATGTAATACAGCATGTGCACCAGTTCGTGTCGGGAGGGTTCAGCGCGTTGGGGCGCCCATGTCCTCTTGATGTAATACGTTACCGCTGCATGCAACAAGTACAGGTGATCTGGCACTCCTGTGATCTGTACAAAAGTGTCGTGATTTAGTAAGGTGCCATCACTGAAAAGAGAACCAACCTCCCTCACTCCAGCCTCCTCCCAGTCTCGCAGTCGAGTCCTAGTAAGTCTGCCCCCAGGGGCTGGAATCCCCAGGAGGGGAACATTACCTGCGTAGGAACCGCATGCGGGGTATGACGCAGTGCCTTCTTCCAACACTGCAGTGCCGTTTTAAGTAGCGGGGGCGTCCGGAGGGATCGCCACCCTCGGGAGCAATAAGGTATGAAGGGCCCCTCGATCCAGGTCGTGGGGTCATATCCGATTTCCTGCAGGTTTCTGCCAGCCGTCCAATAGGACAGCCATTGGAGTTGGCTAGCATAATAGTACGACCGAAAGTCGGGAACACCCAGGCCTCCCTTATGGGATGCGTGTTGTAGCTTCTTAAGGCCTACCCTCCGTCTGCTCTTCCCCCAGATGAGGTCCAAGAGAATCGTGTCTAGAAGGCAGAAAGTGGATTGTGGAACCAGCAGGGGGAGGTTTACGAAAAAATAAAGGAGGCGGGGGAGCATCACCATTTTAGAGATGGCGATCCGACCCATAACGGACAAGGGGAGGGACACCCAAAAAGCGACACTCGAGCGGAGGGCAGTTATAGCTCTTGTGAGGTTACCGTCCAGTTGGTCTGGCTGGGACCGATATATGTGAAGTCCCAGATATTTGAAGGTCTGATGTGCCACTGGCAGCCCATAGGTGCCAAATCGATATATGTCTGGGTGGGGTCCCTCCCGAAAAAAGAATGCGGTAGATTTCCCTTCATTAATGATGAGACCCGATATACGTGCAAAGGTGGAGAAGATGTTGGGAAGAGGTTCTGTCCCGACTGTGAGGTCGCGTAAATAAATAAGGATATCGTCAGCATATATGGAAACTAAATGTGCGGTGCCAGCTATTGGTATCCCGAGTCGGTCGCTTGACTTTCGCAGAGCAATAGCTAATGGTTCCAGCGCCAGGACGAACAGTAGGGGCGAAAGGGGACACCCCTGCCTCGTGCCCCTGTGTATAGTGTATTCACCGGAGATATGGTTCCCTGTGCGCGCCCTAGCTGTGGGGTCTGAGTGGAGTAGCCTGATCCATTGGATGTAATCAGGAGGCAGGCCAAACCGCTGCAAGGCCGCAAACATGTAGCTCCATGTTATGGAGTCAAAGGCTTGTCGTAGATCTAACGCCAGACAGCCGGCATTCTCATACCTTCCCGGAGTGGCCTGCATGACATGATGTAGGCGTCTGAGATTTAGGGAGGTGCTGCGTGTGGGAAGAAATCCGCATTGGTCTTTATGAATGAGTGTGTTTAAGACGGGGAGCAGTCGGTTGGCCAAGGCCTTGCTGAGGATTTTGTATTCGGTCGCTAGCATGGACAGGGGCCTGTAATTGGACAAATCTGTGCCGTCTCTTCCCGGTTTAGGTAGGGAGACAACCAGGGCCTGCATAGTGGATTGTGGCAAGTGACCGGAAGACAAGGCCGTTTTGTATAGTTCCTCTAGTTTGGGGAGCAGGATGTCCGAGTAGGTGGCGTAAAATTTTGGAGGCAGACCGTCCAGACCTGGGGTTTTATTGCGGTTAAGGTCTTTTAACGCCGCTCTAATTTCATGCTGGGTTATGGGGCCCGAGAGGCCTTTCCGCGCGTCCTGCGTAAGACAAGGGAAGGCAAGGTCACCAAGGAACTCATCCGTGAGTGTGTCTGTGGCATGGAGCGGTGCCGCATACAGGTCCCTGAGGTAAGTGCGAAAGGTCTCATTGATTTCGAATTGTGTGTGCACTAAGCCCCTAGTTGGTGAGCGTATGCATGTGATGACAGGCGTCGCCGGATTGTCGCGCAGTATCCGGGCTAGCAGAGAGCCAGATTTGTCAGCCTCGGCATGCTTCCGCTGCATGTAGGCCTGGTGGTCAATAACTCGGAGTGTTTCTAGGGTCTCGGCGTGGCGGATACGGGTTTCACTCAATGAGTCCTGCTTACCGGGATCCATAACCGCTGCGTGTTCTAAATCAGTCAGGAGGTTCTCAATGCTAAGGAGGTTTCGGTGGATCTCCTGTCTAGCCCCCACTATGGACCCAATTGCAGACCCTCTCACCACCACCTTTAGCGCATCCCATTCAATAAGGTGGGAGGAAGCTGTGTTCCAGTTTTCGGAGAAGTAATTTGTAAGGACCGTAGCTAACGTGGCGCGGAACGGAGAGTCCTCTAAGAGCTGAGGCCATAGCCTCCACGTGGGGACAGGGGTGGGGACTCTACCCCATGTTAATGTGAGCTCTAGGGGGTTGTGGTCGGAAAAGGTCTTAGCTAAATAAGTGGAGTGGTGTATCTGTGTAGCAATTGTGGGGGAGCATAAAAACCTATCGATCCGGGTGTGTAGCTGATGAACTGGTGAGTAGAATGAGTATTCCCGATGTGTAGGGTGTAGCTGGCGCCACACGTCCCTCAACCCCCACCCGACCAGCCATGTATTCAGGAGGTCAGCTTGCTTTCTGGCTCCCGCGCCGTGTAGGGGGGGATGGGATCTGTCGAGCGCCACGTCTAACACAGCATTGCAGTCGCCGCCCAGAATCCAGGGGATCATATCCCACCCTGTCAGGGCCACACTTAACCGCTGAAAGAACTTGTCCTGGTCGAAATTCGGAGCATATATGCTTCCCAATACGACCGGTAGTCCGTCCAGGGTCCCCTTCAGTAGAATATAACGGGCTTGGTCATCTACTCGGCGTTCTAACTCCATGAATGGGACCCCGTGGCGAATCCAGATGGTGGCCCCTCGTGCGAAGGCCGAATAGTTAGTGGAAAACACACGGCCCCCCCATTTTTTAAGGGTCTTTAAGGCCTCCGACTCCATGAGGTGGGATTCCTGGAGGAAGACAATTTGGGCCTTCCGCCTAAGAAGATGTGCATGGACTCGATGTCTTTTATGTACTGCCCCTAGTCCTCTCACATTCCAGGTCAGCAGATTATATGTGCCTAAAGTGGGACAACGAAGAGGCATGAGTTATCGCTATAAAAGCGCCCCCTAAATCGGAGCCGTGTGGGTGTTACAGACCAGGAGTACCCCATTCCCTTTGAACCAAAAATACTAGGTGCAGCCATTGAACTCTGCTGCGCCAAACCAGAACTTTCAACATTCAAAACCCATAACGTGGTGCGTTCGCTTTGCGAGGGAGTGGAGCCGCCAGTCATATTGTTACTTTCTTGAATAGAGAACACCGGTGGCTCAACGGGACCCAGGGGGGGGTAAAAGTCGGATCATGTTTTGCATAAGCGATCGTCGCCATAGGGGTAAATTTAGGAGTTGAGCAAGGGACGGGGAGTCCGTAGGGGAGGCGACCAGGGGTCGGGCGCCGGCCCCGGGGGCCTCCGTACACCCCCGGTGGACCCTCAAAGCCAAGACAGTGCAAAGCATACACCCTCCAGTATATTTCAACAATATAGTCTACACATAGGTATTAGTAAAGGATATGAGGGTAACTGGCAGGCCAGCGACCAGGCAGAAGTAACCTCTCCGGCAGGAGGAGGCGAGACAGCGAAACCGGTCTCATCAGCAGTCCACCAGGTCGTCCGCAGTTTGAGGTGTCACTAAGGGGAAAAGACTTATGCTTTCAGAGTCCGATTGGATAATGCTATCTTCCGAATCAGTTGCGGCCTTGGAGTGTCCATCACGGAAGGACCCAGCGACCTCCAATGCCTCCGCTCTGCCCGACATCTGTTGGTCATGGGTCGGCCCGATTAAGCCGGAGTCCCGTGCGCCCGTCGCGCGCCGGCGGGCGCCGGGTGTTCTAGATTTGGTAGGGACCTGGCGTAACAAGCCCGATGGCCTGTCCTGGCTCAACGCAGGCCCCATCGCCTCCAACCACTCCTCCGCATCATTTGGGCTATCAAAGAAATAGGATTTTCGCTCGTATAGGATTTTTAGCCGGGCCGGAAATAGAAGAGCGTATTACAACTGAGCCTCTCGCAGTTTTTTCTTGACGACTTGGAAGGAGATCCGTTGACGCTGTACCATGATGGTGTAGTCGGGGTAAAGCGAGATCCGTTGATTCTCGAATTGGATCGGTGCTTGTTCCTCGCTTTTGCAACAGCACGTCGCGGTCCCTGTAATTTAAGATTTTGACAATCAGGGGTCGTGGGGCGCTCCCGCTCTCGGCGCTCCCGTGGGTATCCTGTGCGCCCGTTCCACGCAGAAGTAGGGGAGAGACCTTCCTGGGCGACATGGTCTCTGAACCAGGTTTCCATAAAGTCCGCCGGCTTGGGGCCCTCACTGCGTTCAGGAAGACCAATCACGCGGATGTTGTTTCGGCGATTTCTGCCCTCTGCGTCTTCGACTCTGTCCTGTAGCCCATTGATTTGCTGCTGGAGCCGGGTTAGTTGAGTGGTGTGGTCTGTTAGTAGGGGCTCCATGGTGGTCAGGGCCTTTTCATGGTCTTGGACTTTTTCTGCGAGTTTCCCATGATCTGCCCGGAGGAGGGTGAGGCCACTCGTCAGGGTTCCGATCTGTTGCTCAATCGCTTTCCGAGAGTCTATGATCTCCTTGAGGATAAGGTCGAGCTTGTCCGGGGGGGCTCCCGCAGGCCCCAGGGAGGAATCGTCCGATGTCCTGGGTCCGGCAGCGCTGTCAGAGTCCCCGGAAGGTCCCCCCGCATTGGAGCTGCTGTCCGTGGGCTTTCCCTTGGGTCTCCCCATGTTTGCCCCCACGTATAATAGGCCAGATGGGCGCAGGGAAGGCGCGGAGGCCCCTCCCGGGCCACGCCCGATTAGGCTGAGGCGCGGTAGAGCTGTTCCAGAAGTGAGGTCCGGTCAACGGGACGTGCGCCCCCCAGGGCCACCGACAGTACCGCCTCACCACTCGCCCCCAATCTTCACAGCAGTGTAAAGGACCAACCGGGCCGCTGTCCACCGCGGGCAGTGTACTCCCGCCCGCCACTCAGTGCGACACAATGCTCAGGAGCCCATGGCATCCGACTCCGCACCTCGTAATGTCGCCGTATTCCCACTGTGTGAGGGCATCATGTGTCGGGGGAGAGGGGGGGCCGCCCCATCCCCAGCCCGGATTTCTCGTGTCCACCTGCCCTCCAGCCGAGTTCCGGTGTGTGATTCTGCCCCGGGGGGGTGGGGGGGGAGAGTAGAAGCAGGATCCGCCGACGTGTTCAGCCACCAACCCCTCACAGGCGGCCGGGCCCTTCAGCTACGGTAACTCCCGTAGGATGTTGCGGCTCTTGGCCCGCTCCCTCAGCGCCCAGGCGATGCGTGCGGCCAGGAGAGGGAAGATGAGGCCTGCCCCCTGTCACAGTCCAGGCCACCAGGCCGCGGGGCGAGCCGTCCCGCCGATGCCAGTCGCAGCGGGCCCTCAGCGTCAGTACGGCGCCCTCGGGCAAGCAGGGACCACCCCACCGCCACAGGGGGGGTCTTCAGGCGCACCGGCGCACCGCCACTCTCAGGGGCGCGGGTCCAGCAGTCCCACCAACGCCATCCATGCCCCCGGGTCACATAGCCCCAGGCCCCCGACTCCGGCGCAGCCCCCCCGGGCAGTCGAGGACCCCCGTCGTCGTCAGAGAGGGCCTCTAGGCTTACCGGTACATTCCGGGTCCTCTAGGCGCGGGCCGAGCAGTCCCGCCGATGCCGCCCCGGCCTCCGCAGGTCCAGCCTCAGTGGGGCCGCAATATCAGCGCGGTACTTCCGAGCACACAGGGACCCCGCCGGCAGCACAGGGGGCCACTCCGTGCATCAACGCACAGGGTCCGGCAAGGGTCGCAGCGCGACAGGCCCAGCGGAGCTCCGCAGTTAGGCCGCCCTCCTCGCGGCCGCCAATATGCGCCGCCGATCGTCGTGCCGCCGCAACTCCTCCCGGTCAGACCCCTCCGGGTCGGCAGTAGTGAAGCCCTGGGCTCCCTGGGCAGCGTGGATGCCCCGCAAGGCGGCGATTCTTCAGGATATATCCCCCTAGGGTCCGGAGCTTCACCGGCACACGTCCGCCATCTTAGGCGGCTAGCCACGCCCTCCCTGCGCCGCTTTATTAACTGAATTATCAGACAGCCTGTTTCGTGCTTTTTCTTGGTAATTCTTGACCTTGCATAATAACTTGGAAACATGAAGTAAAATATTATCTTCCTTCCAAAACGTAATTTTGTTTTTGTGGTTGTGTTCAAGCGCCCGTGTACTCTAATCACTTTGTCCCATGTAAATGTTTAAAACCACAAAGAAATTGTGTGACCCGACAGAACCAATTGTTGTTTGTATTATATATGCCCAGGTTCTGAGGGATACTGGGTTACCCCATTGTTCTGCATATTGTCTATGTTTGGAAACTCAAAATGATAGTTAAAAAGCAATTCTTAAACGCGTCAGACAAAACCAACAATTCTAATGCTAATGTAACAGAGTTATTTAGGCACACTTAGGATAAAGAAAATAAGAAAATCTCTTCTTAAAAGTCCAAAATTCAGTTTAATCATTGCATCAGAAAATTATTCAATGTCAATAATCTACGATGTTAGTTCATACCAATTCATAGAGGTTCTTCAAACAGAAATCAATAATCTCTCAGATTATTCTCACATTTTTCTGGTTCAGTCATTGTCAGATATGCCCATTCAGGAGCTGCCTATTTCTTGTTTGACCCTCTTGTTCTTGTTGTTCGTCTGACTTCAGGTTTTTCAAGATCTTTGTCATTGAGATCTGTCACCGCTTCAGCTGATTTTTCTTCAATTCACTTCAGACTGTCAAGTCTCTGCAACACTGTTCTTCTTTCTCTCATACCTTCAGACAAAACAAGTTATATCAAGCTTTCTTCTTCAGTCACATTTTCTCCACTTGCCTAATTTTCATCTTCACTTGTTTACTACTTTGCACAACTTTCAACTGGAACACCTTGAGTTGCTCTTGAGGTTTTCTTGTCTTGTTTTTGATTTTGTTGTTGTTCTTTTTGTTGTTCTTCTTGAACTTTGTTCTCCCATTTTGTATCCACTTAGCGAACTAAAGTTTGACTCTGTGAATTAGTGGTTTGTGTCGCCACTACTTCGTATTTCATCTTCACTCTTTTTGTGTGAGATGCGCTGACCCAATGGTTCAATCCTCCTCACTTTAAAGCAGTGTTTTATCACCAGGAACGCATGATAGGGGCCTTTCCACCGTGGCTCTAAACATGTCTTCCTAGCGTGCTTCGTCACCACAGCCAAGTCTGCAGTCTCTAGGGCATGGCAGGCCTCCTCACTTGTTGAGGGTATAGCAAATTTCACTTGGTGAGAAATAAAGTGTATCAAATCAGCAAAACCTTACAGTAATTCACAATCTGATCAGTAATATTCAGAAGAGTAGCTGAAGGAATGGCAGGAATCTTCATGGCCCTCGCGATCAGCACTTTATGAAGAGTTAATCCTGTGCCTTTACTGGCTGTACTTCTCACACTTAGTAGAACCAGAGGAAGAGCAACTGGCCATTTCAGTGATGTTGAGGCACAATTGATTGGCGCTTTTGCTTTCATTGTACTGTTGGCCCTTTTCACTAAACCTGATGCGTGGGGATGTTAAAGACAATAGAACTTTTGATCGATGTTCAATGCCATACATAGGACTCTCATCACCTCATTTTTAAAATGAGTTCCCGGGGGCGTGGCCAAAATGGCGGACGGGTGAGACGCACTTTCGTCTCTCTCTGCTCCCGCCACCAGGCCCCATTGCCAACAGCCCCTGAGAGCAGAGTTGCGCCCCTAGTCTGAGCACTGTGCCCCCTGGAGGTGAGGGGTGCACCCTGAGAGCCCCTCAGGCCCCCTGACGCCCGCACCGAGATCACGAAGGCTGGGCATGATCCGGATGAGCGTCGGCCTGGAGACCTGCTAGGGCAACAGTGGCTGCACGCGCCCCACCCTGCCGCTCCACGTAGTCGGACCCGCTCTGGGGTGCCCTTGAGAGACCGGACACCTGCCTGAGCCTGCGCGGCAGCTGGGCTATCATCAGACTAAACTCCGAGCAGAATTGGGATCACCGCCGGAGGACCGTGAGGTTGGGGGCTGGTGCTGTTGGGTGTGGACATCCACACGCATTGCCCTCTAGACGCGGACCCCTGGGTGTAGGCCGATCCGAAGACTGCAACCCGGAGGGGCGGTGAGCGGTCTTGACACTCCTCCGCGGACAGAGATACGCACTCCCGGAGCAACACGACCCTCGTGCCTACACGGCGATCAAGTGTGATACCGGGATCCCTCTGCATCGGCCCCGGTGGACCTGTCGGCCGGGCCTAGGAGACTAGCTGCCTCACACGAGTCAAGCTGCGTGGCAGATCTGCGCTTCAGGAGAGACAGCGCCCGGGGCTGGACCTCCACAGCGCAGGGGAGCTGGGAGGCCCGCTTCCGCCCCTCCACAGTCCCCGGCCTTAGTGATCGGAGTTGGAGACAGTGGTGCGGGCTGGCACAGAAGCCCATTGGGGCGGTCAGGCCCCCTCCCGCTGAGGACTGATCGTTGCACAAAGGTGAGGAAAGTGGGGGGAGCCATGGTTGCCTCGCCTTTCGCATGTGCCCCCCTTGCCTGGGACCCTCTGGCCCTAACAGCTACACACATTGGGAACAGCGGGACATCTCCCACAGCACTGAGCCTAACCAGGGTAGTGAGCAGATCCTGTTGATCCCCCTGCAACACGGCTGTCTCTAGGGTTTGGCCTGCCCTGGTGGAGAAGATTGGTCGGGCCCTGGCCTTAACGCCCATCTACCTTATCTGGCCCATGCTCTACCCTTCACTTCTTCTTTCTATCAGAGACCACAGCACCTCATACCCCGGTCTCCCACCGCTGAGAGACGAGCCAGCCCCCTACGCCCCTGGAGTGACTTACTGGGCCGAACGGGGTGATTTCTCCTGGAAGTGACTCCAGCTCTTGGCCCACCTGAAAGACCGTTGCCCGATACTCGGAAGCCTACTACCACTCATCCTGATTCCCAGGACTTAGATCTCTGACTTTTGCTGGTGGGGCAGTGGCCCACTCCTGCCTCCCACCATGGCCTCAGGAAAAGGCAAGAAGGACAGGACCGTTAAGGAATTGCTCCTCAAGCAATCACGGACCCAGGCCGGGGACCTAGCTTTAACAACGACCACGGAAGAGCCCTCAGACTCCATGCATGCTGAAGTGCTGATTACCCGTCCCTACCTTGAGGTGTTGTTCACCTCTCTGTGGGAGGACCTCTTGTCACTCAAGACCGAATTGGCTGGAGAGCTCAAGGAGGTTCGCTGGGACGTAGACGATTTGGGTAATAGGGTTCTACTCTGGAATACCATGAACAGGTGCGTGATGAGGAAATAGAGCAACTCCAACAAGAGATCCTCTGCCTCCGAGATCAACACCTGGACCAGCAGGCCCACGCCAAGGACCTAGAGAACAGGTCCCGGCGTAACAACATTCACATTCGAGGCATTTCATCTGGGGCAGAGGGAGCGGACATTGTTACTTTCGTGACAGAGCTGTTCAGATTTGTCTTCGAAGCTCCTAACACAGAGATCAAGCGTGACCACGCCCACAGAGTTGGCCCCAGGAGATCCCCGGCTGGACCCCCCCCCCCCCGATATACTGACCTGCGTTCATGATTTCACCCTGAAGGAGAAAATCCTACACTGCGCTAGATAGCAGCACCCCATCCAGTTTCAAGGTCATACTCCAGTCATGTATCAAGACCTGACTGCATCCACCCTCCAGAAGCGCAAAGCCTTTCGGCCTGTTACCTCACATCTGCGAGAGAAGGGGGTTCCCTACTCCTGGGGGCACCCCTTTTGCCTTGTCTTCTGCCTGGAGGGGAAACTGCACCAGCTCTGCTCTTTAGACGAGGCGTATCGTCTACTTGACCTGAAGGACCCTTCCCCCGAACAACCCCGAGTGAGGCGACGCGGACGCGAGGAAGGGGAACACCGCGATTGGAAGAGCACAAGATACTCCCCAGCTAAACTGCACCCAGAAACCATTGCCAGAGAGAGACAGGCGGTCCTAGTCACACTGGCCGGTGATCCAGCTGGGCCGAAGACGGCATAACAGACATGGCGCTTCCATCTTGCCTATATTTTTCTCTGCCTTTTTCTTCTCTCTCGCCGTTATGGGGCCAGGTGAGGAGCGGGTCCACTGTCACTCCTTTTTCTGTCTGGTACTCCATTGAGATTTACACCCTAGACAATGACACTTCTCTTGACGACAGTTGGTTACTGTTTATTTTGGGCACTTGCATCTTTTGTTCTGGGTTTTTCTTGTTTCTGGTGACCAAACACACACATATCCCTCGATGGCGCTCTTCTGCAAATGACCGAACGCTCCTGTGATTGGTCGATACAGTGGCAAGGTAGCACAGGGTAATTCCAAGTGCAGCTTTTCACTGGAAACTGACATAACTAGCCAATTAGTGGCTCTTACCCCCCATGTCAAAGGCCTCAACCATTCGCTGAAACTGACCTCTATTCTTTCCTACCTGGCAAACACAGGGGCACACATTTTTATTGTAGAAGACACATCTCCCTAAAGACCAACACAGGCTTCGCTCCAAGGCCTTTCCCCATCAATATTTTTCGTCCCTCCCATCCAAGTTGGCTGGGTGGCGATTCTGATCTCCCGAGCTTTCAAGGGAAAGGTAGGGCCCAAACAGGCAGAAATTAAAGGTAGGCTCCTAGCATAATCGCCAACCATGGGATCCAGCAGCATTACAGTGGGTACCATATACTCCCCCAATGATGGGCAAGAACCCTTCCTTCGCAAAGGGCTGACTGAGATTATGGGCTCACAGGATAGGCTGGTGCTGATGGGGGAGTCTTAAATCTGGAGTTCAGTACCGACCAAGATAGATCAGCGCAGCGCCATGGGCAGGCAGGGGCCCTTTCCTTAGCTGGACTAACCTGGTTGAGAGACACTGGCTTTGTGTACCTATGGAGAAAGTCACACCCACACTCCCGAGACTACACCTTTTACTTTCATGCTCACAAGTTCTGATGGATACATCTGCCTGTGGATTCCTCACCTTTTGAATACCCCCTGCGCCAGCATTCCGTGGAAATTCTTTTCCTAGCTCTCCCACGTCGACTAGGACGTCATAATAGCACAGCTCCGCTCGCGACTCCGTATGACGTCATCGGAGCCATAAGAAGAGCTCGTCGGCGTGCTGACGTTGGTTCCCTTTTTTCCGCGCCGCCGTCGCGTAACGTTTTTTTTCTGGGACTCTCCATTTTCTTAGTAATTACTTTGTTTCTTCGAGTATCTTGAGAAATGGCTACTTCTAAGAAGTCTGGATTCAAGCCCTGCAGGGAGTGAGGCGGTCATATGTCGATGACTGATCCCCACGATGATTGCCTTTGGTGTTTGTCTTCCGACCACGACGTCGAAGGGTGTTTGTGCTGCAGGAAAATGAATCCCAAGGCTTTAAAAGAACGTGAGGCGAAACTTTTCATGGCTAAAGCAAAGAAGGAGCAGAGGGGGAGGGGTCGTAAACGCTTGAATTAGTCGACCTCGTACACTTCAAGATCCAAGAAGCACAAGAAGTCGAAGAAGCGACATAGTTCTCAACGTCGCACTTCGAAGGGCAAGGCTTCGAGGTCGGCTTCACCAGCTCAGCGGCATCGGAGAAAGGACTTTGTGTCTCCATCACCTTCTCCTTCTCCGCAGGCGACTCCGATCCACTCACCGGCTCCAAGGTTGCCGGCGTCGAGGGGCTCTTCGCCTAAACGTACTGCGACGCCCAGGAGGTCTCCGACACCCAGGGAGTCTTCTCCTGTTCATGTGGCTTCGCCCGTGCGGGCGCCGTCTCCTCCGGCTCCGCAGCCTCCAGTTCGGCCTCCGGTAGATCCTGTTCAGGAAGGTACGGATTCTTATCCTCCTTTTCCGGGCCCTGGAACGGATCCTACGCATTTTTTAAATGCGATGTTTGGCATGTTCGCCAGGGCCTCCCACCTTACCGGTGATCCTTCGGGCCCCGTGGGTCCATTGGCCTTTAATTTGGGTGTTCCCCATCAATACGCCCAGGCGCCTTTCGTGCCTTTCATGCCGACGGCTCCGGCTTGGCATTTTCCGGCGCCGAGGTCTTCCACTCCAAATCCTTGGACTCCATCTGTTGTCGATTCGGTGCCGCCTCGGATTCGATCGGCGTCGATGCTTGATCCTGAAGGTCCTCCTTCGACGCCGGTGCCGTCGTCACCGGCGCGCCGACGCCGATCCTGAAGCAGCGCTCCAGGAGGGATGCGCAGAGACTGCTTGAAGAGGAAGAATATAGGCAGGAGGAGGGAGAGATTATCGACTCTGTTGACGAATTTGAGGGCCTACAAGAGGCCAGTGGGTTGGATACTTCCCCAGAATGGGAACTCTCCTCACCAAAGGCTGGGATCTCACAGGATATTGCTCCTTATCATGTAGTCGTAAGGAAAGCCGCTGAGTTGCTAGACCTGCAGTTGCCTTCAACTGAAATTAAATCTAATATTTTGACTGAGGTGCTCAATACATCTTCTTCAGTAAGTGAGCCTCTTCTGCCCTTCAATGAGGCTTTGACAGAACCTATTTTAGAAGTTTGGCAAAATCCCTTGACTGCTCCGGCTGTTTCCAGGTCTATTGCGAGGAGGTACAGGCCAGCTCCTGGGGATCCGGCTTTTCTGTCTACTCACCCATCTCCTGAAAGCTTGGTGGTTCAAGCTTCTTGCTCCAAACAGTCATCTGGTTCCTTCCCTACCATCCCGGGGGATAGGGATTCTAAGAAGATGGAGCAGGCAGCTAAGAAAGTGTTTTCCTCTGCGAGTATGGCATTGAAATCTACTAACGCTACCTGCTTACTTGGAAGGTATATCCATGCCCTTATGGACTCTGTTAAACAGTTGGCCCCCAAAGTACCTGAGGATGATTGGGTTAATTTTCTTGAAGCTCTTTCAGACTCTCAGGCGGCTGCCCGTCAGGTTATCCAGTCAAGGTTGGACACTGCTGACTCGGTGGCCCGAGTAATGGGTTCTTCTGTTGCGACGAGGAGACAAGCTTGGCTAAGTTCTTCTGGGTTTTCACCAGATGTTCAAGCAACTCTGTTGGATTTGCCCTTTGATGGTACGAGACTGTTTGGTACAAAGGCTGACTCTGCTTTACAGCGCTTTAAAGATAGCAGAGCGACTGCAAGATCTCTGGGCCTTCAAACTCAGTCTAGAGGGTACGACTACAAGCGGTATCGAGGATTTGGAAGGGCGGCTTCCTTTCGTGGCCATCAGCAGCCTTAGCAGAATCAGCAGCAGAACCCTTTGTACAAGTCGTACAGGGGTAAAAATAGAGGCCGTCTTCGAGGAGCCACTCGACAGCAGTCCTCCTCCTCCTCTTCTCCTCCCCCCACCGTTGGTGCCACAGGAAAGCAGCTCTAGATCCCCCATCTTAGAGCATGTTGGTCCTGTAGGGGGTCGGGTGTCCCATTTTCTACAAGATTGGAAATCGATTACTTCAGACCGTTGGGTTTTGAATCTTGTAGAGAATGGGTACACCCTCCCTTTTCTAGAGTTTCCTCCTCCTTACCCTCCTCACCAGGATTGGTGTACAGAGGACCATTTGCTGCTTTTGCAGCAGGAGGTTCTTGCCTTGCTGCAGAAAGGTGCGATAGAGGTGGTTCCAGAGCAGGAAAGGGGTCAGGTGTGCTACTCCCGGTATTTCCTGATACCCAAAAAGGACAGTCGGTTGAGGCCGATCCTGGACCTCAGGATTTTGAATCTTTACCTCAGGCAGGAAAAGTTCAAAATGTTGACCTTAGCTCAGGTTCTTCTCGCGCTGCAACGGGAAGACTGGATGGTGTCCATCGATTTTCAGGATGCGTATTTTCATCTTCCCATCCTGAAGTCGCATCGGAAGTATCTCCGGTTCACGGTAGGGTCGCAACACTACCAGTTTGCTGTCCTCATGTTCGGTCTAACTTCCGCGCCTCGAGTCTTCACGAAGGTGATGGCGGTGGTAGCGGCACATCTCAGAAGGTCATGGGTTCCTGTTTTCCCCTATCTGGACGACTGGCTGTTGAAAGCCAAGTCTCCGAAGATGGTGTTGAGCCATTTGTAAACAACAACGCAACTGTTGTTCAACTTGGGTTTCTCGATAAATGTACCCAAATCTCACCTGGTGCCTTCTCAGCGCAGCCTGTTCATAGGGGCAATACTGGACACTACTGTATGTCGGGCATTCCCGCCTCTGCAGAGAATTTTCGACATTCAGGAGATGATTCCTTTGTTTCACGATGGAGCGGTTGTTCCAGTCCTGAAGGTCCTACGCCTGCTTGGTCTATTCGCTTCCTGCATACTGTTGGTCAGTCATGCACACTGGCACATGAGGGCACTCCAGTGGTGCCTCCGCAGGCAGTGGTATCAACACAACGGAGATCTCTGGGAGAAGGTCAGAATCTCCAGAGACGCTGCAGCGGAGCTGACTTGGTGGAGTGTGCAGGGCAACCTGTCTCAAGGAAAGCCCTTTCAGCCTCCTCCGCCGGTGGCCACAGTGATCACGGATGCCTCCACTCTAGGGTGGGGTGCTCATCTGGGGGATCTGGAGGTCAAAGGTCTTTGGTCTCCAGAGGAAAGGTTGTTTCACATCAACCTTCTGGAATTGCAGGCGATACGTTTGGCACTAAAGGCTTTCCTTCCTTCCCTTCGTGGTCAGTCAGTTCAGGTCCTGACGGACAACACTACCGCAATGTGGTACATCAACAAACAAGGAGGGCTGGGGTCGTATCGTCTCTGCTGAGAGGCTCTGCGACTCTGGTCCTGGGCTCAGGGACATCAGATTTGTGTGTTTGCAAATCACCTAGCCGGTGTGTTGAATGTTCGTGCGGACAGTCTCAGTCGGCATTACTCGGCCGATCACGAGTGGCGGCTTCATCCGGAGGTGGTCCATCACATCTTCGAGATGTAGGGGTCCCCTCGGTTGGACCTGTTTGCCCCTCACGAGAATGCGCTCTGTCCGTTGTTCTGCAGTCTCCAGTATCCAATGCAGGGAGCGCTGGGGGGCGCGTTTCAATTGGATTGGAGCTCGCAACTCCTTTACGCATTTCCCCCATACCCTTGATTCCTTGGGTTCTGAGGAAGAGTCGCCAAGACCGGGCCCAAGTTATATTGATCGCTCCGGATTGGCCGAGAAGGGTGTGGTACACAGATCTACTTCACCTCTCATTGCACCCTCCGGTCCGTCTCCCTCTCAGGGCAGACCTCCTCTCGCAATCGCAGGGGCAGGTTCTACACCCCCACCTCCAGAGCCTGCACCTTCATGCCTGGAGATTGAACGGGGCAACCTGAGTTCCTTCTCTCTCCCACTGGATGTGGTGGATGTCATTTTATCATCCAGGAGGCACTCCACCAAATCTGTGTATTCCTCCAGGTGGTCCAAATTTGTAAAGTGGTGTGGAGAGAGGACCATTGATCCTTTAAAGGCTTGTTTGTCTGATGTCCTGAGTTTCTCTCTTTCCTTGGCCCAGCAGGGTTGTGCTGTGGCTACAGTTAAAGGTTATTTGTTGGCTTTGTCTGCTTTTATTTGTTTGCCGGACCAGCCGTCTTTGTTCAAATCTCCTGTGGTTATGAGGTTCATTAAGGGCCTTACCAATAAGTTTCCTCCTACTCCTTTCATTATGCCTCAGTGGGATTTAAATCTTGTTCTTACTTTTCTAATGGGTTCTCCATTTGAGCCTCTTCATAGTTGTCCTTTGAGGCTTCTCTCTTTTAAAACGGTTTTCTTGATCGCTATTACCTCGGCCAGGAGGGTAAATGAGCTTCAGGCTCTTAGTTCTAAGCCTCCATTCTTGACCATTCATGCAGATAAGTTGGTTCTTAGGACCAGAGCTGCTTTCCTTCCTAAGGTGGTTACTCCTTTCCATTTGGGACAGTCCATTACCTTACCCACCTTCTATCCTCCCCCTCACCCTTCCAAGGAGGAGGAGAGACTTCATCGTTTGGACCCAAAGAGGGCGGTCAGTTTTTACCTGGACAGCACCAGGGAATTAAGGCTGGATGATCAGCTCTTCGTCGGCTACATTGTTCGGATGAAAGGAAGAGCTGTACACAAGCGAACTCTTTCCAGATGGATCATCTTGTGTATCAAGATCTGCTATGCTCTAGCCAAGAAGGACCCGCCTGAAGGTATCAGAGCTCATTCTACCAGAGCTAAGTCATCTTCTTCTGCTTTGGCTAGAGGTGTTCCTGTTGATATTTGTAAGGCAGCAACTTGGGCCTCCCTCCATACCTTTGCGAAGCATTACTGCTTGGATTCGGAGGTTAGGAGGGACGGCCATTTTGCACGTTCTGTTCTGCAAGATTTTTTGGTCTGGTCAGGTGGACACCCTCCTCCGGGAGAGGTACGGCTTTGGGATTCAATTCAAAAGGTGAGGAATCCACAGGCAGATGTATCCATCAGAAGAACAAGTTACTTATCTTCGGTAGCGCTTTTTCTGGTGGATACAGTATCTGCCTGTGGATTCCTCACTGTCCCACCCGCCTCCCCGTTGTCCACCTGTTTCTACCAAAAATGCTTTAACTGTTTGACATGAATGTTTTTAATATGTCTTTTTCATGCTTACGGTTTGATACTGGAAAATGCTTGGTTTGTTGCCCTTTTTCCATGCTATTATTGGTTATGCTATGTGTACTTGCATTTGTATATATATTTTGTATACTGTGTATACGTGTGAAAATGTGTCGGTCCGCCCGTTTGCCTCGAAGGCACGGAAGAAATGGGTGGAACTGACATCAGCACGCCGACGAGGTCTTCTTATGGCTCCGATGACGTCATATGGAGTCGCGAGCGGAGCCGTGCTATTATGACGTCCTCGTCAACGTGGGAGAGCTAGGAAAAGAATTTCCGTGGAATGCTGGCCCAGGGGGTATTCAAAAGGTGAGGAATCCACAGGCAGATACTGTATCCACCAGAAAAAGCGTTACCGAAGGTAAGTAACTTGTTCATCTATGCTAGACTCAACTATATCTTAGGCAACTCGGGGGTTGCTTCTGTGGTCCGGTTGACTGAAATTGAGCCTTGCTCACTATCGGATCACGCTGCAGTGACGGTTACCCTAGCGATCCCGACTCTTGGTACATCTTCCAGGACCTGCCGACTTAGAGATGCCCTATTCCGGTGCCCAGAGGTTATTGCCCAGATTACCAAGACAATTGCGGACTACTTGTCAATTAACAATACCCCAGAGGTCTTAGTCTCCACTTTATGGGATGCCCTGAAAGCAGTAGTCCGAGGGGAGTTTATTGCTATAGCAGCCACAGATAACAAGCTTCTTCTGTAAAAAAAGGTATACTCTATCCCGCCAAGTCCTAGAACTCAAGCGTATGCATAAGAGAACAGGAGCCCCCAGGAACTAGATGCAGCGCGTGCCCAGCTTGCGGGCAGAGACACTGACAGAGACAAATATGTAGCACTTAGGCTCTGACATCGATTTTACGTGGGGGCGACCGCTCTGGCAGTTTCTTAGCTAGCCGGCTACGTATCCAATGCCAAGAGTTAGCAGTCCGGAAAATTACGGACATTGAAGGACCGGAATGGTCAGATGACGCATGCATTCTAGAGTCCTTTTGTGACTATTACCAGACCCTCTATACAGCACAGGACCTCCACCCGGATGCGGCACTGGCATACCTTAAAGAAGCTGCTACCACTTCCCTGACGGCTGCACAGGCGTCTGAGCTAGACCGACCAATTCGAATCAAGGAGGTCATCTCCAGTATATCCTGCCAAAAGCTATCCAAGTCTCCAGGCCCAGACGGCTTCCCGGCCTCCTTTTATAGAGCTTTCTGCCAAAGCTTAGCGCTTCTCCTCACCAGACTGTTTAAAGCGATTGGGGATACGGTTTCGCTTTCTCCCACTATGTTCTGGGCAGCGATGGTGGTAATCGCTAAGGCCGGGAAGGACAAAACCCAGTGTTCTTCATACCGCCACATTGCCCTCCTGAACACAGATCTCAAGCTCTTCACGGGCATCCTTGCTGCCCGGCTCAATCCCTTACTTCTGGGTCTCATCGATCCGGACCTGGCGGGATTCGTACCTCAAAGGCAGTGTAGCGATAACACCAGACGAATTCTACACCTTATTGGCTAATCCCAGAGGTATGGTCAGGAGAGAATGCTTCTAGCTGTTGATGCTGAGAAAGCATTCAACAGGGTCCACTTGGCCCTACTTTGCAGCAACCTTGGCACACTTCGGCCTGGGAGAACACTTTCAAAAGTGGATCCTTAGTAGCTACACCCAACCCACAGCGGTGGTTTGTGTCAATGGATGCTCCTCCGCCCCACTCTGCATCGGTAGGGGAACTAGACAGGGGTGCTCACTGTCACCTCTGTTGTTCGCCCTCTACATGGAATCCATGGCTCATAAAGTCCGCACTAACCCACATATATGGAGGGGAACTGCACCTTATAAGCCTATACGCTGATGATGTCATAGTGTCCTTGGAGGAACCTTCAACCTCTCTGCCCGCGTTTTTAGCCAAGCTGGAGGCATTCGGCTTAGCATCGGGTTTCAAGATAAACATTCACAAATGACAGGCCCTCAACCTCACACTTCGCCCACATACCTTAGATGCCTTGCGACGAGCTCTGCCTATTCAGTGGGCCGACATCCATTCCATATCTCGGTCTCCAACTCACCCCCACTATCGCCGATACTGTAGCTCTCAATTACAAGATTCTGATCTGCGTCGCTGGCGGTCCTATTCCCTGTCTTGGCTTGTGCGAATCTCGGCAATTAAAATGATGACTCTCCCCAAGATCCAGTTCCTCTTTCAGTACTCCCCGCTATACCACCTCCCGGAACACTACACCCTCCCTCCAACAGGAGAGAAACAAATTTGTGTGGGCAGATAGACTTCGTCGAGACCTTAGCTATAGACCCCCTACGGAGGGTGGCCTAGGACTCGGATCTCCACCGCTACTACCAAGCCACCCAGCTTAGGGTCTTCGTGGAATGGTTGTGTGCCAAATCCGAAATCAGCTGGTTATTTATGGATAGGGAACTGGCTGGATGGGCCTCATGGAGCATTCCCTTCCTCCCTAAACAAGCGAGACCCAAAACAGAGTACCTCTCCCCTATCACTAAGGCGTTACTGGCCGTTTGGGATGGACTAGCGACACAGAGGGGCTTAACGTCCTTCCCCTCACCTCTAACACCCATAGTCATGAATCTGGACTTTAATCCGGGCCTAAAAGATCCTGCATTCCAGGTATGGAACCAAGCGGGCTGCAGGTCTGTGGGCCACCTGTTTGTTTTGAGGCCCTCCGTACAGAGTTTGCACTTCAAGAATCGGAGCAATGGCATTACATACAGACCTGCCACTGGGTAATGCACCCCTCTGCCCGCACCAGAGCCGAGCTTGTACTTACCCCCTTTGAACGCTGGCTTCTAGCTAGGACATCTGACAAACGCCTGGTCTCAGAACTGAATCGACTGATAGGTCCAACTACAGAGATCCCCAAATCCAAGAGCCAGATACGTTGGGAGACTGAAATAGGCAGGGAACTTACGGTAAAGGAGTGAGGAGACATCTACTATGGGGCACAGCACACCACCCACAACATAGCCAGTATTGAAACTGCCATGAAAATCACTACCTATTAGTACTACACACCCCATTGAGTGCACAAATATAACCCGTCCAAATCTCCAGAGTGTTGGTGTCAATGCAGGCTCCCCGGCACGCTGCTACATATCTTGTGGGTCTGCCCGAAACTTAAGGCTTACTAGGCGAAGGTACTTATAGACATTGACACCCCCTTTGACACGAAACTTCCCAAATTTCCAGCTTACATAGTTCTGGGCCTCCCCAATGCCCTTACCTTTCCTCTTAGGTCACGGCAGGGTAGACAGATTGGCCTAGCTCTGGGCGTGGCCCTACAGAACATCTTAGCTCACTGGGGCACAGGGCAGATTCCCACACACTTAGGCTGGTTGCACCATCTGTGGCACATAATAGGGATGGAACACATTACTCTTTCCTTGTCCAACCAAGCTGAATCCTTTCCCAAACTGTGGGGGCCCTTTTTGACCCTATTGACATCAGAATTCCGGGAGCTCACGTGTCCCAAATACCTACGGCTCTTGCGACTGCCCATGGCCCATACCGCCCCTGCTTTGGGGCCGCAACGTAGGATAGCTCCTCTAAGGGGTAGCCCAAATACTGTTTTTTTTCTTTTTCCCTCTTTTTTGTGGTCACCAGGGATGGGGTGGGGGGGGTTGGGGGTTGACACACTACAATGCATAGTGCCCTGGAGACAACGGCCCTAAAATGCTGATATAACATATTTTTCTTACTTTCTGTTGTTGCTGAGAACACCAATAAAGAGATTTATACCATAAAATGAGTTCACCAATCTGATTCCAAAGAAATTGGCAGGCCAAATCTGTGGATCTCTTCCCTTAGCAATATCTATTGGCTGCAGCAAGTGCTTCACAATGCCTAGTTGGGAATGTTGCGGTTCATCCAGTAAATAAAAAGATGACTAAAATATAATGCAAACAATTACAGGGTGACGTCTCTACAAAATCTACTTGTAATCTTGTGAAAGGACTTTCTGATTTTCCCATGTAACTAATGGTCATTCTTTTCTTTCTGCCAACCATTTATTTGCTGACAGATTACATACCTTTGATGCAGGTTTTCAGCTATCATTGTGAAATGAGGATTAAATCAATACTTTTTAAACTTTGCAGTCATTCCATAATAGCCTGTGTAGGTCCATGCATGTATCTTGTCATGTGCAATAGCATCAAATCTGGCAGATCAACCCTCCCATCTTCTGACTTCCACAAATCATCTTTGTCTTGATAACATCATGATTTTTCCCCAACTTCTTTTTTCATCTTCTGACACCGCACTCTGCAATTTTTTCAATATTTCAAATTGTTGTAACCTATGCCTGTATTCCATATGTTGTATTATCTTTTATATAAATGGTATCTCCCTTGCCTACCCACCCCTCCTTTCCCTCCACCCTTGGTACGTGCCCACCTTAGAACGTTGAGAGTGAAGCTCACCTTAGAATGTTGGTGAGCGTCAGTTGCCAGCTGGTGCCTGAGGATCTGGTTTAATAAACAGCTTCTCTTCATCTTCCTGTGTCAGCTGTTTACTTCTAACAAATTGGCGACGATTCGTGCTGTGCTGGGGGCAGCTCCAGATCCTCCCCCTGTTTCTTCTACATCAACTGAATATTCTACTATTGTCTGGAATTCAGAGAGTGAGCTGTCCAGAAATTGTTTTCTTCATTGCTGGTGAGTGCTTCCGTGTGTGACTTCCTCGCTGAGTCATCTTGGACGGGAAACGTTTCGAGAGATTCCTTGAAATTTTGGTGGTTCTTCGATTCCCTGCTGCCTGAGGTGTCACATTTCACTGCCTGCCAGCTGTCTCTTCTCCGAGAGGGGGGAGCACTGCTGGGCTTCCTGAGGTTCTGTTTCCTCACAGTTGTACTCTCTGTGGGTTTTTCAAGCAAAGTGACCGTTTCACCTTCATGTGAGTTTGCCTGCCATACTTCAGAAGCCCTGGCCGAGGTTTCAGGTCGTTGTTGTGCCGCCTGCCAGCTGTCTTCAGCGCTGACAGGCACAGCTGATTGCCATTGTTTACTGCCTGCGAGCGTGAATCCAGCTCTGCCTTTCCTCCCCTGGGTTGCCTCTCAGCTGTCTGCCTGCTGTCTTCCAGCGCTGCTTTGTGGAGTGCTTTATTTTCTTACGAGACAAGCTGCCTGGGGATTCCCTCATATGTTACTCTCTCTCCATGGGGTAATCTTCGTGCTTCCTGGTTTCCCGTTCTCCCGCTGTTTTCAGTCAGCTGTTCAACTCTCCTCACGCTCAGGCTACATTCCTCACAAGAATTCCTGAGGTGCTTTACTTTCGCTGATAGGCACAGCTTTAATCCTCATATGTCTTTCTAAGGGTTGACTCCCTGCTGAGGAACCATTACAGCTATAATCATCTCGGTAGGGTGCCTTCCTTCGCTGACAGGCACAGCTTTAATTGCACACCATTTTCTTCAGAGCTATTGTTCCCTGCTGGGAGGAACCTTTTTACGGTCATTAAGTTAATTAAACCGACAGCTGGTGCAGTCTTTTCCTCTTCCTTATTTGCCTGTCAATCGCTGATGGGCACAGCTAAATACCATCTATGAGGAAAATTTGTCATTTATTGTGTGGAAATTTCACATGAAACTTTATTTTTCAATTTATATCTTTATTTCACTAGCCTTTGTTGTTTATCATATAAAAGTACTTTTAACAGCAAGAGTCAGTCAGGCGTGGCAGTAATTAGTTTTCTCAGCCACAGCTGAATATTCTACAACCGTCCGGAAGTCAGTATGTGTGACTCTTTTTATTTTTATTTGGTGCAATTTTTTTACAATTGCCTCATATAAAGTTTTCACATGTTCAGAATCTTGCTTAAGTATTAGTTGTATTTAGAATTATACTATGTGAATTAACGTTACTTTATTTTCTTCACTATTTTCTGGCTATTTTTCTTCTTCCTTCCTCGACTGTCATTTTGTTCTTCTCCCTTATTCTTCTATTCCTTCCTCTGCCATTTCTGGTTTTTCTACTTTATCTCCTATCATGGCGTCATTTGCAATGTCCCAACCTCCCTCATTCTTGAATGAAGATGGAGAACCACTTATTCCTTGGAAAAGATGGGTAAATCTTTTTGAATCTTATCTAATTGCTATTGGGGGACAGATTCTCTTCTATGCGCAAACAGCATGTTCTGTTACATAATTTGGGAAAACATGCGAGAGAAATTTTTGATGATCTCCCTGACACTGGAATTGAAGGTGAAAGCGGAAGTGAGGATGCGCACGGAGATCCTCAACATGATGTATATCAAAATACCCTTAAAAAATTAGAAATCCAATTTGGAGAAAAAATCAATGTGGTTCTAGAACGCCACAAATTTTTCTCTAGATCACAAGGAAAGAATGAAAAAGTGGTAAATTACATTGCAGTTTTAAGAGGATTAGCTTCTACTTGTGAGTTCGGTACATTAACAGAATCTTTAATCAGGGATCAGTTAGTTAGGTGTACCTGTGACAAGAAAATTCAAGAGAAATTATTAGCTGACGCTCCTGAATTAAAACAAGCGATTGATATTGCAAAAAGCATAGAGCACACTGCATTTTGTATGAGTGAAATGAAAGACGCTGTTGAAGTCAAACAAGTTAATGATAATGTTGTACTTAAGGTGTCAACTAAGGATGTTAAGAACAAAGGGCCTCTCCCTGAACAGGTAAAACAAAGAACTGAGGGTTCAAAATTTAAATGCTACCGTTGTGGTAATCCCAATCATTTAGCTAACAATGTAAATTGTCCAGCTAGGAATGTTACGTGTAGGAAATGCAACAAACGTGGTCATTTCTCTAAAGTTTGCAACGTTATAAGAAAAATGTCACCCACATGGTTCACTATGACACTGTTTCAAATGATGACATTGTATTCCAAGTAGCAGACTCTAAGGAAGTATCTAATGGTAACTACCCCAAATGTGAAATTCTCCTTGATGATATCCCGTATATGGTATTTGCAGATTCTTGTTCCCCTATACACTTATCAATGAAGCTACATTCAAGTCCAACTCAGGAAGCAAGGATTATGAAATGTTACCCCCTGATGTCAATCCGGGTGGTTACAACCACGATCCTATACCGTTGGTGGGCATGCTCGTTATGCAGATCAACTTCAAAGACAGGGTTACGGTGGGGAAAGTGTACATTACAAGGAATGGGTCGAATTTATTAGGGTGGAAACACCAAAAAGATCTTGGGATAAAATTGGACCCCAATGCTTCAGAACCAGTGTATTTGGTTGGAGAGATCTAGCGTAGGGAAAGATGTGTGTGAAGAATTTCCAGAAGTATTTTCAGAAAAGTTGGGTCTGCTGAAGGGTTTCTTACATAAAATTAAGTTGAAGAAACAATACAAACCAACTGTTCATAAATCCAGATCGGTTCCTTTACTTATAAGAGATCCTCTCAGAAGAGAATTAGAGAGACTAGAAACTTGTGGTGTGATTGAGAGAATTGAAAGCTCGGAGTGGTTAGCTCCCATAGTGGTCGCGTCTAAGGAAGGTGGAAAAGGTATCCGTCTATGTGTGGACCTTAGGGATCTTAACTCCAACATTTGGGTGGATAGATACCCTCTCCCCAACATTAACGAGATGCTCAGTGTAATACAAGGTGCCAAATATTTCAGCGTCTTAGATCTTTCCGCAGCGTACCATCAGGTAGCTCTCCACCCTGATTCCAAAGCCCTCACATCCTTCATAACACCCTTTGGAGCCTACCAATTTAGCAGAATGCCGTTCGGCCTGGCATCTGCTGCAGCAGTGTTCCAACGTATAATGCAACACATTTTGAAGGATTTGGAAAAGGTATTGTGTTTCCAGGATGACATCCTGATATATGGGGAGTCGGAAACGGAACACAACAAGATCCTAAGAGAGGTTCTTTGTAAACTAAGCAAGGCAGGATTCACCACTCACAGAGACAAATGTAAAATAGGTGTGAAGTCTGTAGTGTACCTGGGCCACACCATCTCTGGTGAAGGAATCAGACCTAAAACTAGCTTAGTGGATTCGGTCAAGCTTGCACCAGCTCCTACTAACAAGGAGGAGCTCAAGTCCTTTTGGGCCTGGTAGAGTACATGTCCAAATTTGTGGAAAATTTTATGGGACATGTGCACTCTCTAAGAGACTTGTTAAAAAAGGGTCCCCTTTTAATTGGAGTTCCCAATGCCAGAGTGATTTCACTTTTATCAAACAAGCCATAGTAAAAGCTCCCACTTTAGGAATGTTTGATCCCAGTGCCAGCACAACCTTGACAACGGACGCAAGCATGAAAGGTCTAGGAGCTTCACTCACTCAAATGGTAAATGGTAAAGAGAGAGTGATAGCGTTTGCGTCTAGATCATTGAAACAGCCTGAATGTAACTATTCCACGATCGAGAAAGAAGCCCTTGCTTGCTATTGGGCAATAAACCATTTCAAATTTTTCTTGTGGGGAATTCCCTTTGTTCTTCGAACAGACCACAAACCCCTACTTCCCATGTTCTCCACAAAAAGCATTGAAAGGGCCACTCCCCGCATCTCCAAATGGGTGCTAGGCTTACAAGGTTTCAATTATACTATGTGTTATGTTTCAGGTGACAAGAATCTAATAGCTGACTGTTTGTCGAGACTTCCTATTTCCAATGAGGATTCGCAATTTAACCCTCCAGATGAGACCATCCTTGCAATTGACATTCCTGCCATTAACAAGGAGGAATGGGAGAAAGGGTTACAAGAAGACACCGCCTTAATGGGTCTAAAAACATGATCTGCAAAGGATGGCCCAGATCTATTAAAGATCTTCCAGAGAACCTCAAGTCTTTCTGGGTGGTGAGAGATGAATTATCCATAATTGGGGATCAAATCTACAGAGGCAACAGAATTGTTCCACCCAGTAACATGCAAGAACGCATCATAGAGGTGGCACATGAGGGTCATCCAGGAAGGAGTATGACCAAAAGTAAAATAAGACAAAACTATTGGTTCCCCAACATGGACTACATGGTGGAGAGGACAGTAAAAGATTGTCTAGCCTGTGGGTCATGTGACAAATCCAAAGTCACTCGCAAAGCTCCCCTTATTCCAGTGTCGATCCCTTCCAAACCTTGGGACAAACTAGGCCTGGACATTATAGGTCCTTTGAACTTAGCAAATGTTTCTCAAAGATTCATGTTTGTACTCATTGATTATCATTCACATTGGATCTCTACCAAAATGGTTTCCTCCATCACCACATCATCTCTTATTGAATTTCTGAAGGATATATTTTCTAAAGAAGGGATACCCAGTACCCTTGTCACAGACAACGGCGTTCAATTTACATCTGATGAAATGACGCAGTTCTTGTCCAAATTAGCCATTTCACATGTAAAAACTCCTCTATATTGTCCCAAAGCCAATGGATTGGTGGAAAGAGCTAATAGAATGATAAAAACACCATCCAAATGGCTCTTACATTGCATGAGCCTATAGAAGAAGCCATGAGACGTATGCTTTGGTCTTATCACTCCTCTCCCAATGCCATTTCTGGAGTTTCCCCATTTGTGTCTCTGAAAGGGAGGAATCCTGGTTCTAAACTCACTCCCAATTGGCTAAATGGAGGAAGTCCCGTCTGGGTAGATAGGGAATCTGTCATGGAGAAAGTGAGTCGGCATCAAGATGATTACAAATCTAAATACGACCAGAAGTGGGGAACCACCAGTAAGGAATGGGTTGTAGGCCAATGGGTAGTTATCAAAAGACCCCAGGTAGGTCGTTCCAAAGTATCGTCATTCTCCAAACCCCTAAGAATCCAACGTGTAAATAGTAATTCTGTAGTATTGGAAGATGGAAGCAGTTGGAGCATGGACAATATAGCTCGCTGCCCCAAAGTGTGTATTCCTAGGTCTACTAGGGAAGAAAGTCAGGATGACTTGTTCTCTAACATGCAACAACCTAAGGATGTCAGAACACGCCATCCACCACGGTGGCAAGAGGACTATGAAATGTGATACTATTTTGTCAATTTCTGTCTGTTGATGGTTTTCATCTTTACATTCCACTATAATGCAATTGTTCTCTTCCCTATTCAAAGGGAGGTGTGTTGTAACCTATGCCTGTATTCCATATGTTGTATTATCTTTTATATAAATGGTATCTCCCTTGCCTACCCACCCCTCCTTTCCCTCCACCCTTGGTACGTGCCCACCTTAGAACGTTGAGAGTGAAGCTCACCTTAGAATGTTGGTGAGCGTCAGTTGCCAGCTGGTGCCTGAGGATCTGGTTTAATAAACAGCTTCTCTTCATCTTCCTGTGTCAGCTGTTTACTTCTAACACAAATGTTTGAACTGACCGTGACAAAAAGCTGTTTATTTTACTCTCTTCTGTTTCAAAATTTTCATTCAGCCCTAATGTACCAAACATAAGAGCACAGCACTTTGCAAATTTGTTGCTCATTGAGACCATGTAATTTCTACTCTTGTGTGCAGCACATTTTGCAACACCAGTTTTCTTCGGTATTTGCAAGGCGGCAAGTAAATCTAGATTTCGCAGTCCATTATTAATGGGAGTTCTAAATGATGTCATAAAATCCCTTTGTTTCCACAACTGCCCAAAGTCGTGGACCACTCCAAAACACTTTCGCCTTTCCGTGTAGATTGTAACACTCAATTCATTGACCACACAACATGCTTTTGTAATTGCAATAAATTCTGCTAATTGTGCTGAAGTTAAATTACACAAGTACGATGCCTCCACAATTCATGTCTCTGTGCAAACTTCATATGCTGCTCGAAGAGTTCCGTGATGGTCTCTCAGAAAAGAAGCATCATGTTTTGACTACAGCGTTCCAGACCGCAAGGGACCTAACAAGTTTCACGCTTTAAGCACCACCAGCGACAATAACACACGCTTCGTGAGATAATTTCAGGTACGAGTCTTGTAAGAGTCTGTAGCTCATTGGTACGAGGAGGAGGAGTGACAGTGCAGGGTTGCAGCTGGAGCGCAGACCCTGGAGAAACGGAGCATGGTGCAGCGCTGTGCAACAGTCCTGCAGCGAGTGGTGCCCGCTATACTTGGCGGCCACTCCATGCTTAAGAAATCTGGTCTCCTGAGCTCTGCCATAGCTACTCTCACCGATGCCACTGCATCCCTGCACCACCCACTCGTCGAGCAGTCTGTCACTGAAAGCCGAAGTGGGGCCCTAAAGCAGCCAGAAAAGATCAGTAGGTGAGAGCGGTGAGTACGGCATAGGATAGAGCTTGCATCGGGGAGTGGCCTGGTGGCACAGAGTTAGGTCGGTAAGACAGCGTTAGTAGCCCCCTGCTCCATACAGCGCACCCGGACCACAGAAGCGGCCCTGCTAGGTCAGGGTGTGGCTTGTGGCCTGGGGCTGAGCGCTCTTACCGTGTCTTCACTGCGCCTGTTCTGAATACCTGCCCTAACAATCTCCCATACTCCTGTTCGTCCTACCACCTACAAAACTATGGCAGGAACCCCGCAACAGAGTTGAGCAGAGCAGGTGCAATTACAATAGCTGCAACATGTAGACTGATCTAACCTGAGATGAGGAATTTAGAAGGACCACAACTGCAAGCCATGACATTCCTCATAACTGGATAACACCAAGGAGTACCTTTTGGCAAAGTTGGAAAATATCACACAAGGTTTTAAACCAAGGGAAAGGCTGTGGCAATGACAAAGAGGAATGCATTTACAAGGCAACCCTGGCAACCGAAAATATGCAGATTGGAACAAAACAATCGGAAAGCGATGATCAACAGGAAAGCTCCCCACTACCATCAAAAAAATCAAGAGACCTCATCCTGGGCAAGACACCAGGGAGGCTCAGTAGTAGTAGTAGTAGACAAGTGCCCAACGTTATCATGGAGTACTTCCCGCAAAGGGAAAAAGGAAATCTCTCTGTGAGAAGTCTGGACTTCACGCTGTGCTTACCTATCCTTGCCTCCATTGAAGCAGAGCATCCACTGGGTCTCAAAATCCGAACAAAAGAAGACGCACATGCTAATGCCCGAAAATGGGAGAAACAAATCCAATAATCGAACTATTGTCAACTTTATTAGACCTATCAGAACACCAAAATGTTGAGCACATATAAATGGTCCAAATCACTCAGAGCATCGACCAACACAGCAAAGAGGGATAGTCCCTGCACAGGCCCACAAGGAGAATGGATATGATCTAGAGGAGGGCCTGTCTCCCACCAAAACAAACAAGCTAGCACTGTCAAGATTGGACAGCACGCTCCCAAATTTCGAGTCTCTCACCACATCGCAAGTGACACCTGTTGTATTAGCCGTGGGGTGGACTTGAACCCCCCAGGATCCTTTGCTGCTGGGAGGGCCTTGCTGACATCTGAGCGGTCACACTTAAAAGCACGCCTGGACCCGTGGGACGCACCTGGGCGAAGTCCCGGCCAAGAGGGCGACCGTCTTCGCCCGCCATCGTCTAGAAGAGGCTGGGCTGGGCCGAACCCCTTACTCCTAGTCTGTTCTAGGTACTGTGAACATTACATTTTACTGCTATACATTTGCCTACAACTATAACTGATCCATTATGGGGAAACGGAAAGTAATGGAGAGCAGTCTTAAAGCCCCACCAGGCTCCACCCTTAATGGATTTTTACAAAGAGCAGTAGGAGTAAATGGTAAGGAAATTTAACTGCTGAACGCTGCTCGTTGCTTTCATCTCCACCGCTCCTCCTTCCCCACTGCGGACCTGGATCTCCCTTAGAAACATCGGAAATAGCACCCGTAGCTACAAAATTATCGCCCGAGGCCGGGGGGGTATTTGCAACAAATTTAGCAGATGTCAGTGTGACGATGGAGCTAGAAGTGGCTCGGTTGCAACCACAATTGCATCTACGCAGTGGGGTTGTAAACAGTGCAGTGAGTAAAAGAAAAAGAGCACATGTAGGCAACAAATCCAAGAGACTGTGTGCCTCAATGCCATTGACTGGTGGGGCTCCTGAAGTAGAGGAAAAGGACAAGCTACACAAGGCCCTAAAGGACCTGTGTAACAATCTCATTATGGCTGTGATGGGCAAATTAGAGCCCATTTATGAACGTCTTGTTGCCATTGAAGCAGAGATACAGAAGATAAATGCCCTACCAGCCTCGAAGCACCAGGTGGCTGAACCTTGCACCATGTCCTCAATCCACAAGGACAATCTTCCCTGGGAAGAGACCATCTTGGGTGAGCCTGCAAGAACTCAGACTCTGGCTAGTGTGCCAATTATTCAACCCAATGTGTGACCATGTGTGCGCAAGGGAGAGTGGAAGCACTACCTTCGGGCTTGGCCGGAGGAGCAAGGAGGGGAGGTTGTGGTGAGGGAGGGGCGCATGCATGGGTCAGGCATCCTGTCTTAAACCAACATCCCTGAATCTGCCTCCTAATGCCTGCCCAGATATGACCGTATTGTCAAATCTCCCTCTACCTAGTAAATGATGAAGAGGAGTAATTTACCCAATTGAAAAACAGGTTTAACATTGGTTTGTACTCGCACTGATTTGTCATACTCCGATGCCCACCACATTTTGTTGATTAGGAGGGTGGGCTGGGCCCCTAATTAAGTCTTTGGCAGGTGACTGTATTATTGTAAATTTTAGGTACCCCGACATCGTCCATAACTAATTAGGCAATTGTATTCAACTGGAATCGTCTGGTCACAACATCTCTCTTCTTCCGCTCTGTGTATTTTTACCGCCACATGAGGGACGGACGCAGGTTTGTGCCTCAACCCATAATAGTGCACCAGCACAGTCGTAGTGTGGGAGGGAATGACAGCTGGCAGAACCTCCTTTCCATAGTAGAAATTTCCTCCCCCCTCCCCCTTGCCCAGGTTGATTGACTTGCTGCTTATAGAGAGAATGGGCTACCGATAGTAGATGGAGCCACACTAAGTGTATCCTTATGCCCAGTAGATTCAATTGCCCTAGTTTGTGAGATAAGACCCCCTGCCGATGGTACTGGCACATCGGGTGATCACTGTGTGAGCAGAGAAGCAGTAGCAACCAAAGCACTAGAGTGCCTCCAGATAGATGGTGCAGGTACCAGCACCTTGCTGCCCAGCTCCACAGACAACTTTATTGTGTTGGAACATTGCAGGTATGAAGAGCAAACTTAGTGATGCAGATTAGCGTAAATGTATTGATAGCTATGACATCTGGTTATTGAGACTTGGGCGGTTGATCAAGTGCAGAGGGGCGGGTCTAAGAGCTATAGTATGCCCGCTATTAAATCTGATGCTTGGCGTCCCCCAGGAGGGCTGCTTATATTGGTGCTATCCACTTTGTCTTATTCCATTTCCGTACTTGAAATAGGTTCCCCAGATTTTCAAGGGCTAATTTTTTCTTGTTCAAAATCCAAACCTCTCTTAGTAATTAATATATATAGGAGTGGTGGATATTAGCAGGAATACCAAACTCTACTAATGCTTGACAGAGTGTTGGTAGCCCACTCTGAATACCACCGCACCCTTGTGGCTGCTGATTTCAATCTTTCCTTCGTACCAAGTGGCTTAGTCTGAGATCTGTCCAGCATCGAGGACTCAATATGTGGGATCCCTCATCTTACATCTACAATAAAAAGAAATCTTTCTAGGGTGGCCCTTAAAGTGGTGGAACTCATTTTGATGCACAGGTTGTGCGCTTGTTACAGTCGGTCACCCTCAGATAAAACATCTTCCCACATTTTGAAGAGCGTTGTATTATGGTACCATTGACAACATCTTACTGGATGTGAGACTCTGGAGTAAACTGGGAGACATGTCTGTGGGAGAGTGAGATGAGAGTGATCACAACCCCGATACTCCGATTGAAGCAGTCGATGACATTGCCCCCTGCCCTCGAAGCAGATGGCCACCAAAACCAACTAGAAGTAACAAACAACAGGAGGAATGTCAAGTGGTAGGCAGTGAGTTCCTCACCTAAGACAGTTATGAATCTATATTTAATTCTCGCCACCCACATAGAAAATATGCTAGCAAATTGGGGGAACTGTGCATCAATTTTAATTGAGCACAATGTGGTATTTTTGAAGTTAAGGGATCCCTTTTCCAAGGAACCTTTGGGGCAACCCAAACCAGCTGCCCCAAAGGGGTAGTTTAATAGGTCCTGTAAAATTGCTAAGGTGAAGTTTCTGGAAGCAATAAAAAAAGGTAGTGACTTAGGACATCAGTGAAAACAGGGCTACCTACCGGCGCTACCTTAAAGAAAGCCAAAGTAAATTGGGAACATTGTATTTGTCCATTGGACCTCCTATTGAGCTGGGTAACTGTGCAATAATGCGTTGTGGTGTCTCTACTGGGGTCATAGAGCCCAGACCATTATGGCTCAAATGAACTTCTGCTTCAAGGCCACTTCCATCCGTATCATGGAGTGAAGTAGGGGTGGACTCAGATCAGAGTCGACAGGGCACACACACCCTTTGCCAGAATCACCCCCTCAGAATAAAGTGCTGCGGACGATTCATTAATTGCCCCTTTGACCCAGGCTCTTTCAGCAACCATATTCCCCCTTCCCAGTGCATGATAACAGATTTCACTGACCTGGGGCCCGGGCTCTGTCGTCAAGCTGGTAGATTGCTGGATGCTTCCCGACCCACCGGCTCGGGCATAGGGAAAGTCACAGTCCAATTAAGGGGGTCAAGATCCCCCCTTCATTCTTGTATCATGAACCAATATGCCAGCTCCTTTCCTGGTGTGCCTCTGCTTCGAAGCCTGCTCCTACAAAGGCTGTTTTGTCACTCCCGCTGATGTAAAAAAAAAAAATCCACGATGGAGGGCTGAGGTGTGGACTCACAGGCCAAAACATCCCTAGCCCCACTCATCTTCTCTGTTTCTTTAGCCAGCAGCTGTGGGCTCATTGCTTTTCGAGCCCAGTTTCTTCGTCCCGCTGCTCCAATCCATTTTCGAGCGGGATGGACCAGAGGTGCGCTGTGCTGACATGAGGTCCTCCCCCCACCCGGTTTTGAGTCGACCGCAGGCTCTTAGGCAGCATGCCTTTCCCCAGGGACAATCGCTCCTCAAGCCACCCAATGAGTCGAAAGCTGCGACGCCCACCACGCTCGAGCTCGTTAGTGGCTTGCCAAACTGCACATCTTAGAACCGCCACAATAGCTGCTTGAGCTTCTAGGAAGCAGCACAGCTGGAACCATGTCTCCGTATACCAGCCGCAGCACTTGCTCATGCCGCGGAGACTCCTCTGCTTTCTATCTCACACGATTCTGATTCCAGCTGAAGAGGCACAGAGCTGAACCCGACTGCTCACACGGTCGCCGTCTTGCGTCTCCAAAAATTGTGCTGAAATTGGAGAAGGGTTACTTTGGTTGAAAACCGAACTTCGGTACTGGAGACAGACCTGGTGGTGCTAAAAGGTCAATCTGAAAGAAACACATAGTGATAGATTCCTTACCTTAGAATATCCCCAGACGTCAGACTGGATCCAGAAAGTTTTCGTCAGCAGTACACCTGCGCGTCGGTAGGTGGCGTCGTGCGGCTCCGCGTCCGTCGTTGGCGTCGTGGTCGCCGAGATGACGTCACGGGCGCTACTTGGACGCCGCCCACGCGCGCTGACGTCAGTTCTTTCTTTTTCCGCGCCAGCAAGCGCAGATCCGGGAAGAGCAGGAACCCCCAGTCAATTTTTGACTGATTTTTTGAGGCTTTTTGTCTCTGTTTTTTCATTGAGTCTTCGACTCCTGGTGCAGATAGGATGCCCGGTTTCAAATCCTGCGGGGACTGTCACCATATGATGTCGTGACGGACCCGCACCGTGTGTGTCTTTTCTGCCTCGGGCGCGACCACGATCCCAAGTCGTGCCCCGACTGCCGGGCCTTGGCGCCGAAGACTTTGCGGGAGCGGTCCCGAAAGTTGCTGGAAGCCTGGCAGTCGGCTCCGCGCTGTTCGAGGTCCCGGTCCCGAGGGAGGTCGCAGGACCGTGCGCGGAGTCATCACCATCGGTCTTCGGGATCCAAGTCTTCGCACTCGTCAGGTAAGGCGAAGCACAAGAAGTCGAAGAAACGCCATCGTTCTCCGACTTCCGGTCGCGCGACGCGGCTGAGGGTGCGGGTGGTGCCTCCCCCGCGGCTCCGGGGAAGCCTGTGCAGTCGCCGCCGGCCTACCCGCCCTTCCCGGGTCCGGCGGCGACTCCGGCCCAAATACAGGAATTCCTGTCGGCCATGGCCCGCCTCTTTGGGCCGTCGGGTCCCGCTGGTGCGCCTTAGGGCCCCGCGGTCCCGACTGGGGGTCCTCGCCTTTCACTGCCGGCGGCTCCGGCCCCGGCGTCGCCGTCGGCTCCGGCCTCTGCGCCGCAGGACCCCCTTGGATCCAGGCCTGGATCCCGGTCAACGCCGGTTGACCTTATAACACCTCCACCGACGTCGGCACCACTTTTGACACCGCCCGCACCTCGGGACGACGTCGACCCCTGTTTCAGCCCTGAAGTGGACGAGGCATCGAGCCGGCGTCGCTCGATGCCGTTCTCGACGTCGCTGGGGGATTTCTATCCCCATGTCCCTGCTCCTTATTTTACACCTGTTAAACAGCCTGAGGAGCTAGGGGAGGACTGGGATGGGTCTGAGGACCCTCTCGCAGCTGCTTGCGAGTCTGAACAGGACTGGGCTGAGGAGTTGGGGGGTGCCAGTGGTCTGGATACCTCACCAGACCTTGGCATGCTGTCTCCTCCTACCGTGGCTACGGAGGAGGGTGCTAGTTATGCTGTGGTGTTGCGTAGGGCGGCCGAGGCCCTACACCTCGAGCTTCCTACGGTGGCCGTCAGGACTAACCTCCTGACAGAGGTGCTTCAGCCAGCAGCTACTTCTGCGGAACCGCTGCTCCCTTTCAATTAAGCCCTCTCTGACGTTCTTTTGGGCACTTGGTCCAGGCCCACCACAGGGCTCCGGGTGACCCCCTCTTTCTCTCCCAACATCCCACCCCGAGAGTTTGGTTGTCCAAGCCTCTGCTTCCCCTACCGCCTTCCCTTCTGCACCACCGGATAGGGAATCCAAGAAACTGGATCAGTTTGCAAAGACATTTTTTTTTTCCAGTTCTGCGCTGCGGTCCGTGAACACCGCATGCCTCTTGGGCCGTTATTCCCACTCTCTGTGGGATACGGTGGCGAACGTGCTGCCCCACTGTCCAGAGGAGGCCCGGCCAGCTCTCTCCCAGGCTGTTGCAGAGGGGAGAGACGCAGCTAAGTTCATGATTCGTTGTGGTCTGAAAACCGCCGACTCACTGGGCAGATCGATTGCCACGACGGTGGCGGTTCGCCGCCACGCCTGGTTGAGGACCACTGGGTTTTTGGGGAATGTCCAAAACACACTTATGGACATGCCCTTTGATGGCCGTGGCCTCTTCGGCGACAAAGCAGACAGCGCGTTGGAGCGGTTTAAGGACTCACGGGCTACGGCCAAGTCCTTGGGACTCTCTGCAGTCCGCCCTCCTCCGCCTTCTGCTTTTCGCTCCTTTTGTGGCACCGGAAGGGGTGCCCCGCAGCGTTCGCAACAGAGCCACAGGCCTGCGCAGCAAGCATCACAGCGCGGACGCGGGTTCCGCCGTGGCGGACCAAGGGGCCAGCGGGCGGGTCAGTCCACCACCACCCCGGCCACCACTGCCTCTAAACCTTCCTAGTCCGAACTTTCCGGCCCATCAAATGCCAGTGGGCGGCAGGCTTCGCCATCACCTCCCCCACTGGCGCACCATCACTTCGGACAGGTGGGTTTTAGAGATAGTTTGAAGGGGCTACTCCCTCCCCTTCGAGACTACCCCTCCAGCCATGCCACCTCAGTACCACCGCATGTCGGGGGATCACTTGGTGCTTCTTCAGCAGGAAGTTGCGGCCCTCTTGGCCAAGGGGTCCATCGAGCGCGTTCCGACGCCAGAAGTAGGTCGTGGTTGCTATTCCAACTACTTTCTGGTACCCAAGAAGGACAAGGGCCTGCGTCCTATCTTAGACCTCCAGAACGTCAATCGCTTCCTCCGCAAAGAGAAGTTCAAGATGCTCACTCTGGCTCAGGTCTTGTCTGCTCTCGATCCACAAGACTGGATGGTAGCGCTAGACTTGCAGGATGCATATTTCCACATTCCCGTCCTGCCGGCCCACCGACGTTACCTGCGGTTCACGGTAGGCCACGAGCACTTTCAGTTTACCGTGCTCCCCTTTGGTCTTACAAGCGCCCCTCGGGTGTTCACGAAAGTGATGGCGGTGGTCGCAGCTCATCTGCGCAGATCAGGGGTTTCAGTCTTCCCCTATCTCAACGACTGGTTGTTGAAGGCGAGCTCGCCCCAGACAGTCGTCTCCCACCTCCAGACTACGGCCGACCTCCTGCACTTGCTGGGGTTCTCTATCAACGTGCCGAAGTCGCACCTGATTTCCTCTCAGAAGCTCCTCTTTATTGGAGCGGTTCTAGACACGGTGCAGTTTCGGGTCTATCCTCCCGAACAGCGAGTCCGGGATTTTCGGGCTCTGATTCCCATCTTTCAGCCCTTGTCCCGGGTTTCGGTCAGAGTGACTCTGAGGCTGCTGGGCCTCATGGCCTCCTGCATCCTGCTGATCGATCATGCCAGATGGCATATGCGGGCTCTGCAGTGGGACCTGAAGTTCCAGTGGGCGCAGCATCAGGGGAACCTGTCCGATCACGTCCAGATCTCGGAGGGCACTGCACTACAGTTGCAGTGGTGGCTCACGAACCGGCATTGGGTCGACAGCAGATCACTCTCCCTTCCCCAACCGGAGCACACAGTGGTGACGGATGCGTCCCTCCTGGGATGGGGCGGCCACATGGGAGAGGCAGAGATCAGAGGCCTCTGGTCTCTGGCGGAGTCCAGGCTCCATATCAACCTTCTGGAGCTTCGGGCGATCCGACTTGCACTGAAGGCATTCCTTCCCTCTGTCAAAGGGAAGGTAGTGCAGGTGTTCACAGACAACACCACCGCCATGTGGTACTGCAACAAACAAGGCGGGGTGGGGTCGTGGACCCTATGTCAGGAGGCTCTGCGTCTCTGGACATGGCTGGAACATCAGGGCATGTCCCTGGTGGTTCAACCCCTGGCAGGTTCTCTGAACGCCAGGGCGGACGAACTCAGCCGCAGGTGCATGCTGGATCACGAATGGCGTCTTCATTCGGAAGTGGTGCAAGGTCTCTTTCAGCAGTGGGGAGAGCCTTGGTTAGATCTGTTCGCCACCGAAGAGAACGCGTAATGTCATCAGTTCTGCGCGTTGGAATTTCCAAGGCAGCACTCGCTCGGCGACCCTTTTTGTCGCGAGTGGAGTTGCGGTCTGTTGTACGCCTTTCCGCCTATACCACTTCTGCCCAGAGTGCTGAAGAAGATCAGGCGCGACCAGGCACAAGTCATCCTTGTGGCCCCGGACTGGGCTCGAAGAGTATGGTATCCCGAGCTACTCAGTATGAGCATCGATCCTCCGATCAGACTGCCTCTTCGGGAGGATCTCCTGTCGCAGCAGCAGGGGACGGTCCTCCACCTGAACCTGTCCAGTCTCCACCTACTTGCGTGGAGATTGAGCGGTGGCAGTTGATTCCTTTCGACTTGCCTCCTGAAGTTTGTAATGTAATTCTGGCAGCCAGACGTCCCTCTACTAAAGTGGTATACGCCTGCAGGTGGAACAAGTTTGTGGCATGGTGCACAGCAAAGGCTGTGGATCCCCTTTCTGCCCCTCTTTCTGAGGTCCTACTGTTCCTCCTTTCTCTGGCCCAGCAGGGCTCTGCTCTGGGCACTATCAAGGGCTACCTTTCTGCTATTTCGGCCTTTCTCAGGTTCCCTGATCAGCCCTCTCTTTTCAAGTCCCCTGTTGTAAATAGATTTCTTAAAGGCATTACACACCTTTTTCCTCCTATTCCTTTCGTGATGCCTCAGTGGGACTTGAATTTGGTTCTTACTTACTTAATGTGTGCTCCCTTTGAGCCACTTCATAACTGTCCTCTTCGTCTCTTGACCTTGACGACTGCTTTCCTGGTGGCCATCACCTCTGCTAGGCGAGTGAGTGAGCTCCAGACTCTTTCTTGTAAGCCTCCTTTCCTATCAGTCCATCCGGACAAGGTTGTGCTCAGGCCCCGTCCTTCCTTTTTGCCAAAATGGTTACAGCCTTTCACATTGGGCAGACTATTACCTTGCCCACCTTCTTTCCACCTCCGCATCCTTCCAGAGAGGAAGAAAGGCTCCACCGTCTGGACCCAAAACGTGTGCTCTCCTTTTATCTCAACCGCACGCAACAGTTCCGGGTGGATGACCAACTCTTTGTTGGCTACGTTGGCACCAAGAAAGGTCGGGCTATACACAAGAGGACTATCTCACGCTGGGTCGTCTTGTGTATCAAAGCATGTTACTCTTTGGCTAAAAAAGAACCTCCGGTGGGACTGCGTGCTCACTCTACCAGAGCTACTGCAGCCACTACTGCATTGGGACGTGGTGTCCCCCTGCAAGACATCTGTCAGGCAGCCACGTGGGCCTCGCTGCACACGTTTACTAAGCACTATTGCCTGGACAGCCAAGTCCGGAGAGACGGCTTCTTTGGCCGTTCTGTTCTCTGTGACTTTCTGGTGTGATCTTGGTTCGCAGACCCACCACCGGGGTTGGTATTGCTGGGGTATCTATTCTAAGGTAAGGAATCTATCACTATGTGTTTCTTTCAGATGAACAAGTTACTTACCTTCGGTAACGATATATCTGTAAGAAACATTAGTAGTGATAGATTCCTTACCTCCCCACCCATCCTCCCCGTTCTGCGAACTGATTTCTAGGGTTAAGGTCATCCCTTTCAGGGCCCTAGTTTCAATGCACCAGTGGTCAGTATCTTGCATGGCTCTGCGTTCCTGGCGCGGAAAGTCGTGTACAGAACTGACGTGTGCGTGGGTGGTGTCTAAGTAGCGCCCGCGACGTCATCTCGGCGACCACGACGCCAACGACGGACGCGGAGCCGCACAACGCTACCTACCGACGCGCAGGGGTACTGCTGACGAAATCTTTCCGGATCCAGTCTGACGCCTGGGGATATTCTAAGGTAAGGAATCTCACTACTAATGTTTCTTACAGATATATCGTTACCGAAGGTAAGTAACTTGTTCATCAGAAGCCGAAGCTTCTCAAATTTCGGAGATACAATGGAAACTTGAGGATTTAGGGAATAGGCAACAACAAAGTAATCTGCAGATCTTGGGCCTTGAGGAGGGAGTCGAAGGCAACGATATACGGGCATTCGTGGTAAATCTGTTTAAAAGAGCTTTTACTGACCTAGCATCTTGGGATTGGGAACAAGAGATTCAAAGAGATCATCAGTTCCCTTTGATGTTAAAAAGACAAAGTCAGTCACATGGAAAAGGAATTGTTAGGCCCAGAGCCATCACCATTTAGTTTGGTAACTTTTTCCTCAGGCAGGTTGTCTTTGAGAAAGCGCGCCCTGAGGCCAGACGGAGCTTTGAGGGATATTCCTTCTTTACAAAGCCGGACTAAGGTCATATAAGTGTAGAAAGAAGATGGAGATTAAGACAACTCATAAAGCCATGTCAGGAAAAGGGTGCTGAAGCATACCTGATGAATCCTGCTCGTCTTAAGATTATCTTTGAAAATAAGGCTTGTGTATTTACTTCAGAGATTAAAGCCAAGGAATACTTAAACAAACTTGCAGGATCAACATGAATGGCTGAGGCACAATTACATATTGATTAGTTTAAAATTGTCTGTGTAAGGTTTTGCTCCCTCTGGTGTCTCTATTATCCGTTCTGTTTTATGTCCTTTTTCTTTGTTTTCTTTGGGTCTCCTTTCCTTATTTTGTCTTTCTCCAAGACAAATCATAAGTATGCATAGATATATGAACATGTAACTGGGCAGTATATTTATACAGTTGAATTGATTATTTAGTCAACTTTCATTAGCTCTCACAACCATGTGAGGATATCAAATTATGAGCACACTGTGAGAAGGTGGTTCTGATCAGCCAGAATTTTTTTGCTTTTTGATCACCTGGTTTTTTACTTTTTACTATGGGAGAGCCCCATAGCCTGTGACTCACCCACGGTAAACTCATGGTAAAATGGACTGCGCATGTTTACTGCTAGTGCCAGCTTTTACGATAAGGCCTCTGCGACACAGCCAGGGTAAGGGGTGCTGGGCTGGTTACACATGGACACGTGAGCGGGCTGCTAGTGGGAGACTCCTATTGTGTGCAGCCCAAGAACTGCGCACAGGTAGCCTGGCGCAGAAGGGACTATGCAGAGTTGGGTGGTGACCTGGGCTAGGCCTTATAATTGCGGGGGGTACACATGTAGGGAAAGTCAGTGTGCTTTAACTGTCTTTGACTGTAGGGATGCTCCATTATATTCTTATGGGAAAGGCTACCTTAGGGCGCAGTTCTGGTTCCCTTGGCCTAGAGACTCCAGAGTCGCACCAATGTACACTTTAACCTGTGTGAAAAGAGCAATTCTGTAAAGTCCAAAATCATATCTGTACAGCTTATGGGTCATCCAGGAATGTCATATTTCTTTGACTCAGCTCAGACCTGTTGTCACCCTACTTGGCTACTTTCTTTTTCCTCCAGCAGCAGGAACAAAGGCCTCCCCCAACAAAGGGAGCAATTACCCTTAATTAGGGCAGCTTCTCAGAAGGAACGGGTGGGGTGGACTGCTCTACATTTTTTCTTTTTTTAGAGTTTTATATAGCGTGAACTAGACCGGAGACATCGGATATCAGAGTGCTTTACATGAGCACCAGTTTCGTTACAGAAGGACTCATTCATTTTTGTTAGGCAGGGGGAGATTAAGCGATTTGCCCAGAATCACAGGATGTTGAGCGTCGTTGCCGAGACTCGAACTCGGTTCCCCAGCTTCGAAGTCGACCGCTCTAGCCCTAAGGCTATATCCTCTCCCCTACATCAATCAGCTAGCTGTCATCTTGTGTCAGGAAAAGGGTCGGCCCAAATCCACTCAACAAAGGAGGGAGTCCAGACCTCTGGAGCCAAGCCAGGGGGGAGGGGGGAATCCTTTGAAGATTTGCTGAGACAGGCCCTGGAAGTGATGTCAGGGAGGGGTGGAGCTAAGGCCTCTAGAGGACATGTGGCAAGTAACTCCTGGGTGACACCATCTTGAAGTATCCCAGAAGGCTGTGCAGGAAGGTGGAAATGGGCGGAGAGATGATGTGGCACATCAGGATAGGCCAGAGGTGTGTCACTGCTGGCATCTTTTCCCCCCCACTTAAAAGGTATTGCACAGGGGGGAGAGCTCTCGGTTGGATGTGCTTTCCGCTAAATGCTGGGACTGGAGGCTGACGCCATGGGCAATTGGAAAGAGGAACCCCCCTGACTGTCCCCCGGACTAAGGACTCTGCCTCTGATTGACCCCAGGACCAGTGATGCTGGTTCCCTTACACCTTCTGAGGACCAGTTGGGGGAAAGACTGGGCAGCTGCGCAAGGAGGAGAGGCCCAGATGAAAACAAGGTGAAAGGCTGGTGCAGGGAGTCAGTGAAACGAGCTCCCTACCATGTTTGCCATTTGTGAAGCCTGGAGGGTGGGAGAAAGTGCTCCAGGTGGCAAGGGCTCGCCACTAGGAGCAAAAGAAGACCAGGATCATGAAAATCGGTCCGACTGGGCCAGAGTTATCCCCTTTCGAAGTTTTGGCACCCTTTGACCCGTGAGCGAGTGGTGCTCTGCTGCCGGATGAATTTTACCCTCGGGAGGGGGGGGGTCAGACCACTGGAGGTTGCCCCCACGAAGAAGATACAACAGGGAAGCGATGTCGCTCTTTCCCCGCGAGATTCGGGACGAGGGCCCAGGACCCTATCCCTGGGCCCAGAGAAACCACGAGGTAACGCCGTCGCGCCCTGCAAATCCCGAGAAGGGTTCCAGGACCCCCGGCCCCATAAAGAAAATGGTTGGGGGGGACGCTGCTCTCCCCGAGTGATCCGTGTCTGCCCGCAGGACCTGGTGGACCAGAAAGCTGCTGCCAGCTCCTGTGGCTGCATGGTAGTGTGCTGGTGCACGGTGAGCCGGCTCGGGGCAGCCCGGGGTGGGCTTCTGAGGCTGTCCTGCAACGAAGGAAGCTGCATGCAGAGTGCCTGAGTGGGACGGGCACCCCAACGAAAATTACACCCCAGTGCTAAGCCGCATGTACGGAAGCTACAGCGCAGCTCTCCCCAGAGCAGCGGGAGAGCCGCTGCTGTACTATGCTGAAACCAGCGAAGAGTGCCCCATAATGCCCTGCGGGGCTGGTCAGTTTTGCCCGCATATTTTCCTCAGAAACACTCGTTTTTGACTTGCGGTGACCTCAGGAGGATGTGTTCACCACCAAATGGAAGCAAAGGTGCAGGGGGAAATGCAAGAGCAGCACGCCCTCCCCTCGGAAGATGTATCCACCCTAAGTTTAGGGTGACTCAAAAATGATAACCCCTCAAGGGTTTTAATGGGTTTTAAAGCATTCTCCAAACTGGAACTCTTGTTTCACAGTGGGGAATGCTTGTGGCTGCAGTGCTTGTGGCCTAAAAGGGTCCAATGTAAGTTTCATGTGGACTGACACCCTCTAGGGATAAACTGTGGTAATTGCACAATTGTATTGTGACAGAAGGGATGTCCTTTAGGGACTGTGTTAAAAGTGCAGTGTTTTATATTGAATGTATTTCAAAATATATGCTAAAATCTATAATTGCATAGTGATGTAATTATAAATGTGGAGCCCTTTAGGGGCCGTGATGAAATTGCGTTTAAGTTGCGTGAGTAAGGGATTTTTAGGGGGGGTCACATGGTGGGAGTGGAGAGGGCGGAGCACATAACACGAGGGGAGAATTGGACAAATATGTCTTTGAATAAATATTACGTGCAGACAAACCTTGTGGAGTCTTTGGGGTTTGTGCTGTTGGCATACACTACACAAGGAACAAATACAGGGGTTAGCAAATCTAGCATGCAGGAATATCCGCAGTCTCAAGTGCAGTATCTGACAAATACGGGAGGTGGGTGATAGCAGAATGTCAGTTTGCCAGTGAAGCAGCCACACTGTGTTCTGTTTATGGACCCAATTTAGATGATCCTACTTTACTTGATGTTCTGAATATCGCACTGACCTCATGGCCAACACCAATTGTATTATGTGGGGATTTAAATGTAAGTTTGACAGGTGGGTCTGCAGATTCAATGGAAAAGCTTTATTTAGGCAGGAAACCTAGGATCTTTTGCACAACTCAACATCTAAAGAACAATGATAGGCTGGTAGACATATGGGAGAAAGTTAAGGCAACAGATCCTGGTTATGCTTTTTTTTCAGCAACCCCCTCGCAATAGGTAGGGAGCACGCTAGATTGGATTATTTTTTCACGTCCCTTAGCCTGGTCTCTGGGTGTTACAAATTGAGAAATGTCCTTGAGTCTTGAAATCCCGCTTATGGGTGGTGGGAAGATGGGCGCATTTGAAAGAGTCTATTATCCAATAAAAGGTACATCTCCCATATGAATAAATGGATTCCTGACTTTCTGGACAGTAATAGAAGCAGTGGCTCAGTCGGTATAGTCTGAGACACACTGAAGGCAGGTATAAGGGGGAAACACTTTGTTTTAGTCTAAATCGCCAAAAGACTTAATCTCAGTTTTTTCCCATGCAGGGTGCCACAAGGTTCGGCTCTATCACCGACCCTATTCAACATTTATGTCACCCCTCTGGCCAGGTTAACCAGAGAGCATGGTTTCGCTCTAGTCTCATATGCTGACGACACCCAAGTAGTTATATCTATATCACAGAGGGCTGAAGAAACAGCTGTCAGCTTTCACAACTGCCTGAAGAGTATCATGAGCTGGATGAACCAAAATTTTCTCAAGCTCAATACTGATAAAACAGAGGTTATGGAGTTTGGGAAGGGTCCACCCATATGCAACCAAGTATGGTGGACTAGCGAGGCAGGCAACTGCCCGCCTCTGGCTACCAAGGCGAGAAACCTGGGAGTGATTTTTGATAATCAACTCAATTTTGCAGGACAGATTAATCGCCTAACATCCTCCTGTTTCTTTCTATTAAAGATTCTACGTAAGATCATGCCTTTTATCCCCCAGGATCTTAGGAAAACGGAAATTGGTGCACTGATTCTCTCAAAAATAGACTACAGCAATGCACTATTCCGGGGCATTGACAAGGCTCAGATGGCCAAACTACAGTCAGTACAGAATGCAGCAGCGCGACTACTACACAACATTCCCAAATACCATTCTATTTCCCCTAGCATCAGGCTACTCTATTGGCTTCCAATACAACAATGGGTGGAATTTAAGGCACTTTGTCTGGTACACAAAGCACTGTATGGCGGGGAGCCTTGGATATGCAGAAACTGTTTCTATGGTACTCCCCGACACGGAATCTCAGATCAACCAACACTGGGCTGCTTCGGATTCCTACGTTTCGCAGGGCAAGATGGGGAGGCAGGAGCCTATCCCATCTTGCAGCTAGACTCTGGAACAAGCTGCTGACCGCTATTCGGCTGCAGCCTAATAGGCTCCAGTTCAGGAAATTGATTAAGACCTGGCTGTTTCCCCCAAATAGGTCACGACGAATGTTCCCTCTAATTTTTTTCCTTTATGTGTGGCAATAAAGGTGCTTCGTGCACTACAGGCAAGGCCGCGTGCACTGAAGACAAGCAACAACTTAATATGCAAGTATGTGCCGCGCGCGCGAGCTGCCAAAATCAGTGGCTTAGCAAGGGTACCATCGGCCCTAATCTAAGCCAGAAAAAAACTGACCTCCGCTCACCTTTGGGTTGATATTAAAAGACACCCATTGCAGGGGTGCAGTGGGCTCCTTGCACCTCTGAACCCTAGTGACACTGAATCTTATTCCCTAATCATTCTATGTATCATTCCTCTCTCTTTGCTATAGTCATGAGTCTCTAATCTCCTCCTTGCACCTTTTCTTATCCCTATCCACTTCCACTCTATCTCTCTCGCTTGTCTTTATCTTGTTCCTCCCTTTTTTCAAGTTTTTGTCCTGTCTCCTTGCGCCTCTTTATCTTCCCCACTTTCCTTTCTCCCTTTCCGCTCACCTCTATTTCTCCCTCATCCTGCCAGAAGCAGAGATGCTTCCCACTGGACCACCAGAGATTGTAGCCTCGAACACAGGACTTAAAAGGGTCAGTGGGCAACAGCTACCAGGTGGAGCTGTGCGGCGAGGGAAGCAATCCACTGACAAGGTCAGTAAGATCAGAGACACACAGCACAAACTGATCTTGGAGCTGTGCTTTTCCAGCCCTAGCTACGGTTGCCGCCAGAAGTGCAGGGCCTGGCCTGCATCAACACCAAGTACAGCGATAATTTTACATTAAGATAAAAACAGTTTTTCGATTTTATATTTAAAAAAAGTATATATTTTGTTTTTAAAAAATCATATATTCGGAGAATTCACATATCAATTAAGTGGACACTTTGCAAAGTGTTTAAGTACATTTTGTTAAATAAAAAAATAAAAAATGCCAACTGACTTATTAATGGGAATAAGAAGTACAAATCTTTAAAAAGCAGCACTATCAAACATTGAGTTCATGGTATATATGGTATGTCTCCACGACGAGCAACACACTGCTTCTATAGCGCCTGTAGTGACGCACGTGTGACAATCTTTTTCAGGGGTCCTCCAATGACGACCTCCTTCACAGATTTACGCACTACCACCCTCCAACAGTATACTTCATCTCTCAAATGCCCCCCTCTCTCACACACACCATAAATTTGTTGTACAGCACTACTCATACCAGTGTAGGGTGTCAGTGCACTTTATATCACACACATACATTATACAGAGACAATGAATCATGTGTGTAAATCAGTCTATTAAAAATGTAACAAAAGATAATGAGGATTAAAGGATATAGGAATCACATGTCATCGATACTAGTAAGCCGTATGTTTGAGTGTTTGGTCTGGAGAAGCACAAACTCGGGATTTAAAACTTACCCCAGTGGTTGGGTTCGACCCCAGTGGCTGGGGTTAGCATTACTAATAAGACTCTGTGGGACATATTTACAAGCCCCTATCACCACAGGAACGTCACTTTTATCGACGTTCCTGTAGCGATAGGGGCTCCACCTTATTTACAAGGCAGCGTTAAGCCACTTAAGGACGCTTAACGCAGCGTTGTAAATAAGGCCCCCTTTCACGCTATACTTAGCGTTAAAGGGGAGGGCAATGGGTGTTGTGGCGGGCATTCTGCCGCAACACCCATTGATTTTGATGTTGTCCCCTTTTTACAAGGGTGGCGTAAATAGGAGGCAGCGCCAAAATTAAGACCAGGGAAAACCTGGCCTTAACATGGCAAAACAAGGAGAAATGATTTATTTCTCCTAGTTTTTGCTGTTTCTATGTGTGCCCAATTGTGCAGCACACATAGAAACAGTAAAACGCCATGAATGATTGTTTGTGCAGGAAGTTGTCCCTTCTTGCACATAAACAATCATTTAAAAAAATGACGATTTGCAACTTCTGTGTGTGCTGCACAATGCAGCACACAGAAGTTACAAATCGCCATTTGTGATTGTTTATGTGCAGGAAGGGACACCTTGCTGCACATAAACAATCATTCCCTCAACGCGGGCACCCTTGCACTATGGTGCAAGGGTGCCTGCGTTGGCACTAGGCAGCTTACTTTAGCGCCAGCGCTAGTGAAAACTCGGGGGTGCACGGAACCTTTGTAAATACAGTGCCTCCCTGCGTTTTCGGAATGGCGGAGCGTGGCGTTATCATTTTGTGCTTAACGCCACGCTCCGCCATTCCCTTGTAAATATACCCCTATTTCCGCCCAAACAAACCATTCTTAGCAACATTAGGATAATGAAAGCTCTGGAAAAAAGCATAACGTTCTAACCTATACTATGCAGTTTGCAAGCAACTCTTTGATAACAATTCGTAGGTCACTGTGCTATATTAGGATTGTACCTTATGAATTGCAAGTAACAAAAGGATCTCTGTAACAAAAGCAATAACCACTTGAGTTATCCACATAAATACAGTTCTGTTATTTGCATGGTACATGTTCTTTGCAGCAGGCATATTAACCCTCTACACAACTTTATAAGTCAAAACTGCCAATAGACAAAGATTCATCTCTTTCCATCAGGAACATTAATCATGTGTTAACTTGACATTTTATTGTTGCCTGAAAACTGCTGAATGCACAGCACAACCCTAAAACATCCTGAAATCACATTTTGAACGAGCTCTCTCATATGAGACAATGAGGCTCAATAAAAAAGTAGTAGCCAAGTCTTTAAACCAAATAATCCATAGTAACCCGTTTATTTCACACTGCCTCCTGAAATGCTCCATTCTTTAACTTAATGAAGCAGCAGCCCCTTTGAGCATGTCCTGGGCCTCCTGCAGCGCAGCCTGCCACAGAAGAAAAAGGAGATTTCACACCTAGGTAAAGAGACAATAAAAGGACATTTCGTCGGCGCCACGCAGCCGGTGTGAAAACACTTGCCGCGTGGCGCCGGCCAAATGTCCTTTTATTGTCCCTTTTGCTCCTGGAAGTGGCCTGGGCGCTCTCAGAGACAATCTGGGCACAAGAAGAGGCAAGGCTGCGCACAGGGAACATAGGTCACGACCTGCCTGAATAACACACTCCACTTTTCCTCAGCGCCAAGATGCCTCAGCATTCTCGCGCTTTATAAAACTTTACTTACTTACTAAGAATAAATGCAGAGAATTAAGTGATCTAGTGGCTCAATTGATTGCATCTATTTCAGAGGGGACTGAGCTGCAAGAAATTCAGTGTAGGCTAGTGATAGCTAAATCGGCCATTAATAATATCGCAGCAAATAAGGCTGTGAAAAAGTACATGACGCGCAGAAAAGAATGTTACAAGTATAGCAAGCAGGTCAGTCATTTGTGGGCGGTACGGACCAGGCAAAAGGTTGTGTAAGGGGACATTTTTTAAATCCGAGATGGGGGATGGGAGGGGGGTCAGATTGTGTCCACCCCAGGGGGAATACTAGGGGTGTTTCTATGAAGATTTATACCAAGCCTGAGGGGACACTGAGGAGAATGAAATAGCAAAATATCTGGTTTCAGTCATAGGCAGTCAGGTTAACTCTGAAGAGCGTGACTATCTCAATGCCCCCTTTGTAATGATGAAATTAGGGAGGCACTTAAAGCTCGACCCTCTGGAAAGGCAGTGGGCACAGATAAAGCTCCTTTGGAATTTTATACGGTTTTCTTCCCGGTCCTAGAGGCAGACTTGGTTAAAACTCTACAAGAGGTACACAGCGATCAAAATGCCCCGGAATTCTGGGCCACTACTAATATAGTCGTTTTCAAAAAGAAATGGAAGCCCCCTCAAGACCCTGGGTCATATAGACCTATTACACTAATTAATAGCGACACCAAACTTTATTCTAAAATTCTATTAACAAGGCTTAGCCATGTCATTGGTAAATTGGTATCTCTGAGACAGCACAAATTTATACCTGGGAGAAGAACTACCAATCATATTCGCTGAGTCATTTTGCTGTTTGATGTAGCAACAGTGAGAGAAGACTTTATGGCTCTGTTAAATTCCGAAATGGCTTTTGACAGGGTAGCATGGGGCTATTTGTGGGTGGTCCTGAAGTGGAACAAAATTGGCCCGGGTTTTGTTAGGGCCATTCAAGCAGTTTATAAAAACCCTACAGCCAGCTCCAAATTACAGATAGGCAATCTGACTCCTTCCACATAATGAGAGGGACGAAACAGGGGTGTCCCTGCTCACCCTTATTGTTTGCTCTCTATAGATATCCAATAATAAGGAAATTGGAATCTAATGTATTAATCAGGCCAAAGAGATCTCATGGTGGTAGCACAAAAGCTTTGGCATAGGTGGATGATTATATTGCGATTGTGACACCAGACCCAGAAGGTAGAATTAAAGAGGTATAAAATGAAGCCTTAAAATTTGGGAAATTCTCTTGCTATTCCCTGAACCGCAATAAGTTCCAGTTGGTTATTAACGACCAGATACAACTGATGGAGTGGATCAGGTGGTGTACCTGGGGTGAATATTATGCCCAAAATAGACCAGATTGTGGAATTAAACTTAACCTCAGTAATAAGCAAGGCGAGAAGGAACTTTAGGAGGATGGATAATCTTTATCTTTCGATCATTGGCTGTTGTGATGTGATTAAATTGCTGTTCCTACCTAAAGTTTTGTCTCTCTTTAGGGCAATCCCACTAGAGTTTGAGAATAGGTGGTTTAAGGTAATGGAGGATATCTCTAGCAGTTTCATCTGGTCCTACACTAAGGCCAGAAGAGTGCCTACGTTTCTGATGTTGCCTAGGGCAATAGGAGGCTGGACTGTGCCTAATTTTAGATATTATCAGTGGGCGGCTGAAATCTCTCATTAGGGGAAGCCCAACAGGTGGTGGAGGGGATCCCTCCCATATATGAATTACTAATGGGGGTGACGCCAAGATGTGCTTTTTAAAAATAGTGGAGCAAAGCTGCTACAAAAAAGTAACATTTAGGATCCTACAAGCGGCTTTTAAGATCTGGGCAATTGTCAGAAAGAAGATCGGCATTGGGAGAAATAATTATTATACCCCTATCTGGAGGACCCTGCTTCTCCTAATGAAATTCCAGGATTACTGTTATCTCAGGTGGGAGGCTGGTGGGCTTGTGAAGCTAGTTGACTTTTATGATGGAAATGAAATAGTATCATTTAGGGAGTTATAATCGGATTATGGGATAGACAAGAGAGAATTGTTTAAATACCTCCAGGTTCAGTATTTTCTCAAACAAATGTGGGGGAGCAATTGGCTTTACTAAGGAAACATTTATGGAGCTCATTCATACTAATTCTGGCTGCAAGATAAGTCAAATCTATGATTATTTGAGAGGCTTAATGTCTGACGATCTTGAGAAGCATCTGGAGAAGAGGCGGAAAAGGCTAGATACCACAGATTGTAGCTTTCTTGAATCACTTGAGCTTGTGTGAACCTTACTTTTATCTGCAGGGCTATAGGTGCAACATTATAAAACACTTTTTAACTTGTACTACACTCCAACAAAAACTGCTAAGTGGGTGAGAAATATAGGTATTTGTTTTCTATGCTTTTAAAGTCAGGAGGCAGAGTTGGAGCATATGTTGGCACTTGCTATATATCTAGTTTTTTTGAGGGTGGTTCTCCATTTGGATGTGATATTAACTTCTCAACTGATACTGCTGGGAGCGCATGATAATGCAGGTGGTAGTCTGGAGCAGGCTTTTGTTTTTATAGCTATGGCAGTAGCCTGCAGTTGTAGAGCAGCAGCATGGCTCAACCCGGCTTCTCCTACTTTCCAGCAGTGGTTAGCAAGGCTTCTCTTGATGTGCAATCTGGAAAGTAATTTATACCAATGGAGAGGCAAGAAATAAAAAAAGGGGCAGCAGATCTGGGCGCCCCTGCTAGAGTGAGTGGCAGGTCCCCTGACAAGGCTCATGTGTAATTGAATAGTTTTATTTTTATTTTTATTTATAAAGTTTTATATAGCGCGAACATGATCCCGAAGGATATCAGAGCGCTTCACAATTAAGGATGGTCAGGCAGGAGGCATCAAATACAAATCAAAGGAAACAGTTACAAAGGTTACAACAAAGCAGTACAATAGTTGAAGAAACAAAACAAAACAAACAAAAAAAAAATATATATATATATATATATATACATATATATAAATATATATATAAATATATGTCAAGCCAAAGCAGGAAATGTAACTAGATTTCATGAGAAAAGAGGATGGCGGCCCATCGGGTATTATTTTTGTTAATTTAAAACTGTAGAATGCCATACGGCATTACACAAATTTTGAAATAGGTTACGTCACGGGTTAAATTCTGAGCATTTTACGATTCCTCCAATTGGACTTAACTTTCGTCTCCGGTCCCTCTTTGTAAAGAAAGTTAGGGATAAGAATGTGGCGTTACAGCCAGAGCTGCGGAACTGGGGAACCAGATCCGACTCGACATCTTGCGATTCTGGGCAAATCGTGCAATGTTCCCGTGCCAAAAACAAGATGTCCTTGTGTACTGTAGCTGGTTGGTGCTTCCGTACATCGCTCCAATACCTTCAAAAGGTCGATTTGGCGATCTATAAAACTGAAAATATGTTAGCGCTCTAGTTCTCAGGAGTCCGTGGGCGTGTCCCTCATGCTCACCAATCGCTTTGTGGATGCGCTCTAGCCAACTTACCTAGTTTTTCTATCATTTTCTGCGTGATTCATATAGTTGTATAATTGATGAATTACCTTCTGAGAGTCTTTTTATATTTGTCTTGAAATTAACTTGGTAAATTCTGTCTCTCTCACGTTCTGCAATATATTCATATGTATTTGTTTATGAATGTTGATTCTAATTTTATATCAATAGTTAGATGCATTGTGACAACCTATCGCCAAATGATTTATTTTCTGATGGACTGTGTGACTTTGTCCTTGATGGATACACAATGTAGCTAATCATGCTCCTCTTGTGGATAAAACTATTTTTGAAAAAATGGCTGGAATTCGTGAAAAAGGCATGGACCGACCTGGGCTTGGAAAACTTCTAGGAAGAGCCTTGCTCAGTTCATCCAGGAGATGCACACATAGTGAAAAAACTGGTTCCGGAGTAAGCTGCCACTTGCAGGGAGCATGGAAACACCACAGGCAGTTTAACAAGTGAATTCCTATTCCATAGATTCATATTCAAGGCTGAGGAGTTTTTAGATTTTATACTCATCTCTTGCATGATCAGTGTTCTTACAATTTAGGTACCGGACACTTCCAGTAGCAAGCAGCTTTCGCTGCTCAATGGAGGGGGGGGGGTTATGAACCAGGGGTCATGCTATTTTTTCTACTGCAAAACCGTAATGGAAACAGATGAATATCTGTTATACTTCTTCCCTCCATGTGTTAAGGCTACAAGTAGGTGGTTAGTGCCTCTGTGCCAATCCCTTGGTCAAGCATAAAGAGGAGAAGCCTATAGAATTTGCAAAATTGACACCTCAATAATAGTTTAGTGGCGTTGTGAACATTTTTGCACACAGCCTGGATAACGAGGCAAAAGCTATTAGGTAACATGCCAGGTGGAGTCTTATAGGTGGCTAATTTGATGAATATTTGATAAATTTTTCTAAATACACGCTTTTCAATTTAGTATTTATTACTGTTTTTATGTCTGTGCCAATCTGGCATATTTTAGCCTCATTCTTCTAGATCCTTTTACTTTGTGAATGTTTTATATATTTTGATGATGACATTTTATTTCGAACTATCAATAATCTTGGAAATTTGGACATTGCAAGGCCAAAAGAGGCCTCAATACATCAAGAAAAATTGAGCCCCCACAAGCGAGCACCAACTGCTCACTTTACGACTGTCCCTCCAATCAAGACAAGTTACTTAGGTCAAGCAATTCAACTTTGATGGCTGCTACAAATGCATTGACGTGTCGTCACATAAACTGGTAATCCAAATTGAAATAATACAAACAATGACACTCACAATGGCAGATATGGGTAAGACAATCAACGTCCTTGACAAAAGGGTCGCAATGAATGAATGCCATTGTCCGGAGATCATAGAAAAGTTGTTAACTCTACCAATAGTTCTCTCAGCAATGGTTGCTGACCTGAGACTATGCCATCAGCTAGGACTACAAACCTCCAGGGCAGCAGGATGTGGGAATGTCAATCAGGGAACACAGATGGTGACATCGGCAAAGCGACAAGGGGATACACTCACTGTGATAGAGGAGGATGCAGAGAAACTGAATGAAGATCTTATAATAGGCAACTCCAGCAGTAAAAACACTACTAGCCAGCCCCTCACAGCAGTGCTAAAGACAGGCCCTGACAAATAAAGAATGGGAAAGGAGTTAGAATATTATACCGCTGTTGCGGACAGCAAACAAACTCCTGAATTAGAAGGGAAATTGATTTGTTAGATTTTATAGGAATTATTTTTTTTAATTTTTATCATTGTGACTGTTTTTTTTAATCTATGTTATGATTTTAAGTAATCATACAATAACATTCAGGCAATCTATGCATCCGGAAATAAAATCAGATCAGCCAGCTCGAGTGGTACATCTTGAATGTCTGGTCCTGATGGAATAACCACACTCCAATTTTTAGAGGTGTCCGTTGCCCCAGCCAATATCTCTTACATTGCCAGGAACTGTCGTCACAGCGGTTCCTATCAGTGCATTGAAAGGGTGCTGTACGGCTTCGTCAACATGACAGTCATACAGCACACTTTCAATTTCTGTTTTTATTTTCAAAAAGAAAATCCCAAAGCGGGATTTTCTTTTTGAAAAGAAAACAAGCAAATGACCCCCTTGCCATGGGAGTTTTATCAGATGGCGTGGAAATCATTGAAATTTCTGAATTTCACTTACCTCCGCGTTTTGGATGGCAGTATGTGAAAGTAAAAACTTGACATTTCTTTGCCCACTATAAATAGAAGCATCGGACAAATGCCAATACCTCCAACGTCCCTTACTCTGGTGAGCTGTCAAAGGAACATGTCCGCGGCGGAAACGGAGTAGTCTCCACTGTTGACATACTGAAGATCCACCCAATTCTAAATAAGGTGGCGGAGCTTCAATACGGTGGAAAGGATTTTTTACTTTTCGGATTTTATTTTAAAATGGTAATTGTTATCTTGTGCTTGAATGCTGACACTATCCAGTGTGTAGTAAATCACACAGTTCAATTTATTCAGATCACAACTCAATAAATTAACTGGAGTTGCCTCACTGATTATAAAGTCATGAGTCTTTATATTTGAACAATTGGGGAAGATTTATTTAGAAGAGCTTGATTCTCTGTTTCTTCTCAACGCTTAGCCCTCAAATCTCAACGCACAACAATTGAAAATAAAGCATTGAAATCTGCCCAAAGTACCTTTGAAACAGTCACAGTTCTTTTCACCTCTGTATACGACTACTTAGGTTCCTCTCTGAGTTTCAGGGAAAATTTTTGCAAGTGTGAAAAGATCACTTCTTGGCCAAGGGATATACACATGCTCTTCCCTGCACTTCTCTCAAAGGAAACCCCTTTTCAACAACTAGTTCACTTTCAGAATCCCTCACATCACATTTTTCTTTGTTTTACTGTTTTTCGGTGCTTCAGTGTTATCAGGGTTTCTTTCCATTTTTCTCTATACTTTGTCAAATCTTCCCATTATTTAATCTTGTCCAGTAGCTCTCAAAAATTCTTGCATGGTTTAAGATCTTGCTTTTCTAATTCATTTTCGGTCAGTTTTATTTTAAATGTTTCACTAATTCTTTTCTTCAAATCCAAATTTAATTCTTTAGCCCAGTATTTCCCAAACTATAGGTCGCAATCCGATTTTAGGTGAATTGCGAAAGTTCAAGTATTAAATAAAGATGCCTTTAAATTCTGTGTTTATCTTATCACATTTGCTATATTTCAAAAACAGAGGATGTATCTCAGGCTATGTCTTGTAGCAAATTGCTGCTTATTGTTTTTTATCATGGGGATTGGTATTTACAAACTCCTCTTTTTTGCATTCAGAAAAAGAAAACTAAAGGGAATTTTGTGACAAACGTGCTGGGGTACAGGGAGGCTGTAGGATGTAATTGTTTGTAGCACACAAAATGTAAATACTTATAAATGAACTGTACGCATTCAGCATTTAGGAAAGCAAAAGTGAAGCATATTTGTTTTGTAATTCTGAAGTGAGGTGGAAGCAAAGATTTTAACCCCTTCCGTGCTTCCGACGGCCAACGGCCGTCGCGAGCACTACCTCGCTAGTGCTGCACACGTCCGTTGGCCGACGCAGCCCCGCCCACTCTTTCAAACCGCCGCGGCGGAATTCGCGCCGCGGTTAATAGGATCAAAACCAATCAAGACACTTTACTTGGTGATGCACAAATGATAAACATTCACTAAAAGCTGATTTCCACACATTATCATTTGTGTGCAATATAGTTTTATCAGTAAAACTGTATGTCTGTGCAAATTAAGTGGACATTTCAATGAAAAGTGTGCTGTCTGTAAATAACCGGGTGCTACAACATGATGCTTAAGTTACATAAAAAAATCGCCCCCTCATTTCCATTAAAACAAGGTGGGTCGCAAAAGTTTGTCGTTCTAAAAAGTGGGTTGTGGTTCTAGAACATTTGGGAAGCACTGCTTTAGCCAATTGCTCAAGCTTCTCAAATGCATTATGTGCACGATTTCCTGCTTCTCTGCACCCAAAAATACCAATTAATATTTCTGATATGTTAAAATGATGTCACTATGAATTTGTTTTTCCCATCGTTTCGGAATCTCCATTATGTTTGAAAGTATTAATCTTCACCACTTTCGTTTCACTTTGTGAAGATGAACTAGCCTACACACCTCTCCTCACGCTGGGCACCCCTCCTCCTATCTTTTCCACGTGCACCTATTATACTGAGATGGTCTCACTTCCATCAACAATCTGTCCAAAAACTAATCCTCTCCAGCAGAGTCACTCTGATTAGTTTCCGTCTCTTTCTTTTTCTCATTTTTGTTTTAATTTTTGTCACCTTTTTGTTTTCTTCTCGTCTGATTTGTCCTTAAGTGCAGGAAAAGCACCCACAGTTTCCAACACTTCCTGGTGTGCCATGCCGCCTTCTGTAAACACAGTCTCACACCCAGCCAATTGTTGACAGCCTAATCAATTTGTTGTTTTAGCATTCTCTTGAGTGCTTTCCCATTCACCACGTAGTCCCATTCAAGTAAGGCATCGAACTGTGCAGGTCTATGCTGCAGCTTCTTCTCAAACGTGACACTCCTCATGTCCTCAATGTTTTGTACTTCAAATATGCCATGAACTGGAAATTGTAATTTTTTGTGATCAATAGTAATTTTATTATATTCTATAAGCCACAGGCATGTGTGCATACCTGAGTTAAACAGCATCTCGTGGCCTGTGGTACCAACGTGGGCCGGAGCCTCTTCCCCACGGGTAGGAATTTGCAGACTTACAAAAGGCAAAAAAGTAATTAGTTGCTCATATTCAAATCAATAATGCATCATGTTCAAAATCAATAATGCTCATATTCAAAATCAATAACACATCAAATAATGCAATTGCATGAGAAATCAACATAAGGTCAGTTCCAAAGTAAATAAATAGCCTGAATCAAGGTATAGTTTAGCAAGAGGATTAACATAAACATAAAATCTGCTCAGTTTAAGTGTTAAGGAAATTCTAGGTGTGAATCAATAGACTAATGTAGTGTCTGCGGATTCCGAAAGCAAGAAAAGTCTAAGTATAGACACACTGACGTGGAGTCTGCCTTCTTGGAAGTAAGCAAAAAAACAACAAAATAAGTTAATCAATCATTTTATAGGTTTCAGGCAGTGAAAGCCACACACTCAACATGGTGAGATCTGACATCTAGGGCTTTGGTAAAACGTTATAAATTCATAAACTAATATCTTTTTAGGAAATGTATGCATCAAAAAGAAGCATTTAAGAACACCTACTTTCATACATAGTTATAATAAGGATTTCATAGGAAATAACACGACATTTGTGCAATAAATCAAAGCAATAAACAGGACAACCTCATAAAGCAGACTCTGGCAAATAGCCTTAAATGTATTACAAATCCAAGAACATTCTGCACATAGCTTCCCTGTGGAGCAACACAAATTGATATATTTCTGCTTAACAAAGTAAACAGCACCCTGAAATGAATTCTGTTTCACTTATTTTCTAAAATGGAAAGACACAGAAGAGAAACATGCATGTAAGAAACTCATTCATGTAATTTTAAAAGCACACTTTCTTTCAGTCACTGCAAAATGAATGTCAATACAGGGCTGACTTTGGCCTAGCTATGTCAACTGAAACCTGGTCATGCTACTAAAGTTCATTCAGAGATGCTTGGAAGCTTTTCTAGAAGTCCTCATCCTATTTCTCTTACAATGTGTTATAATGACTGCTTTCCAATCCACCTCTCCTACCGTGAAGTATATTTATATCTCGGATAGCATGTAACTGCTTAAGCTTGAACTCCTAAATATCGCTGGCATAGTTTTAGATACAGACGGATGTGTTTTTCTTCTCCCTGCTTACAATCTGACACAGGTATAATTGCGCACAGGTAGAGGGGAAACAGACATTTCAAACTTGGTTAATAAAAAGACAGGGAAGAAGGTGATTTGTCTAAAAGTTTGTAATTCATCTCTAAATTAAAAGGCCCTTCATGTCCATCTTGGAGGGGTTTCTTCCACATTCTGATTAAAACTGATATGGTAGACTTTTCGATTGCTTAGACATTGTGAACATGTAACACATTTTTATGTTTTTTTGTTATTGTTATTTTGCCCTACACACGTTACCTGTAATTCACGTGCAGCAATTTCTATAAACAAGTGAAAACACACATGGACAGCACATTTATGCAAAAACAAGAATGATAGGGCAATATCTAAATCTGTCATAGAGCAACATGAAGCAGTTTTTGAAACTGGTCGACTATTTTGGAGAAAAAAAAATACTCAAGAACCTTACGGTTGTTTTTTGTTATTACAAACTGCAAAATAACCGTAAACTATGCAGTGCAATTCAGAACCGAATACACAGTGATGAATGCACTTTGCTGGACGATCGACGCTGTACGATTCTATGATAATTGCCAGAGTTTGAGCTGCTTACACCATTCACATCTCTGACTTCACTCTCTAATCTGTCACTCGCACACCACTTATAACAACCCAGATATTTTACATAACTAAAACCCCTTGCATCACATGTCATGCATATTGCTCACATTACATATTGTTCACAAGATTCACAGCACTTGCTCTTTGAATACCACCTTACTTCACATCTGCAAGATTGTGTGCCCTAGTGTGCTGTAGTATGTTTGTTTCTATGTGGCCGATTCTGTGTAATCTGTCCAACCTTGGCCGATGCCCGGTGGAGCTGTCCTATACAGCTATAGAGGAGTCTGGCCCCTTGGCCGTCACCTACCCAGCCGGTCATCTGACATTGTTTTCCTCGTCTCCCCGTTTGTGTCTCCTTCCCCCCTCCTCCTCCTCCCTCTGTGATTCTTTGATTCAAACTGATGTAACTATGTAACCCGTAACTCGCTGATTCAACTGATGTAGATAACAAAACTGTTTGTACCTACCACGGAGCCTGAGCAACCTTGGCCGATGCCCGGTGGAGCTGTCCTATGCAGCTATAGAGGAGTCCGGCCCCTTGGCCGTCACCTACCCAGCCGGTCATCTGACATTGTTTTTCCTCGTCTCCCCGTTTGTGTCTCCTTCTCTCCCCCTTCGATGGAACGATGACGACGCTCCCTGGGCGGATACCAAAACTGTTTGTACACACCGCGGAGACCGAGCAACCTTGGCCGATGCCCAGTGGAGCTGTCCTATGCAGCTATAGATGGGTCTGGCCCCTTGGCCATCACCTACCCAGCCGGTCATCTGACATTGTTTTCCTCGTCTCCCCGTTCGTGTCTCCTCCCCTCCCCCTCTGTGATTCTTTGATTCAAACTGATGAAACTATGTAACCTGTAACTCGCTGATTCAACTGATATATGTATCCTGTAACTCGCTGATCCTCATGTAAAGCGCTCTAATACCTCCGGGTCTAGCCAGCGCTATATAAAACTTTTTTTAAAAAAAGGAAAAAAAAAGAAAAAAGTTTACTCCAGAATCTGCTGTAAGGCACCGCGATCTATAGGACTATTGCCAGACACTGATCTTTTTAATGAAATGATGCTGTAGTTATGAAAAAGAAAGTGTTCCCACTGATGTTCTCCCAATCATTTACATCCTTTTACATTGACTCACAACTCCATCCCCTTGTTAAGCGAGTGTCTCACTCATGCAATTGCACAAATATACATGGCTCAATTGCTTTCTAGCTAGGTTTGTGCTGTACAAAAACTTATACATACAATCACTCCTTAATTGCAAGGCACTTTCAACTTTATACGGCCAGACCGATTGGCTTATACCAATGCTTGTTTTTTGCTGCTTCAATGTGGACCCAGCCCTCTTAGATTGTCAAAGAGAACCTTAGTGCACTGGCTTACAAAGAACTATTGTTTGAGCCCCTAGTAAGAATAGTCACCACAGTACTGTGTTCAAGCAGAAAACCTGTTCTCTACTCCTTACGTCCCCTCCTTGCTCAAACCCCTAAAAAAAAAATCGAAATTGTTATACCCATGTTTCTAATACAGAAAAATGGGAAAATATCAGTAGGTTCAAAATCAAGGAGGTTTGGGGAATTAGATTGCAAAACCAAATCGAAGAATGATATCCATTAAAAACGGGGTTTGCTTAGATCATATGGCTTGTTTGACTCAGGGCTGCCTCACTTTGCTAATAGAAAATAGATTCTATACATTTCGAGAAAGCAACTCAGATTCACTAAGTCTATCAAAACATAACACCACTAATTTGATATGTGAAACAAACTGCTATATGATACTTCCTCCCTTACACACCTCCATATTTCAGGCACGGATAATTCCACGGCTGTTTTCAAAGCTATTAATTAATGACTGAGTATTGGCTGTTTTCTTTGTCAAAATAAATTGTTAGCAGTAATTATTGTGATTTTAATTCACCCTTTTCTCTTCCTCAAGTATTTCTAAGCTGTTGTTCCAGGCGTTATATAAGCACTGTAGATAGACTTACCAAAGTCTCTGTACAATGGATTTACTTAAATGTTCCAGATCAAGATGCACTTTAATTCATATAGCTGTTTCTAATTTCGATTAGTGTGTGAAAACTAATTTCACAACTATTAAGGTAATAATCTTTTTTTTTTTTTACAAATTTTACAATTTAGATCTGGAAAGTGAAGAAGGCTCTGAAGATTACTATAGAATGGAAGGGGCTAAAACCAATAATGAAGGTAATTTACAAGGATACTTCAGGTTATTGGCCTCCAAAGTCGTTTCTGCATATTCCTGGTAATTATGTTATACAGATTTTCAGTAGCCTAGAGAAGTCTAAAATGAGGATTTCTTGTGTTTAAACTGATAATAGAGGCTTATCTTGGTTATTGGCAGTATTGTTGGCAGTATGAACCATAAACCAATGACAAGAATTTTCTATTTGGGGTGCACTGATCTGAAAGTGGTGCTGCTATCCAAATGGGCAATTTCATGTTTCTCTAGAGCTTGTTGATCTTAGTTGTAGGGACATTATGGTTACGATCAAAATGTAAACACTGAAATCGGCCAGCCATGTTACAAAATCAAAACTCCCTTCAGTGGACTGCTCAGGACCTCACACGTCACAGCTGATATCACAAATGCCACTTGTGACAATTATATTTGTCATAATGAGATTTGTGATGCTGACTAAAGCCTTACTCATACAGCTTTAAGTGCTGGAACTTGACTCCAGCTGAGACTTGTGCTAAGCCCAGAGCCCAGTTTGCTGTATTCAGAAGGCTCTGTGTGTGATGAGTGGCCTTTGGCTATGTCTTTTGGGTAATTGCTACACAGCATTTGGGTGGGCCCTGCGCGCCCTCATTACAATCCCAAAAGTTCACTCTGCGCTACCTCCAGCCATGCCGAGTGTGTTCTGTGTGCAGGGCATTGACTTTGACCAGTACCTTCACTTGGGCCCTGCACTCAGCACAGCAAATCCTTGGACCCACCGTCAACTATTTCCAGCAGGCTCTGGGTCAGGGCCTAGTTTCCAGCCTGGACCTGCTTTCTACACCCCATCCTAAGAGCTCACTAAGGAAGCCTTTAGTGGACTCTGGGTTCAACCCTATTCTCAAGTCCTGCACTAAACACACTATCCTTTAAGCCCACCCCACTTTTCCTTTCACCATATGCAGTACATTCTGATGGATACTTCTAACAGCAGATTCCTTACCCCCAGATCCAAGTTGTACTGGACGATTTTGGCAACATTATTCCTGCACGCTGGTAGACTGCATCATGTGGCTCAGTGCCGGCTTCATTCTATTCCAGAAGTGACAAACGAAGCTGCATATAAGTGGCAACCCTGCGCCCTGTCAGTTCCTCTCTTTCCATACCTTTGTGCACGGATCCAGAGTTCATTCTCAACTCTTTCCTCGTCTTGGACACGTTTTTCTCCAAATTATTTTCCACTGAACAAGGGCTATCCTTTCCTAACACTGCAGTGTTTATGCTTTCAAGGGACAATGGCAACCATAATTCCGTGACTGATCCCACAAGGTCTACCTCTGGTGTTTGGGTTTGACGCAGGACTCTAAGTCCTGTGAGGAGTGCACCCATATGAACCCTAAGCCTATCCGAGAACGCAAGGTGACGATGTACGTGGTCGAGTACTGAAAGAAGTCTTGGAAGTCTAGCTCAAAGTCAAGGGTTTTGGACCCATTCCAGGTCGTTGTCAAGGTCCAAGTCTTCTGGCAAGTCAAAATCCAAGCAGAAGCACAAAAAGACCAAGCAGGATTTGTCCTAGTCCCACAATTCTCAACCCGAAAATTCGCAAGTACATCAGTGTACATCATGGTCCCACTCTTGGTTCCCTACTGAAGAGCAGATTCCGCAACTGATCCTGATGCACCCCAAGTTTCTACATCCGTTGGCATCATCACAATAGACCAAGGCCTTCGGAGAGGCCAATTTGTCAAATTTCCAGCACCCTTTGAGCTCCCTATGGCACACCTTCAGACCACTAGGATCCGTTGAGTCCTCGAGTTTCCGCCGATGGGTCTGCTTTTGGTGCTGTCTGTCCAGAGCCCATCTCTGGTACTGCTTCAACGCCGAAGCTAACTTCCAATAAAGCACCAAAATTCGCGCAGATCCCTATGATATGGAGGCTGACACCGACGCCTCCAGTGCCAGAGGTCGGATCTGTCCCTATCATCCCCTTTGACTCGGAGACAAATCAATCTCAGCCTCGAATAAGGTCACTTCTCGACGCCATACCGATGTATCTCGCACACATTAATTCCAATTCAGACAGAACTATGCCTCCACATCGAAGCTCACCCTAGCGTTCCACCAACTTTTCTGGTCAGACTCTGACCATAGACAAGCAGCATATGGGGTTGACCATAGTGACGAAGGGGAGTATTTTCCACAGCATTATGAGGATGTCAATTCATATCTGGATTTACAATATGCCCGTGGGTTGCATTCTTCCCCAGACTCGCGGTTTTGGTCTCCCCTGGACCTCTAACAGAAGAGAGTGACTCCTTCACTGTGGAAATTAAACAACTCTGCAGATTTGTGGGATTTGCATTTATCTGGTATAGAAGTTAAAAACAATGTTCTCACAGAGATTTTACAACCTGGACATACCTCATCTGAGGCTTTACTCCCATTTAATGAGACCCTGACTGACACTCTGGTCTTAGTCTTTTTCTTGCCCACCGGTAAACAGGCAGATTGCCAGATGTCGCAGGCTGGCGGTGGATGACCCTGACATTTTGATACAGTATTGTACAGGATTTGCTTCTTATGGTTACCCCCACTTTTTGCTTGATGTTACACTGTTTTTGACTAGTCTGACTGGGATCCTGCTAATCAGGACCCCAGTCTATCTGCTTTCTCCCTAAAATGTATTGACATGTACTTAGGTACACTCCAGATTGGATACTGGGGTACCCTTAGAAGTCCCTAGTTTATGGTACCCATGTACCCAGGGCATAGGTACTCCAGAGGCCTCCCACGGGCTGAAGCATGTACTATGCCACCCATGAGAGGCCATGCAAAATGGAACTACAGGTCTGCCATTGCAGCCTGTGTAAGCTGGTGCATGCACCACTTACGATAGATATAGGTTTACTATATCTATAGGTCACTACACTTAAAACCTGTAAGTCACCCCTATAGCAGGCCTTAACAATCCTGATGGCAGGGTGCTGGGTTTTACGTGAGAGGGTGCCCCTGCATGAGCTGAGCCCCTCTGCAGCCTTCGGAGACCATTCTCCCTGGTTGTCTGTGACACAGCCAGACATATAGGTAGAGGTGCATTATAACCTCGCTGTAAATGCTATCTCGAAAACGGCTAAAACAAAACATGTCGTGTTTGGTATCAAACACCTTGGAATCATACCTCCACACCGGTAACCGGTGTGAAAGGTATGATTCCACCCTCCTGAAGCAAGCTTCGTGGGTCCCTGGTCTTCCTGGTACCAGCCTTCTCGACCCAGACAGCACAAAATGGTTGCTGCCGACCAGAGACACATTTCTGCCCTCCTGCTGCTGAGCCAAGCTCATGCAGGGGAAGGCAGCACAATAGGCATCCTGTCACAGGGAGGTGTGACCACCTCCCAGACAGGATTTAGTGTATTGGAGCTGGGTGGGTGCACTTCCAAAGTGCCTGAAAGTCTGCACAAGGGGCACATTTAGTGTCCCTGTGCATAGTCCAGCTCAAACCAGTTCTGGGAGCCGTTGGCTCCTGCTCTGGCGCGAAACTGGACAAAGGACATGGGTCTAACCACCCCACTGTCCTGACCCTCCCCTGGGAGGGTCCCCTGAATCTGTCCAACCCTCTCCCGTGGGTACAAAAGGGCTTACCTGGCTGTAGGACCCGAGATTCGACGTGGACAAGATTCTGAACCAGACCATCTGGACACTCTGGACTTCGACTGGGCCCAACTTCGTCTCCCTCTCCACCCAAAGCATCGTCTGTGCCCCTGCACCATACAGGCTTCATGCAGGACCTGTGGAGCATCAAGGACAACTGAAGTATCTCCCTTGGGGTGAAGGAGTCACTCCCCTGCTTTCGCAGGCACCGTAACGCAACTGACCGGTCTGCTGATCCTGAGCTCCTGCGGACTCTGAAGGCTCCAGCAACACAGGAGGTGTGTTCCTTGAGGTCGAGCGGCCCTCTCACCAAGTTTGAGGCCAGTATCCCTCGTGGGGACCGCGTAACCTGAACCCCTGTGCACCCCGTACATTTGCAAGTGCATATGCTTGTTGGTGTACCCCAACTTCGTGCATTGGGCTGTCGATAGCCCCAACCTCTGCGCACATTTCGTACCAAGGACTTCGGCCTCCTCGCACTCTGTGCCCTGCAAGCTGTTTGGTGAAACTGCTAGAGGTCTCCTCGCGACTCCTGAGCCTTCGGCCTGTGAGTCCATTTGAGGGACAATCTTGATTTTCTTGGGCTCCCCTGGTTGCTCCAGGCCTGCCCTGACTCCCCTCGCTGTGGTGAGTCCTCTGGTCCTTGCTGGGCCAGACCGTAACCTTTCTTGACCTTCTTCGTGGGTTGCCGTTGCCAAGGCTTGTTGGTGCTCCCGCCGGACACCGACCCCTCAGCACTCTACATCCTTTGTGGGACAGCTCGTATCCGGCTCCTGGTCGTCCTCAACATCTCCTGGTCCCTGCAGCTGTAGAGTCAAGGTCTCCTTCTTCGCACCTGAAGCACCCGACATCGGTGGGCATTCGTCTACCGAGCCCCTGGTCACTCCTGGGTGACCCAGACTCGGTCCCCTCTGCTTTCAGGTTCCTTCCATCAAGAATCCACCTGCGGATTCCACCGGACACTTTTCTTCTTTCCAGCAGTGGCATTTCTTTGAAGACTCCCATTGAGAACGACACTGGTTTCCGAAGCCACTTTAGCCCTATGCACCCAGCTCCTCTGGGATAGGTAACTCTGGTACTTCGGTATCCACGGGTGGGGTGGCTCTCCAAACTTCTACGTTCCAAAGGGTTTCCTCGTAATCCACTGGGAAGGGTCCTTAAACTTTAAAATTGCAACCGCAACTCTCCCATTGAATTGTACGTAGCACGCAGTCGTGTTCTCACTGCACCTGTCCTCCGTGGGGTCCCTTCTCACTCACCTTGGGTGGTTCCTTGGGGTCCCAGCGATTCTACACATTCTAGACATTGTCTTGACTAGAGTCGTGGTTCTTATACCACTATTTTAGTATATGGTTTGGTCTCCCCCAGGAGCCCACTGTGTATTAGTGCTACTTACGATTGTTTCTGTGCTACAGTATTGTGTGCTTTGTGTTTATCTGAATGTAGCAGATACTGTGAGGTATTTAAGGTGTTAGAATAATAAATATATATTCTTATAACTACTGCGTGGTTTTCCTTTCCTTTAACCAATACAATAAGGTTGCATTCTGGTAAAACAAGCTGCTTAACATTCCTTCAAGACTAAGCCTGTAGGCTGCTCTCCACAGCTACCACTTGGATAGCTTTCTAAGGGTATCTTTGACCTCTTAAATCATCATAAGGGTTGTTTGGACTGGTGCAAGGTGCCCACTTTAATTAGTGGACATCATATACCAGGCCAACTTCTCACAGTGCTTTCAAATGTTTGAGGGAAGGGGGGTGTAACATAAAGAGGCAGAATAGTGAAGTAATAGAGAAGTTTTGAGAGGACCACCATTTTATTTAGGGCTACCCGACCCATAACTGTTAGGAGAAGCGTACGCCAGAAGGTCATCTGGGACCTGATAGCCGATGTCGATCTCCCAAGATTGCCTTCCAACAAATCGGCTTGCTGATGATAAATTCTAATCCCTAAGTATTGGAACGTGTTAGGCTTCCACATTATGGGGACACCATTAAGTACAAAAGTAGGATCGGGGCATATTGGAGCGAATGAGAATAAACATGACTTAGCTCAGTTAACCCGCAAGCCAGAGAGGGCAGTAAAATCATTGAGCATCTGAGCCAATATAAAGGGGTCAGACTGCACGTCACGGATGTATAGAAGATCATCCACATATAACGAAATTGTGTGCGTTTCATCCCCCCAAGGGGATGCCCCAGTCTGCACCATGCATTCAAATACCGGTTGCAAGTGGTTCTGTAGCTAGGGAGAAGAGCAGTGGGGAGAGCCGGCATCCTTGGCGGGTACCCTGACACACTGGTATTGGGTCTGAATGTACGAGCCTGTTCTCACTCTGTCTGCGCCGTATAGAGCAGCCGATCCATGCAAAGGAATTGGCACCCTATACCGTTTTTAGGCAAGGTGGCAAAAAGGAATTCCCATTCTAGAGAATCAAAGGCCTTCTCCAAATCAAGCACTAGACACTCCCAGTGAGGCCATTGAAGTGTGGAGTAAGTGGAAACCTGGAAGAAGCGTCGCAGATTCAGTGAGGTGTTACGAGCTGAGATAAACCCATTTTGGTCTGGGTCCACCAGAGACTGGACGAGAGGCACCAGCTGGTCGACGAAGATTTTGGCCAATATTTTATAGTCTGTATTGAGTAAGGCTAAGGGACAGTTAGAACCCAGAGCAGTAGGATCCCTATTTGGTTTAGGTAGAGAGATTAGTAGTGCCTTGCACAGCGACACAGGCAGAATGGAAGCTGCGTGAACGGCAGCGTATAAGGCGTGGAGGCGAGGAGACAACACCGAGACATAGACTTTGTAGTATTCAACAGGTAGGCCATCTGGCACTATGGGTCTTGCTGACACCAGGGCTCTAATGGCCTCATGGATGTCAAGGAGTGTGATTGGCTCATCCAGTTCCTTGTGTTGTACAGGGGAGATGGTGGGTTATTATATTGTGGAAAAGAATTCAGTAAAACGGTCTTGACTGGGCCTAACAGTCGATTTGTAGAGTGACACATAGTGACGTGTATTTCGCATTTTGTATGGAGAAGGTGTCCCTCTTGGACTCACAGCGCGAGAATAGGGTGTTCGGGATGTTCCTGGCATATCAACCACGCCAACAGCTGTCCCGTGTGGTCCAAGGTCGCATGGGTGTGAGAGGAGTGCGCTGTGTAGTTTAAACATCGCAGGCGCTCTAACAATGTAGTGTGCTTGCTGTGTGCTTCATCCAACGGACATGCGCATTCTGGTAGTGTAATCAACTGTGTCTCAAGATGCAGAAGCCGGAGTTCAAGTTTGGGGATGGTATCGTCTAGTTGTTTGCAGATGTTCAGTTTATACCTTAGCTGTGTCCCCTGATGGTCACCTTAAAGGTTGCCCATTCAATCAACCGGTCAGTGGCAGAGTCCCTATTGAGGTCAAACTATTCTACCATTGCTGCACCAAGTAACTCCTTGAATGGAGGATCCTCCAGTTCCGCCGGTTAGAGGCGCCATGCGGGTATGGCTGGTGGGCCCACCTCCCACGCAAGTGTCAGGGATTGAAGATTATGATCCGAGTGGGTATGACCCAGGTAGTCTGTCTGTCGGACTACAGGGAGGAGTGCAACTGACCCCCACAATGCAGTAGGTTCTAACATGCAAGCCATGCGGTGAAGAATAAAACGAGTATACTCTTGTGTCAGGGTTGCGAATGCGCCATATGTCTATGAGAGCCCAGTGCTGCAGCCAGTTGTTTAGTGTGTGGCCATTGGATGTGGCAACCGTGCCTGGCAGGGGAGGGAAAGAACGGTCCAGCGCAGTGTTGAGAACAGCTTTAAAATCACCCCGTATAAGCAGCAGGATCTCACTCCAACCAAACAGTATACCAGATAATTTGTGTTGGGAACATACACCGCCCCTAATAAGCTGTCTACCATCTAGACGACCTCGTATGAGTACATATCTACTGTCCTCATCTGCCACCACCTCTTCTGCCACAAACTAAGTCCTCTGCCTCACCCACACAAGTACTCCCCTAGCATAAGAGTAGTCGTCGGTGGCAAACATCTGGCCCGCCAACTCCGATGAAGACGATCAGCTTCAGCGAGTGTCAAGTGAGTTTCCTGTAGTAGGGTTATATGGGTAGATCTACGCTTTAGTATGAGTACACTGATTAACTGCGCAAGGGTGTATGCATGCCTCGTACATTCCAGGTGATAATATTCATGTGGGTCATGTTGGAATCGTAGTAGAGTCTTGTCTGCACTCCAGCCGCTTGTAAATGGGGAATCCCGCCCTACATAACAGTACTAGTGAATGAGGAAAATCGGGGGTCAGACATATGAGAGCAACAGGTCTTAACTTGAAAAAATGAAGGGGGGGAAACCCAACATGTGCAACATTATTAGAGCAGAATTACACCAGGTGTCTGCCCAAACTGGCAATCTATCAGCGGCAACTACCAGGTGTATCGGCTGAACAAAGGGAGCGTGGGATAGCGTAAGCCAACATTACATTACCCCTAGTATGCAAGGTGTGGTGTATCGACTGTAATTGTTAAGTAGCATTAGACTGTATTATGTTGAAAACCTAGATCTTGCCTACATGAAGCTTCAATAGGTCCGTTATGTTGCGACGCTCGTCTGTTGTGGTGTGAGAGTGATTAGTGTTTACATTTGTGTGACCAAGCAAGAGAACATTAGGTTATTGGGAGGCAACTGTTGTAGTAAAATTAATTGCTGTCATTAGTTCATATACTGTCATTAGTTCATATACTGTCATCTGCAGTATGCAGAGTAATAGGTGGCGGAGTCAGCGATTCTGCTCTCGATGGCCAGGTGTTAGAGGACCATTAAAGATTAATGGGGTGACCCAGTATCTCACAGAATCCGGGATACTATAACAGTATAAAATAGTGGTTGGTTCTGTCGAGCAAGACTGAATTTCTTTAGTACTTGTATTTGTCCTGATCAGTAGGAAAGACCAATCAATGGTATATAGTTCCTATACCATACAGACAAAAGGACAAAGTGAGACTATCAAAATATACTCCAGAAAGTGACCAATATATTATTTGTCATATATCGTACCTCACATTGCATATACAAATGTATAAAAGCAAAAAACCATACACAAACATTTACATACATAAACATGTGCCATGTAGTACACAAAAAACATTAAACATTTACAGTCCACATTGGGGAGGAAAAGGAAATCTTCATTAAGCACCCGTAGTAAATTGGCCCATTATTTAACACATATAGCCTTATCGTTAGGCATCACTATGTGAAATGCTTGTATGGGATGTCTTGTTCAGTACATCGGTGTTTCGACCCTTAGGACAAGAGTGTTAGTGGAAAACATCTCCATTTTTCTTCTTCAGGACTGGGAATGTATTTGAGGCTAGCCTGTATGGTAAAGAGAGGGGAATTTAAATGCCGAGTGTCACAACATGATGAATGTATCAAATAGGTGGGAGAATGTGCACTTCGTACATGTGCGGCGGCCGTATGATTAGCTAAGGGTACCGGGAGTCATGGAGCCCAATAATTGGGTCTGCCAAATGTGCCAAAGCGGCAATCAGGGAGCGATTGTGGTACCTGTAGGTAACGGGAAATAGAAATGAATTTCCTGTCTATAGCGCTGACCTTGACACCATGCAGCCCAAGCACCGTGGAATGAAAAAATGTAAAAAGTGGAAAAAGAAAACCCCATCTAGGTCCCTTCGTGTTTTCGAGTGGATCACATGTTGGTCAGTATAGGACATGCCAGAAGGTGAGTACACCCGTGAGGAAACGAAGTCTCAATCGACTCCCATCGTGAAAAATGAAACTTGAAAGTATGTGCTAGGTAAGAGTTACCTTATTAGATTCTTTATTAAATACTGGAAATCAGGTTCCCTGAGACCTCGAATTCCTGCAGAGAGCAACAATAATTACCCGTTGGTCGAATGGGAATAATGAAGGCAATGGACAATTAACCGTGACTATTGGGAACATAAATTACCTTAAGAAGATGGCCCGACCGCATCCGTCCGTCACCGTAGCTTGAATCCGGTATAAAGGAATTATCTTAGTAGATTCTTAATCTCTTTGTTAAGTATCGGAAATCGGGTTCCTTGGGACCTCGAATTCCTGCAGAGGGCACAGGAGCCACCAATTACCCGTTGGTTGAATGGGAATGATGAAGGCAATGGACAAATGTCCGTGACTGTTTAGAAATATAAAATGTACCTTGGAAGGATGGCACGTCTGCATCCGTCCGTAGCCGTAGCTTGAATCTGATATAAAGGAAAGGTTCGGGCTCACCAAACCCGGCTGGGGTTAAATACGGGGTATAGAATAGAGTGCGCTGTGTAGGCGTGCACGCCTACGTCCACGTCAGGCCTCCTGTCAGAGGTTGCTACGGTAACTAGTACGAAGAATGTTAAGTGAGCGTTCTAGTGAAATTGCTGACGGCAGACGTGTCACTAATCCGTTGTCAGCACCAATTAATGGCGTACCATGTAATGACTCCACTAGGGGAACGGTGTCTGCGTGGAGACGGTACCGTTGTAAGTTTAAATGTTTTGTTAAGGTGGCATCTCGAGCTTTGTAGAGCGAGTGGCCAAATTGATTACACAGGTTTCATGATATAAATGTGTCTTATAAGATCAGAGAGCTACAAGAAACATGCTTGTTTAGAAGAAAAGCTTTCCAGTGCATAATAGCACAAGAAAGCGACATATTGTACATCATGCAGTGTCTGGATGAGTCATGCTGATTTAACAAAAAAGTAGTCAAAAATTGCATTTGCATAATAGAAAGAAATATTGTACATCAATGGTACCCTGATGTGAGTTTACAGGAGTCCAATTCTAATCGGCACATTGGCAAGATATACTGTACATCATGCAGTGTCTGGATGAGTCATGCTGATTTAACAGAAAATGGTACCGTGATGATAGTTTACAAGAGTACAATAAACGTAAAAAATGCTTATGGTTATACAAAAATGCATATAAGAATGCTTACTTAAGGAGCAAACATTATACAAGATATTCACATCATTGATCTAATACATTTATCTATGGGGGACAACCCTCAAAGGTTAGCTTTTTAGGTCGAGCCTAGCGCAGCGCGCAAGCGCTGCTCTGCAAGACTTTATGTAAGGGGCTTCAAAAAGCTGACCACACGCTCGTGCACCATGGCCTTTTCCGTGCGGTTACGCGCAGCAGTGGCATCTGTTTTTAATTATCTCGCTCGCTCTCGTAATGTACATAGCCTACATACACAAGTGCTTTCAGTTACGAGTGCTTTCACTTAGCCTACAGCGCGTGTTTACATCAAGCATCTGTTTCTAATTATCCTGCTCGCTCTTCCAAGGTACATGGCCGAGTTCTTTCACTTACGAGTACTTTCACTTTCCTCGCAGCGCTTATTTACATGTGCTGTGCTAAACGCCACTAGTGCGGCTTTCTTTATTTACTAAATAACAGCTTAGTATATACTTTAGCCTGGTCTTTAATTCCGTGGTTATATTTAACACTGCTAATTTCTGGAAAAGCTGTAATCGCAGCCTACAATTACTCGTGTTTTCTAAAAATGGGTAAAGGAAAACAATATAATGAGCTGGCTCGATGTCGCGCTGCACATGCCTTTAATATATCACGGCACACTCATTCTAAAGATAGCTGGTAACATCTAAGCCCTAACCACAACTAGTCTGATGTTAGCAGTAAAGTGTTCATGCTGGCAATGTAGTGTCAGACCAGATTATATACGAATCTTACTTTTAAAATCTTGCTTTTACTGAACAATGCGTGGGTGCTTTCAGCAATTACGGAAATTAATAACGTGTGAAGTCCTTGTTTTAACCTGAAGGTAGCTACAGTTAGCCCAGCTGTACAATACACATGTAACATTAAACATGAGTGGGTCATGAAGACAAAAATGAATGTGTGGAGTGCCTTTCTCAATGGCCAAGCGCAACATTTTTTTTATAGAATTAATATAAATTACCTTAAAGTGTGAAACACAAACATACATGTGATTTATTCACTCGAGTTATGGAGAGTTTAGATTGTTCTCAGCAATGAGAACTGAGAAACACAAACAAGTGGAACAAAAACAGCCCATGGCAAAGTAAACTGGATCACACGGTTAGCAGATCGTCGGAGGTGTGACCAGCCCTAATTCCGGTCCTTGTCCCTGCAGCCCAATCCCCCTTCGCCCTGCCCCTCTGCCAGCACTGTATTGGCTCCCGAGCCTCAAGGCAAGGACATCAAAGGTAGAAAGAGGCCTGCCAATCAGAGCTGGAGCTCAGCTTGGCCTTTGAAGTGCAACCAATACCTGCAATCAAACATAGGAGGGAGGTCTTCTGCTCCATGGGCTTCACCTCGCTTTTATGTGTGCCCTCTGCCTTAAGTGCCCACCTATTTTAACAGCTGTGAAACAGCTTTTTCACTAACTCTTCACTGCCTCCTCTTCAGTCATACTGATCAGGGTCTCCTCAACTCTTCCCTTCTTCTGCATTCATTCCCAGGATCCTTGATTCAGTTCGGTTTTTATCATCCCCTTGTCTTCTTTCTCTCCAGGCTGCCCACTCTGTTGAGAGGCTTCCTCCCTCCCCTGCTGCATCCCTCTCCTCCGCCACTTCCTGTGTAGCTGTAGACAGACTTCCACATACTGCTCACCCATACAACATTATGGAAGGTAGTCAACCTACTTTCTTACCTTATCACGAGGGTGGGGTTTATTGCTACCGCCCAATGGGTTTAAGAGCTCCGGTTTCATGCAAACTCTTGTCTTTAGGCACACTGTCTCAGCAAGTAGTTCTACTACCATAGTTTTCACCTGACGCTTCAGCCGTCCATACATGGCAGTATACCCATACACTACAGCAGAAAGAAGGGACTAGAAGCACATGAAACGAAGGCCCGTCTCTGCCACAACACATTAGACACAGGAGAGAAGCAGCACTACGATCTGCAGCGCCACAGCAACAATCAGCATCACCACAGCATCAGTCTGCACCACCACATCATCACTCAAAGCCACCACAGCATCACTCAGCGCAACCACAGCATTACTCAGCACAACAACAGCATCACTCAGCGCCACCACAGCATCACTCAGCGCCACCACAGCATCACTCAGCGCCACCACAGCATCACTCAGCGTCACCACAGCATCACTCAGCGCCACCACAGCATCACTCAGCGCCACCACAGCATCACTCAGCGCCACCACAGCATCACTCAGCGCCACCACAGCATCACTCAGCGCCACCACAGCATCACTCAGCGCCACCACAGCATCACTCAGCGCCACCACAGCATCACTCAGCGCCACCACAGCGTCACTCAGCGCCACCACAGCGTCACTCAGCGCCACCACAGCGTCACTACGCGCCACCACAGCGTCACTACGCGCCACCACAGCGTCACTCAGCGCCACCACAGCGTCACTCAGCGCCACCACAGCGTCACTCAGCGCCACCACAGCGTCACTCAGCGCCACCACAGCGTCACTCAGCGCCACCACAGCGTCACTCAGCGCCACCACAGCGTCACTCAGCGCCACCACAGCGTCACTCAGCGCCACCACAGCGTCACTCAGCGCCACCACAGCGTCACTCAGCGCCACCACAGCGTCACTCAGCGCCACCACAGCGTCACTCAGCGCCACCACAGCGTCACTCAGCGCCACCACAGCGTCACTCAGCGCCACCACAGCGTCACTCAGCGCCACCACAGCGTCACTCAGCGCCACCACAGCGTCACTCAGCGCCACCACAGCGTCACTCAGCGCCACCACAGCGTCACTCAGCGCCACCACAGCGTCACTCAGCGCCACGTCAGCGTCACTCAGCGCCACCACAGCGTCACTCAGCAACACCACAGCGTCACTCAGCAACACCACAGCGTCACTCAGCAACACCACAGCGTCACTCAGCAACACCACAGCGTCACTCAGCAACACCACAGCGTCACTCAGCGCCACCACAGCTTCACTCAGCGCCACCACAGCTTCACTCAGCGCCACCACAGCATCACTCAGCGCCACCACAGCATCACTATGCGCTACCACTGCATCAATCTGCAGCGCCACAGCAACAATTGGCATCACCACAGCATCAGTCTGCACCACAACATCATCACTCAGGGCCACCACAGCATCACTCAACGCCACCACTGCATAACTCAGGGCCAGCACAGCATCACTCAACGCCACCACTGCATAACTCAGGGCCAGCACAGCATCACTCAACAACACCACAGCATCACTCAGTGCTTCTTACACTTTTTAATTACAACTTCTCAGCATGCTGCACAGCAGCCACACTTCTCTACAGCACAGCTTAGAAACATTGGCAAAGTCAATAGCTCTACCTAAACACTTATAAGGCCCCCACAATGCATAGCCAATAGGTCTCGCCTTTGGGACATTATAAGTGTTTAGTTATCCAGCACAATATCCTCCATTAAACAACATCACGTGTTGCATGGCTAATCACTTATAAGGTCCCAAAAGAGAGACCTATTGGCTATGCCAATGCTTGTTAACATGGCAGGTGGAACATGCCAATAAGCTAAAAGTAAAATTAAATCGGTGGTTATCAAAGGAATTCCTTCTTAATCTATCCTGCACAGAGTAGGGACGACTGTTTAGATATTTCCTCTGATTCATTTAGACCTTTAATCACTGTGTCAAGCAGGTGTATTCACTTACATTCACGCAAGTTAAGAGTAGTAGCAAGGTCGCCTCCCCTAGGGTTGCGTGTGACCTTTTCGAGTGCCCACCATCTCAAACTTTCTGCAGTGTGCTCAAACCGTGAATGTAAGTGGAAACACTTGCTTGCCATGTTGATTAAAGGTCTAAATGAATCAGTGGAAATATCTAAACAGACGTCCCTACTCTGTACAGGATAGATTGAGAAGGAATTCCTTTGATAACCACCGATTTTATTTTATTTTACTATTACCTTACTGACATGTTCCACCTGCCATGTTAAAAAGCTATCCTTTGAGGGTTGTCCCCCATAGATAAATGTATTAGATCAATGATGTGAATATCTTGTATAATGTTTGTTCCTTGAGTAAGCATTCTTATATGCATCTTTGTATAACTATGAGCATTTTTTATGTTTATTGTACTCCTGTAAACTATTATCACGGTACCATTTTCTATTAAATCAGCATGACTCATCCAGACACTGCATGATGTACAGTATGTCTTGCCAATGTGCCGATTAGAATTTGACTCCTGTAAACTCACATCACGGTACCATTGATGTGCAATCTTTCTTTCTATTATGCAAATGGGATTTTTGACTACTGTTCTGTTAAATCAGCATGACTCATCCAGACACTGCATGATGTACAATATGTCGCTTTCTTGTGATATTATGAAGTGGAACGCTTTTTTTCTAAACAAGCATAATTCTTGTAGCTCTCTGATCGTATATGACACATTTATATCATGACACCTGTGTAATCAATTTGACTGCTCTTCTACACTGCTCGAGATGCCACCTTAACAAAACATTTAAACTTACAACCGCCTCTACGCAGACACCATTTCCCTAGTGGAGGCATTACATGGTACGCCATTAATTGGCGCTGACAACAGATTAGTGACACGTCTGCCGTCAGCGAATTCACTAGAACGCTCACTTCACAGTCCTCGTACTAGTTACCGTAGCAACCTTTGACAGGAGGCCTGACGTGGACGTAGGCATGCACGCCTATGCATCGCACTCTATTCTATACCTCGTATTTAACCCCAGCCGCGGTGAGCCCGCACCTTTCCTTTATACCAGATGCAAGTTACGGAAGGATGCAAACGCGCCGCCCTTCGAAGGTAAATTTTATATTCCTGAACAGTCATGGATATTTGTCCATTGCCTTGGTGACTAAGTTAACCTTCTTAAAGGATAGTTATATATCGACCTTTTATAATGTGGCATTATAAAGTACAAATAAAGAGGGAATCAATTCTTGTTGGAACATTGGGCTGGAAGTAGGCAGGAGGTGGTACATCCAGATTTAGAATGCTGTGTGATTCTTCAGACATTAACAAAGTAACATATTTAAGGGAATTTACCAGTTCCTCTCTGTTCTCTTCTCACACTGAAAAAGGTTGGACACCTACTACTTTCAAGGGCGGGAGTAAAACCTTTTCCGGGGTAAGAAAAAAGGGGGTAAGAGAAAGCAAATTTCAATCGTTCACCAGATTTTCACATTAGCAAATATACGCATGTAGGATTCCTTAAGTGTAAAAGGGATTCTGCAAGTACAATTTCCGGGCCTACTTCTGTAATCCTTTGCGAATTCCTGAAAGTCAATAATCTGTACCATTGCTAGGTCATATAACTGCTGGTGCACTTTAGTGATTTTCTTTAACGGTCTACCTTTAATTTATTTTTACGTTGCACATAATGGGTTTTTAGTGATTCTTTAGTAATCTCTTTTTTTTTTTAAATATTGGCTTCAAACACATTCTGCTGAGCAATGAATCAGAGAAGTGGCATTTAAAGATGCACCGATTTTGCTTTCATGCTCATTTGTGTATAACTAGGGAGCATTATAGCCTTAAACTGTTCAATTTTACAAACGTACTCATTTTTTATACTGGAATCAGTCAGTAATGCAAGATGAACTCACAGCCTACTGCATTTCCTTAGAGCACTCACCAGAATAATAAAGGCTCTGCATTTATGAATCCTATATACAGGTGCAAACCACTTCTTTGTATGAAAACAAATCTTGGCTTAGTGGCAGAAAATCTATTTTCACAGACCCCTAGTGCCATACTGGCTGACTGGCTGCCAAAGAGTTTGTGCTGCAGGCGGTTGGGCCTTCTTGTCCAATGGTCAAAATAAACATGAAACCTTATTGTCCGTGACCTCAAACAATATCTCCTGGGCTTTGGTCGATGGGAATTCGACACCGTGCAAGATTTGCTCTTGTTCTTTTGTTATATTTTTGCAAACTTACTTCCCATAGAAATGTTTTTATATCTTCTGCCTTGAGGATTAAATACTCTTGATTAGAGTTTCCTGTAGAGTTTTTAAAAAAATTAGCTATCATCTGAGTCCCCTGTTTCTGTGCATTGATTCTTCTATCAGGATTTTAATCTCCAAGCAAGACATGTTTCCACTTTAATAACTTCCTCATAAACCCATTGGAACATTGTCTGTTTTTTTGCAACCTAAAAATTTTGCTTTCCATCTTTATTCTGTCCAGACTATTTATATTCTCACTACAGGGATTGCGCACTGAGCTTCCAAAGTAATATTAGGTTTATCCCATTCACTCCTCCGTCGGTTGCCAAAGCACTTGACTGCCTGCTTTCCTGTATCCAGGTATATTCATGTAGCATTTCCCTATTTGTGTAGGTAAGATGGGTCTCCTGTAGTATGATACCGTCAGCTCTAGACTGTTCATGGAGGCTTCTACTCCTATTTAGTTTCCTACATTGCAGTAATCTGTTCATATTTATGGAACCGTTCTGTTTATTCAATGAGATTCAGAGCTTCATTAACACAGCTGCATGCCTACAACCATTGGCCGGCAGCGTATGTCAGAGGGTGAAGTTCTACACAGCTTTGTGCCTATAACCCGGAGGCTGGCAGCGATTGTTGGATCATGTTGTAAAGAAATCTAAACAGTTCAACCTAGGCTAATAAAGTAACAACCCCCAGTCCATCCCAAAAATCCCCACACCAGTCGCCTAACCATCTAAGCCATGTGGAAAGTGTGGGCCATTTAGGACATGTGTTGTTCTGCGGTTCACACCTGTGGGGGTGATGCAGACTCCGCCCGCACCCTGGGAGTAATCGCAGTATTTGTAAGTATTTGGGGCATGTGATCTCCCGTAGTTCTGTCGAGAGGATCTGGAGCTCAGCATAAGTCTCCCCCTTATGCTCCGCTACTAAGGACATGTGAGAGAAGCTGGCTTGGTATATGTTGTACACTTATGTAAGTGGGCACCTTGCACCAATCCAGACAACCCTTATGGTGATTTTAGTGGTCTTAGACAACCTTAGAAAGCTCTCTAAGTGATAGCTGTGGAGAGCAGCCTTCAGGCTAAATCCAGGGGTGTAAAGCAGCTTGTTTTACCAGAACATAATCTTATAGGTATAGATTAAGTGAAAAAGAACCATACAGAGTATTTATAAAAATATGTATTTATTATAAGACACTCACTAACATACAGATATCTCCTAGCCGGAGATGTACACAATGCACACAATACTTTTCAATAGAAACAGGTAAGTAGCATGTAATACACAGTGGTCACCAGGGGGAGACCAAACCATATACTAAAATAGTGGTATGCGAACCACGACTCGAGTCAAGACTATACCCAGAAGGCGAAGAAGTGCTGGGGACCCAAGGAATCACCCAAGGTAAGTAACCAGAAGCCCCACGGAGGCGGTGTGCAGAGTGGAAACACGACCGCGGGATCATGCAAGTCAAGGGGTAAGTCGCGGTTGCAATTTTAAAGAAGGACCCTTCCCAGTGGACCTTGAAGAAACCCCGTGGAAGACAGAAAGTTGGAGAGCCACCCCACACGTGGTACCCTAGGGACCAGGATACCTACACCAGGGTAGCTGGGTGCATAGGTGTGAAGTGGCGTCGGAAACCGCAATCGAACCCAATGGAGGACTTCAGGAAGATACCGCTGTTGGGGAAGGTGAAAGTGTCCGGTGGAACCCAATGGTGGATTAAAGTTGAGAAGTACCTGCAAGCAGAGGGGACAGAGTCTATACCACTGAGGAGTGACCAGGAGGCAGCGAAGACGAATGTCCACCGATGTCGAGTGCTGCAGGAGAGATGACGGTGACCTTGGAGCTGCAGCTGTGAGGATCAGGCGACGCTGTGGAAGACCAGGAGCCGTTCACGAGCTGTCCCTTGTTGGATGTCAAGAGTTGAGGGATAGGTGTCCGTCACGAGCACCAACAAGCCTTGGCAACTGCAAACAACTTGGAAAGCGAAGAAGGTGCAGTGTCGGGACAAGCAAGGTCCAGGTGACTCACCACAAGCAGGGGAGTCAGGGCAGGCCCGAGCAATCAGGGGAGCCCAAAGAATTCAAAGATGACCCTCAAGAGGACCCACAGGCCGGAGGTACTGGAGTCGCAAGAGGACCTCGAGCAGCTCACCAAAGATGCAAGCCCACAGTGCAAGTGATGGGGTGAGTACGAAGATCTTGGTCACTGGAGATGCTTGAGGTTGGGGCTACTGGGAGCCCGAAGATCTTGGTGGAAGGAAGCCAACAAACCTTTGCAACTGCATGTAGACAGGGTGCACAGGGGTTCGGTTCCTGCGGCTCCGACGAGGAATACTGGCCTCAAACTTGGTGAGAGGACAGGGCAGGCCTCAAGGGAACTGAAGAACCACCACCTGTGTTGCTGAGCCTTTCTGAGTCCGTGGGAGCCCAGGATCAGCAGACCGGTCAGCTTAGTTGCGGTGCGTGCAGATGCAGAGAAGTGACTCCTTCACTTCAAGGGAGATTCCTTCAGGTGTCTTGGATGCCCACAAGCCTTGGAAGGTTCCTGTATGGTGCTCAGGCATGGTAGTTGCAGCCTTGATGCCCAGAGCGAAGTCCAGAGTGCCCAGACGGTTGAAGAAGAAGTGGTGTCTGAAATTAATCTTGTCCCACGACGAATCTAGGGACCCACCCTCAGGTAAGTCCTTAAGTACCCTAAGGAAAGGGTTGGGACGATTCAGAGTTCCCTCCCAGGGGAGGGGTCGGACAGTGGGGAGGATACTCCCATGTCCTTTGTCCAGTTTTGTGCTATAGCAGGAGCCAACGGCTCCCTGAGCTGGTTTGAACTGGACTATGCAAGGAGGGCACCAATTGTGCCCTTCAAGCAGACTGAGTGGAGCTAGCAAGCGCTCCTACCCGGCCCCAATACACTAAATCCAGTCTGGGAGGTGGTCTGCCTTTCCCTGCTTGAGCTTGGCTCAGCAGCAGGAGGGCAGAATCGTGTCTCTGGTCAGCAGCAGCCATGTTGTGCTGTCTGGGTCTAGAAGACTGGTACTGGGAGCACTGAGGGCCTCCCGGAGGAGCTTACAGTGCATAGAATCATACCTCCCCAGGGGTGTGGAATTTAATCAAATATCTACTTTTCCATGGGGCAGGTGGCTTCAAAAATCTACTTTTCCTGTAACAAAATCCACTTGCCCCTTTGGTGCCATGTAATGCAGCAACAAATTATGGCAGCAATCTCATTATATAAGAGCTCTGATATAGCCTCTCTGATTATGCCACGGCTCATACCATTGTAGTGTTTGAATACTTGTAATCTACTTATGTTACCACGTTTCCGCAGATCTACATACTGGGGCTAAAGGTAGTGGTAAGCAATAGTTCCAGGGTTAGAATGCCTTTTTGAGTCTGTGCAAACCTACTAAATTGCATGTTTCAAGGGTTTTCAACAACTCTTCTCTTATCTTTTCCTATACTGAGAAATGTTAGAAATTTATTCCTGACAATGGCAATCGTAAACCTTCTTCCAGAGTTGGGGAAAAAAGTGGTTGGAGGTAAAGTGAACCTGCAAACACTCAGATTTTCCCGTGAGCAAATCTACACATGCATATTTTCCCATGTTAAAATGCAGTTTTCTAGGAGTACTATTTCTTGTCCTACTTCTGTAAATTCTTGGGAATTCACGAAAGCCGTATAGCTGCACTTAATGCAAGGACATGTACCATGGGTGCACTTTTGAAAATTTCTTTAATAATTGGGCCCCTAATTTGGTCTGGCATTGACCACGACCGTTTATGTTTATTAAAATTCTCTCTCTCTCCCCTGTATCGGCTGGCTTCACTGTGAGTGACAGCATTCTGCTCTTTCACAAGGAGCTTATCAGCACACAAAGTAGTTTTGTTCAGTGCCAGTAACTCCTGTGGCAGTGTGTGCTTTTTGAGACCAAAAAACAATTTTTGCTTTTGCCAATGTATGTTATAATGGTGAGGGCCCGGCAGCTCCCACACCAATTAGGTTTTAGAAAAACCATGCCAAAACAAGTCACACATTGTAAAACTAAAAAGATGACCACCAATTTCAGACCTACTGGCTTTGCCAATGCTTGTTTATTTTTGTTTCCCGTAATCTTATTGAAACTGGTTACACTGATTTTCCATTATGAATATTTTTGGGAAATACTAGCATGCATCAACACATGTTACTTAATGATGCTGCAAAGAAATGGTACCTGAAATTTGACAGTAGTTTAGCAAAATGTTTTTTAGGTCTCGCCTGAGCCAGCGCATGCGTTGCTCTGGCGAGACTTTTAGTAAGTGGGCTTCAGAAAATGCTACCACACGCTTTTGCTTGTGGCCTAGAGCTTGCGGTTACGCGCGCGGGCGCGCGCTTACAAGCAGAGGCGCCATCTGGCTTTCCTCTCTCGTCAGCAGCGCATGTCTTGGCCCCCCACTCCCTTCTGCCGCGCTTGTATTTCAGTGCTTTGTCGATCACTTTCACTTTCGCGGCCGCGTCACTTTCACGGCCGCGCGGCCAGTGCTCCTTCATACTGTTTCGCTCTCTCCCTTACTCTGTCCATATCAGTCTAGCGTGCATCGCTTGCTCCTAATGTTTGAAGCAATGTGGTAGTTGTGTTCTAGCTCATTTTCCCTGCGCCCAATATTCCTGTGACAAGATTGTACGTGTGGGCCACCCTAGGGCACTCTTCATAGCCTGCACCTTCCTGCCGACCTATGGGAGTATGCAGGGAAGAGGGACGCGACTTGTGCCAGTGGCTTTATTGTGGGATGTTCCACCGCCTGTCCGAGCCTTTTCACAGGATCTTCCCCAGCTGTGTGAGGGGTGAGTGAAATTTGCGCTGTGGCTCTCTAGGCTGCGACTCTGCTGTTTACGAGAAGCATGCTTTGTTGCTGTCCCTCAGACATATTTCTTTCACTCTAAAATACGTAAACGATTTGATTTGCTAATTTTTTTTGTCTTGTGGACCCTCTGAAAACTTTGAATCTAGTCACTCCCCCTTGCATCATCTAACACCTTGATTTGCCGCACTCGCTCACTCCCTCTGCTTCCCCTCACTTTTCTTCGTCTCTCAATTTTGTTTTCGTTTCCGTCCTGCCTCCCTCATTATCCTGCTGTGGCCACTCTCTCTTTCAACATGTGTGCGTCTCTCTCTCTCCGAGTCCCCAATGGTCCCTTCTCTCTGTCAGTCTGTGCATGGGTCCCTCAATCTTTGCATGCTCCATCCCCCCTCTCCACTGAATCCCCTCACTTGCGCCTTCTCGTCTTTCCCTCAGTGGACACATCCCTCTCAGCTCCTCTTTCCCGCACTACGTTTTCCCTCCATCGTCCTTCTCTCCTTCATCCCTTCTCCTCTCCTCCTCTATCCCCGGCATTCACTCCCCCTCCCTTCCTCGCACGTCATGGCCGAAACAATACCATCTAATTCGGGAACATAGGTGACCTTGGCTGGTATACTATCTGTTGCCAAAGTCATTTTCCATCCATGTGACATCACAGCTCAAGGGAACAGCTGCTGGGGCCTCCCCCCTCCCTGGGCACACTGAAGCGGGGGCAGCAGAGGTCCCCGTCATAGCGGAGCCTCGGTGCATTGGCATAGCCAATAGGTCTCCCCTTTGGGACCTTATAAGTGTTTAGTTATCCAGCACAATATCCTTGGTGCAACAACATCAAGTGTTGCATGGCTAAACACTTATAAGGTCCCAAAGGCGAGACCTATTGGCTATGCCAATTCTTGTTTTTCCTGCTTTCATTTTTTTATGAAGATTTTATTTTGAAAGCAAAGAATCATTAATCTTGCTTTCAAGCTTCTGCAAATATTTGCATCAAGTCAAAGAGCATTCTAGGAGCATTATACAAAGCCTCATATTGCTAAACTTTGAAAACGTGTGTACACATATTATTGGAACCACTGTCAGTAGTGCAGTCGAAGCTTACAGCATTTACTTAGAGCGCTCACCCTAATAATAAAGACTTTCTATTAATAAACCATAAATACGAGTTTGAACAGCATTAACACATGGGCAACAATATTACCTTAACTTCAGACGGTGCCCTTCCCTGATCCATAATCTGGTACTGCAAACTGGCAGCCAAAGGGTTTGTGCTGCAGGGGGTTGGGCCTACTTGTCCCAAGGACAAAATACACATGAAATCTTGTTGCCCTTGACCTTAAACAATATGTCCTGGGCGTCGGTCTATAGGAATTCCACATCCCTGCCTCCCACACCGTTTACTGTGTGGGGGTATGATTCCAACATGATTGATACCAAACATGATAGGGTTCGTTACAGCCAGTTTCGAGATGGTCATCGCGTTATATGTTATATGGCTGTCTCACAACCCGGGAGAATGGACTCTGTAGGTTGTAGGGGTGTCCTGCTCATGCAGGGGCACCCTCACACTCAGAACCAAGCACCCTGCCTTCAGGATTGAAAAGGCCTGCTTTAAGAGTGACTTATAGGTTTTAAATGCAGTGACTTTAGATATAGGGAAACTTATATCTTTCGTAAGTGGTGCTAGCACCAGCTTACACATGCTGCATTGGCAGGCCTGTAGTTACAAATTGAGTGGTCTCCCATGGGTGGCATAATACATGCTTCAGCCCATGTGGGACCCCTGGTGTACCTATGCCCTGGGTATCTTAGTACCAAATACTAGGGACTGATAGTCCAATCTGGGATGTACCTAAGTACTTACCATACAAATTTATGGGAGTAAGCACAGAGACTGGGGTTCTGATTAGCAGGATCCCAGTCAGAAACAGCATTACATCAAGCAAAAAGTGGGGGTAACCATAAAAGCAGATCCTACTCTCCTACAACATGCGTTCCATCGCTAGTGTTAACCAGAGTTTGTGTAGCCATGCAGTGTGGTCAGGGATATTTGTGGGGCTCAATCAGGCCAGGATTACTTGCTGTGCTGCCAACAGCGCTAGTGCGATCTGTCTACCCTTCAGGGAGCGTAGGGGGAAAGTCAGAGGGTTCGGCAGCCCCAAGATGGTGTATGCTGGAAAGCATGGGAGTGTGGTATCAAATGCTCTATCTATATCATCCAAAACTAGTTCCCAGAAGCACGTCATTTTTGGACAATGCCATAGTAAGTGCACCAGTGAGCCCGTTAATCCGCATCCCCTCCACTACCTCACTGAGCGTCTTTTATCCCAGCTGTGGATGCAGGCCGGTGTGAGGAAAAATTATGTTATCACTTTGTAGGCCGATTCTGCCCCAGCGGTGCTGTACACAGTGTGGTGCGCCCTATAGTGTATGTCTGCCCATTCCTTATCAGAGAGTTGCCTACCCAGCTCCTCCTCCCATCGAAGCTGCCCTTTGGTTCGCCCTCCCTCCTTCCCCGTGGACAGCATCGCATAGAGCTCAGAGATGAGATGTTTGTCGTTGCCTTTGTGCACAAGCCATTTTTTTTAAAAACGTGAGTGGTCGTGAGGCTGCTGCATGATATTCTGGGGGAGGATACCCAGTGACGCAGTTGGAGATAATGGAATGCATCGGCCTGTGGAAGAGAATATTCCTGCCTTAGTTGCTCGAAGGGAATTAGCCCATTGAGGTCAAATAGGGAACCAACTCGTTTACATCCCTGTTCTCTCCATCTATGGAACACTTCCGAGCTGTGGCCTGGGGGAATGTCGGGGTTGTCCACTATTGGACAACCCCGACATTGATGATGTTACCGGGAAGGAATACAGTCCCCACACTCTGTGTTTGCGTGGAAGTCAGGCTTCTAGCCAAATATATGCTCCCGCAACCGTTTGGTCCATAAAGGGCCAATATTTTTCGGAGAGAGGGCGGTTCCATTCAACTATATAGCAGAGGTGCGCAGCTTGTTGGTATCTGTGGACTAATGGAAGCCCTACTCCGCTCTCGCTTGGGTTGCGCCAATTGAGCCTTCGGTAATCGCAGCTTTCCCTCCCCAAACAAATTTATTAATTGCGAGATTTACAGTACGTAGAGCCGTCGGAGACGGGACCAACAGCAGTGTTTGAAAAATGTAGAGAATGCGCGGGAGTACAGTCATCTTTACTGCCGCTATTCACTCAAACCAGGCCAGCTTCTGGCAGGTCCACCCATCTAAACCCTTAGCTGTCTGGTCCAGGAGTGCCGCGTAGTTTAGTGCTAGGGTTTTTGGTATGGTTGAGTCCAGTAGGATGCCCAGATAAGGTATGGAATGCTCCGCCCAGGACAGCAGGAATTTTCTCCGTAGGCTCTCTTCATGGGCAGAGGGCACCAATAGATTTAGGATCTGGGATATGTTTAAATTGACTTTAAAACCCGAAGTCTCCCCGAAGCTCTCCAGTTCGTCTAACAGCACCGGCAGAGAAGTCAGAGGGCTCGCCAGCGAGAGAATCACATCATCTGTATAGGGGCTGATCTTGTGGGTGTCCTTCCCAAATCCGATGCCCTCAATCTGTGGGTCACCCCAGATTCTTTGTGCTAACGGCTCCATGTAGAGTGCGAAAAGGAGAGGGGGCAGCGGGCAGCCCTTCTCGTGCCACGGGCAATCGGGAACGAGCCCGAGGACATTCCATTCACTCGTACGAACGCTCTTGGGGCACGGTAGATACAGCTAACCCATTTTATAAACTTCTCCCCAAACCCGAAGTGGCGTAATGTGTCGAGGAGATATGACCAGCGCACCCTATCAAACGCTTTTTTGGCGTTGATTGATAGGAGCAGTGCTTCTCTGCGTGATCTATGGATGCAGACTATGAGGTGGAGAAGTCTCTTGGTATTGTCGACCCCTTCTCCCCCCCCCCCCTATCGTGTGGGGATGAAACCCGCTTGGTCTGGGTCCACTAGTCCCACCATCAGCGGGTTTAGCCGGGCTGCCAGGATCCCGGCGAAGAGTTTCGCATTGATGTTAAGTAGGGATATGGGTCGGTAGGACCTGCATTCTCTTGGATTTTTTATTTTTTTATTAGTTTCCATATATTCTCATACATTGCAGATAAATGACATACATGAATACAGTATGAGGAAGCCAAAAAGCGAATCATAGAATAACAAAACAAGTGAAACGACCAACAAGTGGCTATATTACGCGCTCAGAAGGAATAGGTTCCAAACACAGTGAAATTGCAACTGCACAACATTGTAGTACGGGGTAATATAGCATACATGATTTAGACAGAGACATCGCCGTTGGTGTCCGTCGGCACAGCAGATCGTAAGTAAAGAAGAAGAGGCGCCCATATGTCATATAGTCTGGACGTAGATGGCAGCTCCTCTGCATAGAGTACCAAATTGTCCCTACAGTATGTTAAATCTTTGAGCCAGTGTTCAGCTAAGGGACTCTGTTTGCTCTCCCACAGCATCGCCACCCGCCTCTTAGCTATTAACAATACCACATGAGCCAGCCGGCCCATGGCACCCTTCAGGGAGGGAAGCAGGCCTAGCAGGCACATCTTTGGAGAGCACGGCAATTCAACTCCCACTATTTTAGACAGAGTAGCGACCACCACCCTCCAGTAGTTCTGCACTCTCCCGCAGGCCCAAGCCAGATGCCAGAAATCAGCCTCAGGCGCCCTACATCGCTTACAAGCGGCAGTATCTCGGAGCCCATATTTAAAAAGTTTATTTGGTGTGTGATAGACCTGGTGCAAATATTTAAAATGGATGATGCGCAAATTTCCATTGGAGGTAAGGGTGTTTGTTAGTTGGCAGCACTGCTCCCATTCCCTCGGTGTCAAGCAGGGGTCTAAACAGGCATTCCAGGTGTCCAAGCTCCGGGTGGGCGGAGTGCACCCATCTTCCTTAGCTGCGCGATAGAGCCTGGCAACGAGCCTATGATGGGATGGGGATGTGAGTAACGTGTGTAGTGCCAGTAATACAGGCGGTTCTGCGGGGAATACAGAATAGTGCGCTTGTATCGCTTTTTTTAATCTGTGACACAGAAATAGAAACAGAGGCGTTTTGTGTTGGATGTAGTCCATGTCTGTAGCTGTCAGGAAAGTACCATTGGGGTAGAGATCCTGTAGTTTGTCAATGCCTACTAGTGCCAGTGTACGTATTGCCCCCGCCACCGACAGCTCAGCATGATAAGCCAAGGGCAACAGTGGTGAGTATAATGGCAGTATACCGGCCTTGCGGCCCAGCCCCTGCCACGCAGTGATAGTGGAGTTTATAGTGCTAATTGTACCTCTAGGAGTGGTTCTTCGGTGATGTGTGAGGACGGAGTGCAATGGAATTGGGTGCGCCTCCCAGTGCTCCACCGCGACGTGTGCAACAAAATCGTGGGGCTGGTACCAATAATATGCGTATTGCGCCTGTGCACAGAGATATTATAAGTAGATGTCTGGGACGCAGAACCCTCCATGTTTATAATCAAGAGTGAGAGTGCTCCAGCCCACACGAGCCTGCTTCCCACCCCATATCAGCCGAAGAAGCATGGTACGCACCGCTTTAAAAAATTGCTGAGTGAGAGGAATCGGTATGTTATTGAAAAAGTACAGATACTTAGGCAGCACTACCATTTTTATCAAAGCAATACGATCTGCAAGTGAAAGCGGGAGGCGCACCCATCTGTCGACTTGCTGTTCCAACAACGCAGTGGCAGTGCCGTAATTCTCGCGAATGACTCTATCTGGGTCCCGATGTACCCATACACCCAAATACTTGACCGGCTCTGTGGCCCAGGCTAGAGGGAATTCAAGTGTATGCGGAAGCGTACTCGCCGTCAGTGGCATCACCACCGGCTTCTCCCAATTGATATGGAGCCCGGAGAAACGAGCGAACCGGATATATTCCCGCAGTACCGGGTCAAGGCGTTGCTGAGGCTCTCGAATAAATAGCAGCATATCATCCGCATAAAGAGAGATAAGCGGACGGTGCATAAGGGTTAATGCTGCCTGTTTATGACATTGCCTAATGAGGCACGCTAGCGGTTCTAGCGTTGGCGCAAATAGGAGTGGCGAGAGCGGACACCCTTGCCTAGTGCCTCTAGTAATTAGTATAGAGTCAGAGGTGCACCCCCCCCACCCGAACCCGCGCTGTGGGGTTGGCGTACAGGAGACGGACCCAGTTGACGAAGAAAGGGGAGAACCCCATACGTTGCAGAACATAAAAGAGATATCCCCATTCGATCGAATCAAACGCTTTAGCAGCGTCTAACATAACCGCTGCAGCTGGAAGCTCGGGAGAGATGGTGTGAAATAGAGCGAACAATGTACGCAAGTTATGGGAGGTGGATCGCGTGGGAATAAAGCCCGACTGGTCCGGAAGCACCAGGTTTGTCATGAGAGATTGGAGTCGGAGGGCCAGAATCTTTCCAGGATTTTAATGTCCGTGTTAATAAGAGATAGTGGTCTGTATGACTCACACCGCGAGGTCGACTTGTCCTTTTTTAGCAATGTAATTATTAACGCCTCACGCAGAGACGGTGGAAGTACTCCCGTATCGTAGGCCTCTGTGTACATTTCAAGCAGATAAGGGGTGAGCTCTTCCGCATAGGCTTTATAAAATTCACACGGGAACACGTCGGGACCCGGCGCTTTACAATTGGGGAGAGATTTTATTGCTGAGCGAATGTCTTCAGCCGTAATAGGCCGGCCAAGCAAGTCTCTGTGGCCATCAGACAGCCACGCAATAGCTATTTGGGAGAAATATTCATCAAATTCGCCAATGTCCGGCACACCCTGTGAGGTATAAAGGTTCGCGTAGAATAAGCGAAAGCGTTCCGTGATGTCTAGGACACTGAAATAGTCGCGACCAGTATCATCCGTGATCTTGGTGATCGCATCTTGGTGCAAGCGGTGTTTGATCTTATTAGCTAAATGATGACCCGGTCTCCGTCCCTCGCCATAAGAACGGGCCACGTGTCGCTTGGAAATATAGCGCTTCTCCACCTCTGCCAGCTTCCCGTGTTCGAGTAGAGCATCTTTAATGGATGCCAAAATCGACGGACTGGGGGCGGCTTCGTAATCACGTTCAAGTCTAGACAAGTCGGCTTCCATTTTAGTCAGCTGGCCTCGTAGGTCCTTCAAAATGCCCGCCGAAGTGCAGATGCACGTGCCCCGAATGGTGGCCTTGAATCCCTCCCACAGGACGCCAGCGCTATCTACAGAGCCCGTGTTGTGCGCGAAATACTGTATTATGGCCTCACGAACTGTCTCCACATACAGGGGGTCTAGCAATGCTTCAGGTCGGAATCGCCAAGTGAACGATCGAGGAATTGTTTGTGGAATGCAAAGTGTGAGTCGGACCGGACAGTGGTCCGAAAGTGTGCGCGGCAAACTCACCACGTCAGTTACCCAGCCCGCCGCCCCCTCACTCATAAGCCAATAATCGAGACGGGACCAGCTGCCATGCACTGTGGAGATATGCGTGCCCTCGAGTGTCTTCTCGTGTCTGTGTCGCCATATGTCTAGAAGTCCCAATTCTGCCATTCCATCATTAATGACACGAGCCGTCCCAGGGGAGTGCCCCTCCCTGCCACTAGACTTATCCTTCCTGGGGTCCAAGTGTGTATTCAGGTCTCCCCCCCAAAGCAATACCGCATCAGGTAGGGTTCGCAGTATAGTGAATAGATGCTCATACAAAGCAGGGTCGTCTATATTGGGACCGTAGGTGTTAACTATGGTGACTAGCTGACCCGCCAGCATCCCATGAACTACCGCATATCGTCCCGCTATGTCAACGTGAGTCTGCAGCATACTAAAAGGAAGACCCTTCTTGATAAGTATAAGCACTCCCCGGCTATAGGAGGAGGCTAAACGGTAACCGGCCCACCGGGCCCCAACCCGCTGCTCAGTGTCCTTTGTTAAATGTGTCTCTTGCAACAGGGCAATACCAACCCCATGTCGGTCTAAGTGTGCTAGTACTTGGCGAATCTTCTTAGGTGTATTAAGCCCCCGTACATTCCACGTCAGGCAAGAGAGTGACAATGTATTGCTATGCATATGCAACAGACCATCTATAGGCAATTGAAGTTGTCTGAAAAACCTTCGCACAGAGCGCATCAACATTAAATAAAACATTGACAGTGTAAGCTGCCACAACACCCGTCCCTTTGCAACCCACCCACCCGCCTACCCCCCCACCCACTTCAACATCCCCAACCTGCTAAAGCCATCCCGAACCCCCAAGAACAAGTCCCACAGGCAAGGCCAAGTGTGTAACCAGTGGTGGGAATACCCATAAGGGGGCACGCTGGAGCACAAAAACAACCCTCCCGATAGAAAGGGAGGGGGCCGAGTTGGCGTGCGTTCCCACCCATACGCTAAAGCAATGCATCATTAAGAGAACTAAGACTGCGTATGCACAAAGCAATGACAAATGTAGGCACAATAGAGAAGAGCGTGGCGTAAGCAGTCGGATTCCAACATCGAGGGAAAGTGGCCATGATCACATATTCAAGGGTGAGCCAGACAGATAGTGACGACGTAGTCACTGGACAAATAGAGGCATGTCAATAGTCCAGTGCATAACTTGTAGTAGTGTCATTGTTCATTCAGCGTTTCAGTGGTCTCAGCACGTTCCTCCCCTCCCGTATCTTCAGGCTTTCGTTGGCGGCGGTCAACAGATTTGGCGAACTCCAATGCCGATCGTGGACATGTAAATATCTTTTGCTTCCCATTGACCTCCACCCTCAGACGCGCAGGATAAAGCATAGCGTATGGCACCTGTGCAGCAATCAGGAGTTTCTTGACGGGCTGGTACTCTCGCCGGACCTCCTGTACCGCCATCGTGAAGTCCGGGTAAAAAGCGAACGTTCCCCTCATAATTGATAGTGCCCTTCTTGCGAGCCAGACGAAGCACTGCATCCCGGTCTCTATAATTTAACAATCGGGCGATGATGGGACGCGGTGGAGCGCCCGGTGGTGGTCGCGCAGAGAGAGATCGATGGGCGCGTTCCACAATCAGGACTTGAGACAGCTGGTCTGACCCAAATATATCACGGAGGAGCTTCTCCACATACGTTTCGAGGCGGCCCACGTTCGTGGATTCCGGCAGGCCCGTAATTCGCACGTTGTTGCGTCGCGATCTAGCTTCTAAATCCTCGTTACGGGCCTGAATGACAGCAAGGACCTTTTCCATAGACGCAGCTTTGGTGGTTACCTGGTGCAGTCCATCTTCAGCCTCAGAGATGCGTGTCTCGGCTTCCCCCAGACGTAACGCATGTTTATCTAACTTTGTGGACATGTGATCCATCCGCAAGTTCAAGTGATCGATTTTGCCATCGATGGATTGCAGACTGGCCTGGACCGCCTGGAGGGTTTTGTCAATGTTAGTGAGATGGTCGGTGGGGGCGTCAGCTTCAGAGTCCGATGTAGCATGCTGAGAGGCCCTACTGGATTTGCGGGGCTCGAATGTGAGTCGCGGTTGTCCGCGCTCGGTCGTCCCCATGTTGTTGACGTAATACAATAGGACGTATACTGCGCAGACCCAATATGTCAGCAAATCGTAGAGGGGCGACGCGAGCCGGAAGACCACCGTATCCTAGCAGCTCCCGGATCTCAAGGCTGAGATGGCGCACCGCCGCAAGCTACCCCGGGAATTAGGCCAGCAGTTGGCGTCAGCCGAGCCCACCAGTGCAGGAAGGTCGTCTCCACAGATCAAGCGGGTACCAGAGACACAGTTCTCCTCCGCCACTCACACCGGCAGCCCAATATAGAGGTGAACGCAAGTCTGCCGTCACTGTCGATCAGAAGCGCCACAGATGTCCGAAATGTCGCAGCGTGCAGGGCCGACCAGGATCACCCACGGACATCCACTCGGCGCCACCAGCAAGACAGCCGCTCCGGGCGTATCAGGTCTCCTGCAGCTATTTCGGTCCCCCGCAGCACATGGGCAGAGGCTGAACCGCCCAATCACCGATTCATCAACTGCACCCTTGCAGTGTAGCCAGATATGCCTTAGCACCAGCCGCAGAAGATCAGAGGGCCCAGCCCGACCCAGCGGCCTGTCGCGATGGGGGAGGGAGGTACAGCGGACCTCTGCACGCGCCAGGCAGTCGTGGGAAGGGCCAGAGAGTCACCACACCGCCGCAGCCCAAAGCGTAACCACGAAGGGCCTAGCCACCAGCCCCGGGCCGAGGGGACGCGCAACCCCCGCCTGCAATAAACTCGAGGCCGGTAGGCCGCGCCAGCGGAGACCCGCGGGCAGCCCGCACCCCCAAGCGGTCACTCACTCACAGGTGGGGGGCACGGCGTCCCGCCAGCCCACACCGCACCGGCCAGCGGCCCCAAGCAAGCGGCGTAGGTCGGCTCCCACAACACCCGCCGCCCGCAGCCTGACCCCACCGCAGCTCACCCGAGACTCGCGCTCAGTGCGCGCTCCAGTCCGCCATGTTGCCCGCGCCGGTCTCGGCCTCCGCGTCCTCCGCTCTCAATCCGGGGGGCCGTTGTGAGCCGCTGATGCAGGCCAGGGTTGTCCCGCAACACTCTGCACCGCAGTCCCCTCAGGTTGGGCAGCAGTCCAGGTGGTATGACGAGGATAATGACGGATGTTGAAACTCGGCCGGCGGAGCAGCTCTACAGAGCGGCCATTTTGCCGTGCGCTCTCTAGCGCCCCCCTCTTGGATTTTTAGAGGGCTTGAGAATCACTGATATCGAGGCTTCCGCCATGGAGTCTGTGAGTAAACTTGTTTCTAGGAAGGAGTTAAACAACCGCGTCAGAAGCGGTGTTATTTCCTGACAGAAGGCCTTATAGAATTGTGGCGGAAATCCGTCAGGACCCTGTGCTTTGTGCTGTGATCGCTTCCTCGATTTGTATCGGTTGGTCAAGTTGGGTTTCGATTGTTTCTGGAAGGCGGGAAACTGGGCTACCTTTAAGATAAGTGTGGGCCCCTTTATGTGTAGAGTCTGGGTCGGAGTATAGGGTCTGATAAAAAGTCCTAAACGTCTCTACTATTTGCGTGTCTGAATGTACTTCCTCCCCTTTGGACTGTCTGACCGAGGCGATTGCCGCTGCCATCGTCTTAGCTCTAAGTCTAAGCCTTTGTGCGAGCATCCGGCCGCAACGGTCACTGCTCAGATAACATTTATGACGGACCCTGAGGAGGGCATATTCCGCCCTGTCCAGGTCCAAGCGTTTCAGAATGAAGCCTTTTCTTTTCCAGCTCTCTCCATATTCTTGGTGCCCCAGTTCGTTTGTGAATGGCTTCCATCTCTGCCACCTCCGGTTCTAAGCTCTGGGGCGCTCGGTTCTCCGCCGCCGATACCGCAATAAATTCTCCCCTCATCACTAGTTTTAGCGTTTTCCAAACTGCAGCCAGGGAGGTGCTCCCTATGTCATTCGTATGCAGGTACTCTGTCAGTTTTGCACAAAGTGTCCTGGAGACCATTTGCCGCCAGCCAGCGCCTGCCCTCGGCCAAAAAGCCCCTGTTTGCGCGGACCGCTGGCATGAGTGATCCAGTGCAGCGTCCATCACCATGTTGAAGTCTCCTCCCACCAGGATTGCAGCATCGGGAGACGCCAGCACGTCTGATTGGGCCTTAATGATAATGGGCTCCTGTTGGGCGTTCGGGCGTATATATTAGCTAGGGTGAAGTGTGTGGATCCCCAATAGATTCTAACTGCAAGCAAACGCCCCTTCACCTCTATTACTGTTGAGACTACCTTGCCGGTGAATTTCGCTCCCAATAGGATGCCAACACCATTCTTTTTGGTGGGGCTTGAGGACCAAAATTGGTCCTGGAGCAGGCATATGTTTCCCTCCCCCCCTCTCCCCCGAGTTCTCTAGCAGGGACTGGATCGCTGCGCATTTTACTGGGTGTTTGAGGCCACCGGCATTGTGGCTTACGATCTTCAGGTCTTTACCTATAGTTTAGTTGTGTGAGTGAGAATGTAGTACTTATGCTTAAACGGTTTGAGACCACATGAGTACTATATTGTGTCGGCCTGTCTGTATCTCGAGGATCTGCCTGGGACTGGTGCGGAGGAAAGAGAAATCGATGTCTGCAAGACAGCAAATAAAGACCCCAAAAACCCCGAACTAAACTACACATAACCATACTGTTAACAAGAGTTGACAACAGTTCGTCAAAGTAGGTGAGCCCATGGTGGCTGTCAGCCAGTAGAAGTCTGGATCTCTTCGGCGCTTCCATTCACAAGAGTGCCTGCACAGTCTCTCGTGTGTGGACGGCATAGGGCAGGTGCATCCCTCCGACCTCGCCTGGATTGCAGTGGAGTCTCCCATCATCGATGCAGTTCAGCTCATGGGGAGACCGGCTGATCCGGTGATCCAGTGAGAGAGTTAATTTCCGCTTTTCTTTCTTTCGCCATTGTCTCTATGGTTTACGGTTGGAGGAGGGCTTCCCAATCCTGTGCCAGCGGGGATTTTTGTTTCTAGAGCCCACTGGGGGCTTGCCTCCTTCTTGTGCCATAGTCTGTGTAATACCCAGGACCTCCTGAGCTTCCTTCAGGGATCTGACCTGCCTTAGCTTCCCTTCGTAGCGAAAGATGACCCAGAAGGGGTGCCCCCAGGAATACGATATCCCCTTCTGCCTGAGGTGCTTCGTGACTGACCGGAATTCTCTCCCTTTATAGAGTGTGGTCATGGACAGGTCCTGGAAGAAGGTTGGCATATGCCCTCGGAACTGCACTGGATGGGCGTCTTGTGCACGATGGATGATCGTTTCTTTGACTTGGAAGTCCTGCACACACGCTAGTATGTCCGCTGGGGAGCTTTGCTACCTCTTGGCAAGCCAACTCGGTGTACCCGATCAATCTGGATGTCAGAGCTGTGTTCTTTGCCCAGTATATGACAGAATAGGGTGAGGACGTAGGCACGTATATCGTCCTCTTCTGAGTGGGTCGGCACCCCTCTGATGCAGACATTGTTTTTTGAGCGATTTTCGAAGACTTCTGCCTGAGCTTGCAGCTCTATATGTGCTTCTTCAGCCGAATGATTTCTTGCTGCATCATTGCGATCTCCTTGTCTCTGCTGGTGTCTCGCTCTTCTAAGGCTGCTACCCGTTCTCCCACCTCCTCTAGATCCCTCCTCACCTCCTTCAGGTCAGCAGAGCGTTGTCCTTTCATTTCTTGCAGGTCCTCCCGGAGGGACGTGAAGAGTGCAGTCATAAATGCTTTTGTGGCTGGGGCATCCACCCCCTCCGCCCATTCTTGTTGCCCTTCTTTGCCCTGGTCTGCTCCGGATGGAGTTCCGGGTATGAGCTGTTTCACAGCATTTCTTTACCCGAGCCATGGCCATAGCGTCTGCCCCTTATTTCGTCTGGGCCAGGGGAGGGGCGGGTTGAGGCGCTGTTCCTCGTGGTCTAGGCTCCTCTTTGCTGCTCCTCCGGTTCCCTTAGTAAGCTGTTGTTAGATGCTGTGGCAAGCTACGCCGAGGGGCTCCCATCAACCATGGGAATGTGTCGCTTAGGCGCGCCTGTGATGGATTATGTGCGCTGTCTTCCTGTGATTTAGCTGTGTCCCTGAAGTTGGTTATGCGTGGTGTGGCTTCTGAGCTTAGCGTAGCTCCCCGTGGGCCTCGGATGCAATCTCCTGTCTGGCATGCTCGTGTGTTTAAGTTGTCGTATTGCACCCCGTGCCGTGTCTTCCCTATTCCTCTCTGTACGCGGCAGGTCTTGCCTGCCAGGATGCCCCAGCCGACGCTGGTCCTCCTTTGGGGGAAGTACCCCGCTCTGGGCGGTCTCTGAGTCACCGGGCTCCGTGTACCTAAGCCAGCAGCCCTGTTGGGGCGGGCATCTCCACCAATTGTTTGCAGCTTATCTGGATTCTTTTGTTATTTATGATTCTGTGCAGCTCTCATGCCTATTGCAAGGTGCAGCTGGGGGAACGCGCCCGTCCACCTGCCATGTCCAGTGTGCCTCCACGGCCCCTGGGAGAGTTTCTGTCGTCGACATAGGTGAGTGGGATCAGTTATGAGCGCGCCCACCTCCTGCAGTCAAGCCGTGCCTCGTATCATGCCCTACCTGGGCTGCATGGGGCCTCCAGTGCGCTCCCTTTGTCTGCCTGTTCCCTCGCGAGAGAAGTCACTGGTGCAGGAGACTGCTGCTAGCCGCAGCGCAAGGGCCCGGTTCAGTCCGTCTGCTCGCTACCGGAGGGAACGGCGCTCTTCTCCCAGGACGATATTCGCCCTATGCTGCTTCCTCAGTAAACCTCCCCCGCTTCGTGTTCCGCCACAGTCCCGGGTGCCTCTCGCCTTCGGCCAGCTCCCTTGCTCTGAGGCCTTCCGCCTCCCGGCTATTGCTGCGCCGACGCACCACACCTACCGCACCACAGTCGGCGGTTCCTCCAGTGCTGCGCCACACTTCCCGGGGCTCTCTGGCCTGCTGCAGGATTGTCAGTCTGGCGTGAGAGGCTGGGTCTTGCTCCTCTATGGCCCGGGACCCGAGGCCTCATCGCTCTGATCTGCGCTAATGGGATCACAAGGCCGGGCTGCGCCTCCCCCCCAGCCGCTGCCCGTAGTTTAAGAACACCGCAACCCACCCTCCAGCGAACTCCGCCGTCGCAGCAGAGGCTCCAGAGTAAGTACTTCAGCATTTTCTTTTTTGTTGCCCTAAAACTCCCCCCCCTACCCTGGTTAACTTTTTTTACACTAAAAGAATGACTTCGGGACTTGTGGCTACGAGGGCCATGACTGCGGTCGCCTAAACCAGAGGCTTTGCACTGGCTCAACACAATCCTGTGAATCTGGCGCATCTGTGGAGCTCATTGACACTCCTGCAACCCAGTCAACTGTTTGGGTTCACTGGGCTGCCCTCAAGGAGGTGCCGCGGCGGAGAGGGTGCTTGGAGCGCAGGGGCCTGCTGAGTAGTGAGGGGTGAGACTGCCGGCTGGCCGCGGAGGCTGCCACGACGAGGGGCCTGCGGAGATGTCTTTCCTTGCGCTGCAGGGTGCGGCTGGCTCCTAATGAGCAGCGGTGCGGAGTGGAACCCACCTCCTCCTGAGGTGCCAGTGCAGTATCCAGCGTCCTGGACAGGCAGTGCCGCCTTGAGGCCTTAGCCATGCCTATGACCAGGTGCCATCCACAGGGAGCAGAGAAGACCGCATTGTAAATACCTGGGCGCCTGCGCATACTCTTGTGGTGCCGCAGAGGGGACAGCACACAGTGGATCGGACAGGCCAAGACGGCTGAAGGCTCCGGCAGCAGCAGTGTTTGGGCCTCTGCCACGTGGACTTAGCGAGACCAACAGAGCGGTTGAATGTGCGGTCGCTGTTGCTTGGGGGGCCTCCAGGGGGCGAGAATCGAAGGCCATGGGCTCGGAGGAGCCTGATTACATCGGGGACCCCCCACGAATGAGGTGAACGCAGGGAGCAGCGGGCATGGGGGGGGCATCCCCCACTGTTTCTTTTTCTCCTCTCTTGGACTTTCCCATATGCTGTGTCCCCATTAGTGAGGGGAGACATCAGAGTGGTTGAAGGAGGGACCCGCTGGAGAAAATGAGGAGCTTGTTCTGACAACAGGGATTCAGCAACTGTGGACCCCTTGCGGGGGCACCGACAGACAGTGAGTCAATGGCTGGAGTTCCCCTCCCCCACTCCCCACGTTACCCTCTTTGTCATTGCCCACTTTGGTGCACGTGTACTGGCCGGGGCTTGTGGGAGCACTGAGATGCATGGTTACAACCCTGGCACAGGGGATACCGTAGCACTGTGGGGCTCCCCCTTGCACAGGCCCACAGCACCGTCAGCAAGTTGCCGTCATAATGTACCCCAGGAGACCACAGAACACCAGGAAAAGATAAGGAACTAGCCCTTCGGGCGCACTCTGAGTTGCTAGAGGCAATCTGACTTCGTGGGTACCGCATTGGGAGACACCCAAGCATCGACGACCGAGAGATACTGGTGCGAGTGAGGTGTCGTCTGGCACCACAAGATGGCCTGGAAGAGTAGGTCTGTTGACAGAAGGACACCGGAGTGGAGTCGAGGACAACGTACGTCCCTCTAGCTGGTGCGACTTGGGTGAGGGGGCACTGCTGGGGACCTGAGAGTGGCTCCGACCCAGTGACAGTTTGCTGAGATGGGTAAACCAAGGGTGGAGGTACAGGGTCCCTCCATGAGATGCGCAAGGCCGACAAAGACCCTACGGAGGTACAGATGGCCCTGGAGTCATTGCCCCAACCCCTACAGAGCACCCTAGATAAAATCCTCAAAGCCATTGCTGATGCGAAGACCACGCTTCTGCGAGAGATTGGCTCAGTGGCGATAGAGGGCCTGTTGCGGGCTGACCACCACAAACTGGCCGACAGAGTAAAAGAATCAGAACAGAACTGCAGTGTGCAACTGAGGGGCCAGACGGATCGGGTGAACAAACTTGAGCAAAGGGCAGAAGATGCGGAAAGACTCAATAGATGGAACAGTTTGCAAGTGGTGGGCCTCCCCCAGGGACATGGAGGGCACAGACATGGTGGCATATCTGGAGTCACGGATGCTGGCAACAGTGACCCCGAGCCAACTTCCTTCCTTCTTTGCACTTAAGAAGGCCCCGGTGAGGCCGCCCAGACCGCTGGTTGCTAAATTGCTACACTATAGAGACAGGGACCCAATTTTGCTGCATGCATGAGAGGCAGGACCCTTCAAGATGGAAAATAGCCAGGTGACCCTATTCCTGGATTATACGGCGGCTGTCCAATACGAAGCGAGCCTCTGTTCTGCAGGTCAAGAGCCCGCTGTGTGCCAAAGGCCTACGCTACTTCCTCATCTACCCTGCCTAGCTGAAAATCATGGATAACGGCAGCTCCCACGTCTGCCTGGACCCGGAGGAAGCATGGTCCTGGACTGAGGCATACAGGGCAGGAAAAAAGAGGCAATCAGCGGAGGGATTTCTCCCCAGAGACTCTAGTGGGTGGGCTGAGGTCGACACGGAGGCCGGTGCAGTAAGGCGGAGACCTTGGTTGGACTTTGAGCCTACCCTCATCTCTGATCCCACTGAGTAGGCATGGATGACTAATGTTATGACTATATCAGTGGTTATTATTGTTTGTGTGGCCAGCCGTTGCTGTGCTGCTCTTGTGCCAGGGAGTTGGGATACATGTTAATCTTATTTTTTTTCTCTTACTTTTCTCGTCCCATGGGAGTAGGCAGGGGAGGGGGTTGCGGGGAGGAGGTGTTGTGTCAGGGAACAGGACAGAAGCCATGACACCCTCATTGCATATGTTTAAGCTAATGACATGAAACATAAGGGGGATGGAAGCGGTGACCAAGCGCCACAAAATACACATGTACCTTAAAAGGCCAGGGATTCAAATTGCCATGCTGCAGGAGACCCACCTCATGGGGGTAGTGGTGGACAGACTACAGCGCCGCTGGCAAGGACAGATACATAACATAACATGTGTATTTGTAAAGCGCACGTTCACCCAGAGGTCTCTTGCCGCTGAATAACAGATGTTCATGGTTACCCAACTCAATGGTACTCATTTTATCGACCGCAGATGGATGAAAGGCTGAGTGGACCCGCCGGGATTTGAACCTGTGACCATGAGGTCGAACACAGGCCCCTGCAATGGACGCATTAGTCCACTGAGCCACCAGACCCGGCTGATACATGCAAACACATACTCCGCATTTGCGTGGGGGCGCACATGTGGTTCAAGGTGGGCATTCCCTTTGAGGCCACGACTGTCAAAATTGACAGAGGGGTAGATATGTACTAGTGGAGGGTCAGCTATGTGGCACTGGGGAGTGTATATGCACTGTACCAGTACCACGCCCCATTCCTGAGCTCCCTTTCAACTCAGCTGGGTCACATGGTGGAGAGGGTCTTGCTTCTCAGGGGAGACTTTAATTGTGTACTAGACACTGCACTGGACCGCTCGACCCCCCCGCAGTTGCCTGGGGTGATGACACATAGGACGGCAGAGGAATTGGTTGGCGAACTGACATATGGAGGATGTTTGGCGCACACAGCATGCCTAGGACAGGGACTACTCCTATTACTCAACTATATATAAGGTGCACACCAGACTGGATAGATACATCTGCTACATGGGGCTGTGCCACTATGTGACACGCACTGAATACTTCGTCTGCATGTTATTTTATCATAGCCCACTACTATTGTCCTTCCTGCCGGTAGACGAGCACCCTATGCTCCCAACATGGTGCTTGTACACAGCAACTTTTGAGGTTGCTGTGTTTTGGGACACATTGCTTGATCCGATAGTCCAATACTTTACTGAGAACTCTGGTACGGCGTTGTACGGCCTGATAGAATGTGAGGCCTTTAAGGCAGTCGTGCGGGGGTACTGTATGTGCCAAACTGTGGGGATATGCCGCAAACACGACCTGGAGCTGTTGCATCTCGATGTCACTATTCATAGGCTGAATAACGCGCTAAGTGTGGACCTGAAAGATCTCCCTAGATTTCTGGAGGGTAGGCCACAGTACAGCTCAGCACAGGAGCGTGTTCGGTGCCATAACTATAGGGAATATATTGCCTACGCCCATGAAGAGGAGGGGAAGCCGGGAAAACTCCTGGCCTGGATGATCTGCCCGGAGGACAGTGGTGCACTCATCACTCGTGCAATGTCCCCAGAGGGGGCCACGCTCTACTCCCCCACAGACATGAATTCAGTGTTTCAGGACTATTCTGTATCCCTTTATAGGCCGCTGGGGGAGGACCGGCTGAGGGGCCCCGAATAGAGCTCCAGAGTCTCCTGGTGGGGTGAATGAGGAGTTTGCAGGGACTGATCGCTGTCCAAGAAATAAGGTCTGCCATAAAGAATATGACTACTGGCGGGTCACTGGGACCGGACGACCCCACCCCCCCCCCTGGAGTTTTACGCGACATGCGTGGCGGTGTTGCCCCGAAACTAGAGGCCCTATATTAGGAAGCGGGTGAGTTGGGGCAACTTCCAGACTCGAGAGAGGCCCTGATGGTACCGTTACCCTAGAACAGCGGACTTCAGACATCTCTCCATGCTTAATGCTGACTTCAAGGTTTTGAGCACTTGTCTACCAGGCTGGGGCCGTACATGCGTGATGTAATACACGCAGATCAGAATGGGTTTATCCCTGTCTGTAACACACCCCTTAATCTCAGACGGCTGTATAACATACACAACCGGGATTGGTCAGGTCACCCCCAGGCAAGGACCATGTCAGTGGACCTGGAAAAAGCCGTTGACACCATGGGATGGGACTTCCTGGAGGCGGTTATGCTCTGCATTCGGCTTAGCGAGGGATGGGCGAATTGGGCCCACCGCTAGGGTGAAAATGTGGCACACCACCTAGATTCTTATGACATCTTCCACGGTACGATACAGGGATGTCTGCTCTCCCCACTACCCTGTGCCCTGGCTATTGAACCACTGGCAGAGTACTTCCGAGCAGAATGCCGGGGCAAACTACTCACAGTGGAGGGGGAGGAACACATTATCTCCCTTTATGCAGATGATCAGCTGATTTGCCTGCAAAATGGAGAGGATTGTAGTGGCTTTGCCTTGCGGCTCCGCAAGGACTATGGAGCTTTCTCTGGTTTACGGGTAAATAGAGCTAAAATGCCTCTCTTCCATGTGATGCAGGAGACCCCTCGACCCATTGGTTGTCCACTGGACATCCTCTGGGTGCCCCGTACTTTTAAATACTTAGATATTCATTTCTACCATGAAACAGCCAGTTTTGTGGGAGGGTAATTTAGGCAGGGCAATGTGATCCCTAAAATCATGTGTCCCCTTCTGGCGATCTCTAAATCTGCCCCTAATGGTGCACATAGTACTCTCCAAGATGGTCATGCTTCCAAGGCTGCTTTATTATTTTGCAAATCTGCCGGTGCGGGTCCCGGTTTTGTGGTTTCGACAATGGGACTCCCTCCTGAGAAAACTTGTATGGGAAGGAGGCCGTCAGAGGGTCTCGCTTGCAACCCTTCACAACTCGTCCCTGGAGGGGGGACTCAGTGTCCCTGACTTTGAACTATACCATCTGGCTTCACAACTCCAGTGGGTCACACGATGGTTGGACGGGGCGGGAGTCCCGGAGCTCGGCCGAAACGGCACTGAACCTAGGGGACGTTGCTCGCAAAGTTGCTTCGGCCCGCATTGTGGATCCTGTGACCAGGACTTCTCCTGTTTACGGCCCTGAGCTGCTGGCGCCGCTGTCTTAAGCGGATGGGAGGAAAGCTACTTTATGCCCCAGAGCTCCCACTTGGTGGGACTGACATATAGAGAACCGCTCACATACATCAGAGCTGGACAGCTGAACTCCTGGACGGAGGTGGGGATAGTGACGGCGAGGGACTGCTACCAGCTCGGCACACTCATCCCACTGCCAGACCTGATAGAGCAGACGACCCTGCCGGCAGGCCAATTTCTCACCTATGAGGCACTCATGCGTATGTTGCGAGATCTCTGGGGACAGGGAGACCGAGAACTACGACCCACCTAGTTTACAGCAACTATTGATGATTGGTACAGGGAGACACTCGATCATGTGGTTCTACAGGGCACTGAACATGATGGCGGGGAAACCTCTAGATGCCCTTAGAAGACGCTGGACTGCTGTTCTAGGCCGTAACTTATCTGGTCCTGAATGGAGGAGTCTGTTGGCATACCCTCAGAAGGTGTACTGTAACGCCCATCTGAAATATATCCAGCATCTATACACACAGAATATACTTGATGCTGCGCAGACTTGGGGCGATATACGAGGGTAAGCCCAGACTGTGCCCCAGATATGTGACAATAGATGCGGACTTCATCCTCATGTCATGGGGATGCACTTATCTGCGGGTGTTCTGGGGGGAAGTCCTTACAAGACTACATGAGACCCTGAGCCGCACGGTAGAGAATCCCAAAGAGGTGTGCCTTTGGGGGCCTTCCTTAGCCCCAAGCCTAAAAAAGTGGGGAATAGTTTTATAGATCTGGCCCTGATACTGGCTAAAAGGAGAATGGCCATGGCCTGGAAGTCCAGGGGGCTAGAGTTGAGACATGGACCAGGGACAAGGCGCACTAGACCAGGCCCGAGAAGAGGGTGTTGCAGAGGCAGGAAGCCCACATGGTCCACAGACGTCACATAGCTGATTTGTGGTCGGAGGTAGTGGACCAGTGGGGGCACCCATCGGACACAGAGACTATGACAGGGGGACTCCAGAGGAAGGGTGGGGACGCAGACCGGGAAGAGACTGTTAATGAGGATTCAACCCCGGAGGGAAGCGTGGAGGTGTAGTGAGTGGTCTGGGCTGGTGGGCCGCGGAGTCTCCACCTCCCCCCTCCATTCTCCTGCCTGGGTTTTTCCCCCTTCCCGATGTGCGACAATAGGGTAAGAATATAGCACCCAACCTCATTAAAGCATATATAAGGAAATGGTGCTTTAACATGCCTTCGTTTCTTTTTAGTTTCCTTTATGGTGTCCCTGGTCTCATTCTGTCCCCGATTTCTGGTTAGTGAACCCTTCCACCCCTCATGAGACCCTGGTCGATGCTCCATGAGTAGACTGAAACCCTTTTTTAGGTCTCGCCTAGGCAGCACATGCGCTGTCTCTTCGAGACATGCAGTATCTGTTGTATGGGCTTACGCACCGGTCCTTGCTTTTCATTAGTGCCTTTGTGTCTCTTTTACAATTCGGTGCTTTTGAGTGGTGAATCTGTCTCATTTGTTCCGCCTTTTGTGTTTTCATCCCACCCATGGCAACTGGCCCTTTCACATGTATTCTTTCTCCTGTGTGCATTTATCTGTGTTTACGCACTCTTTTGTTGCAGAGTGCCCGTGTTTTTTGAAGGTTCCGTTTTTTGTATGCTGTTTTGTTAAAGTGTGTTTGCGACCTTTTGTAAGCTTTTGTTTTTATAATATGCTATATTTGTTTAACAAGGCTTTCCCATGTGTACAGAATTTTTGTAATTTAATTTCTTGTTTTTGTAATTTATGTTCTTGCTCTCAAGAACATACATTACAAAATGTACTTAATTTGTTTAGTAAAGCGGTGCTGTGTTGATAGTGATTTTGTTTTTTTTTATGTCGTGCTGCTAAAGCTTGTTGGAGATGCCTTTGGGGTGTGTTTTTTTCCAATGTACTTTATTTGTTTAGGAAGGCTTTTTTGGGTTCATGGTGTTTGTGCTTTATCTGTTTATGACGGCTTCTCCGTGTTGATGGTGTTTTTTAAAGCTGGTTTTCCTGTTGGAAATGATAGTGCATGTATTTAATTGGAGACTAAATCACCATATAATTGAGTGCAGACATGCTGCATACAGCACACAATGTACAGCCTTTAAATACACAGAGATCAAAAGCACCACATAGTACAAGTGGGGTTTTCCAAACCTGTGTCTGGGGGAGTTCAAATGCAACTTGCACATCTTGACTTTGCTCGGTTGTTTGATAACCAGCCGTGAAAACGTTCACAGGAAGCTGGAACATTCCCGGTTGGCCATGTCACTGTTTACCAAAACATCTGGTGCTTCGAGGCTTGTTGTGAACAAAACAAGCTCAGCAGACGGCTGTAAATTGTTATCTTGTTTTTTGTCCCGTCCCCCAATCACCCTCCTGCCGCTGAATCAGCTTGTGTGTGCTCATTTGTTTAATTTATCATTAGGTAAAAAAGCAAAGATAATTTCAGTTTCTTCTATGTTTTGTCACAAACAATATTGAAATATGCTTTAGAGAAAACTGTGTTTACGACTTTCCCTCTAATGCAAGTTGCAAAGGTTTATGTATCGCAACCTTTTATGTCTAAGCAGCAGGTCCTTTTAAGGTTGATAAAAGGAATACCACTGAATGGAGCGATAGTGACTCCTAATTTTTGCAGCTCTATTCAGCATGTACTGTAACTATAGCAGACACGTAGCCGGTAGAACTCCCAACCTCTGATCAGCCAGACCCCGGCCTTGCTGCACCCTCCCTCCTTCGTTACTTATTAATCTCCATAACCATCCTTAGGTTAACTTTGTAAAGTCAACACCACCTCTAGCTAATTTTATCAATTTTTACTGTGTTTCCCGCAGATTTAATGTGACAGTGTCTCTCATGTATACACTCGAGAATGCACAAGTCCAGCTCCCTGTTAGGGGGGTGGGGGCATTTTGCAAAATATTTAGACAAAAAAACACAGAATTGTCTTTTAAATAAAGGTGTATTCATATTAACCATGACAGTAGAACTTGTGTTATCTACTTCGGATGGTGGAGAGCAGAATATATCTCAACCACACGCCCCTGCAGACCCTCTACTAAATGTTTAGAGGACTCTTTCTTTCGCTCACTCTCCAACAGACAACCAGACAAATGCACAGATGCACAAACCAAACACACATGAATGTAATCCATATTTCACTGGTATCCAGTTAAATACGTTCCGTCGAGTTACACGCACTCCTGTAGTCTCACCACACCCCATTGCATTGCTCAGGTCACACGTATTCCTTCACTCTGCCACACTGCCTTCAAGAGAAGCTCATAATCTTGCACACATCACTGCTCTGAGGAGCTACACACAACTGCAGTTTCAACCTGCCACTGCTGTGCACACGTCACATACATTCTTTCAGTCACTCGCTCCCCACTCTGCCGTCAGAAGTTATACACACTCCTCCTACAGTCTCCCCCTCCCGGGTTTTAGACGTCTCGAAGTCTCTTCCCCACCCTGGTCTTAAAGGTTCACACATTCCAGTAGTCTAGTGTTTCCCAAATTTCGTGACCTGAGACCCGGAAGTTCAAACAATAAAGATGCCTTTAAAGTCTGTATTTTTCTTGTCTTTTTGCACATTTTCTGCCGTAGCCATTTTGAAGTCGCACGTAAAATCAATGGCTGTGTGCAGAAAAAAAGTGACTCAAAGTGTTTTAGAAGTTTCAGCACAAACGAGCACTGACCAGAATTTACATGAGCACATTCTACTCAGAGCATGGGCGTAAGAAGTGTGGGGAACGCGGGGGATAGATCCCCTCCCAGATTTTGTAGTGGGGGGACGAGGGGACAAAATATTTTCCCCTCTCTACTCTGTCTGTCGCAGGGCCATTTGCACGTCAAAGCACTACCTACAGTGACCTTGCGCTTGACCCGTGACCTTCCCTTTTGTTGTGCTGCAAACCTCTAATTTTTTCGCACCTCGCCTTTGCCGCCACGGCTGCCTGCAGTCTGCACTTCCAGGACAAGGGAGAGAGGTAGTTTGTTGATTGCTATCTGCATCCTGCCCCTCCTCAGACCGACCCTACCTTATTTGACTGTTTCACACTACAGCCACTCAAAGGCTAATGTTTTGTTGAAAGGTTTATTTTGGCAAGTTGAATCTCGCCTGGAACACAATTAAGCACACATCTTAAGTTACGCAAGTTAAATCAATTAAGCATACATCTTGCATTACGTTGTGTGTCAGACGTGTTGGTCTGTCCTAGTATTTATACAAATAACAATTTAAATGCCACTATTTTGTCTTATTTCTTTCATAGCGCTCCTCAACCCAGTCCAGCAGTCGGAGCACTTACATCACACATACATTGACAATAAATCATGTGTGTAAATCAATTTACAGGATGTGTTCCATAAGATAGTGAGGGTTACAAGGTGTAGGAGTCACATGTCCATTCCTTCATAGTCCACTGTGCTATATGAGGATTACAATTTATGAACTGCAAGTAACTAAAGGATCTCTGTGTTAAAAGCAATAACCCACTTACCCAGCTACATAAAATAAAAATCAGTCATCTGTGTGTCAAATGATGTGCTTTGCGGGAGACATATTAACCCTCTATGCTATTTTGATTCAAAACAGGGGCTAGATAAAACCCCTATCTCTCCAGCAAGTGCATTAACCTCCAGAGTTATTTTACGATTATTTTTTCCTGAGATTTACCGGATACATAAAGATCTATGCAGCAGATGCCTTAACTCCATAAGATATTTTAAAATGCAGACTTTGCAGCCACTTAAGCAGAACAGATATACTGCCATGTTTCTCCTTGTTGCCAATTTCTTTCAGGCAGAGTTTGAAAAAATTAATGTACAAGTGGAAGCCTAGATCTTGCACCAGGGTTGCGTTACTTTTTTGGCACAACTCCGACGCAAAATTTAATTTGTTAAATATTGTAATGCACGCAAATGTACTCATGATGGCCTGCTTCACATATTTGAGGTCTTAGAATATGGTGTCATTTTTTGTGATATCACTTCATGGGTTGTGATGTCTCTTGCGATGCTGACGCTGTGATGTCACTTACATACTGCCTAACTTGGTTAGCGCCCCACTTCTTTTATCTGAAATAGACTGTTAGTTATAGGTTCCTTACCTTAGAATTACCCCTAGGCGTCGGACTGGATCCAGAGAATTTTTTCTTAGCACTACCCCTGCGAGTCGGTAGGTGGTGTCGGTCGACTCCGCGTCTGTCGTCGTGGTCGCTGGGATGACGTCGCAGTGCCTACATAGACGTCGCTCCTGCGCGCTGACTTCAGTTCTTTCTTTTTCCGCGCAGCCTAGCGCAGATCCGGAGAGAGCTTACCCCTTAGTCACTTTTTGACTAACCTTTTTTCGACGTTTTATCGACTTCTTTTTGAGTCCATCGACACCTGGTGCGCGAGGGATGTCCCAACACCGGACGGGGTTCAGGCCTTGCGACTCCTGTCACAAGCTTATGTCTGTGACGGATCCTCACCTCATGTGCCTCTCGTGTCTGGAGCGCGACCACGACCCGAAGTCGTGCTCCGACTGCCGGGCCATGAATCCAAAGTCTTTGCGGGAGCAGTCCCGAAAGTTATTGGAGGCCCGGCGGTTGGCTCCGCGTCATTCCCGGTCTCGTTTGAGGGGAAGGTCTCGAGACCGCTCGCGGAGCCCCCACACCTCGTCGCACTCCAAAACTTAGAGGTCTTCGGGTAAGTCCAGGAAGAAGAAGGCAAAGAAGCACTGGCGCTCTTCACCTTCTCCCTGTCGGTAGGCTGACTCGATGCGGGATGCGGAGCGTCGTCGCTCTAAGGCTCCGTTTCTGGTGCCTACTTCAGGGATGACTCTGCGCCTCCCCCCGTTTCCGGGAACCGCAGTCCCCTGCCCAACTTAGTAAGTTCTACAAGGCCCTCCACCTCGTCTTTGGGCAGCCCCACTCCGCCGGTCCGCATTTGGGCCCAACGGAGCCGGTAGGGGGCCCTGGACCTTCAATGCCAGCGGCCCCGGCGGACCCCCATAGATCCAGGCCTGGATCCGAATTGATGCCGGTCGATCTTACTCGACCTTCCCCAGCGCCAATCCCTGTGACGACGAAGCCCCCGGCGTCGGTCGTGCCCCTGGCCGGCGCTGGCCCCATCCTCACCTCCCAGATGGACCCAGAGCCGGACCGACGTTGGTACCGACGCCGGAGGGTACTTTTGTTCCCCTGTTAATCCCTGGTGTTCCCTACCGCCCAGAAGGTGGTGAAGAAGACTGGAAGGGTTCGCTGGACCCTTTAGCAGACCAGCTGGAAAAACCGTACTGGAGAGAGGACCTGGGTGACGCCAGTGGTCTGGACACTTCTCCAAACCTTGGCATGCTTTTTCCACCCACCGTGGCTATGGAGGAGGGAGCGTCCTATGCTGTAGTGGTGAGAAGGGAGGCCGAGGTCTTGGGCCTTGAGCTCCCTTCAGTGGCAGTCAGGACTAACTTCCTGACCGAGGTGCTTCAGCCTGCGGCATCCACCTCTGAACCCCTTCTGCCCTTCAACGAAGCCCTCACTGACGTGCTCCTGGGCACCTGGTCCAAGCCCTGCATAGGGACTCCTGTGGAAAGGACGATTGCCTGCCGCCATCGCCCGGCCCCAGGCGACCCAGTTTTCCTCACCCACCACCCTTCCTCTGAATGCTTGGTAGTCCAATCCTCTTCTTCAAAAGGCGCATTCCCTTCTGCTCCTCCAGATAGGGAGTCCAAGAAGCTGGATCACCTTGGGAAGCGTATGTTCTCTTCCTCCAGCTTGGCGCTGCGGTCTGTGATTACCGCATGCCTCTTGGGCCGATTTTCCCACACCATATGGGATACTGTTGTGCAGGTGCTGCCTCAGTGCCCGGAGGAGGCCTGGGCCATTCTCTCCCAGGCAGTGGCGGATGGGAGAGACGCAGCCAAATTCACAATACGATGTGGACTGGATACCACCGACTCTCTGGGCAGAACGATTGCCACGTCGGTAGTCCTTAGGTGCTACGCCTGGTTGAGGACATCTGCCTTTGCAGGAGATGTCCAGTCAACCTTGCTGGACATGCCCTTTGATGGCCGTCGTTCTTTTGGCGACAAAACAGACTCAGTGCTCCAGCTCTTTAAAGATTCTTGGGCTACGGCCAGATCTTTGGGCGTCTCTGCATTTTCTCGACCACTCCAGTCTGCTTCTCGCCCCTTTCGTGGCAACGGAAGGGGCACCCAGCTACGTCTGGCCCAGTCCAGCCACCGGTTGACGCAAGCTGCCCAGCTTCTACATGGCCGTGGCCACAGGCGTGGGACCCAGCGACGGTCCAGGGGCCAGCGGGCAGGCCAGTCCACTCTTCCCCCGCCCCCCTCGCCGCAGCCTCCAAACCCTCCTAGTCCGACATTTCAGGCCCATCAACTGCCAGTGGGCGGCAGGATTGGCCATCTTCTCCCCCACTGGCAATCCATCACGTCAGACAGGTGGGTTTTGCAAATAGTCCGATGGGGCTACTCCCTCCCCTTCGAGACTACTGCACCTTCCATGCCACCGTCTTTCAATCGCATGTCGGAGGATCATTTGGCGCTTCTCCGCCAGGAAGTTTCAATTCTCTTGGCAAAGGGTGCTATCGAGAGGGTCCCGGCGCCAGAAGTAGGTAGTGGTTGCTACTCCTGCTACTTTCTGGTGACCAAAAAGGACAAAGGCGTACGTCCTATTCTAGACCACGGGCCCTCAACCGCTTACTCCGGAAGGAGAAGTTCAAAATGCTCACGTGGCTCAGGTCCTGTCTACCCTGGGGACTGGATGGTGGCGCTGGACTTGCAGGACACTTATTTCCATATTCCCATCCTGCCAGCCCACAGGCACTATCTACGGTTTACGAAAGGCCACAAGCATTTTCAGTTCACAGCACTCCCCTTTGGCCTTACCAGTGCCCCTCGGGTGTTCACGAAAGTGATGGCGGTGGTCGCAGCTCATCTGCGCAGATCAGAGGTTCCAGTCGTTCCCTATCTCAACGACTGGCTGTTGAAGGCGAGCTCACCCCAATCAATCAATCGGGGGAATTGTAAGCGCGCTACTCACCCGTGAGGGTCTCAAGGCGCTGGGGGGGGGGGGTCCGCATATCTGTTTAGCCGAAGAGCCAGGTCTTGAGGGTCTTCCTGAAGGTGTTCAGGGAGGGCGCGCATCTGATGTCTGCCGGTAGCTCATTCCAGGTCTTGGCTGCTATGTGAGAGAAGGATCTTCCGTCTGCTCTGGCTCTGTGGATGCACAGGGTTTCGGCCAGTGCGAGGTTGGAAGATCGGAGGTTTCTTTTGGGTACGTGGAAGTTGATTCTGTCGTTGAGATATTTGGGTCCGTTGTTGTATAGGCATTTGTAGGCGTGAGTGAGGATTTTGAAGGTGACTCTTTTCTCCACGGGGAGCCAGTGGAGTCTTCGTAGGTGTTGGCTGATGTGTTCATGCCGGGGGATGCCGAGGACGAGTCTGGCGGCGGTGTTCTGTATTGTCTGGAGTTCGCGAAGTAGGGACTTGTAGATGCTGGCGTAGAGTGAGTTTCCATAGTCCAGTCTGCTGGTGATGAGTGCGTGGGTGACTGTCTTCCTTGACTCAGGGGGATCCATTTGAAGGTCTTGTGGAGGATGCGGAGGGTGTTGAAGCAGCTGGAGGTGACGGCGTTGACCTGCCGGTTCATGGTGAGTGATGAGTCGAGTACGATGCCGAGGTTTTAGGCGTGGTCTGAGGGGGGTAGGTGGGCTTCCGAAGGCGGTCGGCCACCAGGTGTTGTCCCATGCTGAAGGGGTGGTTCCAAGGACCAGGACTTCTATCTTCTCTGCGTTGACCTTCAAGCAGCTGTTGGTCATCCAGACTGCGACGTCTTGCATTCCTTTCTGGAAGTTGTTTGGCGGTGGTGGGGTCTTTGGTGAGGGAGAGGATGAGCTGGGTGTCGTCAGCGTAGGATACGATGTTGAGGCCGTGTTGTCGGACGATGGCTGCGAGGGGGGCCATGTAGATGTTGAAGAGGGTCAGGCTCAGTGATGACCCCTGTGGGACTCCGCAGGTGATTTTCGTGGGATCGGAGAGGAAGGGTGGCAGTCTGACCCTTTAGCTTCTTCCGGTGAGGAATGATCGGATCCAGTCCAGGGCTGTTCCTTGTATGCTGGCATCGTGTAGTCTGGCGACTAGTGTGTGGTGGGAGTCGGTGTCGAAGGCCGCTGATAGGTCGAGTAGGATGAGTGCTGCGTAGTAGCCTTGGTCCAGGAGGGTGCGGATGTCGTCTGTGGCGGCGAGTAGGGTGGTCTCGGTGCTGTGGTTGCTTCGGAATCCGGATTGGGACGGGTCGAGGACGGCGTTCTCTTCGATGAATCGTGTCAGTTCCCTGTTGACTGTTTTCTCTGCAACTTTAACTGCGAAGGGGAGGAGCGAGATGGGCCGGTAGTTCTTGAGGTCGGTGGGGTCCGCAGTGGGCTTTTTGAGCAGGGGGCAAACTTCTGCGCGCTTCCAGTCGTCTGGGAAGGTGCCTGTTTGAGGGTGGTGTTGATGGTGCATTGTAGATCGGATGCGATGGTGGCCGCGGCTCTGTGGTAGATGTGGGGAGGGCAGGGGTCGGTGGGGGCCCCTGAGTGGATACCTTTCATGGTCGAGGCGGTGTCTTCGGTCGTGACCAGTGTCCAGTTGGAGATGGTGGGCTGGCTCTCGTCTCCCACCTCCAGACTACAGTGGACCTCCTGCACTCGCTGGGGTTCACTATCAATGTGCCGAAGTCAAACCTGACTCCCTCTCAGACGCTCCCTTTCATCGGAGCTGTTCTGGACACGGTGCAGTTTCGGGCCTATCCTCCTGAGCAGCAAGTCTGGGTTATTCGGGCTATGATACCGATGTTTCAGCCTCTAGCCTGGATTTTGGTGAAAATGACCCTGAGGCTGCTGGGCCTCATAATCTCCTGCTGGTACATCATGCCAGATGGCATATGCGGGCTCTGCAGTGGGACCTGAAGTTCTGGTGAGCGCAGCACCAGGGGAATCTTTCCGACTACGTCCAGATCTCGGAGGGTACTGCACAACAATTGCAGTGGTGACTAACGAACCAAGCTTGGGTCAGAGGCAGATCCCTCTCCCTTCCCCAACTAGATTTCACAGTGGTGACAGATGTGTCACTTCTGGGATGGGGCGGCCATCAGGTAGAGGCGGAGATCAGAGGCGTCTGGTGTTAGAAATGGGGGTCTCTAGTTGGCAATGGCTGGCCACTGTCCAAGTAGGGACCCTTCTTCCTAAGTCAGAGTAAGAGGGCTACCCTCCTTGATACCCCTGCTCAACTCTGTGGTAACGTAGCACGAGCAGGTAGGCTTATCTCAGAGGCAGTGTGTGAAGCATTTATGACCATACACAGTAACACAGTGAGGAACACTACAAAGGGACACCACACACGGAGTTATAAAAAAATAAGTATCTTTATATAAAGGCAGATTTATCACCAGACCAATAACTGTAAAAGCCACAATACTGTCAAAAATAGGATAGCTGTTGAAGGACTGTCAAAAATAGTTCAAAGGTTGCAAAAATAAGGTTCAAATCCAAAGCAGTGGTCTCTGCGACCCTTTCTCTCACAAAGTACCTGAATTCAGTAGCAAAACCAACAAAATGTCGCAAAGAAGTGGTAGCGATGATTTTCCTCACGCGAGGCCGGCGATGCGTTAAATCCTTGCCGCAAGGGAGGATGATGTGCCGATCTGCTGATGCGTGCGGAGACGATGCGACCAACTTCTGCACGCTAGGCCGCCGATGCGATGATTTTCTTGCCGCGAGGGAGAAGTCGATGCGACGAGCCTGTTGCGTTGTGCGATTGTGTTGCGATGCGAAGAAATGGCGCTCCGCGAGGAGCGACGAAATCCGGTGCGATGCGATGAAAATGGCGGACGCACGGCGTCCGCAATGCGATGTCTTGAAGCGATGATTTCTTTAGGGGTTGCGAGCGCTCGGCGACAGCAGCGCGATGATTTTTCCAGCGCGTCTCGGCTGCAGCGGCTCGCAAAGAGGCGTTAGCGATGGTTTCGTGTTGCGAGCACTCAGCGGCAGCAGCGCAATGATTTTTCCAGCGCTCTCGGCTGCAGCGGCTCGCAAAGGTGCGTTAGCGTCGATTTCCAGCACTCTTTTCTCTGAAGCAAACTAGAGGCCCTGGAACTCACAGGAGCCTCATCAGCAGATAGCAATCCTCGCAGGGAGGAAGCAGGAGGTTGGTGGTGGAGTCTGATGTGCCTGAGACTCCAGCAGGAGGCTAGCTCTTTTCCTAGCCCTTGGGTAATTGCTTGTAACAAAAATAAAAGTTCTCTCAAAAGTTCCTTTTCCTCTTCTTCAAGGTCCAGTGGTCACTGCTGCAGGCCAGTGCAAGAAACAACACACAAGCACAGGGACAGTCACTTCCTGCAGATTCCTCCAGTGGCACGGACAGAGTTTCCTCTCCAGATCCAAAAGCAATACCAATTGTAGGGGTTTGAGCACAGATATTTATACCCCAAAAGTCTTTGTTCTCAGAAGCTACAAGTCACTGAACCTAGCCAGAACCAGTTCTGCTCAGACCTGAAGCACTTTGTTTACCAGGCTGCATCCTTCCTTTCAGAAAGAGGGGGTCTGCTAGCAGACACACAGTAGGAGGTGGAGCCAGCATTCACCGGGCCAGGCACAGCCCTATTCAGGTCAAGGAGCCACCCCTCCCCACACTCTAAATGCAGATCTCTCTATTCAACCCAGGTCTGACTCAGCCTGCCCTGCCCCTCCAAAACCAGACAGCCAATACACATAACAGCAGAGCACACTGGAAGGCTTAGGCAAGAAAATACCTACTTTCTAAAAGTGGTATTTTCAAACACAGAATATAAAAATAAACTTCACTAAAAGATGTATTTTATTATTCTGAGCTCAGGCCTACTAAATTCGTTTTTCTACCATGTTCCTGGGGTCAGTTAGGACTATAGGATGTAATAGTCAAACTGCCCATTCTAGCCTATGAGGAACAGGTAGCCTTACAGTAGTGAAAAACGAAATGGGGTGTAATTCACTACCAGGACATGCTACACACACCAAGGCATGTCCTACCTTACACATACAATGCACCCTACCATAGGGGTGACTTACATGATGCCAAGGGAAGGTTCAGGGGCTGGGAAGTGGGTGCACTTCACAGCCAAGATGGCAGTTCTGGACTGCACACAGACTCTGCAGTGGCAGGTCTGAGACACACTTTACAAGCTGCTTCTGTGGGTGGCGCAAACCAGCGCTGCATGCCCACCAGCAGCATTTGGTTTACCAGCCCTGGGCACACACAGGCCACTCTACTAGGGACTAACAGATAAACCAAATAAGCCAATCATGGATGTACCAATTCACATAGTCATATTTACAAAGGGAGAGCATATGCACTTTAGCACTGAACAGCAGTGGTAAAGTGCCCAGAGTCATAAAACCAACAGAAACAGGTCAGCAAAAATACAGGAGGCAGGCAAAAAGTTTAGGGGTGACCCTGCAAAAAGGGCCATTTCCAACATCTGGTCTCCGGCGGAGTCCGGGCTCCATATCAGTCTGCTGGAGCTTCGGGCGATCCGCCTGGTACTGAAAGCATTCCTTCCCTTTCTCAAAGGGAAAGTTGTGCAGGTGTTCACCGACAACACCTCCCCCATGTGGTACTGCAACAAACAGGGCGGGGTGGGGTCGTGGACCCTATGTCAAGAGGCTGTTCACCTCTGGACATGGCTGGAACATCAGGGCATGACCCTGGTGGTTCAACACCTGGCAGGTTCTCTGAACGCCAGGGCGGATGAACTGAGCCATCACAATAGGGTAAATGTGGTAGATCACAAATGGCATCTTCACTCGGAGGTGGTACAAGGTCTCTTTCAGCGGTGGGGAGAGCCTTGGTTAGATCTGTTCGCCACTGAAGAGAACGCACAATGTCAGCAGTATTGCGCGTTGGAGTTTCCAAGGCTGCACTCGCTCGGCGACGCTTTTCGTTGCGAGTGGAGTTGTGGCCTTCTGTACGCCTTTCTGCCTGTACCACTTATGCCCAGAGTGCTGAAGATCAAGTGTGACAGGGCCCAAGTCATTCGTGAGGCTCCGGACTGGGCACGAAGAGTCTGGTACCCCCGAGCTCCTGAGCATGGCCATCGATCCTCCGATCAGACTGCCCCTTCGGGAGGATCTTCTGTCGCAGCAGCAGGGGACGGTTCTTCACCCGAACCTGTCCAGCCTCAACCCCCTTGCGTGGAGATTGAGCGGCAACATTTGACAGGTTTTGACCTTCCACCTGAAGTCTGTAATTTCATCTTGGCAGCCAGGCGTCCCTCCACTAAAACGGTTATACACCTGTAGATTAAACAAGTGTGTGGTGTGGTGCACAGCAAAGGCTGTGGATCCCCTTTCTGCTCCTCTTTCAGTAGTTCTCTTGTATATACTCTCTTTGGCCCAGCAGGGCTCTGCCTCTTAAAGGCTATCTTGCTGCTATCTCTGCTTTTCTTCAGCTGCCAGAACAGCCTTCCTTATTCAAGTCTCCTATTGTAAATATATTCTTTAAAGGCATTACGCATGTCTTTCTTCCATCTCCTTTCATAATGCCCCAGTGGGACTTCAACCTTGTTCTAACACATCTTATGTGTGCTCCCTTCAAGACTCTTCACAACTGTCCTCTTAGGCTTCTCACTCTAAAAACTGCCTTCCTTGTTGCTATCACCTCTGTTCACAGGGTGAGTGAGCTTCAAGCTCTGTCTTCTAAGCCCCCTTTCTTCTCTGTGCATCCGGACAAAGTGGCGCTTATGACGAGGCCCTTGTTTCTTCCTAAAGTGGTTACACCAATTCACATAGGCCAAACAATCACTTTGCCCACCTTTTTCCCACATCCGCACCCTTCCAACGAGGAGGAGGGACTCCACCGTCTGGACCCTAAATGTGCGCTGTCCTTCTACCTATCCGGGTGGATGATCAACTCTTCGTTGGCTATTTAGGTGCAAAGAAAGGTCGGGCTGTTCAAAAGCGTACCGTTTCTCGATGGGCTGTCCTTTGTATTAAAGTCTGTTACGCTTTAGCGAAAAAGGAACCGCTGCGTGCTCATTCCACTAGGGCTACGGCAGCAACCACTGCATTGGCACGTGGAGTCCCACTTCTTGACATCTGCCTGGCGTCCAAGTGGACATCTTTGCGCACGTTAACCAGACATTACTGCCTGGACAGCCAAGTCTGGAGGGACGGCTATTTTGCCCGTTCGGTCCTCCAGGACTTTCTGGTGTGAACTTAGTTAGCAGACCCTCCTCCGGGGATGGTATTGCTGGGGTATCTATTCTAAGGTAAAGCATCTATAACTAACAGTCTTTTTCAGATGAACAAGTTACTTACCGTCGGTAACAATGTATCTGTAAAAGACATATGTTAGTTATAGATTCCTTACCACCCCACCCATCCTCCCCGTTCTGCGAACTGACTTCTAGGGAAAGGGACTCCCTTGTAGGGCCCTAGTTGTGGCGCACCAGTGGTCAGTGTCTTTCATGGCTCTGCACTTCTGGCGTGGAAAGTCGTGTCGGAACTGATGTCAGCGCACATGGGCGGCGTCTATGTAGGCACCTCGACGTCATCCCGGCGACCACGATGCCGATGACAGACGAAGAGTTGACCGACGACACCTACCGATGCGCAGGGCTAGTGCTAAGAAAAAATTCTCCGGATCCAGTCTGACGCCTGGGGGTAATTTTAAGGTAAGGAATCTATAACTAACATATGTCTCTTACAGATACATCGTTACCGAAGGTAAGTAACTTGTTCTTTAGGACTTGTGCCCTGGTGGGAGAATTATAATTAGGGCTCCCGGTTTTATGGTATTTATTTTTTGCCAATTCCGTCTGTATTTATCCATATTTATTTCTTGCTAATTTTATCTGTATATATCCATATTTATTTTGGGTTTTGTTGAAAAATTAAGCTGAAATTAGTATATTTCCACATTTATTTAACCGATAAATATGCGCTTATGCTTGAATGTCTGCCAGGTTTCAGTGCTGTGAACACCCGCAGAAGATAAATCAGTGCATTATATGAAAATATGTGAATTTCAGTATCAACCTTGTGCATATCTACTGCTGTTAAAGCCTCTTTACTAAAATTCCTTTCTTTTTTAACCCCCTTATCTATCAATCCACACATCTATTGGCCTGGCAGTCATGGCAAACAGTGTTTAGAATTACTCAACAAGCACCCCAATTTCCGTTTTTATCCACATTTAAAAATAAATACAGACAAAAAAATAAATGTTTTCTGTCTGTATTTATCTGTAAAAATCAGTAAAAACGGAAAACAGGGAGCCTTAATTATAATGGAGAACTGGTGTTGATGGTTTTGTAGGCTAGGCATCAAATTTAAATGTTATCCACGCCTTATTAAGAGGCCAATGTAACTCGATGGGAATTAGAATAATGTAATTGAATTTCAGAGATAAAGACATACGTTTGGTTTGGCATGTAGGACAGTTTTCAGTGGCAAGCGGCAGGCTGGTGAGATGTCCACAAGGATAACGTGGCCGAAGCCCAGTCATGACAGTATTTTTAGTAGAATAGAGACAAGAATGGCTTAATCTTTTCAGGACCCAGAGGTAATCGTTTGCCACTTTAAAGATTTTGTTTATACGGAGGAGTCAAATGTGATGATGAGCGATGAAATAGCGGATGAGACTGATGGGAAGTCAGCAATGTCTATGGGCTTTTGCACTTCATTGTCCGCTAATAAAATAATAGCTGGCGTGCTGATCTATTGGCCCCCCCCCCCCCCTCCACCCCTGGGCATGGACGGGGGTGTTCTGTCTTCCCTGGACAAATTCCTTTTGAAGAATATGTTGAAATACTTGAATTTCATGGTTCTAGGGAACCTTAATATATATGTGGACGCATCTTCTGACCCGCACGGACAACTTCATTTGGAGCATGTGTCATGTTGGGATATGTCACAGTTTGTGAATCAGCCCACTCACATTGCGGGTCACACCTTTGACACCATTTTTTCTAACACTCAAGTTTCAGTACTCAACATTAGTTGTCAGAATTGGTCCGACCATGCTCTCATTCATTTCCATTGGTCCCTGGACCTCTGCCCTCAAGGATGCGGGTTTCACTGTTCTCTACCGCATCGTAATTGGGCCACTGCCTCTTATATGGAGTTTAGTCTTGCCTTGAGCAAGGACTCTCCACCTATGATGGAAGACATGGAGGTCAATGTCAGTCGGTCAACTCCTGGCTTACACAGGTGGCTAACCACATTGTACCCAATAAACACAGAGATGTTAATTCCTCAGCAAAAAGACAGTCAGCCCCTTGGGTTAGTGAGCAGCTTAAAGTGCTTTGTAAACACTGTCGGAGAATGGAAAGGGATTGGAGGTCTCATTACCTTTCTAATGACAAAGCGCTCTACAAGAAGGTTCTAAATAGCTACCATTATGCAATTACGAAAGCGCAGTGTGACTTTTTTACAGCTCAGACTGACATGTCTCAAAGCAAGTCCAGGGAGATATTTAAAATCGTCAAAACATTTACACACCCAGAAGCCTTGCTTCAGTCCTTAAAACCTTCTCTTAATTTATGTACCCAACTGTCCAACTTCTTTGACACTAAAATCCAAACCATTGTGGAGGCCTTACATCTCACGGATGCCGCCTCGATGAGGATCAGTGACCACACGGCACTGCAGGTAGAAATAGTGCCCTCTTGTGGACAATTGCTACAGAAATTTGCCTTGATTTCACTTGAGGAGTCCACTCAGGCCTTGAGTGCCTGCAAATCAGAGTCGCCATATGACACTTGTCCTCCTCACATTATTGCCGACAATTGTACGTCCCTCAACCCTGTTCTAAACCAGCTTCTAAATCAGTCAATTTGTTTGGCCTCAGTGCCCAGTGATTGGAAGGAGGCCAAGTGGATTATTCTTTGAAGCAAACCCTCGGCAGACAACACCAATCTTGCCAATTTCTGTCCCATTTCTCTGCTGCCATTCTTTACCAAGATTTTAGAGCTGCTCATAAACAAGCAGCTCTCTGCTTTTTGAGAACAAAATGCACTTCTTTACCCTACTCAGCCGAGCTTCTGCCCGGGTTTCCGCACCCAGACCACACTTTTAAAGGTCTCAGATACAATTAGGCTAGCAGGTAGATCAAGGGAAGCAGGTGGCACTGATCCTCCTTGATCTATCTGCGGCTTTTGACACTGTCTCGCATACGACACCCCTGCAGTACCTCGAAGCCAAAGGTATCTGCGGTTCTGCTTTGGCATGCCTCCGTTCCTTTTTGACAAACAGGTCCTAGCCAGTCTGGATGGTCCCATTTGCCTATGATCCTAAACCATTGGGTTATGGGGTACTCAGGGGTCTGCACTAAGCCCCACATTGTTTTCAATGTGTATATGACCCATTTGGCTCCCCTAATAGAATCCTTTGGAGTACAGACAATATCTTATGCAGACGATACACAACTGCTCCTCACCCTTGACAGAAATTCACTGAATGCACTGCGTAACTTTCAGATCTGCTTGACATCTGTGTTTCAGTGGATGCGTGCTAGTGGCCTCCAATGTAATACCAACAAGACAGAAATTCTGCTCTATAAGGTCATCCTACCCAGCTGGGACAATGACCATTGGCCCAAGGATTTGCCCCCGCCACCTCCCCCTACCATGGTAGTGTGCAGTATTGGGATAAAATTCGATACTAGTGCTTTTTCACCCCTAGGTGGGGGATAGTAGGCACCTGCTTTGGCCTGCTAAAAAAGTTAACGTTCCTCTATCTCTTCCCTCTCCCATGGCAGAAAACAGTGATCCAGGCCTTGATCACCTCAAGGCTGAATTATGTTAACTCTCTGTACTGGGGCCTACCTGCCTATCTCCTGAAGAGATGACAGCTGGTGCAGAATGCTGCCAGGCTTCTACTACGCCTTCCCAAAAGAGCCCACATTCAGCTAGGCCTAAAGGAACTGCACTGGTTGCCTATAAAAGAATGTGTGAGGTTCAAAGGTTTGGTTCTGGCACCCAGAGATTTTTTACCTCAAAGGCCCTCAGTATTTGTCTCTGATACAACATTGTAAAGTGCAGTGTGCATAGCAGCTTATTCCAATCACAAGGATTCTCTTAATCTTGTTAACCAATCTAATTCCCCTTCTCGCGCTAGGCCTTGCCAAATTATCCTCTTAAAATGAACAGGACCCAATTAGATCCTCTGAACTGTCTCACACGTATTAAAAACATTTTAAAAGAAAGATAATAAAAATAACCAGCAGCTTCCGACATATTGCTTACCCGGTCAAAACACCACTCTACCAGCTTAGGGGCTAGCCAACCTTTACCTTAAAACACTAAGAGGAAATGTTATAATTTTTTGTACTTATTGACCGTGGCTATGGCTACACCCTGGTACCTCAGATCACACAGCCATTTTAAGCCCATTTCTCTCAACTGTATCTCGTACTTTTTAAATACAGGTCAGAGGATCTTTTTTCTTTCTTCAAGGAATGTGAGAAAGTGCCATCTTTCTTGCATGGTATGCCCCCACTTTTTGCTGAATTGCTGATGTACTTTGACTGAGTGTGCCCTGGGCTCCTGCCAATCAGGTGCCCAGGGCCTGTGTTCCTTCCCTAAAACTGCATTGTAGCCTAAACCCAATTGGCATCTCTGGCCACATGTCAGCCCCTGGTAAATGGTACCCTAGGTACCCAGGGCACTGTGACCAGAGAAGGCCTCTAAGGGCTGCAGCACTTATTGTGCCACCCTTAGAGGCCCTGTACCCTGACACACACACACTGCCTTTGCAGGCTGAGTGTCTTGGTGCAGAACAAAACAGAGAGTCGACATGGCACACATCCCTGTGTGCCATGCCCACAAACACACTGCCCTGGCATACCTCAGCCACCCCTCTAGCTGGGTGCACTATGCCAGTGGTGAGGGTACAGGTGCATGAGCCCTGTACCCCTACAGTACCCAGGTCCATTCCTGGGCACTGTAGGTGCAGTGTTGCCATTAAGAGTATATGGTGCTGGGAGGTCGTCATCACGAACTCCACAGCACCAGGATGGCTACACTGAAGACTAAGAAGTTTGGTATCAAACTTCTCAGCACATTAAACCCACACTGATGCCAGTGTGGGATTTAATGTCAGATGCACGACAGAGGGCAACTTAGAGTTGCCCCCTGAATCTAACCTACAATCCACGTCCTGTCTGAGAGGCTGCCTAGGCTGCCACCCAGCAGACATGTTGCTGGACCCCTGGGTAGAGAGCCATCCGCTCTCCCGGTTCTGCAACAATGCACGTCCTGGGCGAGGTGCTAGGTCTCCTCCCCCAGGATGGGCAGGGGAAGCTTCAAAGGCATGCCGCCTTGGTGAGCCTCCCCAGACCACTTGCTGTACTCAGCAACTGGTCCCCACCGGTTCTAGCCCCCACTCTGGCGGGAAGACTGGCGGGAAACCCCAAGTGAGGAAAGGGGGTGTGCCAGCCTCTGCCAACCCCACCCCTCAGGTGGGGGAGGCGGGGTGAAGCACATCTCCGGGCTCTCGCCATCTTGAAGATGGGGGCCCTGCCCAATCAGGACTAGGCTCCTGCCCCCTCCCACTGGAGAGTGGCAGGATAGAGGGTGTACCCACCCCAGGGAAGGGACCCATTGGTCCCTGCCCTTTACCTACCTGGAACGCCCCTAAATCTAGTATTTAGGGGCACCCTGAACCTTCCTTCCTCAGATCCCGAATTCGAAACAAGCAAGAAGAACAAGAAGAAAGAAGACCTGCCGTGCAGCTGCTCACAAGAGGACAACACCAACTGACTTGGCCCCAGCCCTACAGGCCTGTCGACCCTCGAACCTGCTCCTGCTAAACCCCGATGTCTCCAGTGGTCAGCAACCTCGAAAACCCCGGAGGACCTGACTGCCTTGTGACTCTAAAAGAACTGGGACTCCCACGAGCAGTGGTACTGCTCAAAAGCAAGTAACAAACCCCTGGTGCCAGCCAGGAACCGCGACTCCTGCACCCTTTGCACCCGCCGAGCCCGGCCTGTGCCTGAGTGGACAAAGACCACGAGGACGTCGCCCCGGCGACTGTGACCCAGAATCCAGCACCCAAGGACCCTCCTCGACGCTCCTGACGACGCCTGCAGCCTCAGAACCAGGGACCCCTCCAACCGCGACCAGCATAGGGTAAGATTTCCCGACGCGAAAAGACACCCCTGCACCCGGCGCCCTGCGGCCTCCTGTGCCCAACTCCGGGATGCCTACCTATCCTCCAACTACCCAACTTACCTCTCGAAGTGGTGGTCGCACCTGAAGAATCTCCGTCCCCGAGCTTGCAGCCTTTGTTCAACTTCCAGCTTCTCCATTGAAATACATTGAGCGCCCGACGGCTCAAAAGCACCCTGCACCCAGCCGCCCAAGTGCCCCTGGGAGTGCAACACCTATCCTATTTTTCTTCCCCACTTTCCCTGGGTAAGTGACCAGGAGCAAAACACACAAGATGATGAACGGAATGTTGCACATTGGCAAACATTCACCCACAGATCTGGGTTTAATCCATCGTTATTTTGCTTCACCACGCCACCCCAGTTCAGACATAGCCATATGCAAATCAGTCTTGACCCTGTGCCTCATGGGAACAGTCAAGACCGAACTGCCAAGCCATGTCTTCCCTGGACCGGAATCAAGCATCCTAGGACCGGTTTCGGGCTTTCAGCCCTCATCAGCCAGGATAGCTTGACTCCAGTGGCGTAGCGAGCACGGGACCCACGTCTGGGCATACCCTTCACACTTAGGGCTGAAATGCAAAACACACAAGATGATGGACGGAATGTTGCACATTGGCAAACATTCACCTCCAGTCACAGATCTGGGTTTAATCCATCGCTATTTTGCTTCACCACGCCACCCAGTTCAGACATAGCCATATGCAAATCAGTCTTGACCCTGTGCCTCATGGGAACAGTCCAGACCGAACTGCCAAGCCATGTCTTCCCTGGACCGGAATCAAGCATCCTAGGACCGGTTTCGGGCTTTCAGCCCTCATCAGCCAGGATAGCTTGACTCCAGTGGCGTAGCGAGCACGGGACCCACGTCTGGGCATACCCTTCCCGGTCCAGGGAAGACATGGCTTGGCAGTTCGGTCTGGACTGTTCCCATGAGGCACAGGGTCAAGACTGATTTGCATATGGCTATGTCTGAACTGGGGTGGCGTGGTGAAGCAAAATAACGATGGATTAAACCCAGATCTGTGACTGGGGGTGAATGTTTGCCAATGTGCAGCATTCCGTCCATCATCTTGTGTGTTTTGCATTTCGCCCTAAGTGGGAAGGGTATGCCCAGACGTGGGTCCCGTGCTCACTACGCCACTGGAGTCAAGCTATCCTGGCTGATGAAGGCTGTTAGCCTGAAACCGGTCCTAGGATGCTTGATTCCGGTCCAGGGAAGACATGGCTTGGCAGTTCGGTCTGGACTGTTCCCATGAGGCACAGGGTCAAGACTGATTTGCATATGGCTATGTCTGAACTGGGGTGGCGTGGTGAAGCAAAATAACGATGGATTAAACCCAGATCTGTGACTGGGGGTGAATGTTTGCACAATGTGCAGCATTCCGTCCATCATCTTGTGTGTTTTGCATTTCGCCCTAAGTGGGAAGGGTATGCCCAGACGTGGGTCCCGTGCTCACTACGCCACTGGAGTCAAGCTATCCTGGCTGATGAAGGCTGATAGCCTGAAACCGGTCCTAGGATGCTTGATTCCGGTCCAGGGAAGACATGGCTTGGCAGTTCGGTCTGGACTGTTCCCATGAGGCACAGGGTCAAGACTGATTTGCATATGGCTATGTCTGAACTGGGGTGGTGTGGTGAAGCAAAATAACGATGGATTAAACCCAGATCTGTGACTGGGGGTGAATGTTCGCCAATGTGCAGCATTCCGTCCATCATCTTGTGTGTTTTGCATTTTGCCCTAAGTGGGAAGGGTATGCCCAGACGTGGGTCCCGTGCTCACTACGCCACTGGAGTCAAGCTATCCTGGCTGATGAAGGCTGATAGCCTGAAACCGGTCCTAGGATGCTTGATTCCGGTCCAGGGAAGACATGGCTTGGCAGTTCGGTCTGGACTGTTCCCATGATGCACAGGGTCAAGACTGATTTGCATATGGCTATGTCTGAACTGGGGTGGCGTGGTGAAGCAAAATAAAGATGGATTAAACACAGATCTGTGACTGGGGGTGAATGTTTGCCAATGTGCACCATTCCGTCCATCATCTTGTGTGTTTTGTAAGTGACCAGGAGCCCAGCTCCCAAAGCCGCGTGGCCTGCCTGCCAGCAGCCACCAACCAAGGGACCCTGCCCGCCATAGGCTAACATTGGGCCTAACTCACTCTGCACCCGGCCGCCCCTGTGCCGCTGAGGGTGTACCAACTGTACCTACCTGACCCTGGGAGACCCCTGAGTCTATGCCCAGAACCTTAACTCTGCCAGTCGAGTACTTACCTGAAAACCGATAACCTACATTTTCTCCATAGGGTAACATTGACTGGTTTACACTGAAATTTCTTCTAAGTGTCGAGTTTTGAAACTTTAAAATAATCACTAAAAATCGTCCGATCAACGAAAACGAAATTACTCACCTGTTATCAGGAGAGAGCCCAGTGCTGGATCTTGGTGCCCAGCACTGACCCTGAAAAGCAATTACAACTGTACTTACCGATAACTTGATTTTCCTCCATAGGATAACATTGCCTGGTTTTCTCCAGAAATTCTTCTAAGTGTCAATTTTTGAAACAAACAAATATTCCTTAAAAATCGCCGGTGTAACAAAAACGATTTCTTCCAACTGTTTACAGGAAATGCACCAGGGCTGAATCCAGGATCCAGCCCTGAGTAAGAAAATCATACGTAAAGTAATTAATATTGCATTTACTTAAAATTCTCCATTGAGCTCAATGTTACAATTGTGTTTGAATTGTGTTGCCTATTGCAACAACTGTAGCTATTGCATTCAACAGTCTATTGTGTACTGAAAATATATAACTAAAGCATCTCATTCTGACAAAGTATTTTTATACCTACCTGTGGTTCTAAAATAAAACAACAATATATTTTTATGTACAAAACAATTGGCCTAGAGTTCAGTTCTTGAGTGTGTGAGACCATTTGCTGACTGAGTGTGTACAACAAATGCTTTACACTGTCCTCTGATACTGCCTTACTGCTCGACCAAGTTACCACTTTAGAGAGTAAAGTTATATCTAACTTTAGCCTCTGCCAAACCTCAGGGGACTGTGGACTCTGTGCACACTGAACCTTACTTTGGGTCAGTATATACAGAGCCACTTTCTTACATTGGTGGATCAGCGGTGGGATACAAACTTGCATTTGTTGGACTACTTGGTTACCATCTGATCACACGACAGAACTCTTAAATTGCCTTTAGAATTCTGATTTTTTTAAATTGGCATTTTTTTTCCAAACTACTAAAAGTCTTGTTAGGGCCTTGCTTAAGTCCCTTTAGAATTTTAGAAAATAAAAAGTCACTATAGTCAAGGTTAGAGGGGTTAGAACTTTTCGTTAGAATGTCTCAAGAAAAGAACCCAGCTACTAGTGAAGATAATAATGACATACAGGACATGGTTGAGGAGCTCGACCTCACCCCTTACCTTCACTTGTCTTTCAAGGAAGTAAGGTCCTTATGTAAACTTAAAGATATACCCATGGGCCAGCATCCAACCAAACAAGGGCTCCAGGAGCTCCTGGCTGAGTATGCAAAGGCCCACCCCTCTGAGCATGGTGATGACCAAGCAGAGGAGGAAAGGATTGAGGAGGAGGGAGATATGAACCCACCTCCACCACTGCCTAGGGAAGACAGGGTCCCTGCACCCTCATTTCCAAGAGTTAACCTCTGGGGACCTAGAAGCCACACAGGTGGTTCAGGTCCCAGAGAGGACATTGAGGACAGCCTCATTGAGGAGGACAGCCTTGTAGCAAGGTTGGCCAAAAGACTGGACCTAGAGACCAGACTCCTGGCTCTAGAGAAGGAAAGACAGGAGATGGGTTTAGCACCCATCAATGGTGGCAGCAATACTAAAACTAAGGATAGGGAGGAAACTTCTGATCCTAAAATCCCCAAAGGGATTGTCCCTAAATTTGAGGAAGGTGATGACATCACAAAATGGTTCACAGCCTTTGAGAGGGCTTGTGAAATGAGAAAAGTAAAGAAACCTCTCTGGGGGGCACTCCTGTGGGAACTGTTCTCTGGTAACTGCAGAGACAGGCTTCTGACCCTCTCTGGCCCAGATGCAGGGTCCTATGACCTCATGAAGAAGAATCTGATTGAGGGATTTGGGCTCACCACTGAGGAGTATAGAATTAGATTCAGGGGGGCTCACAAAACCCAGACCCAGTCCTGGATTGACTTCGTAGACTACTCAGTAAAGACACTGGATGGTTGGTTAACTGGACATAATGTGCATGATTTTGCTGGACTTTACAATTTGTTTATGAAGGAACATATACTAAGTAATTGCACAAATGAAAAGTTGCATCAGCATTTGGTAGACCTAGGTCTAATTTCTCTGCAAGAATTGGGAAAGAAGGCAGACCACTGGGTCAAGACTAGGGTGACAAGGACAACCACTGGGGGTGACCAGAAGAAGGTGGTTACAAAACCTCCCCAGGGGAAAGGTGGTGAGAATCCCCAAGATAAAAAGTCTGAGTCTTCTAAAGGGCCCCAAAAACCTGTACAGGGGGTGGGTCCCAAACTACTCCCTATGTGCCTCAGCCCTATAGGGGAAGAACTTTGATCCCACAAAGGCCTGGTGTAACAACTGTAAGAAGTTGGGACACTTAACTGTAGATAAATCTTGCCCCCACAACCAGGCCCCTAAGGCAACCAGTACAGCTACACCTGGGGTGGCAAGTCTACAGATGGGATCAACGGTGTGCCCAGAGCAAATCAGGATGCACACTGAAGCAGTTCTAGTTTCAGAAGGGGAAGTTGAGTTTGCCACTGTAGCTGTGTGGCCACCCAGCTTAAAGAAGTATTTACAATACCCCTGGGTTAATGGAACTAGGATAGAAGCTCTGAGGGATACAGGTGCCAGTGTCACTATGGTGAGAGACACACTGGTTTCCCCTGAGCAATACTTGATTGGGAAAATCTACCCAGTCACCAATGCTGACAGTGTTACCACTAATCATCCAATGGCTATGGTGACATTAGGCTGGGGGGGAAGAGTACTGGCCTGAAACAGGTAGTGGTCTCTCAAAAGTTACCAGCTGCATGTCTGCTAGGAAATGACCTGGAAACCTCAGCCTGGGCTGAGGTTGAGCTAAAGACCCATGCAGCCATGCTGGGTATCCCTGAATTGGTGTGTGCGCAAACTAGAGCACAGAGCAAGAGGAAGGGTGAAAAAGTAGGTTTGGAGCCTGAAAGTATGGCCCAACCAACCAAGAGAAAAGGTAAGAAGACTGGGGGACCAGCTTCTGTACAGCAAACCACTCAGGACCCCTCTCCTCAGGGAGAGGACTTGGATACCCCAGAGGGAACTGAGCCCATGGAGCTTGACCCTTACCAGGTTGAACTCTTAGGCCCAGGGGGACCCTCTAGGGAAGAGCTGTGCCAGGGGCAGCAAGACTGTCCCACTCTTGAAAGCCTGAGGCAGCAAGCTGTTTCAGAAGCAAAGGGAGATGTCAGTGGTACCCACAGAGTCTATTGGGAAGAGGGATTACTGTACACTGAGGCAAGAGACCCCAATCCTGGAGCCACCAGGAGAGTGGTAGTGCCACAGAAGTACAGGGAGTTCCTCCTAACTTTAGCTCATGACATCCCCTAGCTGGACATCTGGGCCAAACCAAGACTTGGGAAAGGCTAGTCAGCCACTTTTACTGGCCCCAGATGCACCAAAAGGTGAAGGAGTTTGTCAGCTCCTGTGTTACCTGTCAGGCCAGTGGCAAGACAGGTGGCCACCCAAAGGCCCCCCTGATACCACTGCCTGTGGTGGGGGTGCCCTTTGAGAGGGTAGGTGTGGACATAGTGGGTCCACTTGTACCTCCCACAGCCTCAGGGAACAAAGTTATACTAGTGGTAGTGGATCATGCCACTAGGTACCCTGAAGCAATCCCACTTAGGACTACTACAGCTCCTGCAGTAGCCAAGGCCCTCATTGGTGCCTTCACCAGGCTAGGGTTTCCTAAGGAGGTGGTTTCAGACAGAGGTTCTAACTTCATGTCTGCTTACCTGAAACACATGTGGAAGGAATGTGGGGTGCAGTACAAGTTTACTACACCCTATCATCCACAAACCAATGGCCTTGTTGAGAGATTTAACAAGACATTGAAAGGCATGATCATGGGGCTCCCTGAGAAACTCAAAAGAGATGGGATGTCCTCTTAACATGTCTGCTTTTCGCTTACAGAGAAGTGCCACAGAAGGGAGTAGGGTTCTCACCCTTTGAACTTCTGTTTGGCCATCCTGTGAGGGGACCACTTTGTCTTGTAAAGGAGGGCTGGGAGAGGCCTCTCCAAGAACCCAAACAAGATATTGTGGACTATGTGCTTGGCCTAAGGTCCAGAATGGCTGAGTACATGGAAAAGGCATCCAAGAATCTTGAGGCCAGCCAGGAGCTTCAGAAGCACTGGCATGACCAAAAAGCTGCACTGGTTGAATTCCAACCTGGGCAACAGGTGTGGGTTTTGGAGCCAGTGGCACCAAGGGCACTCCAGGACAGATGGAGTGGCCCTTACCCTATCCTAGAGAAAAAGAGGGAGATCACCTACTTAGTTGACCTGGGCACTAGCAGGACACCCAAAAGGGTTATCCATGTGAACCGCCTTAAACTCTACAATGACAGGGCTGACATCACCATGCTGATGGTGACTGATGGGGAACAGGAAGCAGAGAGTGAACCTCTCCCTGATCTCCTCTCCTACAGCCCAAAAGATGGGTCAGTAGATGGAGTTGTCTTTTCAGACACCCTCTCTGCCCAACAGCAGGCTGACTGCAAGCAAGTCTTGCAGCAGTATGCTAGCCTCTTTCCCTGACCCCTGGTCTGACAAACTGGTGTACCCATGATGTGGACACTGGTGACAGTGCACCTGTCAAGAACAAGATCTATCGACAGTCAGACCAAGTCAAGGAAAGCATCAGAGCTGAGGTCAGCAAGATGCTGGAGTTAGGTTTTATTGAACCCTCTGAGAGCCCCTGGGCTAGCCCAGTGGTTCTGGTCCCCAAACCTCACCCACAGGATGGAAAGAGAGAAATGAGGTTCTGTGTGGATTACAGAGGGCTCAACTCTGTCACCAAGACAGATGCTCACCCTATCCCAAGAGCAGATGAGTTGATAGACAAATTGGGTGCAGCCAAATTCTTAAGTACCTTTGACTTAACTGTAGGGTACTGGCAGATTGGCATGGCACCAGGAGCAAAAGAGAAAACGGCATTCTCCACACCTGATGGGCACTATCAGTTCACTGTTATGCCCTTTGGTTTGAAGAATGCCCCTGCCACCTTCCAGAGGTTGGTGAATCAAGTCCTTGCTGGGTTGGAGTCCTTTAGTGCAGCTTATCTTGATGATATTGCTGTCTTTAGCTCCACCTGGCAGGATCACCGGGGCCACCTTGGGAAGGTTTTAAAGGCCCTGCAAACTGCAGGCCTAACTATCAAGGCATCCAAATGCCAGATAGGGCAGGGCACTGTGGTGTACTTGGGCCACCTTGTTGGTGGAGGCCAGGTACAACCCTTACAACCCAAGATCCAGGCCATCCTGGACTGGGAAGCTCCCACAACCCAGACTCAAGTCAGGGCATTCCTTGGCTTGACTGGGTACTACAGGAGGTTTGTGAAGGGGTATGGGTCCATTGTGACTCCCCTCACAGAACTTACCTCCAAGAAGATGCCCAAGAAGGTTAACTGGACAGTTAGTTGCCAAAAGGCTTTTGACACCCTGAAAGAAGCAATGTGCTCAGCACCAATTCTAAAAGCTCCAGATTATGCCAAGCAGTCCATAGTGCAGACTGATGCCTCTGAGCTAGGGATAGGAGCGGTCCTATCCCAGACCAATGATGAAGGCCAAGACCAACCTGTTGCTTTTATAAGCAGGAGGCTTCTCCCCAGAGAGCAGCGTTGGAGTGCCATTGAGAGGGAGGCCTTTGCTGTGGTTTGGTCCCTGAAGAAGTTGAGACCATACTTGTTTGGTACTCACTTCCTAGTTCAAACTGACCACAGACCTCTCAGATGGCTAATGCAAATGAAAGGGGAAAATCCAAAACTTTTGAGGTGGTCCATCTCCCTACAGGGAATGGACTTTGAAGTGGAACACAGACCTGGGACTGCCCATGCCAATGCAGATGGACTTTCCAGGTTCTTCCACTTAGACAATGAAGACTCCATAGGGCAAGGTTAGTCTCATCACCTTTCGTTTGGGGGGGGGGGGGGTTGTGTGAGAGAGTGCCATCTTTCTTGCATGGTATGCCCCCACTTTTTGCTGAATTGCTGATGTACTTTGACTGAGTGTGCCCTGGGCTCCTGCCAATCAGGTGCCCAGGGCCTGTGTTCCTTCCCTAAAACTGCATTGTAGCCTAAACCCAATTGGCATCTCAGGCCACATGTCAGCCCCTGGTAAATGGTACCCTAGGTACCCAGGGCACTGTGACCAGAGAAGGCTTCCAAGGGCTGCAGCACTTATTGTGCCACCCTTAGAGGCCCTGTACCCTGACACACACACACTGCCTTTGCAGGCTGAGTGTCTTGGTGCAGAACAAAACAGAGAGTCGACATGGCACACCTCCCTGTGTGCCATGCCCACAAACACACTGCCCTGGCATACCTCAGTCACCCCTCTAGCTGGGTGCACTATGCCAGTGGTGAGGGTACAGGTGCATGAGCCCTGTACCCCTACAGTACCCAGGTCCATTCCTGGGCACTGTAAGTGCAGTGCTGCCATTAAGAGTATATGGTGCTGGGAGGTAGTCATCACGAACTCCACAGCACCAGGATGGCTACACTGAGGACTGAGAAGTTTGGTATCAAACTTCTCAGCACATTAAACCCACACTGATGCCAGTGTGGGATTTAATGTCAGATGCACGACAGAGGGCAACTTAGAGTTGCCCCCTGAACCTAACCTACAATCCACGTCCTGTCTGAGAGGCTGCCTAGGCTGCCACCCAGCAGATATGTTGCTGGACCCCTGGGTAGAGAGCCACCCGCTCTCCCGGGCCTGCAACAATGCACGTCCTGGGCGAGGTGCTAGGTCTCCTCCCCCAGGATGGGCAGGGGGAAGCTTCAAAGACATGCCGCCTTGGTGAGCCTCCCCAGACCACTTGCTGTACTCAGCAACTGGTCCCCACCGGTTCTAGCCCCCACTCTGGCGGGAAGACTGGCGGGAAACCCCAAGTGAGGAAAGGGGGTGTGCCAGCCTCTGCCAACCCCACCCCTCAGGTGGGGGAGGCGGGGTGAAGCACATCTCCAGGCTCTCGCCATCTTGAAGATGGGGAGCCCTGCCCAATCAGGACTAGGCTCCTGCCCCCCTCCCACTGGAGAGTGGCAGGATAGAGGGTGTACCCACCCCAGGGAAGGGACCCATTGGTCCCTGCCCTTTACCTATCTGTAACGCCCCTAAATCTAGTATTTAGGGGCACCCTGAACCTTCCTTCCTCAGATCCCGAATTCGAAACAAGCAAGAAGAACAAGAAGAAAGAAGACCTGCCGTGCAGCTGCTCACAAGAGGACGACACCAACTGACTTGGCCCCAGCCCTACAGGCCTGTCGACCCTCGAACCTGCTCCTGCTAAACCCCGGCGTCTCCAGTGGTCAGCAACCTCGAAAACCCCGAAGGACCTGACTGCCTTGTGACTCTAAAAGAACTGGGACTCCCACGAGCAGTGGTACTGCTCAAAAGCAAGTAACAAACCCCTGGTGCCAACCAGGAACCGCGACTCCTGCACCCGCCGAGCCCGGCTTGTGCCTGAGTGGACAAAGACCACGAGGACGTCCCCCCGGCGACTGTGACCCAGAATCCAGCACCCAAGGACCCTCCTCGACGCTCCTGACGACGCCTGCAGCCTCAGAACCAGGGACCTCTCCAACCGCGACCACAGAGGGTAAGATTTCCCGACGCAAAAAGACACCCCTGCACCCGCCCGGCGCCCTGCGGCCTCCTGTGCCCACTCCGGGGTGCCTACCTATCCTCCAACTACCCAACTTACCTCTCGAAGTGGTGGTCGCACCTGAAGAATCTCCGTCCCCGAGCTTGCAGCCTTTGTTCAACTTCCAGCTTCTCCATTGAAATACATTTTGCGCCCGACGGCTCAAAAGCACCCTGCACCCAGCCGCCCGAGTGCCCCTGGGAGTGCAACACCTATCCTATTTTTCTTCCCCACTTTCCCTGGGTAAGTGACCAGGAGCCCAGCTCCCAAAGCCGCGTGGCCTGCCTGCCAGCAGCCACCAACCAAGGGCCCCCTGCCCGCCATAGGCTAACATTGGGCCTAACTCACTCTGCACCCGGCCGCCCCTGTGCCGCTGAGGTTGTACCAACTGTACCTACCTGACCCTGGGAGACCCCTGAGTCTATGCCCAGAACCTTAACTCTGCCAGTCGAGTACTTACCTGAAAACCGATAACCTACATTTTCTCCATAGGGAAACATTGACTGGTTTACACTGAAATTTCTTCTAAGTGTCGAGTTTTGAAACTTTAAAATAATCACTAAAAATCGTCCGATCAACGAAAATGAAATTACTCACCTGTTATCAGGAGAGATCCCAGTGCTGGATCTTGGTGCCCAGCACTGACCCTGAAAAGCAATTACAACTGTACTTACCGATAACTTGATTTTCCTCCATAGGATAACATTGCCTGGTTTTCTCCAGAAATTCTTCTAAGTGTCGATTTTTGAAACAGACCAATATTCCTTAAAAATCGCCGGTGTAACAAAAACGATTTCTTCCAACTGTTTACAGGAAATGCAACAGGGCTGAATCCAGTATCCAGCCCTGAGTAAGAAAATCATACATAAAGTAATTGATGTGTGTGGGGAGGAGCCAGCCCATCATGGCCGCTCTGAGCTGTTGCTCCGTAGTGAACCCTCTTTCCAACTTCGTAAGCAGCGCCCTGCCACATTGTTTTTCTACATAAAGCAACTATTCCGCCACCGGAATGCTAGCTGATCTCCTGGAGATTAATTCTACCCTTCTCCGATCGAGCATCGCAGAGATATCAGAGCTGATGATAAAATCGGCACCTCCGGGCTCGTCTCTCCAGAGAAAGCAGAGCAGTTAAAGCGCAACACCTTCGCGCACAGAGACAGCAGCGACCCTCCAGGAGTGACACGGCGGAGGCGCAGTGAGAAGCCTGCCGGTACGGCGGGAGCGCGCACAACACGGGGAGGAGATAACACCGATCCCATGAGGATCCCGCCCGCCATTGCAGACACTCACCAAGAGATGAAAGACGGTGAGCGGGGACATTGTTGACATCGACGGGAGCGCCAGGGGTCCTGGTGGTGGGCCCGTGGGGCTGGGGGCTCCCGACGCTGTCCTCCTTGGTCTTTTGGGGCAGCGGATTCGATTCTGTTCGAGGGCCTTTGTTTGGCGCACCTGACCCCAAAATGGCGCTTGCTGAAGATCGTGGCCAGGGGTTACAAAAGCAACACCCCAAGGGATGCCCCCTTTAGCACCTACAGCGTAGAGGCCGCAAAATAGATGATAATAGCAGCAACAGCTCCGGCCTCTAAGGAACGACCACGATCTGCTTTATGATCAACCGAGAGAGACACCGGAGGCGCCCCGCCTGATCCTAAAATGGCGGCCGTTTCTCCCCCTGGCAGCTATAACTGGGAAACACTCTCCTCCTCGGGAGGCAAGCGGACACTGGCTCTGCCCTCAAGCAGCTCCTCTGCACAACAAACTCCCCCCCCCTTTTGAGCGAAAGATAAAGATGGGGAACGGCTGAATGTAACACCAAGGTCAGAACCCCTTGCCTGACCCAAAGATGGCTGCCACAGTGGTCCCTTCCACGTTGTGCTACTACTATGGGTCAAAAAACTTGATATCGACCAGTCCTCGAACCTTTCCCCCATCCGGCCTACCCATCAGGTCATTGATTCTGTGAACTTACCCCCGACCGTGGAGACCTAGCTTTCTGGCTGATGCCCGGTGGAGCTACCTGATAGCTAAAGAGGCGATGGGCTGTGGACTTCCCCCCTCGGCCATCACCTACCCAGCCGGATGTTGGGCAGACTTTCCTTCGTGTCTCCGTCGTATTCTCCCTCCCACCCCTTTTACCCTACCCCATTACCCCTCTACGCTCCATTTATTTCGTCCTCTATGTTCTTTAATTGTTTTCCCTTTGAGACCTAGCTATTTGGCCGATCCCCAGTGGAGCTACCTGACAGCTATAGAGGAGATGGGTTTTGGACTTCCCCCTCGACCGTCACCTACCCAGCTGGACTTTGGGCAGACTTTCCTTCGTCTCTCCGTCGTATCTCCTTCCTACCCCTTTACCCTTACCCCTTCCCCTCTACACTTCACTTATCTCGTCTTCTATGCTCTTGTAATGTTTTTCTAGGAACTGATGTAACTTGTAACTGATGTAATTTTGTGGAACCTCATGTAAAGCGCTCTGATACCTCCGGGTCTAGCCAGCGCTATATAAAACTCATCAAATAAAAATAAAGATATTGCATTTACTTAAAATTCTCCATTGAGCTCAATGTTACAATTGTGTTTGAATTGTGTTGCCTATTGCAACAACTGTAGCTATTGCATTCAACAGTCTATTGTGTACTGAAAATATACAACTAAAGCATCTCATTCTGAGAAAGTATTTTTATACCTACCTGTGGTTCTAAAATAAAACAACAATATATTTTTATGTACAAAACAATTGGCCTAGAGTTCAGTTCTTGAGTGTGTGAGACCATTTGCTGACTGAGTGTGTACAACAAATGCTTTACACTGTCCTCTGATACTGCCTTACTGCTCGACCAAGCTACCACTTTAGAGAGTAAGGTTATATCTAACTTTAGCCTCTGCCAAACCTCAGGGGACTGTGGACTCTGTGCACACTGAACCTTACTTTGGGTCAGTATATACAGAGCCACTTTCTTTCAAGGAAAAGTACACAATCCATCAAAAGGTGGATTACTGAATATTTCCTACCCCGCTTACAGGGACATTGACCATAACACTCTTCTACTTTGGTTTTTTTAAACACAATATTTGCCATCCTGGTTCAATTCCCACCCTCAGTCGCAGGATTTCATTCCATAAAGACTTATCTGGAATTGCATATAGATTCAGGAAGAAATCCATGCTCACCTGCGCTGCTGAAAGGAATAACTGAAGTCCTAACTTTGAGATACTAAAAGTAATCTTTCCAACTGGTATCCACAGCGCTTTGCCTGAGGGTGCTCTTTATATGACTAACTTGAGCTACTGTCCCTCCCTCAGTGCAAAGATAAGTAACTTCTGGGCACTTTAACATTTCTATCACAGGGTTCCTCTTAATGGGGAAAGTTGCCAGTACCTCTGGTAAAATTAGCAAAGACAATTTCTCACCAAGGACCCCGCTTTTGAATGAGGAATAGAAGCGCAAAGCTCTGGCGTCGGCCTGTACACTCCAGGCTACTGTTCTCAGCTCCCTTCTGATGGATTGTATCATAGCATTTTTCGGTAAATCTAAGAGCACTTTCAACGAATTACCTTCTAAGCCATCCCTAATAATCCGCCTTTCCATTGCCAACACCTCTGCACCGTATAGAGCCTGAGGTATTAATTTGCCTTGTATCACTTTACCTAGGAGTTCAAAGGTATAACGACCATATTTGCAGTCGAAACTTCTTCAGGCCATTCATTTCAGTTGAAAGTATAAGTCTCCGGGAAGCCACATGCTTATCCCACCTCAAATCATCATAAAATGTCATACCCAGATACTTATACTCCCGAACCTGCTCCAACCGCACATTGCCTAATAACCTAGCAAAATTATTTTTCTTTCTAGCGAAAAACATGTTTTTTGTTTTATCAACATTTATCGTCCATTTGTTTTCCAGACAATAAGCATTCAAGGCCTTTAATTTTCTTTGGAGCCCTATAGGTGTTAGTTCCATCACCACCAGATCGTCAGCGTACATTAGGCAGCTGGTGTGCCTGCCCCCAATCTTAGGAGAGTAACTGTGCATATCGTGTAACACCTGGGTGAGGTCTGCGATAAACAGAATTAAACAACAGGGGTGCTAAGACGCAACCCTGCCTTTAGCCATTCTCAACCGGAATTTTCCTCTACAGGCTTCCTTGACCATTCTGATCAACTTGGACCCAATTATCACTGTGCATTTTCATCATGAGGCTTAACAAAGCTCCAGATATATTCCATTGCTGAAGTTTCTGCCATAGTGTACCTCTATCCACCCTGTCGAAAGCCGCTTGGAAGTCAACAAATCAGCGGCAAAGGCTGCCTACCGACCTCATTGACTTCCTTGCTACTCCACACAGGGTGAATCAGTGGTCCATCGTGGAATGCTTCGGCCTGAAGCCTCCTTGCTCCACTGGGATCAGTCCTTAATCAAAAGCCCAAGAAGTTAGATGTTTTAACAAGGTTTGAGCATAAAGTTTAGATGGAACATGTAGAAGAGAAATCAAGCGGTAATTAGCAGGCTGATCTAATTTGCCTTTTTTGTGAATGGGCTTCAATATTGCTCCTTTCCAGGAGTCTGGGAAAATGGCAGTTAACGTTACTCATCAGAAGAACCCACTAAACATTAGTCCCCATTTCTTAGGATCTTTCGTAAATATCACAGATGGGAGCCCATCCAGACCACCAGCCCTAGAGGCTTTCAATTTACTGATTATGTTGGAAAGCATTCTGAGTCTGCCATCTGAGTACTTGCAATCATTTTTGCCTCTGCAACAGAACTAACCTGGGACACAAACATATTTTCAAGGTTTCCACCACTGTATAGTGAATATATAAAGGTGTATCAATCATCCTCACTTATCAGAGCCTCTAGAAAGGATGGTGATGACAGGGTTACCGAATTCACTAGCCACCAAAAGCGCTTACTGTTTTTGTCAACCATGGCGTATAACATTAACTCCCAGTTTAACCTATAGAACTCCTTTTTTTTTTTTTTTACGGGCACATAGATTACGATAGGCGACTTTCGCAGCCACCATTGCTGTTTTTAAGCCGACATCACTAGGATTTGACTTGAAGTGACGATTACTCCTATTTACTACTACTCTATCCTCCCTACAATCATCGTCAAACGAGCTGTTTCCTTTGCAATTTATACTTCTAGCTGAGTGAGGGCCACCCTTTACCAGTTTGAAGTGGGCTAACAATTGCTTTGTTAACCTATAATACCAATCCAACTCATCTTGACAGTCTTTCAGGTCGAAATGTTCAAATTCCATCGCAGAAAGATCCTAAAATACATCTTCGCAAATCAAAACTCTTATTCTCTTATGGTAAACTACTTCAAAAGACGGGTTGGTACTTAGGCAGGGCAAAGAATCTTCTCTGTACTCCAGACAAAGGGCGAGATGATTGCTAGGCCCCAAATCTACAACTCTGACATTTTTTATCCAATGGAACTGATGCAGTGGTACCAGTAGATAATCAATGGCCAGATTACTAGTGCCATGCTTGAAAGTTCTCATAGCTGGGGTATCATCATTACACCAACCATTAACCTTGATCAAATCAATTGGACCAAATGAGACCGAACCTTGGCATTTCCTTCTCTAGGATTTTCAGGAAAAGTGCAGCCCGGAATATTTAATGCTAACCATACCTCTTTCATGGCCACATCAAGATCTTTGAAAGTTGATCTTTCATTAAAATCCGCCCCTACCGCCAACAAAGCATCTGGATACTCACATACCAATTTGCCCACATCATTGACCAGGTTCAACAATTCACACACTGGCAGGGTACGAGTTGGAGAGATTCACACAATTAGACAAACCATTTGTTTTAGCCCCTTGTTATTGGTTAACAAATCAATTAAACAAGCAAGGGCCCATACACAAGTAGATGGGAGTTTCGTTACCTTCTTCCCTCAGCGGACAGATACCATAATGAGCAGTCCATCCACTGCTCTCCCTCTCATCGAGGCCATGGCATTTTGACCTATGGCACCAAACCCCTCCACAGCTGGGCACTCCAACAGCCAGGTCTCCTGGAAGAACGATATGGGATAATCCGTTAAGTCCTGCCTGTGCTTTTACATTTCTATAAACTATTGGAACCTGTGAACGTTCCAAATCAGGTCAGGACCCGGTAGAGCATGCCCTGATCCCTACAAGTCAATTTCATCAGCCCCTCCCCTCGTGCCCCCCCCCCCCACTGCTCCAAGCCGAAGTGAAGCGATCCTCAGTTTTTTCGAAGCATTTCTGGGGGTGGATCTCTATTCTGTGGGGGATATGCCCCTGACCACCCTGTCCGCTTTCCCTCCTATGTTCATCTAACTGGGAGTGGGAATGGCGATTGGACCAATTTTGACGCCTTGTATCTAGGGCTCTATCATTATGGAACGTTATTGTAGCTACTCTTTCTTGCGAACCGTCTCTCTCTTACCAACTCCTTCTAGCACCTATTTCCTGGCCTACACTAGGGAGCCCTGCAAGAAAAACTTGATTATGTTTTTAACTCTCCATGTTCATTTAGAAATGTAGGTACTTCACTATAATAGCCCTCTCCTGATTTGCCAGCAGGTTGAGCTAGAGGACTCCACTAGGTTTCGTGTCTCCTCTGACACAAACAAAACACTGGTTAGTTCTTTCCCTGCAACCTTTCTAAAACCAACTAGGACCAAATCCTTTGGAGAAATCTTCCTTAATCTTTTGCTATTGGCATACACTCTTTTCAGCCTAGATCTATTTAGAGGTTGACAAACACTGCCGCTTTTTCGTTTTAGATTGCATCTTTAGGAATAACAATGGCGGTGACAATTGCTTACAGGCACCCCAAGCCTGAACCAGGGCGAAATTATTTGTACCAACACAAGATTTCCTTTTGTCAGCCTCACTACTCTAATGTATGGGGTTAGGCGAGGATCTCCCCTTCAAAATATTGATACTTTGCGTATTTTTTTTTTTTTTTTTACCCCAGCAACCTTTTTTATCACCTTTAAACTTTCCTTTGTTTCCTTAATTACCCCACTCCTTTTTTCCTGGAGGGTTCCCTAGCTTCTCAGTGCCTTTCTTACCCGGCTTCCTCTTTGCGGTTAATTGCTTTCACATCTTAGGGGTTGCCTTTGGAGCTGTCAACTTGGGGGGTTGCCTTTGGAGCTGGGAAATTGGGGGGCGGGGGTCTAGGAGACTGGCTCAGGGATTCTATTCCAGGTGACCTCATCCAGCTCCTATACTTACGACCTCCCCTCACTTCCTGGGCTCTCCTTCTCACCCCTGATCTCAACAGCATGGTGAGGCTAAAATTAGATAGGACCCTTTGTTTCACAAATACACTTCCCTTTTTTTAAAACAAACTAGGGACATTTAGAAACGTATATCTCATTATTTACTGTGCAAATGGATACATGGACTCTCTCTAGAGGAGGGGAAGGAGAACTAGGGTCGTTTATAACACCATTTATTTCTCCTTCTGGAAGCGCAACCCTAGAACCATCCTTTAATGTTTTACTAATACTTTCAAGTAGTTGGATAAGCTTAACATTTTGAGTGTTGTTTAAAACCAGTGTCTTTACCATTCCCTGAAAGATTGTGCATTAGGGAAAGAAGATTCAACATCGTCAATTCTTGGGCAAAATCAGAACTCTTTCCCAGGGAATTGGTCTCATTTCTTAATTCGTGCATAACATGCTTATCATCATTCTCCTCAGTCCCCCTCCTGAGTAGAGCCGTCGAGTCCTCACGTTCCTCGTACCGGCAGGAGAAATACGTTCCAGTTGACCATTATACCACGACTCAAACAGGGTTACATCAGACCCCACTCCTTTCCCAATTATTTCGGAGAATGAAGACCTTGGGGGGCTTGGTCCTAGAGCTCCCTCCTTCTGACATTGTAGCCCCTCAATCAGGTTGGAGAGGCTTGACGAGTCCAGGGCCCCCCAGGCACTGACTGACACACTCAAGCGAGAGACTTATGGGCTCAGTGATAGTGACAGCCTCTATATCCATTTTTTCCACTGGCTCTGCATTCAGGGGAAGCTCAACTGTGGAGGCCTCATACTCTCTAGGACCACCTTCTTCACAGCCAAAGATGAACGACCCCTCCTCTCCGACAAATCCATTCACCACACATCAGCATTATTTCTTGACCACAGACTAAATACTCTCCCCCCTCAGCCAGGGGAGACCTCGGGCTTCTGACTTCCAACTGTTTAGCAACTAAGTCCCTCAAGGAGGACGGCATCGTTCTCTGGAAAATCATTCTCTGGGTCTCTAGCTGAGACAGCAGGCTTGCTACTTGGCCTGCCCACCAGGGTGGGGTAGCGGGGAGGCCAGGATTATCCTCAAGAGATGGTGATATGGTCTGATCCTGAGTGGAGCAGGAAGCCTTGTCACTGAAAAGACCACCATCTAGCCATCCTGCTGCTGCAGAATCCTCTGACAACTTATCCTCACTGAGATTAGTAGCAGGTGACGGACGAATACAAGGCGCATTCATGTCTCCACACCCTCTCTCCCCCCCCCCTTCCTTGAGGCTAATCGATATGTTGGGCTCCCTATTATTAGCGCTCCCTCCATGCTCTTGAAGAATATTGTGAATCACAAAGACGTCTGGGGTAAGGGGGGCCGGCTCCGTGGGGCCTGACAGCGTTCTGACAGTTCCTGGGTGCTCTCTGGTAGCACTTTAATCCCCCCTACGCTGACCAGGGTGATCAGCCCCATTACCCTTTCCTCTTGGTCTCAGTATGCGCTCTGCCATAGGCACAATATGGTAAAAAAAAATCACACCTATACATTTTCCAAGGACAATGTCGCAGTCACTGTTTCACAGTTTCCGACACCTCCAGTCATTCTAGTGGTTCCAAAAGTTGCTAAGTTACTTTTACCGTTGCCTTAACCTCATCCTTAGCTGGCGTTAGCTGGTAGTACCTCCAGACAGTACACAAGCATAGGTTGCAAAACAGCCCTTGTAGTAGGTAACAAAGCGATACCAAAGGGGACGATGGACGGAGCGCTAGAGCAAATCAAACACTCACCCCCAGTCAACTGATCTGGGTTTAATCCATCATCATTCTTTAGCTCACTCCACCACCCCAGTTCAGACATGGCCATATACAAATCAGTCTGACCCTGTGCCTCATGGGAACAGTCCAGCACGAACTGCCAAGCCATGTCTTCCCTGGACCGGAAACAAGCATCCTGGGACCGGTTTCGGGTTCAAAACCCTCATCAGCCAGGCTATCTTGAATTCAGTGGCAAAGTGAGCAAGGGACCCACGTCTGGGCATACCCTGCCAACTTAGGGCGAACAAAGCGATACCAAAGGGGACGATGGACGGAGCGCTAGAGCAAATCAAACACTCACCCCCAGTCAACTGATCTGGGTTTAATCCATCATCATTCTTTAGCTCACTCCACCACCCCAGTTCAGACATGGCCATATGCAAATCAGTCTGACCCTGTGCCTCATGGGAACAGTCCAGCACGAACTGCCAAGCCATGTCTTCCCTGGACCGGAAACAAGCATCCTGGGACCGGTTTCGGGCTTTGTTCGCCCTAAGTTGGCAGGGTATGCCCAGACGTGGGTCCCTTGCTCACTTTGCCACTGGATTCAAGATAGCCTGGCTGATGAGGGTTTTGAACCCGAAACCGGTCCCAGGATGCTTGTTTCCGGTCCAGGGAAGACATGGCTTGGCAGTTCGGGCTGGACTGTTCCCATGAGGCACAGGGTCAGACTGATTTGCATATGGCCATGTCTGAACTGGGGTGGTGGAGTGAGCTAAAGAATGATGATGGATTAAAGCCAGATCAGTTGACTGGGGGTGAGTGTTTGATTTGCTCTAGCGCTCCGTCCATCATCCCCTTTGGTATCGCTTTGTTCGCCCTAAGTTGGCAGGGTATGCCCAGACGTGGGTCCCTTGCTCACTTTGCCACTGGATTCAAGATAGCCTGGCTGATGAGGGTTTTGAACCCGAAACCGGTCCCAGGATGCTTGTTTCCGGTCCAGAGAAGACATGGCTTGGCAGTTCGGGCTGGACTGTTCCCATGAGGCACAGGGTCAGACTGATTTGCATATGGCCATGTCTGAACTGGGGTGGTGGAGTGAGCTAAAGAATGATGATGGATTAAACCCAGATCAGTTGACTGGGGGTGAGTGTTTGATTTGCTCTAGCGCTCCGTCCATCATCCCCTTTGGTATCGCTTTGTTCGCCCTAAGTTGGCAGGGTATGCCCAGACGTGGGTCCCTTGCTCACTTTGCCACTGGATTCAAGATAGCCTGGCTGATGAGGGTTTTGAACCCGAAACCGGTCCCAGGATGCTTGTTTCCGGTCCAGGGAAGACATGGCTTGGCAGTTTGGGCTGGACTGTTCCCATGAGGCACAGGGTCAGACTGATTTGCATATGGCCATGTCTGAACTGGTTTGGTGAAGTGAGCTAAAGAATGATGATGGATTAAACCCAGATCAGTTGACTGGGGGTGAGTGTTTGATTTGCTCTAGCGCTCCGTCCATCATCCCCTTTGGTATCGCCTTGTAGTAGGTAACAACATGTCAGAACTGGCAATCACTGGAATCACAAGTCCAAGTAGCAGGAAGGAGGGGGGGCGGGGGACAGATGGTATCCCGTAAGCACAAGCTGCACCAGCTCTCTAGAGAGGCCGCCTCCGCGCCATGGGCTACCGGCACTGCAACGCCCTAACGCGCCCCCTACCTCCACCAACGCAGGCTTGAAAGGAATCCTTGTAGGGACGCGGGTGGCGAGAATGGATACACTGCACTGCGCTAGCGAAAACCGTGCATTGCAGGCTCAACGGGCTCCTTAACTCACTCTCCTATTCTGTGGGGACGGGAGTTGAGTTCTGACTCATTAATTAGCCCCTTCGTGATGACTCCTCTCTTCTGAGATCCGCTGTCGCAGAACCTTCCCACAAGCTGCATGCGGTTAATGACGGCAGCATCGAGGGATCCCCACCAGAGAGCATGGGAGACCTCCGGGGGCCCTGCCCGCGGGCCCTCCAACATGGCACGGCGCGACTCGTCACCCTGTGATCGTCTGACCATCGACCTGCACAAGTTGCGCCGCCTCAATGCGTTCAATGTGTCTGCGCCTAGTCAGTATGCAAAATGTAAAAAAGAAATGTTCTTCCGCTATATAAAGGTTGGAATAGAAAACCTTTGCCTTTCTCTGGGTATCGCATGGATCACTGAATGAGACATTACGTGATATAATATGAGTATGACTACAGTAAGAAGTAGCAAATTATTTCTACTGACTTTAAAGTAGGTCATGTAAAATTGGCCTAAATTTCCAAGCAAAAATGTAGATGCTCCTTGCATGTTATAATGTTGAACCTCTTTACTTAACGTTACACATTTCCAATTAAATGTTTTCAAATGTTTGATTTTTAATAGGTGTTATGGGGACAATGCACGTTTACACTGTAAAGAACACATGATCGGATGAATGTATTTACAGAGTGGGAATGACCAGTCTGTAGATGTTAATCGATTTTCTTTTTTTCAATTTTTCCTACTAGTTTGGAGCTTACAGTGCATCAGAAAAAAAAACAGAGGAGTATGACACCCAGGTTTGCTCACTTGTGTGTTGTATTGTAAACAGATAATGTGTTGTAGAGTGCATTGTTTACTTTACCAATATGAAACAAAACAAATGGATTGTTGCAAAAATCTTTTAATGATGTTCATCATGACTGTTAGAAATGGGATTTTTGGTAGGCTAGGGCATGTGCCAAAGCCAGGCAGAAACCACCACTCTAGTCAGGATAAGGGAGTTACACTCCTAAAATAACCCCTGCTCACCCCCTTGGGAGCTTGGCACGAGCAGTCAGGCTTATCTTAGAGGCAGTGTGTAAAGCATTTGCACATAACCAACAGTAATATAATGTAAGCACTACAAAAGGACACCACACCAGTTTAGAACAATAGCCAATATTTTTATATACTCAAGACAAGACCAAATACGATAAAAATCCACAATACAGTACTTTAAAAGTGATTACGTTGCAAGATAACTTCTTCTTTGCAGGAATATTTCAAAAACAAAGTTCGTACGAGTCGGTAGCTCCGTCCGAGTCTACCGCGATGCTGAAAACCACAGAATCTAACAGTTCCAGCCGACCGCGTCGATACGGGCCAGCAGAGTCGTGAACAGAGTCGGTCACAGTACCTTTTCTCGTTGGGGCGGGCACGGAGTGTGCGAGCCGGTCAGCGTACGTTGCGGTGCAAGATGGAAGCGGTGCAGGGCGCAGTGTCCTCTCGATGCGGTGCAGGCAGCGGCTTGGTGACAATCGTGCAGACGGAGTCGGTGAGTCCAAGGCGTGCGGGGCAGGGTGAGACGGTGCTCGATGCGGTGCTGGCAGGTTGCGATGCAGGCGACCAAGCCGGAGTGCGGGAGCTGGCGTCGGACAGCGGTGCAAGTCGGAGCGGTGCGTCGCGAAGCGTGCGAGCGGTGCCCCAACTGCGATGCGGTCACGATTGTTGAGCCAGTTGCAGCGACAGCGTCGGTCTGGTCCGGCTGGCACAGTGAAGCGATGCAATGCGAACTGCGGTGCCCACAGGTCACGGTGCAAGCAGCGGCTCGGTGGCGATGGCGTCGGACGTCGTCGTCGGTGAGACCAGGGTTGCGGTGTGAGATGCGGACGGTGCGGTCTGCGGTGCAAACAGGACACCGGGCCAGCGATGGAGTCGGTTGACGGAGTCGGTTGCGGTTCCCTTTCTCTGTGGCAACTGAAACAGCGGTTCCAGAAGCGGTACCCAGAGGGTTGTGAAGTCTTTGCAGTCGCTGAGACTTCTTAACAGGAGGCCAGCTCGGTTTCAGGCCCTTGGAGATTCTCAGCACAAGTAGTAGAAAGTTCAGTCCAGTCCTTTCACTGCCCAAGACAGAAGCAGCAACTGCAGGCCAACCCAACAAGGCAATAACTCAGCAAAGGGGCAGTACTCCTCCTAGCAGCTCTCCAGCTCTTCTTCTTGGCAGGTTCATTGATTCCAGCGAGATCTAAATTCATGGGGTCAGGGCCCCAATATTTATATCCCAAATTCCTTTGTTCTCTGAAGGCAGAGAGGCCTTTGCCTGGCCCAAACCAGTTCTGGTCAGTCTTGGAGCACTTTGTTGACAAGCCTCCATATTTCCTTTCAGCGTGCAGGCCAGGGACATCAGACGCACCACAGGAGGTGGAGCCAGCATTGTGGAGGGAAGGCCCAGCCCTATTCAGGTCCCAGGTGTACTCCTCCCACCCATCTACATGTAGATCTGGCTATTCAGTCCTGTGCTGACTCACCCTGCCTCCTGGAATCCCCCAGCCCCTGTCACACACAAACCCAGACAGGCAATACACAAACCGAGCAGAGGCAGCTGGATGGTTAGGCAAGAAAATACCTACTTTCTAAAAGTGGTATTTTCAAACACAGAATGTTAAAACCAACTTCACTAAAAGATGTATTTTATCATTCTGAGTCCAGGCATACTAAACTCGAATTTCTACCGTGTTCCATGGGTCAGTTAGGATTATAAGATGTTATAATCAAACTGCCCATTCTGGCCTATGGGGAACAGTTAGCCCTTCAATAGTGAAAAACGAAATAGGCTGTAATTCACTACCAGGGCATGCCACACACACCAGGGCATGCCCTACCTTTACATACAAGGCACCCTGCCCACAGGGGTACCTTGGGCCTACCATAGGGGTGACTAATATGCACAAAAGGGAAGGTTTAGGGACTGGCAAGTGGGTGCACTTGCCAAGTCGACATGGCAGTCACAGACTGCACACAGGCTCTGCGGTGGCAGGCCTGAGACACATTTTACAGGCTGCTTCTGTGGGTGGCACAACCAGTGCTGCAAGCTCACCAGCAGCATTTGATTTACAGGCCCTGGCACACTCAGTGCACTTTACTAGGGACTGACACATAAATCAAGTAGCCTATCATGGAAACACCAATCCATAACACAGTTTAGACGGAGAGCATATGCACTTTAGCACTGATCAGCAGTGGTAAAGGGCCCAGAGTCCTAAAACCAACACAAAAAGGTCAGGGAAAAGTAGGAGGAAGAAGCAAAAAGTCTGGGGATAACCCTACAAAAAGGGCCATTTCCAACAATGACCAACTGAACTTGTTTCCAGTAGTTTCCTTAAACTTGTTTAGTAAAGGATACAAGTCTGCTTTCAAACATTTTAGTTGTTGCTATTTTATAGTAACAATCTTTTTATTTGTCAACGCTAAAGAAATAAATCCGAAATTCCTGCTTTTTTTGTATATTGAAATATAATTTATTTTTTTCCTCTTAAATCATACAAATTGTTTGAGTTTTCATTGAGGATGTTTAGCCACACGCCCTCCCTCTGTCGGCTTCCTTTCCTGCAAAGTCAGATGTGAGCAGCTGAGACTTCTAAGTCTTCAAATGGGCTTGTCACTGTTCACTGGAGTGGATTCTGCGAAAGAAAACGTACTGGAAATATTGTTTTTTCCTAAAGTTGGCAAACTGTTACATAGATTTGTAGTAATCATTGATATGTTATGTTGAGTAGTACCTGAAAATATGAGTATATTTTCCTTACTGATTTCCAAACTGATAGCCTCTGTTACATTGCACTGTAGCATTACTATAGCTTTTCATACCCCAGTCAATGCTCTGATGCGCCTTCTGGGTTGTCAGATAAAAGGCTATTTGTTGGGCCGGGAATGTTCTCTGCATGATGTATAGTTGTGTTCCCTTGCTGCGAGGGCCCAACTGCAAGTATCTGATATTTAGCCCTAGTTTGCCGCGAATCTAGTGTGTACGCAGCTGACTAGGCCTGTCCGTTAATGAGTGAGATTACTTGAGCTGGAGGTGTGCAGAAATCATGCCCTCATTTACTGGTAGTAGACAACTGTCCCCGTCGTGGGTTTTGGGGTGGTGGCAGCTCCAATTTTTTTGTGAGTCCATAGATATGACCAAACCTCTTTAACTGATAGTGCTCAGTGACTATGTAAGGCCAAAACCCAAGCCTACTTGAGTGCTGGAATGAAGATAAGCAGGAAGGAAAACTTTCTAAGGTTGCGCATGGGGGTATTTGCGATCAAACCTTATCTTCCCCCACGGGAAAGGGATGGCGGGATTCCGACCTGTCGTCTATGCGGAAGTGGAAAGGAAGATATTACTCATGTTATCTGCAACTGCTCCAACTTAAAGGACATAAGATGCATCTTGTTACGTCCCTTTTTTAGGTATTACGGCATCCGGACCTGTAGGCAGGCAGTGAAGCTTTGCTTCAATCCCACTGACGTCCAGCTTAACTGTCGGCTAACAAACATTTTTGAGATGGTAACTAAGAAACTTAAAACTCTGTCGCTACCAGGAACACGCTAAAAAACTCCTAAGTGTCTACTCTGTTTTAGTCCTACTTGCACTTTATTTACCCAAACTCTAACTTGGACAATGGACCTGGTTAAGCTGAGCATCCGATCTGAGAAGTTATGGTCGTCCCTGCTAGCCAGTATTTTATGCGACGTAAGAGTCTATGAGATCCTCTTTTAAAATAGTTAACACCATAAAACAGGAATATGCAAATGATGACCTTTTTTACATTATGTGGTTTTTTAATTGCTTTTAATTGTATTTATTTGTGCACAAGGGGAATCTTTTTGTTATGTATTTGCAAAGATTTTAATTAATCAAGCAAAAATAAACTTAAACTTGAAACTCTTTATCTGCAGCCCTGCCAGGTACCACGCATCGGGCATTAGACTAATGCATTTCAGTGTGGTGGTCCGCATCACCCCACTGAAATATTAAGTCAAGCATTATACCAAGCACTGTTAATGCACCATTACTGTAAACTGGAGTGGCAGCTGCTCCCAGCAGCCTGCTCCCAGCAGTCTGTCCCAGCTGCTGGCAGGCAGCTCTAGTAATGGTAATACTGTAAATAAGGATTCACCCGAGACACTGTGCACAGCATAGCGATGCATCATGACTGACATCAGGAGTCAGTGCGCCCAATAGCTACTACTGAGACAGTCAATGAGGGTGAGGTCTGGACAAGTTTTGTGCGCACACTGTTTAATTGGTGGAACGTCCTGCCGCCGGCGGCACGATCCGAGAAGTGACAGTTCAATAAAGTTTGTTTTGGCTGCTGACAAATCAGCGCAGGCAGCTCGCCGCAGCTTGGTAATCTTTCTGAAAAATTATTACTCCGCAACTGGACCTGTCACCCATTGGCGGCCAGCTGAGAGTGAACCACGGGAGGCCGCCTGTCAGATTGGTTTCTTACCCAGTAGCCCACCAGAGCACACCATAGTCCAATCTGTGCTGCTGATCATGCCCGGCGTTGCCGCTGGAGAATCCAAGTCCTACGCGGGGTGGGCCACCGTACCGAATTGTCGCGCTAGCCTGCCTCGTAAATAGTAAGTGCCTGGTGGAGTCAGGGATTGTCTGCTTTTCTAATACAGTTTGCTTTTTAATGGAGCGTGCCTAGTAGCACCATTAGCCGGACCGGGGTGCTGTGGTCTCAGGCTCAGGGCTAAATCTCTTTGGGCCATATGAGAGGAACAATGTCTGAAAATAAAATAAAGCGATAACAGTGTCAGTGTCAGCCGCAACCTCCCAGGGATCCGATGCCTTTTGTGCTTGTGGCTGTACTCAGATTATTTATTATCATTCTCTCTGCCCACACCCGCTGTCCAAAATAAGCTGGTGCCGCAAAAAACTCTCTACGTGGTAGTGGAGGGACTGTGCATGAGTGCGCAGCGCAGGATGTTTTTGGGCTTCGGTGGGGTCGGAGCACTATCTCACGTAATCTTCCCTCACTCCTGGGCCCCAGCTGCCTCACCCGAGACACTTCAATCTTGCTGACCGATTTATACATTATGTTGTTGGCACTGGAGTGTCAACAACTTTCGAATTAGCTTGCCATCTCTGCATCACCTCGGGGAAAGTGTACAGTGTGACTGGGGTGTCTGTACTCTTGGCACATGTGCACACTTAAAAGTACTGGGTAGCGGTGATCTGTCAGCTCAGATGCTCGACGGTGAAAAGCAGCTGCCAAACTCGGAGGCTGCCCGACCTGAGACACCCCTCACACTGGTCCTGTTATAACCAAACAGCTCTAGTGCAGCGCAGAGGTCAGCTTAAGTGACTGTGCAGTACCTGCCTGTACAATATGAATGTTTCTTTGTGAAATGTAACGGGTGCTCATATAAACTGCTTCGTTACCATCAGGTCAAGTTCATGCTATATAAGTACTGGGGAAAAAAACTAGGCAGCGAAGTGAAAACAAGCCTCAGTCAGCATTAACCCATTGTGAGACTACGGGCAGTCCCCAACAGCAGCTCATTCTACAGCAGCACTGCCCCTGTGAGCTCACTCTCCTGACACAGATGAGTCCAGCAGCAGAGCACTCACCGAAGATGAGTGCAATGTCTGTGTGTCATGTCGGTTAGTGCCCTTCCATTTCTGGTGCTTTGCAGCAATTTTAAGAGCTCCCTAGAGTTTCTCGTTGCTCAAATGGGTGTAATTTCTGCTATTTGTTTCCCACATTTTCATTGCTTGATTTTTGCTCGCGAGAAAGTCACTCATAGACGTTGAATGTCACTAATAATTACACTGAAATTATGAAAATGTCACACATAAGCGATCTGAAACCTTGGCAGCTATGTGTAACCTGCGTCACTCGAGTGGAGGCTTACTGGCCCATTCGTGTGAAGTTAGGCATCTGCCCGCTAACCCAGAACCTAGCACTAACATCCCAAGCTGTGGTACTTGCCGCAAATGTGCCTGAACTGTCTGCACGCTGAATAAGAAATCTGTGTAAGCCTTCAGCACTTGCCCCCAAGGAGTTATATCATAGCTAGCCCTGTGGCTCTTGCCCAAATGTGTGCCCGAGCGGACACCACCCCTGGAAGTCAGCGACTCCCTCAAAGTACTTGACACTGTGTGCCCAAGTGACTGCAACTGAGAGATGCAGACAGGAAGTGTGCCTTATCAGACATGACAGCCGCTGCTGCACTAAAACGCCATGAAGCAACTTGGCTGCTTCCCTAGGCTTTTGACCAGAAGCAGACCCCATTGCTGCCTTGACCACAGAGGACCAAGCTGCGTATAGACAACTCACCCAGTCCAGGAGGAACCACTTTCAACTGCCTGGAAGAGAGTGTTGGAATAAAAATGTCTTTGCTGTGTTGTTTACATATTGTTCTGCATAAGTTAGCATTGCGGCCCCATTTTATGTTTGCCCGCCATTTTGATCCATGAGCGAAACTAATCTCTCTCTCTGCCTCTGCGAGAAGCAGCTTTGGTAATTTTCGTTTCCTCCAAGGTTGAGCCTTGCTGTACTAATGAATACACTGGTCTTATTAGCGCATACCTTTCTCACTAGATAGAGGCCTGCTCCCACTAGTCCAGCGATGGGCACAGGCAGAACGACCTTGGCATAGAGAGAGTGTGTGCCCGGTCTCAGGATCGAAACTTATCCTTCTGTACCTCCTTTGTGTAGCTACCTCCATCTGGAAATTTCCAGTCTGGGCGTGCCTTCTGTGGTTCTGAATTGTACATAATGTATCACCATGTTTTCTGATCTCAGTCCTCTCTGCAGCACCCCTAAGCGACTGGACAGATGGGGCTCCGCTCGAGTGATTCTGAATAAACATATACTTGGTTTGTATTCTCTACTGTCTGACCGACTTTTCATTTGTATGGAAGGCTGAGAGGTGATCGCGAGTGACCCGGGTGGCCCTAATCGGGTCACTTCCTTCAGTTGGTGCCCAAACAGGGACCCCATCGGGCGAGTGGCCCATCCCCTCCTGCGGACGGGTGGGGAGGTCGAGGCCTCCGTCTGGTTGGGCGGACGGACCAGGGATCCCTGCCCGAGAGATTTTCTGAACTCGCAGCTGCCCCTTCTGTTCCGCCAGACGGTGCCTCGCCCAGCGGTCATCCTGACTGGGGTCCTGAACTGCGAAACCCTTGGATCTGACCGCTTGGTCCGAAGAGTCGGCAGTGGAGAATAAATTCGTTTGACCTGTGTGCACCAGGTGAGTTTGTTTTGGTTCTTTGTGGATATGGTACCATTTTGGTTTGTATTTGGCACCGTCTGAGGACCGTTTTTGGTACGAAGTGTTTGTGAACACTTTGCCAGGCAACATAACGAATTTGGCTCACTTTCGAAAAGGCCTGGATTTAGTAGGTTTTTGGTTTCCTGTTGTCGTTGTTGCTCTGCAGATGCTCGATTGGAAGAAAGTCAGCCAGCGCCTCCAGAAGGCACTCCGAACTTTGATATGTATGTGAAACATGGCCTTGGCCCTATTATGTTTAGTACGCTATGTCACAAATATACGAGGGACAATGCAGAGTTGCAGTGGCTGTTGACAGGCACTTTTGCTGAACAAAAAATTGGGTTTTTACAGGAGAAGTTGTTTGCGAAAAGAAGTAGACAGTCTTTGTTTGATTCTCTTCGAACGTGGCAAAAGGAGGCTAAACAGAGGCGAATGAAAGCAGAGAAAGAGGCCCGGAAGGGGAGAATGCAAACATTGACTCAGAAGGCTGTAGCACATGATAGAGAGTAACAAGAGATGGGAATTGAGCAGGAAGATAGGAGGTTTCGATTGAATACTGATAAATCTTATGTGACCCAAGAAGAAAATGATACGTTTGTGGAACAATTGTTAGATACTCGACCCCCACCCCCATATGCCCCGCAGAGGATATATCCCGCTCTTCTCTCACAGGCCCAGCTACCCGGTTCTTCTTTCTCTGCTGTTTCTGCTTCTGTTCCTGTTGATCGGACTGCCTTGGCCACGGCACCTCCTGTCCTTTCTTTGTCCTTGCCGTCTGTGGCAACTATGACTGTTAGTACTCCTGCAACACCTATTGCTTCGGCGTCTCTTTCGCCAGCTCTTACACCCGCGACACAGCCAGCAGCGACGTTAGTGCCTACTATCTCTGTTGTCACTCCCACTGTGTTCTTCCATTCCCCGACATCACAGAGTAGTGGGACACCAGTACGTGGATTTGAGGATAGAGACCGGACGAAGTTCGAGGAGCGAATGGGTCCGTATGTGCGATCGGAGATGGGAGATGCAGAGAAAAAGGTAGTGGCTAATCAGGCTGCGCAGTGGGCCCGAAACCCCATTTATGGTGTGGAAGATGTGTGGAGTGTGATGAAAGATTATGAGCCTTTGTACAACAGCATGCCCTTAAGCATATGTCGGCTACTTTGATCGGTCTTTGGGAGCAGTGTTTCAACAATGCAGCACCGCAAATTCTAAATGATATTAAGGATCATGTATATGTTACTGATATGGTGCCTGGTCAAGGCTTTGGTTATGTTGCGACGTTGGTTGCTTATCGGGGTAGACTGCTTGAGAAGAGCCCTACCCCGGTATCTCAGTTTCCGATGCGGGAGGTTCATCCTATCTATCATCCCGAAATACCAGAGCTAAGGGATCAGCATAATGTTGTTACTAGACCAGGGGCAGCGGCCCGTTTCCAAGAACATTGGGTTTATGCTCCGTGGAAAAGGAGTGAAGTCTTGTCTCTTAAGACTCCGTTACCTGATCCAAGGAAGAATCCGACTGCTTATTATAAAGGATTGACTGAAGCTGCCTCTTTTACAGTGATGACACTTGCTGATATTGAAATGTTCTTTGGTTTACTAGTTCCGGTTGATATTTGGAGACAAGTACACACACAGGATCATGCTGCGGAATTGGGTGGTACCTGGAATCAAATTAAATTATGGGATCAGGAGAGGAAGCCTGGTGAGAAGCGTAAAGCAGAGATACTTGCTTTGTCAGGCCGCATTATCACATATATGCATTCCCTTATTCCACCGAGAAAGGTTGATTGGGATAAGTTATCGACTTGTCGTCAGAAGAAAGATGAGTGTGTCTGATTTTTTTCACTCGGTTTAAAGGTGTGTTTCTAGACTGTAGTGGTCAGGATTTGTCGATCGAAGGTGGCGTCCGATTGTTTATTAATTGAATTGTTTCCAATTTACTTCCTGAGATTGCAACCCAATTACAGGCTTCCGAGAGCACCTGGTCCACATCTTCCCCTTCTGTTATTTTGAATATGGCGCAGTATTATGAACACAGGGAAAATGAGGATAAGGAGAGACGTAGAAGAAGCACAAGGATTTGAAGACGAAAGTGTTGTTGCAGCAGGCTTCTAGAGGGAATGGTAGAGGACGTGGTGGTTCGGCCCGACAGCTTCCACGCACTAGCAGGCCTACAAATACCACGCCTTTAGGGCTGAATCAGTGCGCATATTGTAAAGAGGAGGGACACTGGCGTAGCGAGTGTCCTGTGCTTTTGCAGAAGGTGGCGGTCCCGAGAGGATGAGGTTCTCGTGGACGGGGTCGTGGAGCGGGTGGCCAGGACAGGGCTCGGAATGCTGTGGCCCCGCAGGGTCGTTCTGATCAGAATTATTTTGATGACCCTCGGGGAGGACAGTATTATCATGATGATTATGATACGGATGAGGTGACAGGGATGTCTTACAGTTAGGACAGCCAGGGACAGAGTGAGCGACCAGTTTTGATACCTGTAGATCAATGTGGTCCGTACGTTAGAGCAGATGTGCATGGTTTGACTAACGAGTTCTTGGTGGATACAGGTGCAACAAACAATTCTATTTCTCATTCCTTGGTCCCTGGGGCGGCTTTGTCTGGCCATAATAATGTTTCGGAAGGTTTTTCTGGTGTATTGGTTGTGAGCCCCATTTCAAAACCCCTTGGTTGACTATTGGTCCTTTCACTGTGGATTCATCGTTCTTGTTGATGTCTAATTGTGGAGAGAATTTGATGGGTTTGGACTTGTTGAAGAAATTACATGCTACGATTTACTGCTCCCTGGCGGGTGTTTACATGACAATGGGTCCAGATGTTGTGCGTGCTACGCAGTGCCTGTCCAAAGATGCGCCTCTTCCTGCAGAGTTTAAAAATGTACCGCCCACTCTTTGGGCGACAGGTGACACAGATGTGGGATTGTTACAGATACCACCAGTTTGGATCCGAGTTAAAGACAATGCTATTTTACCTTGCATCCCTCAGTATAAAATACCGCAGGCAGGTGAGCGAGCTTTATTGCACATTATACAGGACTTGATTGAGAAAGGAGTGTTTGAGGAGACGACTGCTAATGTTTGTAATAGACCTATTCTTCCCATTTTCAAACGGACACCTTCAGGTTCCTCTGATGATCATGCAGATGTTTATCGCTTTGTGATTGACTTGCGGGAAGTTAATAAAATAGTGATTCCCCAGTTTCCGGTGGTCCCTGACATTACGACTCCTTTGACAATGATTCCTTCTTCTGCTACATACTTTTCTGTCATTGACTTGAAAAACGTGTTCTTCAGTATTCCCATTCATCCTGACAGCAGGTATCAGTTTGGGTTCACCCTAACTGGTAGAAGCTTTAGATTCTGTCGCGCTCCTCAAGGCTATACAGAGAGTCCGAGTATCTATAGTCAGGCATTGAAAGGTCAGCTGGATTCCTTGTCGCTCCCTACAGGTAATGTATTGCTTCAGTATGTCGTTGACTTGCCCATCGCCTCGGATACAGAACAAGGTTGCAGAGACAGTACAGTTAAATTGCTGTTACATTTAGCTCAACATTGCCATAAAGTATCCCTTTCCAAATTTCAGTATTGTCGACAGGAGGTCACCTACTGTCGAAGGAGGGTAGGAGATTGACCCCTGAGCGCATCAGTACCATTGTTAAAATGCCGATCCCGCAAACTCAGAAAGATGTGCGCGCTTTCATAGGTATCACTTCCTATTGCAGGCAGTGGATACCTAGCTATTCGCTGTTAATCAAACCCCTGCTTGCTTTAACACTAAAGGATGTGCATGAACCCCTGCCCTGGACGCCTGAATGTCAGCAGTTTTTTGAGCAATTGAAAACTGCGCTTTGTTCAGCTCCAGTACTCGGCACCCCTGACTATACTAAGCAGTTTGTGTTGTACGTCCATGAGATGGCTGGTTGCACGCTTTCTGTCTTAACACAAAAATTTGGAGATAAGCAACCGCTGTGTGCTTACTTCTCTGCCGTGCTCGATCCAGTCGCACGAGCCCTCCTGAGCTGTCTTAAGAGCGGTCGCGGCAGTGGCTGTCTCAATAAGGCAATCGGCCAGACGCATACTTGATACTGATCTCACAGTCATGGTACCCCATGCTTTAGATACACTTTTGAATAAGACAAAGACACAGCACCTCACCAGTGCACGTCTGACAGGTTATGAGTTAACGCTGTTCGCCAAACATATTACGATCAAACGATGTGCCACTCTGAATCCAGCCACGTTACTACCCCTTCCTTCTGAGAATAAAGAGATTGACATACATGATTGTATCTTCCGGATGGAAGAAGAGACGAAAGGACGGGTAGACTTGACTGATGTTCCCTTATCTGACCCCCCAAGGGGAACTATATGTCGATGGCTCTTGCTTTAAATTACCAGATGGCACTACAACTGCTGCATATGCTATTACTACGCTGCGTACGGTAGTTGAGACATCACAAGTTCCCTATCAGTCGGCCCAAGCTGCAGAGCTCGTTGCCCTAATACGAGCCTGCGAATTGAGTGAGAGACTGGTTGTCAATATTTTACTGACAGCCAGTACGCCTTTGGAGTCGCCCATAATTTCGGGCCACTCTGGGAAGAGAGAGGGTTCCTTACTTCCCATGGGACAAAGATTCAGCATGGTCATCTTATATATAGGCTTTTGTCCGCTTTGACACTCCCTAAGAAATTGGCAATAGTGAAGTGTAGCGCCCATAGGAAAGTTACTGACGCTGGAGGTAAAGGAAACGCTTTTGCAGATCAGACAGCTAAGGAAACAGCCCGGACTAGGATGAAAAGAATGTTCGTAGCAGGTCCCACTAGGTGGGTGAATGAGGTCACAATGTTTGAAGATTCACTTGAGAATGTGAAGGAAATACAGAGTGAGGCCACTGTGGAGGAATTAGCAGTGTGGCAAGAAAGTACAGCACAATTGAACGATGAGTGATGTTGGATTGACAAGTCGGAAGCAAAGATGGATGTTGCCAGATGCATATGTTCTTCCTGTAGTCGCAATGGCCCATGGCCCAGCCCATATCAGTGCTAAGGGGATTTGCAAGTTGTTAGACCCTGTATGGCAGAATGATAACACTCCAAAACTGCTGCACATTTAGTGAAGTATTGCATGGTGTGCATGATGCACAATCCTGGAAAAGATACCCCTACACCACCTGGTAACTTTGCACCCCCTACTTTCCCTTTTGAGGTCCTTCAGTTAGATTACATTGAATTGAACAGGGTCAATAATTTGAAGTACGTGTTGGTGGTTGTTTGTGTATTCAGTAAATAGGTTGAGGCTTACCCCACTAAAGACAATACAGCCATAGCTAATGCAAAGGTACTCCTGAAGGAGTTCTTTCCTCGTTTCGGCTTGCCCCGTTTGATCTGGAGTGATGACGGAAGTCATTTTAATGCCAAAGTCATACAGGTAATTTGTGACGGTTTGCACATAAAACAGAAAATCCATGCTGCAAACCACCCACAATCAGCAGGTTTGGTTGAGAAGTACAATGGTACTCTCAAACTGAAGTTAGCAAAGATTCAGAAGACAACAGGGTTACAGTGGCCAGATGCTTTACCATTAGCTCTTTTGTCGACAAGAACAGCACATTCTAGAACAGGATTGTCACCCTACGAGGTCGTGTTTGAACGCCCGGCAAATGTCTGGTGCGTCCTGCGCCCTCGTAGATTTTCCGATAGAGTATCCATTGTTAACAGACTATCTTTGCCAGTTAACTGAAAATTTGCATTCTTTTTACCAACAGGTCTGCGAGTCCCTTCCACCCATAACAGAGGGGCCTAGACACGACTTTCGGCCTGGCGATTACGTAGTGGTGAAGAATTTCCAGCGGAAGAGTTTGGAGCCCCGTTGGAAGGGACCTGAACAGGTCCTCCTGGCAACTCGAACCGCTGTGAAAGTCGCCGGCCGAAAGAACTGGATTCATGCCTGCCATTGTCGCAGGATACCCTTACTCTTGCCCTATGATCAGTGGGTGAGGGATGGCGTTGGGGATACTGAATGTGAGAAGGTGCCTCAGTTCATCTCCTTCAGGGTCGCAAAATTAACTTGGACCCAAACGGATGCAGAGAATGATGACGCGCTAAATGCAGCAGTCCCTCCAGAAATCCGAGCCATTTAAGAGCCGCTGTTTGTTGACCCCTCTGTGACTGGGGTCACCAGGTACAATTTGCGTCCTCGGCTGAGGAATAGTGCACCAAAGGAGAAGTCAGATTAGCCAGAGATGGACTGTGTAAGTTAGGGTGTACTTTGCTATAGTACCAACGGTGTTAGTTTAGGGTGTTGTGAGATTGGTGCACTGTTCTGACATTGGACAGGATAGATCGAACGTGCTCCCTGGGAGGGGGGTACATTATGCTGTGCGACGTGGGATTCATTGTGCGCTTAGGACTGAGCAAGCTCCACCGCCGGTGCTCAAGAGCGCCAAAGTTGATGAACAATAGGAGCCTGTACCAGTGAGACTCTGACGGACACTGGGAACACTTACCTTTGCTATCAGTCTTATTGCATTCCTCTTCTTGTTCTATAATGCATCCTTTGGTCGACCTATTGAGGAGGAGGAACAGCCATTTGCACCACCGCGTTTAGCGCGGGGTTGGTCAACAAAGAGTAAAATAGTTGGCATATTAATTGTTGTGATTACGCTAATAACAATACTTGGAATATCCTGGTTTCTAGAGGAGAAATATCCTGTACATTTCTTGGTTGGTACAACGCCCACTCCCCCTGAGCACATTTTTGTTACTTTGGCTCCACACAAAGCAGCGCATAGGTTGTCCTACACCGATAATGTTTTTATACAAATGTTGCATCAGTCTCATAATGTCTCCAATACAACTAATTGTTGGGTTTGTGGGTTGCTCCCTTCAGTCACTCATAAGAGCGACAATTTGTTGTCTATGCCATTGTCATATATTGGTAGCTGTGAAGGTTGGTTTGAATTGTTCATTATGGTGCACTACTGTGCTCTGTACAGAGTACTCTGTAGTCTGGTTATGACAGCTGCTGATTCTCGCACTGTGGTAGAGTATATATGTTTTCATCACAGGTTTACTCCCATAGGACCGGCAGGACAAGGGACCTCCGGTACATTGTCCCCAAAATCCTGTATGAGCACATATGAAAAAGTGAAGAACAAAACATGACTTCGAATGGAAATGGCTGATTTCCAAAGGTTCAACACCTCTTTGTATTTTCAATCTTTCCAAGCTAGCAATATTACTAAGGACAAACCGATGCCGGTGTCCGTGGTCAACACAAGAGCTAGTTTCTGTGTCCAGGGGACTGGGGAGGTAAAGGTGGGGGAGAGTAAATGCAATTTCACCTACAGACTGAGACAATTAATAGTCCGCCTTTGATCCTACCCCATAATGTCTATTTTGTCTGCGGATCCCAAGCTCATGTCTGGCTTCCGAGGGGATGGTCAGGCAGATGTTACCTCTCTTTCCTCCTTCCCCCTGTGTATGTTGCCCCGTCCAATTATCATAAAGATCATCAGCTGCAGCGTAGGAGTACATACTTGCCCAGAGTCAGAAGGGTTGTAGACACAAGGGATATAGATCAGACTGATACCACCGCACAACAGTTTGGGGATACTTTGAAGGGCCTACTACCTTTTGGGGTCCCATGGCTAATACCTTCAAATTTGCCAGCTAACTAGTTGTTGAAGGGTGTTAGAAATGGGATTTTTGGTAGGCTAGGGCATGTGCCAAAGCCAGGCAGAAACCACCACTCTAGTCAGGATAAGGGAGTTACACTCCTAAAATAACCCCTGCTCACCCCTTGGTAGCTTGGCACGAGCAGTCAGGCTTATCTTAGAGGCAGTGTGTAAAGCATTTGCACATAACCAACAGTAATATAATGTAAGCACTACAAAAGGACACCACACCAGTTTAGAAAAATAACCAATATTTTTATATACTCAAGACAAGACCAAATACGATAAAAATCCACAATACAGTACTTTAAAAGTGATTACGTTGCAAGATAACTTCTTCTTTGCAGGAATATTTCAAAAACAAAGTTCGTTCGAGTCGGTAGCTCCGTCCGAGTCTACCGCGATGCTGAAAACCACAGAATCTAACAGTTCCAGCCGACCGCGTCGATACGGGCCAGCAGAGTCGTGAACAGACCCGGTCACAGTACCTTTTCTCGTTGTGGCGGGCACGGAGTGTGCGAGCCGGTCGGCGTACGTCGCGGTTGCGGTGCAAGATGGAAGCGGTGCAGAGCGCGGTGTCCTCTTGATGCGGTGCAGGCAGCGGCTCGGTGACAATCGTGCAGACGGAGTTGGTGAGTCCAAGGCGTGCGGGGCAGGGTGAGACGGTACTCGATGCGGTGCTGGCAGGTTGCGATGCAGGCGACCAAGCCGGAGTGCGGGAGCTGGTGTCGGACAGCGGTGCGAGTCGGAGCGGTGCGTCGCGAAGCGTGCGAGCGATGCCCCAACTGCGATGCGGTCACGATTGTTGAGCCAGTTGCAGCGACAGCGTCGGTCGGGTCCGGCTGGCACAGTGAAGCGATGCGATGCGAACTGCGGTGTCCACAGGTCACAGTGCAAGCAGCGGCTCGGTGGCGATGGCGTCGGACGTCGTCGTCGGTGAGACCAGGGTTGCGGTGTGAGATGCGGACAGTGCGGTCTGCGGTGCAAACAGGACACCGGGCCAGCGATGGAGTCGGTTGACGGAGTCGGTTGCGGTTCCCTTCCTCTGTGGCAACTGAAACAGCGGTTCCAGAAGCGGTACCCAGAGGGTTGTGAAGTCTTTGCAGTCCCTGAGACTTCTTAACAGGAGGCCAGCTCGGTTTCAGGCCCTTGGAGATTCTCAGCACAAGTAGTAGAAAGTTCAGTCCAGTCCTTTCACTGCCCAAGACAGAAGCAGCAACTGCAGGCCAACCCAACAAGGCAATAACTCAGCAAAGGGGCAGTACTCCTCCTAGCAGCTCTCCAGCTCTTCTTCTTGGCAGGTTCCTTGATTCCAGCGAGATCTAAAGTTCTGGGGTTTGGGTCCCCCTTTTTATCCTCAATTTCTCTTTGTTCTCTGAAGGCAGAGAGGCCTTTGCCTAGTCCAAACCAGTTCTGGTCAGTCCTGGAGCACTTTGTTGACAAGTCTCCTTCTTTCCTTTCAGAGAGTAGGCCAGGGACATCAGACGCACCACAGGAGGTGGAGCCAGCATTGTGGAGGGAAGGCACTGTCCTATTCAGGTCCCAGGTGCAACTCCTCTCACCCATCTGCATGTAGATGTTGCTATTCAGCCCTGTGCTGACCCACCCTGTCTCCTGGAATCCCCCAGCCCCTGTCACTCACACTCCAGACAAGGAATACACAACCTAGCAGAGGCAGGCTTGGATGGTTAGACAAGAAAATACCTACTTTCTAAAAGTGGTATTTTCAAACACAGAATGTTAAAACCAACTTCACTAAAAGATGCATTTTATCATTCTGAGTTCAGGCATACTAAACTCGAATTTCTACCATGTTCCCTTGGTCAGTTAGGATCATAGGATGTAATAATCAAAACTGCCCATTCTGGCCTATGGGGAACAGGTAGCCTTGCAATAGTGAAAAACGAAGTAGGCTGTAATTCACGATCAGGACATGCCACACACACCAGGGCATGTCCTACCTTTCACATACAATGCACCCTGCCCACAGGGGTACCTTGGGCCTACCTTAGGGGTGACTAACATGTAGAAAAGGGAAGGTTTAGGGACTTGCAAGTGTGTGCACTTGCCAAGTCGACATGGCAGCCCCAGGCTGCGCAATGGCTCTGCAATGGCAGGCCCGAGTTACCCTTTACGGGCTGTTTGCGTGGGTGGCACAATCCAGTGCTGCAGCCCACCAACAGCATTTGATCTATAGGCCCTGGCACTCGCAGTGCACTTTACTAGGGACTGACTGTGAGAAGTTGGCCTGGTATATGCTGTCCACTAATTATAGTGGGCACCTTGCACCAGCCCAAACAACCCCTTATTGGAGATAGGTTAAAGACCACCTTTATGGAAAGCTATCCTAGTGGTAGCTATGGAGAGCAGCCTTCAGGCTAAGTCTTGAAGGAATGTAAAGCAGCTTGTTTTACCAGTCTATAATCTCTTGAGTGACCAAATGAAAGAGGACCACACCAGGTATATATTTAAAATATATGTATTTAGTCTTAAACACACCCCTCTAGTCTCTTTATGAGGCTAGAGTTCGAAGTACATAAGTTACAAGTCGAATATCAACAGTAATAGCACAAATACACGTTTGAGCCCTAGGGGCGTACCAAACCATATACCAATAAAGTGGTATAAGAACCACGACTGAGCTAGACACAAGGCCTAGAGCCTGTAGAAGTGCTTGGCCCTCAAGGAACCACCCAAGGTAGTGACACAGGGGACCCACGGGGGACGCGTGCAGCGTGAGAACACAGCCGCGAGCCGCCGTTGACTTCTATGGGGAATGTTGCGGTTGGAGTTTTAAAGAAAAAGGACACTTAGAGGAGGACTTGGAGCAAACCCCTTTAGAACTAGGTTGTTCTAGAGTCAATACCCACGGGAGCACCGGAGTACTCGAGTTACCTCACCCAGGGAAGCCGGGTGAATAGGTGTCTTTCGGGGTCGGGTTTCGTCGTCGTTTTCAATGGCGATCTGCTGCAAAGTGCTGCTGGCGACCAAGTCGAAGGTGTTCGGGTGGATCCAAGGGTGGATCGAAGATCTGAAGAACCTGAAAGCAGAGGGGACAGAGTCTGGGTCACTAGCCAGTGACCAGGAAGGCGATGAGCAGATGCCCACCGATGTCGAGTGCTTCAGGTAGGTTGAAGGTCGTCTTGACTCTTCAGCCACGAGGTCCAGGAGGCGTCGACGACAACCAGGAGCTGGATTCGAGCTGTCCCACGACGTCTGTCGATTGCTGGGGTGTCGGCGACCGGATTGGACCCAACAAGCCTTGGCAACGGCAAGTCACGTGGAAACAAAGAAAGGACGTTGATGCAGACCAGCAAGGTCTGGGGGACTCACCCAGCGAGGGTAAGTCAGGGCACGCCTGGAGCAACCAGGAAAGCCCAAGCAGAAGAAGAGTTGCCTTCGGGAGGGCCCACTAGCCAACGGACTAGCGACCGCGAAGGAGCCTCGTGTGGACGCACTTAGAGCTGGCTCACAGGACACTCGTGGAGTGGAGGCCAGTGATCTTCGGTGCAGTCGGTGCTGGAGGCGGGGGCTACTCGGAGCCCAAAGCACAACTTCGTGGAAGACCAGGAAGAGGATGCACTTGCAAAAGTTCTCGGTGTCCAGGGGTCACGGTTCCACGTTACCCACGACAGCTACGGGCCTCAGCTTCGCTGGGGACTCAGGGCAGCCTCTGGGAAGTCTGGAAATCAACTTCTGGTGTTGCAAAGACTTCGGCGTCCAGCGGGAGCTTCAGCGATGCAGACCGGACAATTGCTTCTTAGGTGCCTGCCAAGCAGGGGAGTCACTCCTTGACCCCAAGGGAGATTCTTCAGTCCTCTAATCTTCAAGTAGAGTGTCGGAGGTCCAGGATTCAGGGTCAGAGTTTCGTCCAGGGTAATCTAAAGTCCTAAGGACTGGGGTCCCATACTTATACTAAGTTAGGGGGTTGGACATACTCTGGGGACCCACCTAGGGGAGGGTCAGGGAAGAGGGGTGGTTACACCCATTCCCTTTGTCCAGTTTCGCGCCAGAGCAGGGGCAGGTAGCCCCTGCAACCGGTTTGAACTGGCATATGCACAGGGACACCAAATGTGCCCCCAGTGCAGGACTTCAAAGCACCAGAGGGTGCTCCCGCCCAGCCCCAATACACACTATCCTGTCTGGGGAGGTGGTTACACCTCCCTTCGACAGGAAACCTATTGTCCAGGCCTACCCTGCCGGAGTTTCAGTCAGCAGCAGGAGGCCAGACCCGTGTCTGTGGCAGCGGCAACCATTTTGTGATGCCGGGGCTCTGGAAAGAAGTTACCGGGTAGCCCGGTGTGTACATGTCTCTCCCTCTAGAATGGTGGAATGCTACCCCCGCCGCCAGGACTGGCGGTGGGGGGGGTAGTATTCCAAGATGTTTGACACCAAACACGACATGTTTTGGTGCAGCCAGTCCAAAGTTAGCATTGTACCGCGAGGATATAATGCACTTAAGAGTATATGGTCAGGCTGTACCACAAACAGCATCAGAGGAGGGACTCCGAACGCTGCAGAGGGGCTCTGCTCATGCAGGGGCACCCTCTCACATAAAAACCAAGCACTCTGCCTTCATGATTGTTAAGGCCTGCCATAGGAGTGACTTATAGGTTTATGTGTGTGCAATTGTAGTGATATAGGTAGCCTATATCACAGTAAGGGGTGCATGCACCACCTTACCCAGGCTGCAGTAGCAGACCTGTGGTGTCATTTTGGCTGGCCTTCCAGGGGTGGCATAATACATGCTTCAGCCCCTGGCAGGCCTCTGGGGTACCTATGCCCTGGGTACATAGTATACCATATACTAGGGACTTATAAGGGCACTCCAGATTCTAATCAAAGAGGTACCTAAGGTACAGGGAAACCATTTTAGAGAGGAAGCAGCTAGGCTGGGGTTCTGATTAGCAGGGCCCCAGCCAGACTAAAGTCGAAAAACAGTGAAGCATCAGCAAAAAGTGGGGGTACCCATGTGAAGCAGATCCTACTCTCCTACACTGACACATAGATCAAATAGGCCAATCATGGAAATACCAATCCATACACATTTTATACAGGAGCACTTGCACTTTCCCACTGGACAGCAGTGAGGAAAGTGCGCAGAATCATTACACCAGCAAAAACAGAGTCAAAAACGGGAGGTTAGAAAGCAAAAAGTCAGGCGAAACACGCCAAAAGATGCCAAGTCTAACAAAGGGGTTATCAATACGACTACGGGGATAATGACAAATATCACTGCTGAGCTCCAGGCTACAAGGTTAGTCACTTTACAGAACAGGATTGTGTTGGATGTCATCCTCGCAGATCGGGGAGGGGCCTGTTGCGTCATTGGCAGCAGCTGTTGCGTTTACATACCTGATCAAGCTCCCAATGTGTATCCAGCTATACAAAAATTGCATAGACTCTCATCTGAAATACACCAAGAAACAGGTACTTGCACCCTATCAGGGTGGTTCTGGAATATGCTAACAACATGGGGTTGGAAGATTCTCATCTTTTTGATTGTGGTTGCTAGTATTATTTTTGCATGTTGCCTCTGCGTACACTGTCTCCCGACTTGCTGCACCTATTGTGTAAATGTTCTCACCCCTAAACAGAAAATATCAGTTCATGATACTAGTGCTGCGATCATGTTGCAGAAGGACATTGAGGACATGATGCAGATCGATGAGGGTGTCTTTGAATACTGATTATGTGAGCACCAGCTCATAGTGATGTTTCTTATCCTTGCAAAATGTTATACGTTTCTTGATAGTAACATAAAATTGTTAGATTCTGCTAAAAGGGAGGGTCTGTTGGAATAAAAATGTCTTTGCTGTGTTGTTTACATATTGTTCTGCATAAGTTAGCATTCGTGGCACCATTTAATGTTTGGCCGCCATTTTGATGCATGAGCTAAACTAATCTCTCTCTGCGCCTCTGCGAGAAGCAGCTTTGGGAATTTTCGTTTCCTCCAAGGTTGAGCCTTGCTGTACTAATGAATACACTGTTCTTATTAGCGCATACCTTTCTCACTAGATAGATGCCTGCTCCCACTAGTCCAGCGATGGGCACAGGCAGAACGACCTTGGCATAGAGATAGTGTGTGCCCGGTCTCAGAATCAAAACTTGTCCTTCTGTACCTCCTTTGTGTAGCTGCCTCCATCTGGAAATTTCCAGACTGGGCGTGCCTTCTGTGGTTCTGAATCGTACATAATGTATCACCATGTTTTCTGATGTCAGTCCTCTCTGCAGCACCCCTAAACGACTGGGCAGACGGGGCTCCGCTCGAGTGTATCTGAATAAACATATACTTGGTTTGTATTCTCTACTGTCTGACCGACTCTTCATTTGTTTGGAAGGCTGAGAGGTGGTTGCGAGTGACCCGGGTGGCCCTAATCGGGTCACTTCCTTCAAGAGCCACTGACTAAAAATAGCTGCATGCTTGCCGCTGCCTCCGGGCACAACTGTGCAGTCTACAAATGCACAAAAGGAGTGAAGCTTATGGCGATTGTTAGAAATGGGATTTTTGGTAGGCTAGGGCATGTGCCAAAGCCAGGCAGAAACCACCACTCTAGTCAGGATAAGGGAGTTACACTCCTAAAATAACCCCTGCTCACCCCCTTGGTAGCTTGGCACGAGCAGTCAGGCTTATCTTAGAGGCAGTGTGTAAAGCATTTGCACATAACCAACAGTAATACAGTGTAAGCACTACAAAAGGACACCACACCAGTTTAGAAAAATATCCAATATTTTTATATACTCAAGACAAGACCAAAAACGATAAAAATCCACAATACAATACTTGATAAATAGTTACTTGGCAAGATAGTTTCTAAACTGTAGAAATACCTCAAAAACATAGTTCGTACGAGTCGGTAGCCCCGTCCGGGGCTACCGCGATGTTGAAAGCAACAGAGTCTAACAGTTCCAGCCGACCGCATCGATGCGGGCCAGCAAAAGCGTGAACAGACTCGGTCACAGTACCTTTCTCGTTGTGGCTGACACGGAGTGTGCGAGCCGGTCGGCGTACGCCGCGGTTGCGTTGCAAGATGGAAGCGGTGCAGGGCGCGGTGTCCTCTCGATGCGGTGCAGGCAGCGGCTCGGTGACGATCGTCCAAACGGTGTCGGTGAGACCAAGGCGTGCGGTGCAGGGTGAGACGGTGCTCGATGCGGTGCGGGCAGGTTGCATTGCAGGTGACCAAGCCGGAATGCGGGAGCTGGCGTCGGTCAGTCCGGACAGCGGTGTGAGTCGGGGCGGTGCGTCGTGAAGCGTGCGATGCGGTGCCCCAACCACGGTGCGGTCACGGGTGTCGAGTCAGCAGCAGCGACAGCGTCGATGAGATCCGGCTGGCGAAGTGAAGCGAGGCGGTGCTGTCTGCGGTGCCCACAGGTCACGGTGCAAGCAGCGGCTCGGTGGCGTTGGCGGCGGTCGTCGTCGGTGAGACCAGGGTTGCGGTGCGAGATGCGGACGGTGCGGTCTGCGGTGCGGTCAGGACACCAGGCCAGCGATGGAGTCGGTGACTGAGTCGGTTGCGGTTCCCTTCTCTGTGGCAACTGAAACAGCGGTTCCAGGAGCGGTACCCAGAGGTTGGTGAAGTCTTTGTAGTCCCTGAGACTTCTGAACAGGAGGCCAGCTCGGTTTCAGGCCCTTGGAGATACTCAGCACAAGTAGAGAAAGTTCAGCTTAGACCTTTCACTGCCCAAGGCAGAAGCAGCAACTGCAGGCCAACCCAACAAAGCAACTCCTCCTGGCAGCTCTTCCAGCTCTTCTTCTTGGCAGGTTCCTTGATTCCAGCGAGTTCTAAAGTCTTTGGGTCAGGGCCCCAATATTTATACTCATAATTCCTTTGTCCTCTGAAGGCAGAGGGTCCTGTACCTAGTCCAAACCAGTTCTGGGTGCATTCTGTCATTGCACACCTTCTTCCTTTGTGAATGTGGGGCAGGGTGCTCAGCCGCCCGGCAGGAGGTGGAGCCAGCATTGTGGAAGGCAGGCACAGTCCTATTCAGGCCCAGGTGCGACTCCTCCCACCACTCTAGATGCAGAAAAGTCTATTCAGCCTAGTGCTGACTCACCCTGTCTCCTGGAGCCACCCCCAGCCCCGGTCACTCACAAACCCAGACAGACAATACACAAGCGAGCAGAGGCAGGCTGGATGGTTAGGAAGAAAATACCCACTTTCTAAAAGTGGTATTTTCAAACACAGAATGTTAAAACCAACTTCACTAAAAGATGTATTTTATCATTCTGAGTTCAGGCATACTAAATTCGTTTTTCTACCATGTTCCCTGGGTCAGTTAGGATTATAAAATGTTATAATCAGACTGCCCATTCTGGCCTATGGGGACAGGTAGCCTTGCAATAGTGAAAAACGAAATAGGCTGTAATTCACTATCAGGTCATGCCACACACACCAGGGCATGACCTACCTTTCACAGACAATGCACCCTGCCCACAGGGGTACCTTGGGCCTACCTAAGGGGTGACTAACATGTAGAAAAGGGAAGGTTTAGGGACTGGCAAGTGGGCACACTTGCCAAGTCGACATGGCAGTTCCAGACTGCACACAGGCTCTGCAATGGCAGGCCCGAGACACATTTTACAGGCTGCGTCTGTGGGTGGCACAACCAGTGCTGCAAGCCCACCAGCAGCATTTGATTTACAGGCCCTGCACACTCAGTGCACTTTACTATGGACTAACAAGTAAATCAAATATCCAATCATGGAAACACCAATCCATAACACAATTTACACAGAGAGCATATGCACTTTAGCACTGATTAGCAGTGGTAAAGTGCCCAGAGTCCTAAAACCAACAAAAACAAGGTCAAAAACAGGAGGCCAAAAAGCCTGGGGGTAAACCCGCTGAAAAAGCCAAGTCTAACAGCGATGCATCTGTAGCTGGTGTGTCTTCTTTGGCCATGGGAGGACCAGGACTGAGGAGCAGGAGGACAGAGAGGCCTGCCGCGGACCCTAATTGCCACTGAAACAAACTTTGAGAGATTGAATGTTTGATAGTCCCTTTCTAGACCAAAGGGCGAGTATTCTAAAACTTGAGGAGATTCTCCCTGGTGTCAATGGTATAGGTTTATAAACCAGCGGAGAGTGTATGGAGCATCTGATTATCCGAGTTGAGATGTAAATCAATGGCAAGGCGGTCATGGATATTTTAGGGGGACATTGATTTGATTGCCTCTGGTTTACTACCAGTGCAAAAAGCCTATATGACTTGGACCACATAAGCTGGGTTGACCAGAGCACAAGCTGCATCTCTGTCTTGGGGAGAGAGTAAGACCATTCATGATTTGCAGAGACCAAGACAAGGCAGTCAGCGGCTCAGGGCTGAGTCTGAGAAGGCACTGGGCATGGCATCCTCTGCCCATGTTCCAGATGGAAAGGAAGGTGAGATACCAGAAATTGAAGTCTGGGTCACTACTAGAGCTGCAGAGGCTATTTTCTGCTGAAGGGCATACCCAGGAGGAATTCCGCAAGGCACACGTTGATTTCCCTACGCTTGTGGGACTACATAAAGAAGCCCAGGAGCAGATCGACAAAGAAGTAGATAGAAGATATTATGTCGGCTGGCTGGATGGCCTTGTTTACTGTGAGCTGACGAATCCTGAGCTAGGTGCTAGCAAGAAGCTAGTAGTTCAATTACTGCACAGAAGATTACTGTGGACACTGGCCCACAAAGTGCCTTAGCAGGACACTTTGGCAATAGAAAGACAGAGTAGGTTTGATCCTTTGTTCTACTGGTGACAGGTGCCCAGAGACATAAAGAGATTCTGTAGGACCTGTCCCGCTTACCATCTGAGTGATAAGTCTGGGGGTAAGACCAAAACACCATAAGTGCCTCTACCAGTTGTAGGTGTTTGTTTGAGGGGGTGGGAGTTTGAGTGGCTAGGAATAGTCATTGTTGGTTCAGTCAACCTACACTCAGCATCAGGCAAAAAGTATATCTTGTTTGGGGTAGACCATTACAGCAGGTATCCATAGGTATTACATCTGAGGAGCACAACTTCAAAGGTGGTAGCTAGAGGTCTCCTATGAGTTTTTTTCTAAGCTTGGATTTCCTCTTGACAGGTACTACTGACCACCAATGAACCACTTTCATCTCTCCTTACATGAGAGAGATGTGGTAGCAAGCTGGTTTACGCGTTCCACTTCTCCACAGCATTCCATCCACAAAGCATTGGGTATGCATCTATGCATCTATGTAGGAGAGGTAGCTGACTTGGGACAGTTATTGGATTGTGATGTAGCGTTCTTTAAAGTGGTAAGTCTTCAACTCTTTCCTAATCTGGAGCAGCATTGGGGTGTCCTGATGGATACAGGTATATGGGTTGATAGAGAGGTTTTAACAAGACCCGCAAGAGCTTGATGGGAACTCTACCAGAGAAGCTCGGAGGAAATGGAATATTCCCTAGTCATGTCTCTCATTCAGTTACCAGGAGATTACACAGAAGGTAGTGGGGTTCAGCCCCTTTGAGCTTCTGTTTGGACAGTCAGTCTTTAAAATACTCACCTTGATTAGGGAGGTTTGGAAATAACTCCTGCGTCACCTCAGAAGGATGTGGTATACTATGTGATTGGCCTTAGGAAGTTGACGGTGTAATACATGAGTCAAGCAAAGCAAATCTTCAAGCAAGCCAAGAGCTGTTGAAAGAATGGTGTGAACAGAAAGTGATGTTAATTGGATACCAGGCAAGTCAGGAGGTCTTGGCGTAAATGCACATTTGTCCTAGAGCTTTGGAGAAGACGTGGCGTGGGCCATACAGGATAGTACAGAAAGTGTCTGGTGTAAAATTACGTTGGTGGACACAGGTGCCACCTAGGTACCCCCGAGGGTGTACCATTTGAACAGGCCTTACCTCCAGAGAGATTACACAAGTGAACATCATGGCAGAGGAAGTGTGAGAAAGACAGTGAGCCTCCTCCTGACCTACTGCATAGTTACAAGAGGGATGGATCTGTGAAAGGGGTACAAGTGGCCCCTTAGTTGACGCCTGAGCATCAGAAAGAATGTGGAGAGGTTTTGGTGTAGTTCTCTCAGCTGTTCACACAGACTTTGGGGGTTAACTCCTGTCTGTTTCTGAGATTAACACAGGAAATACTCTTCCTATTGCATTGGGGACTGTATCCAGGAATGCATCAAGGCAGAGGTTTTCCAAGGTGTTGGAGTTGGGGGTGATTGAGTGTTCTCGTAGCCCTTTGGCCTGTCTAGTAGTGTTGGTGTCCAGGCGACATTCTACAGATTTGCACATTTGTGTGGCCTCAAGGAAGTCACCAAGACAGATGCACTTTCGATCCCCAAAGCGATGAGCTTGTGGACCAGTTGGGTGCTGCAAAGCAATTGGGCAACTTTGACCCGACTAGTGGGTGTTAGCAGATTGTTTTACCTCCTAGTGCCAAAGAGAAGACCACATTTTATATGCCAGAATATTTATTCCAGTTCAAGGTAATACCCTTTGGGTTGCAAAAGACTCCTGCTACTGTGCAGCACCTGGTAAACTATGTTCTAACAGGGCTAGAAGAGTTCTGTGAATTCTGTGTGGTTTTCCTGGATGACATTGCGGTGTTCAGCAGTTTGAGAGGACCACCTGAAGCACCTAGAACAGGTATTGGTTTGGATACAGGAGGCGAAACTATCCATCAAGGCAACCAAATGCCAGGTGGGTCAGTTCATTGTAGTCTATCTTAAGCATCAGGTGGGTAATGGGAAGATCCACCCACTGAGTGTTAAGATCCAGTCTGTCCTAGAGTGAGTGGTGTCCACTGCCCTGAGTGAGGTGAACTCGCGGGCTACAACAGGAACTTTGTACCTTAATATGGGACCATAGCCGCCTCTACAATGTCTTTGACATATAAGAAATAGCCCCTGAAAAAGGTTTGGACTGAGGAGTTTCAGAAAGCTTTTGTGGAACTGAATAAAGCACTAAGCAGTGCACTGTACTGAAGGCCTCTGACTAATGTCAACCCTTTGTTGTACAAAAAGAATACTGCATACAAAGGAGCTGGAGTGGTAGTGGATTCATATGATAAGGGAAAAGAGCATCCAGTGGCCTTTATTATTTGTAGTTAATTACCCAAAGAACAAAAGTAGGCAGCCATTGAGAAGGAGTGTTTTGCCATAGAGTGGACTTTGATAATGTTCCGAATGAAGCTGTTTGGTACTAAGTTTGTGGTTCAAACAGATCACAAGCCTACTCAAGTGACAGATGTTAATGAAGGGTGAAACTTCAATGCTGCTGAGATGGTCTGTCTGATTGAAAGACCTAGGTTTCTTGGTAGAGCATAAGGCTTGAAAGAATCATGTGACTGCATAGAAACTTTTCCTCCGGTTTTGCCAATCTGACAGCAGGTCTTCTCCATTGGTGGAGTTAGTGTTCTGGATAGCCTGATACGGGAAGGGCATCTATTGGGACGGGTTTGTGGTATACAGTCATGTCCCCTGCCCTGATTCCCCAGCTTCAAGTATCGGATATACTGCTTTTTGAATTTTTAGACCCAGGTACACGTTAATGTAGTGCATACATGAAGGTCTAGGCTTGTCCTTTGATATGAGTCCGGTCCTAGACCTGTAATGGACCTGGAGGGTGCTCCAAGAGCGCTCTGCATAGTAACGAGGGACCACTGTCCCTGTCACTGGTTCAAGTGTGGTGGTGGTAATGTACCATGTTTTGTAGTGATGCTAGTGTCATATAAAGTTCCACTGCTACAAGTGAAACCGGATCCCTGCGCTGATATCCAGAGCACATGAATATATGTACATATGTGTGTTTGTGTGTTACACACACTCTGTATGTCTAAGTAAACCAAAGTGAAGAAGGCCTATGGGTTCCATTTTGGAAGTCACTGGCCTGCTCATGTGCACAAGATGGAAGTGAGGTTTCTTTCCCTGACAGTGGAAGTGTATTAATGACATTCCTGAAACTCAAGGGAAGAGAACTAGAAACTGCAAGTGGGGAAATAGGAGACAAGCTCCCCTTAGACATTCAGTGAAGTCCTTTTACTGCAGAGAGATGTTAATTTGTCTCTCTGAATACTGCCATTTGGTGGATAGTAGGGGTAAAGAGTGGGACTGCAGTTTATGTTGTCAGACCTTGAAGGGCCCTTTAGAAAAGGGTCAGCCTTCTGATCACTGCCAGGTGTGGCTGTGATAGCAGTGTGTATAATGTTGTCTCTGTTGTGTGTGCCCCAGCCTGGAGATGACCCTTCTGTGAGACGCATCACTCCACACAAACGCTGAGTCTGGAAAACAGCCTGAGAAGGACACATGAAAGAAGAACAAACCCAAACCAGTTCTGGAAGTGCAGGCATAGAATACATATCCCTCTCTCTCTCTGCTGTAACTTTAGAAGTGTGGATTCCGTTGAGTACAGAGTACCCAAAGCACAACTCCATAACCACTGATGGTGTATGCCTGACAGCCTGTTTCCCAGAGGTGGAGGACATCACCTGGAAGAGGAGCTGACTACTGACATGCCAGTGCTTGGGTCTGTCTCGCTGAGACTCATGTGAAGAGGAGCCGACTACTGAGATGCCAGTGCTTGGGTCTGTCTCACTGAGACTCGCGTAAGCATGACCGGTGTGCTCTATGCTCAGTGTCCGTCACCATCGCCATACTAGAGGATTCATGGCACTGCTGAGGTGTGCTCATGTGGATTGCCCTGCCAACCTTGCTGTCGTAGCTGTGGCACTTGCATCAAAGTGTGCTCGAGCGGTCTGCACCCCCAATTATGGCTCTCGTCAAATATGCCTAAATTGACGTTGCTGTTGCAACCACAGCACTTGCCCTAGTGTGCTTTATTGGTCTGCGCCGCTGAAGATGAAACGCATGTAAGCAAGAGGTACTGGCTCCAGGTGTGCCCAAACTGACTTGTACCATGGCTAGCCCCCGTGGTACTTGCCCAAACGGGTTCTTGTGTACAGTACTGCTGGTAATTGACACCGCCAGCAGGACACCGGAACCGCCACTTGAGGGAAGGACTACAGCCCCCAGCATCCTCTCTTAGAGGCCACGCCCACCTTGTGCTGTTAAGTGCTGCGTGGCCCCGCAGCGTGGGATGCACGCGGGCGAAGCCCGGGCCAAGGGCGAGCCAATCCACGCCCATCGGAGCCCGGAAGGGGCTGGGCTGGGCCACCCTCTTGATTCTTGGCCTCAAGATGATGGGACCATAAAGCGGATACCGCCACCAAGTACTAACACAGGTATTGTTTCCCTCGACTTTCTTCCTTCAATAATATAGTAGGCGACACAGCCAAAAAGCAGTGAAATTAACACAGTCCCTCTGCAGGGATTGCTTCTAACAGGCCTGCTACTGCTTATTGCACCCTTGGGTGATACTGCTAAATATTGGAGAATGGGCAAACGGAAGGCCAAGGGAAGTCCAAACTGGGCCCCTAAGCAAGCTAAAAGATCTGCAGCGAATGCTGCAGCGAACTGTGTGGTAGACGATTTAGAGGCACTAATTGAATAAGTAGAAAGTTTACTAAGTGGTCAGAACAAACCATCACAATCGGGCCAGAAAGTGGCAGACAGTTTTCTGCAAAGGATTTCCCTGAAAAAGATCTCGTCCAAGCTCCCAGCCCCTAGTGATACTGCTATGTGCTCAGCGATCTCCAGTGATACAAATAACGGGAAGCAGCTGGAGTATATCCCCTTACCTGTACCCTCTGGAACTGGTCAGACCAATTCAAACCTTGAGGAAACAGTAGCTCCGGACATTGTGTGCACAAATCAGTTTGATCCTCTCACTGATAGCACTGAAGCTACTGTCAGTAGGAATCCCGGTGAGATAGTTGTTGCCTCTGTGGCCAATGAGGATGAAGCCAAGAGGAAGAAGGGGAAACATTTAACAAAAACAGACATCAGTACTCTTTATAGCAAAATGAGTGAGCTTAAAATAACTTAAGGAATTAACTCTAGAGGTGCTATCGTTGCGAACGACTCTGGGGTCTCTTGTAGATCAGCTTAGCAGGATAAACTCAAGCACTAACAGAGGGCTGGGAATGGGTATGGATAATATCACTCATAGTAAAGATCGGGCGGACAAGGGTGACGGATATAGTAGCATAGGGATGATTATACAATATATGACCTTAGCCCTCCCGAACACACCTGAAATGTATCACACCCACCAGTAGTATCTACAAAAACAAGTGCCCCCATGCCCTAATCGAGGGGAGGTCGCAGGGAAGAACACTACACTACACGAAGGTCAGCAGGATCAGGGCAGAATTTGCGACCAAGGTGGGGTCCAAGGGAAAATGAACCCCAGGGTAGGACTCCCCATTGTAAAGGCTCCGTTGGGGGTACCAGGTATGAATCAATTTCCCAAAAGATTGTGTGCTGGCGGTGAGTTCCATAGATCCAGGAGGGGAGCCAGTCATTGTAGCCCCCTGGAATTGTCTAGAGGGGCTAGAAATAAAGTGTTCATGACAAATGTGTCTAAACTGACATATGCCTCAGTAGAAACAAATGAAACTTTAATCAACAAAGTCATGCACTGGATAAGACCGGTAAGGCAATGCCGTTTAGTCATAAGATCAGACATAATAGCTGCAAAGCACTGCTCAATAGATAAGGGATTAGATTACATCATACTGGATCTGGCTGGCCAAGATATAGCGGATGGTCTAGTTAACCTGGAACTCTGCACTTCACCACCTAGGGGCTCGCCGATCCAGTTTAAATATTCCCTACCAAACAAGGCCCAGGATACCGATCCAAAGCATGGGAGATAAGTAGATAACACTCGCAATAAAACCCCCATGGATCAGGTAGATCCTGCGAACAAGTATATCTGACTTGCGCAGGGACTGTCCATCGACCGTGTCACAACGAATTTACCAAAGGAAGGCTATTACTTTCACACATCATCTAAGTTGGTTCAGCCAGCTGGGGAAAAAATGAATAATGACAGAGGGGCAGTCCTATATCTTAAAGAGTACATCACCAACCATCATTTGTTCGACCAACCAAGAGGAAAGGCAAACTCTCCAAATCCTGAGCCTACTAAGAATCTGAGATTGTCCTGGAATCTAGCAGGTCTCGAGTCTAAGATTGTCTGTGAAGAGTGGGTGGAAATTTGTGGATAGTTATGACGTATGTCTTTTTTTCAGGAGACTTGGGTCACTGAAAAAGTTTTTAGAGTGGGCTTACTAATTCTAGTATTAAAGCTGCACCATCCAAGAAGGGTCTCCCATCAGGTGGTCTCACATCTGGACCAAAATCAATTTAGGGATCTGTATTGAAAAGCATGATACAAAATCCACTGATTTACTGGCCCTGAGCATGCAAGGAGTCACTACTAACAGATTAGTGCTCCTGGTTAACATCTATAACAGATTTCCCTCTCTATACCATGACTCCCCTAGAATTCTTGCCCTAGATGAGTTCCTGGAAAGGGAAGGGGCATCACATAGTTCTTGCACGGATATTAATATAACCTTCGAGCCCCTCGAGGTAACCATGAATGTCACTGACGAAGAGGATGCAGAACTGGGAATCCTGTGCTTGAGTCAAGTTAAACCAGCCAAGAACGTGAAGGCAGCATTCTAAGTCGCCTCTCTAACCCTTAAATACGGGTTGAGGGCTAGCAATGGGTGTTCTATCTCCGCCCAAAAACCCGCCCATACATATAATAGTGCCATTTGCCAAACAAGGATCGATTATATCCTACTCGATGTACTCTTTTGGTGTAAGATGGTGAACATGTGGGTAACTGAGAGATTGGATAGCGATCAAAACGCTTTAACTTTAGAATTATTTCACATGTTCAATTCCTACCAGCATAGCTCAGAGAGTATTTTACCCACTCCAACTGTCCTTGGTGATAACAGGAGGAGGGTTAATTGGCCAACGATCGAGAGTAGCGCTGACACCTTGGCACAACTTTATAATATAGTAGCACTCTCATTGGTTGACCTGGGCAACCAGAGATAAGGGGTTGCAACCTCTGGTGCATAGATTTGCGATCCTATTAAATAATCTTTAAAGGTTTTTCTACAAGGAAGGCAGGGGCAAGAAAATGCCCATAAACAAGAATGAGTGGTTTGATGAGTCCTGTAAGCGAGCTCGACAATCCTTGATGGGGGCCATTACAACTGGCCCAAGAACCTTGGTATCCACAAAAAGGAAAGAATACATAACCGCCCAAATTGAGGCAAAAAGGAATTGGCACCAAGGCTTCTGGAGAGATTTATTCGTTGTAGCGCAAGCTTAAAACAGTAAACAATTCTGGCATTTACTATCCAAAAGGTTGAAAAACATAATGAAAGAAGAAAAGTTTTATATATTGCCGCAGGTTTGGGAAGATCATTTTAGTCAACTCTATGCAGGACCAAAGGATACCAGCCAAGCACCCATTGACTATCCTGTTGCGGAATCGGGAACAGACCAACTTATCTTTACTATAGAAGAAACCCAGGGAGTAATTGTTACTCTGCAGCGGGGTAAAGCACCAGGTCTTGACAAAATCCCAGGTGATCTCTATCTTTCCACCCAAAATTTGGGGTCTGACTTTAAATCGCACCTACAATGTCATTTTAAAGGGAGCAGAAATTCCGGATTCCTGGTTAGGTGCAGAGATAGTGCCCATATTCAAAAAGGGGGACAAAAGCAACCTTGTGAACTACAGCCTGATTGATATCACACAGAAATTATTTTGCTGGCAGTTGTTGGAGAGGCTCCTAGATGGGATGAGGGATGGGAATATTCTGTCACCTCTCCAGGCAGGATTTAGGACAAGCACCATAGACCAACTGTTTCGTTTTTTACTGATCCTTTGGCAATATGTAGCAATCAAAAAGGATCACTTATATGTGGTGTTTGTGGACCGCCGAAATGCATTTGATCTAGTCCCCCACGAAAACTCTTGGCGGCCCTTAACAAAATGGGGATACCGAGCAATCTATTGCAGATTATTATGAGACTCCACAAGAACAACTACGCCCAGGTCAGGTGGGGGGGGTAGGGAGGGTTGATCAATCGAGTTAGGGTGAACAGAGGAGTGCGTCAAGGTTGTGTCCTTGCGCCGACCCTGTTTACCCTCTACATCAGTGGCTTGATTAAATCACTAACTGCCTGTAGAGGTGACCCCCCCCCCCCCAGCTTGCTGGAAAAGTAGTGCCTGCACTACTATTTGCAGATGACACCCTGCTCATTTCTAGAACACAGATGGGGCTTCAAAATATAATGGATCAGTTTAGTGCAGACTGTGAGGAACTTGGACTAGAAATTTATACTTCAAAAAATAAATTTATGCCATTCAATCAACACAAGTCGCTTAGGGGGAGCATCGGGGTGGGATCTACCTGTCTAGAGGAGGTGAACCAATTTGACTACTTAGGGATAAGGCTGACTAGTGCACAATCCTGGGCCCCTCAACTAATGAAGAGCCAACTCTCATTTCAGCATGTATGCACTTCTCTTGTTAAAAAGCTAAGGAAGTCAATTTTCAGACCTTTGGTACCAGCAATCGAAGTGTATCAAGTTCAGGGCATCGGAGCCGCAATTTATGGGGCAGTGCTTTGGGGCCACAACAATATAGGAGCCATAGAAAAAACTGAAAACTAATTTATGAGAGCAGTTTTGGAGCTCCCTTGGAATGCTCCTTTGACACTGATGTGTCTGGACCTCTGTCTAAAGTACGTTGCTCATGCGATAGCTTTTAGGCCACTTGCTTACTGGATTCGTATCTGGTCAAATAACACACCACTACCCATGAAAGAATCTCTATTCGAACTTTTATCACTCAATACTAGAGGGAGCATACAATATCTTAAGTTCACTAAGGGCTGGTTGGAACTTGAAACTGAGGAACATTTCTTATTCTTTTGTTCCAAGTACACACACATCAGAAGAACATGGTTAATACCTATCTGTAGAATTCTTGCCGCAAATAAATTAATTGACATTATGAGGATTTTAAAAAGCGACAGCACAGAGTACTTAACTTTCACTGTGTCTAGATACCTATTATATACATGGAGACTTAGATCTAAGATGCTGAAAACCTTGGGCAACAACTGAACTAACTATGATATATCGCATGTGATTGTGTTTTATACTTATTCATTGTTACAGAACATTTAGAGCGATTCAACCAATTTACAAGACTGGAGAGTCTCTGGAGATTTCATACTCTGATGAACTAAATCCATTCTTGCAAGGAATTTTATATGTAGTAATTAGAACGATGAAACATTGCACTTACACTTTATTAAGCATATTACCGACACTAATCTAGCTGTGCCATAAACTTTGAACATTAGCTCCCAATGAGTATCGCTTCAGGTGATAAGTGCACCATTCTTTCAAATCGAACTGTATGTGGAAGTATTTGTTTTTAGAAGAAAGAGAAAAAAACAGTAACAGTATCTGCATAACGGGTAAAGATTTGAATTCACAGGCAAATTTTAACCATCCTTGTAAAGAAATTCTCACATAGCAATTACAGTGATGAAATACTGCACACTGCACTTTATTCAGCATTTCAGTGCATACAATTTACTATTATTATCAGCTGCGATAAACTCTGGATATAGTCCATATCGAGTAGAGTTTTAAGGGACAGTCAAATTATTTTTTAATTGAACTGTACATGGATGTATTTATGTTTTAGAATTTTATTATCTTATTTCTAGAATGGGAATTTGGAATTCTCTGAATTGTACTTGTATGATTTGATGTACTTTTATGATTTTTATAAAATCAAATAAAGATACTTCTATTACTACTGCTGGAAGTAAGCTGCAGCCTCAAAACTCTTGCCACTGTGTGCCTGAGTGGCTGTGCAACTGTCATGGTGCTGACTGGAAGTCCGCCTAATCGGACCCAAGCTTTCCTACTGCAATAAAGCACCTTGAAAGAACTTAGCTGCCATTTCCAGACCTGTGACTAGAAGTGGACTGCATCACCACCTCGACCAGAGGACAAAGACACTGAACCAATGACGCGCCCAATGCATGAGGAGGAATGTCCTGTTGCAATCTGCAGGCCTATCTGCCGCTGACGCAGAATGGCCCGAAGAGGGATGCTGACTGAAGACACCTTAACCACTGCCTCATGACACTGCTGCATGACCCACTTCTGCTCAAAGGTTTAGAGCTTCCCTATGACAGACCTGCAGCCAGTGCCTATTCGCTGACTTCTGGAGGATATGGACTGTGGAGTAGGAGGCCAAAGTGAGGCCTACCACGTACTTTGACTATGGTGGTGAGACGAACATTGAGCGATTTAATGCTTGCTGGTGACTATAAGACTGAAGGGGAAAGCACTGCACCTCTGCTGAAACCCAAACCAGGGTAAGCTAGACTAAAGCCATAGAGGGCATCCTTGCCGGAAGGCAATAATCCTGCATCAGAGACTCTTGAATACCTGATGCTTTTGTGTAGTTTGTAATATTGAGTTTTACTTTGTATTGAAGTACCTCTCTTTTTTCATGTGTTGGAGGAAAATATAATAGATTAAGATAGAACAATTTTACGTAATAATATGGTTTTAATCAATCAATCAATTGGCAAAATCAGCGAGCCAGTCTCGAACCGAGACCAAAGTCTGAAGTTCAAAGTTCTGGATTACAAGGAGTAGTATATATACTGCAAAAACCACAAAAAACATTGGTTACAAATTCCTATATGACGCAAATAGCAAGCTGGGCAGATAAGATATTGCCAACACATGCAGATATTTCCAAGAATTGTGTACGTGTCCATGATTAGCTGAAGCCCCCTCTTTTGGGTTTTTCCTTTAGTTCTCAGACTAAGGATGAGATAATCATAGAAAAACATTTGTTTTTCTGCATAGCGAGTGATTATCTCTTGCGCTAAGGCAGAATCCACCCTGGTTTACACCCTGTACTCAATGCTCCATGACAATGCAAAAACAATTTCTACCGTCGGCCTTTCATCGTGTTTAACAGATAGAAATGTGGTGACCTTTTCTGTGACATTTATACTAATTATTGATGCCCTGTCAAGTTTGAATCTGCAAAGAAATGTAATCTATTTGTGTTTCAGCTCAGCTAAATTGACCATGCAACATTCATGTATGTTTCATATAACTAATGTACACTGTGACCTGTGTATTTCTGTGGAACCCACAGTTATCTTTTTCAGCACATCCAATTATTAGTCCTAGGCTGGTTCACTACTTCCATAGGTTTAAAACTATCCCTCACTTGAAATGTCTGTATTGGGGTTTGGGATTTTATATTTGTGTGTATGTGTCTATAAAATGTATTCCTATTATTTCCCTACATCGGCCTCCCTCTAGTTGATTCTTTAACTATTTTTCCCACCTTCCCATCTACTAGGGGAAATCACCTAATGCTCACTACTCTATCCCTTGACATCCTTAGCGTTTTTCCTAACCAAAATGGCTCCTCCCATTTTAGCTGTCATCCTTTTAAGACATGCTATTATTACCTAAAAAACAAGACACGTCAAGAGCAATATCACAATAAAAGGCAACAAGGCCTTAAACAACCCCGACATCAAGGACGGCACCCATTTAAACCAGCCCTTGAACCACCCGACAGGGGCACCCCTTAATTTACTATTTTCTTGTGTAGGTCATGCAGTGTCTGAATGTCCTCAGTCACTGTCCCATTGTCCGCATCATTGGCTGGCACATAAGTACAGCAGGCTGACCCAATTTTCTTACACACCCCTGCTTCCATGGTTGTCATTAAGTCCAGTACATATCTCAGTCTAAGTGCTTGGAGTTCTTCCTTGATAGCATTGAATTCATCTTCAGTTGCATTGATTGTCTTCATTAACTCCCAGCGTGTCACTTGAAGCTAACAGGCAGTTGCTTTTGCCTGAACAAATGGTAGGATGCTCCCAAAAAAGACATGGAAATCATGGAATAGTCGATATTCCTATGGAACTTCTTTCCGAACTGCAGCACCATAGTATTCCGCACTTCTTTTTGCCCAGTGCTGATGAAGCAAGGTCGTTGGATGTCCCATGAGATAGTCATGTAGCCGGGAGATATTCACACCTGGTATCACCAGGGAGGGGGTGTATAGAGTCACTAGGGAGCAGAGACCATTCCGGTTCAGGGGTAGTTGCATGTGGAGCCGGGCCCCACACATCCAATAGTGATCCATCAGGCTGGAGGTGCTGCCTTCCATTTCGGCATTGTAGGTAGTGATCTTGCAGTTGCTCCCCACCCTTACTGTCCCAATTCCTCTGAAACAAAGAGAAAACTGTGTTAATTTCATTGCTGTTCTAGGGTGCATGATAATTCCTGTCTATGTATATCTCTGTATGTTTGCATCCCGTATTTCTTGACACTAGCCTATAATCTTATCAAATCTTAGGTGACCGTTTGTCTTGGTACCATTCCATAATGATATTGCTCTACATGTGGACTTGGCTCCAGTGTGGCATCTGTCATGATCCCGTAACGCTAAGCCCCGGTCTGCTTGCCAATCTGGGGGTGGAGGGTTAGCTAAATAGTTAGCACATTCGGGCGATAGGTAAGACCTTACAAAAATGCCTTGGTGTAATACCCTTTTTTCCCCACTCTGTGTGAGCCCTCTTTTGCCCTGCCTTCTTGATTCTTGATATCTCTTCCATTATTTCTTCTTTTTCTGTCAGGACTTGTAGGACTTCAGGGTTGTGATGTCAAGTCTAGTTGTGTTAACTTGCACTGTTACAGGGCTAACATGAGTTGGTTGTAGCTGTGCTTTCATTCTGCCTAAAAAGAGGTGCAGTAGACAGGGTGTGATATTTGGGGATACCTATTTAGGGGGATGCAATCTGTCCACTGCAGCAGCATGGGTTATGAGGGAGCATACATAACAGCTGGTGTTGGATGTGGCTATACTATGCATGTGCTGGTACCACATATTCTCAAATAAAGCAGTATGGAGAGGGTGATGGTCAGTATCATTATCAACAGTTCTGCACATGCGTGTAATAGTTGATGTAGGATCAAAGAAATAAAAATGCACTAGGGCTAAAAATAACAGTATTAATACACTGAGAAGGAAAAACAAACAAGTAATACATAACTTGAAAGAAGTATTGTCTATTGTTGGATTGATAGAGGGAGGCTTTACTCTGGTTGCTTCTCCTGTTCTCCCCCCTCTTTTTCCTGCTCAGTGTCCGAAGGGATGGATGGCATGGTTGGGGCTAGGCGCATGTCCATCAGATGAATACTTGGTTTGTGGCCTTGGACTTTCAGTGCTGTAATTGTGCTCTCAGTCACAGGGAAGGGTCCATTAAATCTGCTATCTTTCCACTTGTGCCCAAAATTTTGGATGTAAACTAATGTTCACAATGGCAGCGGTGTCTGTTGGTCATCCCCAGGAGGTGCGTGGGCACGCTTGTCAGCTGTACGTGACCTGGTTGGAGAAGAACTTTGCAATCTTTGTTAACTCAAACATATACACACTCATTTCAGTTTGTACAACTTCAGGTGAACTCTGAGTCTCCAACTTATGCCTTATTAATTGCACACATGTGCTGATTGTTCTGCCTGTCTCAATTTGATGAGGAGGTAAATGGTGATCTGATCCTGGGGTGTTTCTCAAGGCAAAAGGTTCTAGTGGGGGACAGTACAACCGTTTCTTTTTCAATGTCATTCATAGTTTACTTATTTTATTCTTGAGGAGGCCAATGAGGTGCTCCACAATTCCATTGCTTTGGGGATGATAATTTGAGATCAGTTTGTGCATTATTCCTAACAAGGAGGTGAGATGGGAGAAGATATTATTGACAAAGTGGGTGCCATTGTCGGATCTGATCCCTTCAGGAATGCGCCACCGGAGTATTGACTCGTGGATCAGAAAATTAGTAGCAGAGTTGGTGTTATAATTCACAATGTACCCCAATATAGGCATGGGTAGTCTCCTAACCTTTTACCTACATTTACCCTGCCATTGTACTACATAACGGTTTTTGCGCTGACCTTTTACCTAGTTAGGTGCTGCGTAAATGTTGTGTGGTTTTCCCCGAAAACTAGCTTAATTTATTATGCATGAGGATTCTCAGAATCACAGCAGGACTACCAGCTTCTGCGTAATAACTGTGTATAAGGTTCATCACTATTGTCATCCTCTGCCGACATGACACAGCAAGGTAGAACCCCTGAGGGTACCTTTTGGGTTTATAAGCACCATATCTTTGCTGGGGCAGGCAGAGGAGAAAGACTTCCATGCTGACACGAGACGCTGAGGTTCCTGCACGCAGACACTCCAGCACGCAGTGGTCTGACATCCCCCGCGGGGTGTCCTTCTCGAGACCAAGACGGGGTCCTTCAGTCTCTCACAGCAGGTAATGGGGTTGGCTTTATCCTAGGGGGATTCTTGGCTATACACCTAGATACATGCTAGGTACATCTAGATAGGGTCCTCATCGTAGGAGTATGCATTATTACTGTCATGTATTTATATGCCTGCATATATTCATTGTTTTAGCTCTATGGTAGAATTCTACCATCTATTTACTTTGTTGGTGCTCATAACCATATATATCTGTTTCTGTCTTATGGCTGTTGCAGCACACATATTTTAAGCTAAAATGACGCTGGTTCAATAAATGCCTATTGTGAGAGGCTGGCTTGGTATATGCTGTCTACTAATTTATGTGGACACCTTGCACCAGTCCAGACAACCCTATGATCATTTTAGTGGTCTTAGACAACCTTAGAAAGCTCTCTAAGTGGTAGCTGTGGAGAGCAGCCATCAGGCTTAGTCTTGAAGTAGTGTAAAGCAGCTTGTTTTACCAGAATGCAATCTTATAGTATAGATTAAATGAAAAAGAACCACACAAGGTATTTATAAAAATATGTATTTATTATATAATACTCTCTAGTACGTTACACTATCTCCCACACGGAGATATACACAAAGCAAACAATACTATAGCAAAGAAATCATAGTAAATAGCACTAATACACAGTGGGCCCCAGGGTGGGACCAAATATATACTAATAAAGTGGTATAAGAACCACGACTGGAGTCAAGACAATGTCGAGAGGTTGTAGAATCGCTGGGACCCCAAGGAAAGGAACCACCCATGGTGAGTATACAGGGACCCCACGGAGGACGCGTGCAGTGTGAGAACACTGACCGCAGACTCCGTACAACTCTATGTGAAAGTCGCGGTTGAAGTTTTAAAGTTTAAGGACCCTTCCCAGTGGACCCTGAAGAGACCCTGTGGAAGACAGAAGGTTGGAGAGCCACCCCACCCATGGATACCAAGGTACCTATGTTACCTAGCCCAGGCAAGCCGGGTGCATAGGGATGAAGTGGTGTCGGAAACCGCAGTCAAACCCAATGGAGAACTTCAGGAAAGTGCCGCTGCTGGAAGGAAAGAAAGTGTCTGTGGAAATCCAAATGTGGATTCTGGATGAAGAGTACCTGAAAGCAGAGGGGACAGAGTCTGGGTCACTTGGGAGTGACCAGGGGCTCAGTAGACGAATGCCCACCGATGTCGGGTGCTTCTGGATAGATGTCAGTGACTTTGACTCTGCAGTTGAAGGGACCAGGCGACGATGAGGATGACCAGGAGCCGGATACGAGCTGTCCCATGAAGGATGTCGAGTGCTGAGGGGTCGTGTCCGGCGGGAGCACCAACAAGCCTTGGCAAAAGCAATCCACGCAGGAAGTCAAGAAGGTGCACGGTGCGGACCAGCAAGGTCCAGGGGACTCACCACAAGCAGGGTAGTCAGGGCAGGCCCCGAGCAATCAGGGGAGCCCAATGAAAACAGTTATGACCCTCAAGTGGACCCACAGGCAGGAGGCACTGGAGTCGCGAGAGGACCTCAAGCAACTCACCAAAAGATTCAGGCCACGATGCACACGATGCGGTGTGGCTGAAGATTCTGGTCACTGGAGGTGCTCGAGGTTGGGGCTACTTGGAACCCAAAGATCTTCTTGCAAAGATGTCAACAAGTCTTTGGAACTGCAAAGGGGACGTGGTACCCAGGGGTTCGCTTATTGCAACTCCCACCAGGACTACTGGCCTCAAACTTGGTAAGAGGGGAGAGTAGGCCACGGGAGCTGAGGACAACCACCACCTGTGTTGCAGGGCCCACGGAGTCCAGAAGAGATCGGGCTCTGCAGACCGGTCGTTGTCGTTGCGGTGCCTGCAAATGCGTGGTAATCTCCCTTGGAGTGACTCCTTCACTCCAAGGGAGATTACTTAAAGTGTCTTTTGTGCTCCACAGGCCTTGGAGGGTTTCTGTACGAAGCACGTGCACAGACGATGCAGTGGACCAGCAGGGAGACTAAGTCGGGCCCTTAAGAAGTCCAGAGTGTCCAGACGGTCGAAATACAGTGGTTTCAGTTCTGAATCTTATCACACGACAAATCTCGGGACCTACACCCAGGTAAGCCCTTAAGTACCCTAAGGAAAGGGTTGGGAAGATTCAGGGGACCCTCCCAGGGCAGGGTCTGGACAGCGGGGAGGTTACTCCCATGTCCTTTGTCCAGTTTCACGCCAGAGCGGGAGCCAACGGCTGCCAGGACTGGTTTGAACTGGACTATGCACAGGGACACCAAATGTGCCCCTCATGCAAACTTTCTTGCCCTGGCAAGCGCACGCACCCACCCAGCCCCAATACACTAAATCCTGTCCGGGAGGTGGTCACACCTCCCTGTGACAGGATACCTATTGTTCTGCCTTCCCCTGCTCGAGCATTGCTCAGCAGCAGGAGGGCAGAAATGTGTCTCTGGTCGGCAGCAACCATTTGTGCTGTCCGGGTCTAGAAGGTTGGTACAGAGAACACTGAGAACCTAATGGAAGGTTCTTCCAGAGGGTGGAATCATACCTCCCACACCGGTTACCGGTGTGAGGTGTATGATTCCAACATTTTTGATACCAAACACAATAGGATTCGTTTCAGCCGTTATCGAGATGGTCATTGCGTAATTACACAGTGCCCCTCTATATGGTTGATTCACTGACAACCCGGGTGAATGGACTCTGTAGGCTGCAGGGGTGTTTTGCTCATGCAGAGGCACCCTCTCACTTAGAACCAAGTACCCTGCCTTCAGGATTGTTGCGGGCCTGCCCTCCAAACGTAAGGAGATGAGACTAACCTTGCCCAGTTGAGTCTTCATTTTCTAAGTGGAAATATCTGTAAAGTCCATCTGCATTGGCATGGTTACTCCCAGGTCTATGTTCCACTGTATGGTCCATACCCTGTAGGGAAATGGACCACTTCAAACGTTTCTGGTTTTCACCCTTCATCTGTTTTAGCCATAAGAGGGGCTTATGGTCTGCCTGGACAATGAAGTGAGTGCCAAACCAGTATAGCCTTAGTGTCTTCAGGGCCCAGACCACAGCAAAGGCCTCCCTCTCTATGGCTGACCAGCTTTTCTCTCTGGGGGTCAACCTTCTGCTAATGAAAGCTACTGGCCCTCTGCCAGGATCAACCTGGCAGAGGGCCAGGATCAACTCAGATGCATCTGTTTGGACAATGAATTGTTTAGAGTAGTCAGGACTCTGCAGAATGGGAGCAGTGCACATGCACTGCTTGAGATCATCAAATGTCTTCTGACAGCTAACTGTCCACTGAACTTTCTTGGGCATTTTCTTGGTGGTGAGGTCATTCAAGGGAGTCACTATAGACCCAAATCCTTTTACAAATACCCTGTAATACCCAGTCAGGCCCAAGAAAGCTCTGACCTGAGTCTGGGTAGTTGGAGCAACCCATTCCTTGATGGTCTGGATTTTGCTCTGAAGTGGTTGAACCTGCCCTCCACCTACAAGGTGGCCCAAGTACACAACCTTGATCTGCCCTATCTGGCACTTAGTAGCCTTGATAGTGAGGCCTGCTTTCTGCAGAGCCTCCAAAACATTCTTCAGGTGGACCAGGTGATCCTTCCAGGTGGAGCTAAAGACAGCTATATCATGAAGATATGCTGCACTATAGGCTTCCAGGCCTGTGAGAACTTTATTCACCAGCCTTTGGAATGTGGCAGGTGCATTTTTCAAACCAAAGTGCATCACAGTAAACTGGTAATGCCCACTAGGGGTTGAAAATGCTTTTTTTTGGTTTGGCATCTCACACATACTGAAGGGGAGAGAGACTGAATGCTCTACTCCGGCCTCCCTAATCACAGACTGTTACACACACAGAGGAGTAGAGAGTGGTGGTGAGACCTGTTAGTGTGAAAATACTGCCCTCACTCAGAAGATTGTGACATGCTTCATCATTGAGCTTGCTTCAATATACCCCTGCGCAGACCTACGCTTGGGGTGGAGCAAAAGGGAGGGGAAGACCATACAAACATGTAAAATATACATATATTTCTTGCCAATGTATATTGGGATCATCGAAAGAGATCGGAGCTCGGAGGTGTCACTGTTCAAAAATGTATTCCTGGACCCCCCGGCCAGGAATAAAAACGTGAAGGATGGTGGTGACAGGAAAGAATTATGAGTTCCTACACCCCTCCTTACTGCCAAATCGTCAACATGTTTCTGCCGTGTTTGTGGTGCCCACAGTGTTGGGTCACACCGGCATTCCTCAGGACCTTTCCGATCCCAATAGCGTTTTGCCCTAAATCCCAGGATTAGGGACCCCTGGGGACCTGTTGTTTCCACCGGGAGGGGAACCCTACGTAGCACACACTCGATGTTCTGTAGGGGATGATACAAAGATAAAATATAGTTATTCGTGCTTGGTTGACTGCCGTGGGTTCTTATTCTGACTCGTGCAGTACTGTCTCATAGCTCGCATGCACCACCATGTGCTTCATGACTGACCATAATCGGTCCTACACACCGTATACATGTCCATAATAGGACATATCTTCCATTCCCTGGGTAATTCACCTCTAAATATATGCAGGTAATCGTACGTCGCTGGACAGGAGTCAACCTTACTTTAGCTATGATCATTCACACTTTGAAGTAGTAAGCCCAGCTCACTGAGTTTCATCTGAAATATGCTAAAACAGGTAGGACAGTGGGAGAGACCCCCTGTAGTCACACACTGGGGGAGACAAATAAAAACATGGAAGCAAATGGAGGGAGTCACTATAGACCCAAATCCTTTTACAAATACCCTGTAATACCCAGTAATACCCAGTCAGGCCCAGATAGTAGCACATAATATTGCAATGGTCAAAAGGACCCCAATGGTGAATGTCGATCAGGTGCTGTGGTGGTCCTAAGGGGAATGGCTTCTGGGTACCTAGTGGCATGGTCCACCACCACTAGAATATAACTGTGCCCAGATGCTGTTGGAGGGTTCATGGGACCAATTATGTCAATCCCAACCCTCTCAAAGGGAACCCCTGCCACTGGAAGTGGTATCAGGGGGGCCTTTGTAGTATCACCTGATTTGCCACTGGCTTGGCAGGTGGTACAGGAGCGACAAAACTCCTTTGTGTCCTCAGACATGAGGCCAGTGAAAGTGAGGGACAAGCCTGTCCCAAGTCTTACTTTGCCTAAGTGTCCTGCCAATGGAATGTCATGTGCCAGGGTGAGTAGGAAGCCCCTAAACTTCAGAGGTATGACCAGCCTCCTGGTGGCACCAGGCTTGGGGTCTCTACCCTTTGAGTAAAGGAGTCCCTCATCCCAGTAGATCCGGTGGGACCCACTGACATTTCCAGCAGCCTCAGCAGCAGCTTGCTGTCTGAGGGGTTCAAGAGAGGCGCAGGTTTGCTGTTCCAAACTCAGGTCTGCCCTGGAATGGCCCCCTGTCCCCAAGAACTCACCCTGATCAGACCCAAGTTCATCTGAAACCGTTCCTTCACAGGGACTAAGATCGTCTCCCTCTGGAGACTGATCCTCACTCTGAGTCTGAGGGAAAGACACAGCCTTACCCCTCCTGCTCCTTCTCTTGGAAGGCACCTGGTCCATTGTTCCAGGATCCAGGGCCTGTTCAGTGGTTGTCAGTTTGGCCTGTGACCTGGTCACAGCAAACACATCTGCAGAGATGCCCAGCATTGCTGCATGAGTCCTAAGTTCCACTTCAGCCCAGGCTGAAGTCTCCAAATCATTGCCCAACAAACACTCTACTGGTAGTTCTGAACTTACCACAACCTTATTGGGGCCAGTTACCCCTCCCCAGTTGAAATTAGCAACTGCCAAGAAAAGGTCAGTCCTGACATTGTTTGCATTGGTCACTTTGGTACATTTCCCCAAGTATGATTTGGTCAGGGGACACAAGATTCTCTGTCACCATAGTGACACTTGCACCTGTATCCCTGTAAGTTATGGCCTCCTTACCATTTATCAAAGGCTGTTGCCTGTACTTGCCCAGATTACTGGGACTGACTAATAAGGTGGCAAGATCCATGCCACCATCACAGACCAGCACAGCCTGAGCTGGAGTTCTGACTAGGCCAGAACCCATCTCAGAGCCCAAGGTTAACACTACTAATCCCCTGTTCCCTGTACCACGACTTGTACTTGTGCTAGGGGGCGCAGTTGCCTTAGGGGCAGTGGTGGTAGGAGGATTTTCCTTGGCTTTTGGACAATCTGCATCCTTTGTCCAATGGATCTTTACTTTACAAAAGTAACACCAAGGTTTCTTTTTGCCTTTACCTTTTCTGGATTGTGACCCCACGCCACCCCCCCCCCCCCCAATCTCCCCCCAGATGTAGGTTTTTGGGGCCCTGATGAAGACTCATTTTTGTTTTTACCCTTGTCCCCACCCTTATCTTGAGTCTTAGAAGAATCTTTCTTCTTCTGGTCACCACCATTGCTCTGGTTTTTCTGCTTCACCATGGTGCTGACCCACTTATCTGCCTTCTTTCCCAATTCTTGGGGAGAAGTCAGATCTGAGTCTACCAGGTACTGATGCAATAGCTGATTCTGACAATTATTAAGGATCTGCTCCCTCATAATCAGATTATACAATCCTTCAAAATCCTGCACCTTGCTTCCAAGCAACCAACCTTCTAGAGCCTTAATGGCACTATCCACAAAGTCTACCCAGTCTTAATTCTGTGCCTTCTGGTTGTCTCTGAACTTTTTTTTTTTTTTAACTTGTTTTTATTTGCATTTCAGAGAGAATGACAAACAATGGCATTTTGAAATCAAAAATGCTTTACATACAAATCTGTCAGATATCATTTGGCACAGTGCAACATACATGATATAGCAATGGGACATCTCTTCCCGCGTGTTAGAACATGGTACAGTACTAAAATATTGTGCAGTAACTGCGCAAGTATACAGCTGGTTTGGACAAATTAAGGAATAACAGTTGCAATCATGGGTATCGTAATTAAAGGCTGCCACACATAGTTCAGTCTCGTACAGGGCAGTCAGAGCTGTCGTGTGTTTGTACTAGAGTCCATCTATGTCTGCAGAGGTCAGCCAGCATACAAATGGGTTCCATATGTCCCTGGGGCGCGACCGCGCCGGCATTAGCTCCCAGTATTTTGCCAGTTGGGTTCTACAGTATGTCGCCTCTCAGACCCAGTCCTGCACCCGGGGGGGGGGGGTGAACAGCACCCCAGTGAAGGGCCACCTGTCTCTTGGCCATCAATAATAGTATAGCCGGCAGTTTCCTCAGCTTCGGTGGTATGTGTGGGATAATTCCCAGCAGCGCCACCAGTGGCGTGCAAGGCAAGACCTGTCCCGTTATGTTCCCAATGTACTGTAGTATTTAGGACCAGAAGTGGGCTATAGGCCTGCACCGCCATGCCACATGTAGGAATGACGCCGGGGACGCCCCACATCTCCAGCAACTGTCGTCAGTGCGCAAACCCATCCGCTTCAGTTGCAGAGGGGTTCTATAGAGTCGATGTATGTATTTAAAATGTATTCGTCTGAGTCGGTAATTTGGAGTCATCTGTTGTAGTTGTTTACAGCTAAAGTCCCATTGCTCGTCCGTAATGGTCTCGTCTAGGTCTGCCTCCCACGCGAGCCGCGGGCACAATGATCGGGTGTTTCCTCTGTGTGATCGTGTAAAGTTGTGTGATCAATTTGCGTCCCGATTCTACAGTGAGTACATACTCCAGGGCCAGCAGCTGTGGGGGGGGGGTTGCTGGAAAGGGACCAAATTTACTTTTGCAAGTCGCTCTCAGTTGATAAAGTAGCATATCTAGCGCGGATGGGGGCGTAGGCCAACACATCTGTTGCAGTGTGAGAAAATGATCCCCAGGATATAGGTCTTGTCCAGTCAGTATGTGGTGCACCTGAGCTCGCTCCCGCGCTTTACTGTCCATCAGTGGTGGAAATAGTGGGTTTTCTGCCAAAGGCATTGAGGAAGCATAAAGTATGTCTATATTGGCACGTCTGCAGAGGCCCCCCCAGGCCCACCGCAGTGCCTCAACAGTGTCCACTTCGTTGCGAGGGCGCTTGAATGGTTTATAAATGGCAGTGTTAATGGGGAGGGGTGCAACTCTGTCCTGCTCGACCGCTACGTGAGGTTGAAATGGGGTGGGGTGCACCCAATAGTGTAAGAACTGAGCCTGCGCGCAGTAGGCATAAAGGGCAAAGTCTGGGGCTGCCAGTCCGCCCTGCGACTGTGGTAGTGTTAGCGTCTCCCATGAGATTCTTGGCTGTTTCCCCGCCCAAACCAGCTCAACCATTAAAGAACGGAGTGTTTTAAAGAAGTGCGCTGTGAGAGGGATAGGGACATTCACGAACAGATATAGCAACTTTGGCAGGATAATCATTTTGGCCAACGCTATGCGACCTATTAGCGAGAGAGGGAGAGTCTTCCATCGTCGCACTCTGTCCTCAATCCAGTCTACCACCCTTACATAGTTTGTCGTCCAAAGTTCTTGCAGGTCATTGCTTATCCAAATGCCCAGATATCGTGTCGGCCCAGTCGCCCAGACTATGGGGTACTCCCTGTCGAAGGGTTGTGTCCCAGCTGTTAGAGGGATTAGGATGGATTTGCTCCAGTTCACTTCGACTCCCGACAGCCCTCCGTAGCGCACCACCTCGCGCGTCATGGGTGAGAAGTTGTCCTGGGGATTTACCATATATAAGGTGATATCAGCGTACATTGACACAGTGAGTGCCCGTGTAGTGAACCCTATTCCCTTGTTAGTGTGGTGTTGGCAAATCCTGGCCGCCAGTGGTTCAGTGACTATTGCAAATAATAATGGTGACAAGGGGCATTCCTGTCTGGTTCCCCTTGTAATAGATATCGGGTCTGAGACCAGGCCATTGACCCCCAATCGTGCCGCGGGCATGGTATAGAGAAGCTGTATCTGCTTAATAAACAACGGACTCATGCCTAGTCTGTGTAAAAGTGGGAACAGGAACCCCCATTCTAGGGAATCGAACGCCTTGGTGGCGTCCAAGAGCGCTGCGATCGCAGACACGTGTGGGGCGAGGTAGTGGAGAAGCGCGAACAGGGTTCGTAAATTGTGAGAGGTGGATCTCCCCGGTATGAAACCGTACTGATCCGGTCTGACTATCCGGGGCAGCAGCGGCTGGAGGCGGACAGCCAACAGTTTAGCGAATATTTTTGCGTCCAGGTTGATCAGCGAGAGTGGCCGATAGGAATCACACTGTGCGGGGTTCTTATCGGGTTTTAATATGGTGATGATTATTGCTTTGCGCGTGGAGTTGGGCAAAATACCTGTTTCCATGGCTTCTCGGTAGACGTCCAAGAGCCGTGGTGCCAGGATGTCGGAGTATTCTTTGTAAAATTTAGCCGTTAGCCATCCGCCCCAGGTGCCTTGTCAGCTGGCATACTGCCTATCACTCGTCACACATCTTCTACAGTGAAGGGGATGTCCATGTACTCACGGTGTATCCTGCTAAACCAGAGTAGTTCTATCGAGTCAAAATAGTCCTTCAGGACCTCGCTCGGTGGGCTTAATCGGGAGGTGTATAGTTTTCCATAAAAATCTTTCATTGTGGCGAGGAGATCTGGCGGGGAGTGCACCGTAGTGCCTTCCGGTGTGATCAGTTCCGTGACAAATGTGGACCCTCTGGGGTTCCGGAGCATGTTTGCGAGGGTTTTCCCCGGTCTGTCCCCCTCCCCGTAGCGACGCGCCTGCGCGTGCTTGTGTAGAAATTTGGTTTCTCGGTCGGCTGTTTCCTGATACTCCGTCAATTTAGCGCGGACATCAGCTAGGCTCGTGGAAGTGGGCGAGCAAAAGTATTGCGTCTCTAGTGTCTTTATCTCTGCCTCCAATCTGCTCAGGTGTCCCCGAATGTCGCGGAGCACTCCAGTTTGTCCGGCTATGCAGAGGCCTCTTACCACTACTTTGAACGCCTCCCACAATGTGCCCATTGTGTCCACCGAACCCGTGTTGCACTCAAAATATTCCTCAATGTGTGTTCTTAGGGTCTCCCTGAAGGCCTGGTCAGAGAGTGCATTGGGGGGGAGCCTCCACGCGAATGGCTGTCTATATGGCAGCGGCACCGAAAGGGTCCGCGCCACTGGTGCATGATCTGAGAGGGTGCGAGCTTGATGTGTAACATCAGTGACCCATGTATGTAGATCTTTAGTCAACAGCCAGAAGTCTAACCTGGACCACGCGCGATACTGCTGCGTTACGCATGTGCCTTCAAGGTCCGTGGGGTGTAGCATGCGCCACGTGTCAACTAAGTGGTGGTCTTGCATTATTCCCTGTACAGTCGCACCGGCCCGTGGGTGGTGCGTACGAGATGCTCCCTCTCTGTCGTCCGAGAGCGATAGAACAATGTTGAAATCGCCCCCCCAAAGTAGTGCGGCATTGCCCAGTGATTGTATCTGGTGCCACACATTTTGAAAAAAATTGGGGTCATCTGTGTTAGGTCCATAAGTGTTAGCTATTATAACCAGTTGATTGTATAGCAGCCCTCGTAATATAAGGTAACGGCCCTCAGGGTCTGTCAATGTTTTGGTCGTCTGCCATGGTACTCCTTTTCTGATCAGTATAGCTACCCCGCGCGAATAACTTGAGTAGCTGGACGTGTGCATCTCCCCCCATCTGTTGTGGGTCAGTCTCGCCCGAGCTATATCTTTTAGGTGTGTCTCTTTTAGGAGACCTATGTCTGTCGCATGTCTGACTAAATATGCCTGTACCAGTCTCGCCTTTCGGTGATCATTGAGACCACGGATATTCCAGGTGATACATATTAATTTGGACATTCAGAAGATATGGTGTCGCAGTTTCACATGCATAGAGGAATCCCACCCTCCGAGTGTCCTAGCGTCAACGCCCGCTTCTCTATTATCTGTCTGCGCGTTTTTCCGAGCTGTCCCGAGTGTGATTTGTAAAGGTATTGTGTTGCCTGTGTTGTTAATCCGTGCCGACAGATCTGGAACATATAGCAGTTGCCATCCTAGAACAAAAACAACCCCGTGCCGCCCCCCTCCCACACCAACCCCCCAAACAGGTTATGTATCCCTCAATGACCCACCCATTGCAAACTTTGACCCGTTAAACATCGAGTCAATGGGAATCATCCCGTGGGGGCATGGGTTAGCCGGCGTACCGCCCCGCTGCCACGGCTGCGGGGTGGCCGAGCTTTATAACAACTATACGAACATTGCAAAGTAAACCTGATATTCCAATTGAAGTATAGGTCTCTTATTGCGCCCCTTAACGTGCCACATCGGGTTGTACACCAAGCAGCCCAAGGCCGCCATTTCACAAGCCTTGTCCTCAGTCATTATCACTTAGTTGGCCGCCTGGGGATCCTGTGGTCTCGGCGTCTTTGTGTGGTCTGTTTGGCGAACTTCAGCGCCGCGCTGGCTTCAGTGAATAGCATGGGTTTGCCACCAGTCTGCACTTTCAGCTTCGCCGGGTAGAGCATTTGGTATTTAGTTCCAGTTTTTTTAAACAACTTTTTCGCCGGTATAAATTCACGCCTTGCTGCTTGCACTGCTTGGGTGAAATCAGGGTAGAGCGCAATGCTATTTCCTTTATGTCTCAATTCCCCTTTTTCTCTGGCTAGTCTCAGAATGGTGTCTCTGTCCCTGTAATTGAGCAGGCGAGCCAGTATTGTCCTGGGTGGCGCGCCGGGAGAGGGTCGTGGTCCCAGTGTCCGGTGTGCGTGCTCCACAAGGAACATTGGTGACAGATCAGGGTCGAATAGATCCCGCAGGAGGCCCTCCACGAATTTTCCCATATTTGGTATATTGGTGGACTCTGGTATTCCTGTAATGCGGACATTGTTTCTTCTCGATCTGGCTTCGAGGTCTTCGTTACGTGCCTTGATGACATCTAGCACTTTATCCATTCTGAGGTGTTCCTGCATCTCCACTTGCCGGTCGTCTGAGTCTGAGACTCTGGTTTCTAAAGAGTCTATCTTATCCTCATGCTTGTCCACTCTCTGCAAGACCTGGTCCATCCGTATCACCAGGGAGTCCAGTTTGGCGTCTATCGCCCTGAGGCTGCCCCTCTTTTCGCGAAGCATGGTTTTGATGTCGTCCTCTTGCTCCGGTTCCAGCTGTGTTTCAGGCACCACAGTGACCTGCGTCGGGTCGATGTCTTGCATTCCGGATGCTCGTTTCTCGAAGGTGATTTTAGCCTGTTTGTTGTCTGTTTTCCCCATCGTTGCCCTCCTCCTGTATCGCCTGTCGACAGTGTGTAAATACTCGGTGCTTAGTCCTGCCAGGGCGCCTTGCACCTGAGTCGTTCAAGGATGGGCCTCTGCGTCTTAGAGTGCAGTTTCGGATTCTATTGAGTAGCAGATGTTTATCGAGTATTGACTTTGCGGCGTATCGTGGGGTCACCGCGTTACACAGGGGATCCTGTGCTAGCCTTCGGCCTGCGCCGTTACGGCGAGCGTAGAAATCGTAGAGCTGCTATGGCGTGACTCAGTGTTTTTGGCTCGTGCTATTACCGTGGGGTTGCAGTTGCGCGTGGTGGGCGGCAATGTTGAGGAAGCAGCGGTGTTGACGGTGCTATCTCCGGTTCCTGAGCGGCGGAGGCGTGCAAGTGGAATGGCGCTCCTCTCATGCAGAGTTTACTGTGCGCTGTCTGGGGTATCCGCTTTCGTGATGGCCAGGAAATTTCACCGCACATTAACAGCCCGCGTGTTTAATTTAGTGGATGATGTGCAAACTTGTCAGGATCGTAATCGCTGCCCGCCTCGCTACTAGATGCACGCACTGTCCTGTCTGGCGTCCTACCCCACTAGGCCTTCTGCGTGTGGCAGCAACGTTACTCACACCGTGGGGGGGGCATACAGTAGCGTCGACCGTGCTGTCCCGTGGGCGCCTTTTATTAGCCTGGCTTGTAGCTGTGTTTACTGTCTAGCAGGTCTGTTCTGGGTCCCTACCTTCCAGCACGTCCTCTGCGGGCCCCCTGATCTGCTCCGCTCGTGTCCGTCCGGGCTTCCGCTACGAGCAATCCGGCCTTCGGTCCCCCCTGGGGCTTTGCGCAGATGCGGGCGTGTTCACGGAGCAAGCCCGCTCCTCCCGTGCATTCACCTTACGGATGGCGCCGACAGCCACCCGGCGCCGTATCTGCCCCGCAGTCTTCAGACGAACTACCGGAGCAGAAGTGTGGGGTCTTTCACGCTGTCTCCTTCAGGGCCCTCACTCTTGCCTCGCCGCAGGGTAGCGCAGTCGTCTCAGGGAGCGCCAGGAGCGTCAGGCAGGCCCCGCATCAGTCATGCACTCACCCGGATGCAGTTTACGGAGTCCGCCGGCTACCTCGGCCCTCGTCCGATCCGCCGGGCTGCTACGCCAGCCCCCGCAGGCGCACAGGGGACACCCCGGCAGCAGCGATGGATGGCCTCCCCACAGTCTCGGTGCGTGCGCCCCCTTCTCGCCTTCACACAGTCTGCGCCATTTTGCCAGTCTCAGCCAGGACCTCGCTTTCCAACCTCGCTGCCGTTTTCTCCGCACCTCCGCGTTCCCAACGCTTAGAATTCGCACTGTCTGTTCAGCTGTTGTTCATGCATAAATCAGGCTTTTTTCGGGCTACGGATGCATGAAAGTGTTCCGGATTTATGTCGGATAGTTAGCCCGGCCGGCAGAGCCACACTAACGAGCGGCCATCTTGCAGCTCGGCTCGGCCACGCCCCCTGGTTGTCTCTGAACTTAATCCTGTATTGTTCAGTGGTTAAGCCAAACCCATCAATGAGAGCATTCTTCAAGGCTGAGTAATTGTCAGCATCCTCTTCTCTAACAGTGAGGAGCTAATCTCTACCTTTGTCAGCAAAGGAGAGCCACAAGATAGCTGCCCACTGTTCCTGAGGGACCTTCTGCACTTTACAGGCCCTCTCTAAAGCAGTTACCATTTGTGGATGTCATCCCCAACATGGTAGGGTGGGACAATCTTGCTCAGGTTCCTATTATCAAAGAAATGTTCCTTACTTCTAGGGACACTGTTGCTGCCACCATGGGACTCTAGTCCCAATTTCTTCCTAGCCTTCTGGACTTCTAGGGACTCTGTCAAGGGCCAACTGTTCTCTCCTGAGCCTAAGCCTAGCTTTCTCAAGTTCAATCAGTTGGTATTCCCTATCAAAAGAGTTCCCTCCCTTACTAGAGATGGAGGTCCCTACTGACTGCCTAGAGGCATTGGATTCTGCAGAGGAGGATCTAGACCTCCTTGGTCTACTCTGCACCTTCCCAGGAGGATCAAAGGGGGCATCCTCTTAGTCCCCTGTGTTCTCCTCTGGGAGGTCTGAATTGTCCAGGTGGGAGTCATTAGGCTCCCCCTGGTCAGGGTTAGATTCTAGGTCAAAGAGGGTCCCCCTCCTGTCCTATTCATTCCCTGGCCCACCCACTTTGTCCTGTTCATCTGACCCAGGGGTTTTCCTCAAGTCATCTAAAAGTAACACCTCTACTAGGCGTTGAGTGTTGGCAGTTCTCCCTGTCTTCAGCTTCCTAGAAGCACACAGTGCTTTCAGTTCTTGCAACGAAAGTTCACTGTATCTGGAAGGCAGAGAGCCACTGGCATCTCCTTTAGTAGACATACTAAGGTTGGTGTGGTGTTGCACCTACCTAACCTAGTGGGAACTAAACTCTCGGAGGTTGGAGAACGGGTGTGCTAAACCCTTGACTTACCTAACCCAAATTTCAGTAGAACTTGCTATTCTAAGCTTGTATTTATATGTGCCTAGTACTAGTCGTTTTTCAGTTAATCAATACAAAGATTTATCTGGTAAAACAATGCTGGCTTGAATCCCACCGCTGCACACCAATGGGAGAGGCTGCCCTTGTATATGCTGTCCACTAATGTAAGTGGGCACCTTGCACCAGTCCAGACAACCCTTATGATGATTTTAGTGCTCTTAGACAACCTAGAAAGCTCTCTAAATGGTAGCTGTGGAGAGCAGCCTTAAGGCTTAGTCTTGAAGGAGTGTAAAGCAGCTTGTTTTACCAGAATGCAATCTTATAGTATAGATTAAATGAAAAAGAACCACACAAGGTATTTATAAAAATATGTATTTATTATATAATACTCCCTAGTACGTTACAGTATCTCCCACACGGAGATATACACAAAGCACCCAATACTATAGCAAAGAAATCACAGTAAATAGCACTAATAGACAGTGGGCCCCAGGGTGGGTCCAAACCATATACTAATAAAGTGGTATAAGAACCACGACTGGAGTCAAGACAATATCGAGAGGTTGTAGAATCGCTGGGACCCCAAGGAACCACCCATGGTGAGTAGACAGGTACCCCACGGAGGACGCGTGCAGTGTGAGAACACGACCGCGGGCTCTGTACAACTCTATGTGAAAGTCGCGTGTGAAGTTTTAAAGTTTAAGGACCCTTCCCAGTAGACCGTGAAGAAACCCCGTGGAAGACAGAAGGTTGGAGAGCCACCCCACCCGTGGATACCAAGGTGCCTACGTTACCTAGCCCAGAGGATCCGGGTGCATAGGGATGAAGTGGTGTCGGAAACCGCCGTCGAACCCAATGGAGGACTTCAGGAAAGTGCCGCTGTTGGAAGGGAAGAAAGTGTGCGTGGGAATCCAAATGTGGATTCTGGAAGAAGAGTACCTGAAAGCAAAGCAGAGGGGACAGAGTCTGGGTCACTTGGGAGTGACCAGGGGCTCTGTAAACGAATGCCCACTGATGTCGGGTGCTTCAGGATAGATGTCGGTGACCTCGACTCTGCAGCTGTAGGGACCAGGCAACAATGAGGACGACCAGGAGCCGGATACGAGCTGTCCCACGAAGGATGTTGAGTACTGAGGGGTCGGTGTCCGGCGGGAGCACAAACAAGCCTTGGCAAAAGCAACCCACGCAGGAAGTCAAGAAGGTGCACGGTGCGGACCAGCAAGGTCCAGGGGACTCGCCACAAGCAGGGGAGTCAGGGCAGGCCACGAGCAATAAGGGGAGCCCAAAGAAAACAGTTATGACCCTGAAGTGGACCCACAGGCCAGAGTCACTGGAGCTGCGAGAGGACCTTAAGCAGCTCACCAAAAGATGCAGTCCACGATGCACCCAACGCAGTGTGGGTGAAGATTCTGGTCACTGGAGGTGCTCGAGGTTGGGGCTACTTGGAGCCCAAAGATCTTCTTGCAAAGATGTCAACAAATCTTTGCAACTGCAAAGGGGACGCGGTACCGAGGGGTTCGGTATTGCAACTCCCACAAGGACTACTGGCCTCAAACTTGGTAAGAGAGGAGAGTAGGCCACGGGAGCTGAGGAAAACCACCACCTGTGTTGCAGGGCCCACCGAGTCCGGAGGATATCGGGATCTGCAGACCGGTCGTTGCGGTGCTGGGAAATGCAGGGGAGTGACTCCTTCACTCCAAGGGAGACTACTTCAAGTGTTTTTGGTGCTCCACAGGCCTTGGAAGGTTTCTGTACGAAGCAGGGGCACAGACGATGCAGTGGACCAGCAGGGAGACAAAGTCTGGCCCTTACGAAGTCCAGAGTGTCCAGACGGTCGAAGTGCAGTGGTTTCAGTTCTGAATCTTATCACATGACGAATCTTGGGACCTACATCCAGGTAAGCCCTTAAGTACCCTAAGGAAAGGGTTGGGAAGATTCAGGGGACCCTCCCAGGGGAGGGTCTGGACAGGGGGGAGGTTACTCCCATGTCCTTTGTCCAGTTTCGCGCCAGAGCGGGAGCGAACGGCTCCCAGGACTGGTTTGAACTGGACTATGCACAGGGACACCAAATGTGCACCTCATGCTGACTTTCTGGCACTGGCAAGCGCACCCACCCACCCCCAATACACTAAATCCTGTCTGGGAGGTGGTCACACCTCCCTGTGACAGGATACCCATTGTTCTGCCTTCCCCTGCTCGAGCATGGCTCAGCAGCAGGAAGGCAGAAATGTGTCTCTGGCCGGCAGCAACCATTTTGTGCTGTCTGGGTCTAGAAGGTTGGTACTGGGAACACTGAGAACCCAACGGAAGTTTCTTCCGGAGGGTGGAATCATAGCTCCCACACCGGTTACCGGTGTGTGGGTATGATTCCAACATGTTTGACCCCAAACACGATAGGATTCGTTTCAGCTGTTTTCGAGATGGTCATTGCGTAATTACGCGGTGCACCTCTATATGGTATATGGCTGATTGTCTGACAACCCGGGAGAATGGACTCCGTAGGCTGCAGGGTGTTTTTGCAGGATACAAAATCCTGAGCACTAGTGTGGGATGTGCACTTCACCACTGCTGCTGCATGTGGCAGTGTTAAGGCTTGTATCAAGTCCTCCAAGAGGGGACGGTGCATGACAGAACTTCCATCAAACTTGAGGAATCTGTCTCTTCTCCACCACATGATGCTAGAGTGCACTGTCGAGGTAACATAGGCTGAGTCAGAGTATACTGTTATTGTTTCTCCTCCTTGTTTGAGGGCCGCCACTAAAGCTACTAATTCAGCAGTCTGGGCTGAATACTAGGGTGGCAAAGTTATCTGTTCTGTTATCTGTAATGTGTCTGAAGAGTCATGCTGCATCCCTCTGACCACTGCAGCACCTGTATGTCTTACTCCTGTGTCCTGGTCTATTGTAGAAGACCCATCCATGAAATATACAATGATACCCCGAATGGGGTCTTCTGTTGCTTGGCTACACTCATCTGGAGTACATGTGGCACAGTCATGGACATCATAGTCTGTGTCTGAAATGGGGTGTGCAAAGAAGGTAGCAGGGTTGACTGTGACATTTAACTAGCTTCAGGGATGCGAATGATAATATTATTTAATAGCCTGATACCATCTGTGTTGTCAGTGTCGTTTTAGCTTCTGAATTATTGCAAACACTGCATGTTAAGCGTACAGTGTCAGAGGCGCACTCATGACATTGGGGGCACTTTTCTCGACTGCAAAGGCTGCTGTAGCTAGCGCTTGTTCACAAGGGTATTTATTTATTTAATGCAGTTTTATATAGCGCAAACTTTACCCAAAGGTGTCAGAGCGCTTTACAAAAGAACCAGGTAAGTTACAAAAGGTACACAAGATAGACTAAACACGCTAACAAGTTACATATATACAGTGACGAACACAAGATAGGCTGAGCACGCTAACAAGTTACATTTATGCAGTTACAACGCTAACAAGTTGCATATTTATATTGTAAAAAATAAAAGGTGTCTGCGTTAGGTTAAAACAGGAATAAAATAAATATTTACAAAGTTGACCTCATGTGAGTGCTAGATGGCCGTAAGGGTCAAGAAATGGGTTGATTATTCCAGGAAGTGGCTTTGGAGGAGGATAGTTTTATGATCTGTTTTGAAGGTCTGCAAAGAGGTGGTGGTTCGGAGGGATGGAGGAAGTGAGTTCCAGATTCTGGCCGCATTACCAGAGAAGGATTGAGCCATAAATCTTTCCCTTTTGAAGGTAGGAGGTTCGAGCAGTAAGATTTCCATATTGCGTGAAGGTCTAGAGCCGCCTGAGATTTTGAGTTTATTAGCCAGATAGCGTGGGGTGGAGGTGTGCAAGGCTTTGTGGGTGATACAGGCAGCCTTGTAAATTGACCTTGCTTTGATAGGAAGCCAGCGAAGAGACAACAATATGGTTGTGATGTGATCATTCCTTTTAGCCTCATATACGAAGTGAGCTGCTGAGTGGAGGATGGATTTTAGAGGGGAAAGGTGGGATTTTGGGAGACCAGCAAGGAGCGAGTTGCAGTAGTCCATTCTGGAAAGAACCAATGATTGGACCAAGGTTTTTAGGTCTTGCTCAGGAAAGAAGTGCCAAACCCCCCAGAGAAGGCGCAGTTGGTAGCGTGCATTCTTGGCGATAGTATTGATATGAGACTGTAAGTTGAGCCTTTGTCTAGGATGACGCCTAGAGATTTAGCATTGTCAATAATGATAGGTTTGTTGTTGAGAATTTTCAGCTTGCTCATCCAAGATTGGATAGGAGGAGGAGATAGTGAGGTCGAGAGGAGAAGGAATTCTCTTTGGGAAGGATTCAGTCTTAGTTGATGAGTTGACAGCCAGTGGTGGATGGAGTGGAGAGTGGTGTTGAAGATTGAAATGTCATGAGTGGATGATACCTTTAGGTAGATTTGGGGGTCATCCACATATAGGTGATAATGGATCCCAGATTTTTTTAGGAGATTACCCAGCGGTTCAATGTAAAAGTTAAACAGTGTGTGCACGAGGATCGAGCCTTTAGGAACGCCTTGTCCAACAGCCATTGAAGTGGAGAGACAATTTGCTATTTTGATCATTTGGGATCTGCCAGAGAGGAATGATTCGAACCATTTGAGCACTGTGCCTTCAAAACCCATTCTTAGCTTTAAAGTGTTCAAAAGAGTGTTGTGATTAACAGTGTCAAAGGCTGCGGACAGGTCAAGAAGTATCAGGAGACGAGATTCACTAGAGTCAAGTATTCGCAGGTCATCATCGATCAATTGAAGTAGGGCTGTTTTGGTACTGCAGCCTTTGGTAAAATCAGATTGGAATTCGTCAAGGAGGGAATTGACCTTGATAAGTTGTGAAAGTTGCTTCGCCACACAAATTTCTGTAATTTTAGCAAGAAAAGGGGGGGTTGGTGATAGGGCAGAAGTTGTTAAGATCTTTCGCATCAGCAGAGGGTTTCTTAAGAAGTGGGGTAACCTGTCCTGTTTTAAGGGCAGCAGGAAGGGAGCCTTGGTTGAGGAAGAGGTTTATCAGACTGGTCCAGTAGGAAAGTGTGTGGGTGTAAAAGTCAATGGCAATTTCACTGGGGATGGGGTGGATGGAATGGTTAGAGGGTTTAGTTTCTAGAATGCTTTCAAGGAGGGCTGTTTCGGTGATGATGTCAAAGTTCTGCCACAGGACTAAGGATTTGCGGTCCTCGGGGGGAGGGGGGCTAGGATGGGTAACTGATCCACAAGTGATTTTACTTTTTCACCAAAGAATACTGCAAATTCTGCCGCCATCTTGGGAGGTCGTCAAATATGGGGGAGAGGGAGTGATGTTGGTGCTTTTGATAAGGTCAAATAACTTTTGAGGTCTGATTTTGGCGGAATCTAGAAGGGTTCTGAAGTGCATCACTTTTTCACTGAAGATGTGTTTGTGGTAACAAGATCTTGCAAGGCGGAGATTGGATAGATTGGTGGTGGAAGGAGAATGTCTCCATGGTTTCTCAAGGTTCCTCATGTGTTTTCTTTCATCGTAGAGGGATTTATTGAACCAATAAGCAGAAGGAGTGGGTATTTTCTTTTTACTTTGCAGTGGAGCAACATTATCAATTACAGCTGATAGACTGGTGAGACATTGGGTGGTCAGGTCGTTGACATCCGAGTAGGGGGTCTAAGATTGGAAGTGAGCTCATAGCTGTGTTGCACAAAATTTCAAGGTTGATGTATTTGGTGTTGCGAAACAAGGTAGTAGTTCTTTTAGGTTGGCCAAGAGTAACAGAATAAGATAGGTGCAGAGAGAAGGGGATGAGGAAGTGGTCAGACCAGTCTACTGGTATAGGATCAAGAGCAGTTAGCATATCTACTTTGGAGATAACTAGGTCAAGAATGGAGCCCTTAGAGTGAGTCGGTTTTGTGTTATGTTGAACAAGATAATTTCCTAAGAGAAAAGTGGCAAGCCTGTTGGCCGCTGAATCATCCAGATTGCCCCAGTGAAGATTAAAGTCTCCAATAAAAATCTGTTTGTCGCTTTGCGAGTATTGGTTGCTCGCAAAGTCAGGGAATCTCTCTGTGAAGGCAGAGCTGTCACTAGGCGGGTGATAGATGGTATGTACCCTGCCTGGGGAGTTTTGCTGTATTCGAAGCTCCAGAGAAAGGCATTCAAAGGAGCGGAAAGAGCTTCTGGGGAAAGCTTTGAGATGAAGGGAGTTCCTGAATATAACTGCTGCACCTCCCCCGACTTTATCTTCTCTATCATTCCTGAGAATGGAATAGTCAGTGGGTAGCAGAAGATCAAAAGAAGTATGAGAAGTGTCGTTGAGCCAGGTCTCAGTGAGGAAAAGTAAAGATTAATGATGTCTGAAATTTCCAGCTTGCGTTTGCGGATCTACAGTTGTGTAGCAGACAGCGAGCCTCTGAGATGACTGTTTTGGTGAAGGGGGAGTCAGGGCTTTTAGGGGTGATAGGGATAATATTCCTGAGAATAGGTGACTGGATTGAAGATGGTTGATGGTTGGTGCGGGTGAGGGAGATGGTTGGTATAGTGCAGTGATTAGTGTTCGCTGGAGAGGAGAAGGTGTGGTGGTTGGAGTTGGTCGAATTGTAGCTAGCCAATAAGTGGGAAATGTCACTTGGTGACAGATTGTGTAAGGCTTTTTTGGGGCTTGGGAGCAGGGTACTCCTCGGTAGTTTGGGGATGTGAGTGCTCGCCAAGGGAAGTAGGGAGTTGGGAAGAGTGGAAATTTTAGTACTTAGTTGGGTAGTTTCAAGCTGGGAGATAGAAGAGATGAGAAGTCCTAGTTTATTTTCTAGGGAGAGCAGAGCTGGAAATGGAATGTTAGATTGTTCATTGGGCTCGGAGGGGGGAGTTCAACTTGAGAGGGAGAGCATGGAGAGGGGGTGGATGTAGGAATATAGAACGGAGGGAGACTCGTCAAGAGATGTTGATTAGAAGTAATTGTCGGTGCAGCTCCGAAGGTGAGAGAATTATCTGGGCATACATTGAATAAAATAGAAGTATTGACTTCTAGCTGAGGAAGAGAAAGGTGAGGTCTGTAGCGGGAGGACGGGGGAGGGGATAAAGTGGGTCATAGGAAGGCAGAAAGTCAGGGGGAGAGAAGAGGGAGAGGTGGAGAAGTGCGCAGGCTGGGTGTAGTGAGTGTTTGGGGGCTGGAAACAAGCAAGAAAAGGATGGTAGCCTTGGCTGGTGGTTATAGAAAGTTTAAAGTTCTGCTAGGTTAGGGGAAAAGGTGGGGAGGGAGGAGGTTGTCATAAGGGGATAGTGGTTCAAGCAGCAGTTCTGGAGTGTTGGGGGGGTGGAGAGAAATGAACAGGGTTTGCCTAGAATTCATAAAAAAGGGAGAAGCGGAGGTGGAAGAAGGTAGGGGAGAATAAGAAGGGAAAGTATAAGGTGGAAAAGTCACTGTGAGAGCTGGGAAGTCAGGATGTTGGAAAGATGGATTGGATAGGGGGGTGGTTAAACTGGCGAGGGGGTATGTTTCTGCGGAATTCCAGGCTGGTATAGGGGTGTAGATGAGGGAGCAGGCCAATGGCTCGTAAGGAGTGTTGAGGGTAGCATACCAGATGGGGAAGGTGGGATTGGGGGGAGGGGAAGCAGGGGTGATGGAGGGGAACGGGACTGCCAGGGGGGACGGCTGTACCCCAAGGGAGGACTGTAAACTGGTGTCCTGGAGGGTAAGGGGAGGCGAGGGAGAATTGAGGGAGGAGTTAGATGAGGAGTCTGGAGGGATCCGAATGCCAGGGATGGAGAGTAGGGATGGAAATAGGTGGTCGAAAAGAGAGATATAAGTGTCTTTTGCTTGGATCAGGACTTTGCCGTTGTTGTAAAGTGAGATAGTGAGTGAGCCATCGAAACAAGCTGAAGGGGAGAATTTTAGTTGGTGCCCCTGTGGGATTGAGGAGGAGGAAGTAACGTTGAGGGAGTTATTGAAAATGGTGGTCCAGGATGAGATGTTGCAGGTGAAGAACATGAGTTTGGTTTTGAGCCTTCCATAACGACCACTGTTAGACCTGGCACCATTGGCGTGGGTCTCCCTTCCATTTTTTCACTGTTGCCTCCTATGTTTTGCTATGTTTTTGCTGGTCTAGATGCTTTGGGCACTTTGCCACTGCTATTCAGTGCCAAAGTGCAAGTGCTCCCTATTGTAAATTGTTGTATTGGATTAGTGACTCCATGATTGGCTTATTTGATTTACTTGTCAGACCCTAGTACAGTGCACCATGTGTGCCCAGGGCCTGTAAATCAAATGCTGCTGGTGGGCTTGCAGCACTGGTTGTGCACCCACAGAAGCAGCTTATAAACTATGGCTCAGGCCTGCCATTGCAGAGCCTGTGTGCAGTCTGGGACTGCCATGTCGACTTGGCAAGTGCACCCACTTGCCAGTCCCTAAACCTTCCCTTTTCTACATATTAGTCACCCCTAAGGTAGACCCAAGGGCAGGGTGCATTGTATGTAAAGGTAGGACATGCCCTGATGTGTGTAGCATGTCCTGATAGTGAATTACAGCCAATTTCGTTTTTCACTATTGCAAGGCTATCTGTTCCCATAGGCCAGAATGGGCAGTTTGATTATAACATCTTATAATCATAACTCACCCTAGGAACAAGATAGGAAAATAAAGTTTAGTATGTCTGAACTCAGAATGTTAAAATACATCTTTTAGTGTGGGTGATTTTTACATTCTGTGTTTGAAAATACCACTTTTAGAAAGTAGGTATTTTCTTGCCTAACCATCCAGCATGCCTCTGCTAGGTTTGTGTATTCCATGTTTGGTTTGTGAGTGATGGGGCTGGTGAGGGTGTTGGCTCGAGCAGTCTGATGGGTCAGGATTAGGCTGAATAGGACCTGCATTGAATAGAGAGTAGGGGGAGGAGATTTCCTTTCAGCTACCTGGGCCAGGTCTGCTCTCAAACAATGCTGTCTCCACCTCCTGCCAGGAAGCTGCACCAGGGAGGACAGAACTGGTTTTGGCTGGGCACACACTCTCTGCCTTCAGAGAACAAAGGATTTACTGGTATAAATTTTGGGGCCCAGAACTTTAGATCACTTCTGGGAATCAAGATGAACCTTTGCCAAGGAGAAGAACCAAAAAAGCTGAAGGAGGAGACTGCCCCTGTGCTGTGCTATTTCAGGGGTTGGCCTGCAGTGGTTACTTTATTTGCCAAGGAAAGGAGAAGAGGACTTTTGTGAACTTTTCATCATCTTGAAGAAGAAGAATCTCCAAGGGCTTGAAGTGTGCTTGCCTCCTGCCTGAAGTCTCAGGGATACAAGACTTCACCACCAGCTCCCCTGAATTTCCTTGCTGGGAATTCTACCTGCAGAGAGGTGCCTGGTGTTGTTCTGGGTACCTCTTGTGACTGCGTGTCGCTGGGAGCTGGAAGCGCGACCCAACGAGGAGAAGCGTGTCGCGCCGCAGCAGTTGCCGTCGCATCGCCGAAGAAGCGTGCCGCCGCCGCAGCTGTTCGCCGTCGCATCTCTGACGAAGCGTGTCGCATCACCGGAGAAGCGTGTCGCCGCCGCAGAGGTCGTCGTCGCATCACCGGAGAAGCGTGTCACAGGGCCTGGCGCGGCTCAGAAGTTACCTAGTTCGCCGCACGGCCGTCGGGCGTGCACGCATCGCATCCACGTTGTCGCATCGCATCAAAGACGCCATTTTGTCGCATCGCACCAGATCGTCACATCGCATCGACGCGCCATCTTGTCGCATAGTCACCGGGCTGCAGTAAGAATCAACGCATCAACTCCCCACACAGTAAGGAAGCGACGCATCCCCTCCCCTGCGCTGCAGTAAGGAACCGACGCATCCACTCCCCTGAGTGGAAGTAACGGCGCATCAACTTCCCTGCGACCCTTTTGTTTGTATTGCGTGATGCATCCCAGGTACTTTGAAAGTAAAGTGTCGCATTTACCATCTACTTTGAACTAAGCTACTTCTACCATTTTAAAGTCTTATTTTTGATTACAGTATTGTGGATTTTTGTCGTTTGGTCTTGTGTTAAGTCTAGTAAAGATTACTTATTTTTCTAAACTGGTGTGGTGTCCATTTGTAGTGTTTCACTGTATTACTGTATGTGTTCACAAATGCTTTACACACTGCCTCTGAGATAAGCCTGTCTGCTCGTGCCAAGCTACCAAGGGGGTGAGCAGGGGTTATCCAGGAGTGTACCCCCCTTTCCCTGACTAGAAGCAAGGGCCCCTACTTGGTCAAAGGTACCTACCTCTGCCAACTAGAGACCCCCATTTCTAACATTGGTGGTCAGCGGTGAGGATTTGGACTTGCATTTGTGATTCATATACAGTGATTGGTGTACACTACTAGTGAGTGCAGACCATAACGCGACCACATACTTTTTAGTAGAACTTTTTTCTTGGGACTTCTATTTTTGTTGAGAACTACCAATTTCCTTTCACCATGAGTAAAGCAGCATCCATTGCACCTGAAGATTTTGAGGAAGAAAAGGTTGATGTTTACACTGTGCCACAGCTGAAGACCATCTGTAAAAAGTTTAATATCTCTATGAAAGGCCTCTCCAGGAAAGAGGAATTCCAAAAGGTGCTGAGGGCCTGGTTGGAAGCTAGGAAAGCCACTGAGCATACTGAAGAGCCTGGAGAAGAGGCAGAGAATACGGATGGGCAGCTAGATGGGCCAGTGGGCCTGACCGGGGCAAGGGTACCTTCCAGGCCAGGTAGCCGTGTTTCTTCCAAAGGTCTGTCCCCAGTAGAGCTAGAGGACAGGGAGAGAGATAGGGTGCATCAGATGGAGCTAGCCAAGCTCAAACTAGGTGGGTAAATGGAGTTAGAAAATAAGAAGTTGGCCCTGGAGGAAAAAAGGATGCATTTAGAGCATGAGAGAATGTTGAGGGAATTGGAATTGAAAGCTAAAAGTTTAGAGATTTCTCCCTCTGGTGGCAGCGCACCATCCGTGCCTGTAGAAACAAGAGTGTTTATTTCCAAGGATGTCATTAAGGAGTGTCCTAAGAATGAAGATATTGGGCAATGGTTTAAGGCCTATGAGGTAGCTATGACCTCCCACCGGGTCGCTGAGAAGGATTGGGGAGCAGGGTTGTGGGGGCGGTTCCTCAGTGATGGGCGGGATACCTTATTGGATTTGCCTTCTGAGGATCAGAATTCTTATGTGCACATGAAGGAAGCCTTAATGACCAGGTATGGGTTGACCCCTGAGCTTTATAGACAAAGGTTTAGGAATTGTAAGAAACTGGAGTCTAGCAGTTGGGTAGAATATGTGACTTTTTTTTGCAGAGCATTAGATGGTTGGGTGTGAAGGGTAGCAAAGTGAATGATTTTGAAGCGCTCTATAATTTGATTGCATGGGAGCACTTGTCCAATAATTGTTTTCCACAGCTACGCTAGCACCTTATTGATAGCAAGCTGACTAACCCTAGGAAGCTTGCTGAGGAGGCGGACTGCTGGGTTAGTACCCGGGTCCACAAGGGTCATGTGGGAATCTTTGCCAAAGGTGGGCAGGGTCCTCAGCAGAAGAGTGGGGGGGACAAGGGTAAACAGAGGGAGTTCCAGAAAGGGCCCCAAAGTAATACCCAAGGGAAGGGTTCCCAGCCTACCCCTGAGAAGAAGTCCGGGTCCCCGACAGATCAACCTGTTCCTAAGGGACCCCCGAAATGTTTTGAGTGTGGTCTAGTGGGCCACTGCTTTTATGATCCTCCGTGTCCCCTGAAAGCAAAAATAGCACCCACTGGTGCACCGCCCCGACAGATGGCTAGTGTAGCCCTGGGTGAGGAGATGGGTGCCCAAGGTGGGTGGGGTCCCGCAGAGATGTCCCTAGTCTCTTTAGGAGACTGTGAGGTGGTCCCCAGGACCCAGCTGCCTGATAACACTAAAAAGTACAGGCAGTGGGTGACCATCAATGGCCATAGAGTGGAGGCTCTTAGAGACACCGGCGCCAGTGTGACAGCTGTCAGTTGTAGGCTGGTGTCTGAAGAGCAGGTGATCCCCAATGCATTTTACCCGGTTGTTGCCGCTGACAACACAGAGAGCCACTGCAAGGTGGCTCAGGTTCCCTTTGAGTGGGGGGGGGGTCTCAGGTACCCTTCAAGTAGCTGTGAGGCCAGCCATGCATGTTGACTGTCTGTTGGGTAACGATTTGGAGAGCTCCCCTTGGGCTAAGGTGGAGTGAAGTGCTCATTTGGAGATGTTGGGTTTGCCTGAATGGGCGTGTGTGACCACCCGGTCCATGGCAGCCAGTAAGGGTGTTCAAGAGGACCTGGAGCCTGAAAGAGTGGCCCAGGTGCCTGCCTTAAAGAGAAGAGGCCGGGGGTGCAGGAAACCCGCCCCCACCGTTCCCACGGTCCAGGAGGAGGCAGACCTTGAGGAGGATGCCCTGGAACCTACAGGGGAGCAAGTAGCTGAACTGGGGGACCTGCCTGAGCTGACCCATTGGCAGCAGGAAGGAGGCCCCTCCAGGGAAGAATTCTGTGAGGAGCAGAAGAAGTGCCCTTCTCTTGTGGGTTTGCGGCAACAGGCTGCAAACCAGGCAGCAGGTGGTCCATCTGGATCACATTGGATCTACTGGGAGAATGGTCTCCTGTATAGTGAGCCTAAGGTTGCTGAGCCTGGGTCAGCCCGTGTGCTGGTGGTACCCCAGCGCTTCAGAGCCTTCCTACTGGGGCTGGCTCATGATGTGCCTTTAGCAGGACATTTGGGGCAGGACAACACCTTTGAAAGGCTTGTCACCCACTTTTATTGGCCCCAAATGCGAAAGAGTTCAGATACTCATTGCAGGACCTGTCAGACTTGCCAGGCAAGTGGTAAGAGTGGGAGGAAGCACACGGCTCCCTTCCAGCCTTTCCCTGTGGTCAGCACCCCCTTTGAAAGGGTGGGCATTGACATTGTGGGGCCTCTGGATCCCAAGACAGCCATGGGCAACAGGTTCATCCTGGTCTTGGTGGACCATGCCACCCGGTACCCAGGAGCCATCCCTCTCCGGTCGGTGACGGCCCCCGTGGTGGGTCGTGCGTTGATGGGGATTTTCTCTCGCGTGGGGTTCCCCAGAGAGGTGGTGTCAGACCGTGGTACCAACTTCATATCTAAGTATATGAAGTCCCTGTAGCAGGAGTGTGGTGTAACCTAGAAGTTCACCACTCCTTACCACCCCCAAGGTAATGGGCTGGTTGAGAGATTCAACCGGACCCTCAAAGGCATGATTATGGGTCTTGAGGAACCTATGAGGCGTAAGTGGGACGTCCTCTTGCCATGCCTTCTCTTTGCTTACAGAGAGGTGCCACAGAAGTCCTTAGGGTTCAGTCCCTTTGGACTGCTGTATGGTCACCCTGTAAGAGGACCTCTGAGTTTGGTAAAAGAAGGCTGGGAGAAAGCTCCCAGGAAACCTCCCCAGGATGGATATAGCTACATGCTGGCCTTCAGAAACCAAACTAGGCGTTTCAGGCAACTCGCTCAGGCGAATCTGGAAGCCAGCCAGGAAGAGATGAAGCGGTGGTACGATCATAATGCCACTCTGATCGAGCTTCAGCCTGGCCAGAAAGTGTGGGTCATGGCCTCAGTGGAGCCTTGTGCGCTCCAGGATAAGTGGACCGGACCATTTGAGGTGGTGGAGCGCAAGAGTGATGTCACCTACTTGGTGGACTTGCGGTCTCCTAGGAACCCTTTGCGGGTCCTGCATGTCAACCGCCTGAAGCCCCACTTAGAGAGGTCCGAAGTGGGCATGCTCCTAGCAAAAGATGATGGAATGGAGGAGGAGACTGAACCTCTTCCTGACCTCCTGTCTGCGAAAGAGCAAGATGGGTCAGTGGATGGTGTAAACCTCTCTCCCACCCAGACCCCTGAGCAGTAGGATGACTGTCGCCAACTGTTGGGACAGTTTTCTGATCTGTTCTCCCTGACTCCCAGTATCACTGATTAGTGTGTCCATGATGTGGAAACTGGGGACAGTCCTCCTGTTAAGCACTAAACTTACAGAGTGACTGACAGGGTGAGAGCTTGCATTAAGGACGAGGTCTCCAAGATGCTTGCGTTAGGGGTGATTTAGTCCTCTAACAGTCCTTGGGCCAGCCCAGTGGTCTTGGTCTCAAAGGCTGCCGCACCGGGTGCCACGCCAGAACTCCGGTTCTGTGTGGACTACTGAGGGCTCAGTTCAGTCACCAGGACTGACGCGCACCCCGTCCCCAGAGCTGATGAGCTCATTGATCGGTTAGGGGCTGCCCGGTACCTCAGTACGTTTGATTTAACGTCTGGGTACTGGCAGATCGCCTTAACTGATGGGGCCAGAGAGAGGTCAGCATTCTCCACACCAGATGGGCACTACCAATTCCAGGTTATGCCCTTTGGGATGAAGAATGCCCCTGCCACCTTTCAGAGGTTGGTCAACCAGGTGTTGGCTGGACTGGAAGATTTCAGTGCCGCCTACCTGGATGACATTGCAGTGTTCAGTGCCAGTTGGGAAGAACATCTGCGCCACCTCTGGGAAGTGTTGATGGCACTGCGGAAGGCAGGCCTCATGATCAAGGCGAGTAAGTGCCAGATCGGGCAGGGTTCTGTGGTGTACTTGGGACACCAGGTTGGGAGCGGCCAGGTGGCGCCCCTACAGCCCAAGATTGATACCATCCTGGCTTGGGAACCCCCCAAGACCCAGACAGAGGTGAGAGCCTTTTTAGGACTCACTGGGTACTACAGGAGGTTTGTCAAGGGGTATGGCAGCATTGTTGCACCCTTGACTGAGCTGACTTCCAGGAAGCAGCCCAAGAAGGTGAACTGGACTGACACCTGTCAGAAAGCTTTTGATGCCCTGAAGACTGCCATGTGCACTGCGCCTGTGCTTCTGGCACCCAACTTCTCTAAAGAGTTCATTGTACAGACAGACGCTTCAGAGCATGGTGTGGGGGTTGTTCTTTCACAGATGAATGAGGAGGGCCTAGACCAACCCGTAGCCTTTATTAGTAGAAGGTTACTTCCACGGGAACAGAGGTGGAGTGCAATTGAGCATGAGGCATTTGCTGTGGTCTGGGCACTGAAGAAGTTGAGACCATACCTGTTTGGGACTCACTTCCGGATTCAGACAGACCACAGGCCCCTCAGATGGTTGATGCAGATGAGGGGTGAGAATCCAAAGCTGTTGAGGTGGTCCATTTCCGTCCAGGGGATGGACTTCATGGTGGAAAACCGCCCTGGTACAGAACACGCCAATGCTGATTGTCTGTCCAGATTTTTCTGCCTTAGTGAAGAGAACTCCCAAGGGGTGGGTAGTTCTCCCCACATTTCAGCTGGAGGGGACACGTGTTAGACCTGGCACCATTGGCGTGGGTCTCCCTTCCATTTTTTCACTGTTGCCTCCTATGTTTTGCTATGTTTTTGCTGGTCTAGATGCTTTGGGCACTTTGCCACTGCTATTCAGTGCCAAAGTGCAAGTGCTCCCTATTGTAAATTGTTGTATTGGATTAGTGACTCCATGATTGGCTTATTTGATTTACTTGTCAGACCCTAGTACAGTGCACCATGTGTGCCCAGGGCCTGTAAATCAAATGCTGCTGGTGGGCTTGCAGCACTGGTTGTGCCACCCACAGAAGCAGCTTGTAAACTATGGCTCAGGCCTGCCATTGCAGAGCCTGTGTGCAGTCTGGGACTGCCATGTCGACTTGGCAAGTGCACCCACTTGCCAGTCCCTAAACCTTCCCTTTTCTACATATTAGTCACCCCTAAGGTAGACCCAAGGGCAGGGTGCATTGTATGTAAAGGTAGGACATGCCCTGATGTGTGTAGCATGTCCTGATAGTGAATTACAGCCAATTTCGTTTTTCACTATTGCAAGGCTATCTGTTCCCATAGGCCAGAATGGGCAGTTTGATTATAACATCTTATAATCATAACTCACCCTAGGAACAAGATAGGAAAATAAAGTTTAGTATGTCTGAACTCAGAATGTTAAAATACATCTTTTAGTGTGGGTGATTTTTACATTCTGTGTTTGAAAATACCACTTTTAGAAAGTAGGTATTTTGTTGCCTAACCATCCAGCATGCCTCTGCTAGGTTTGTGTATTCCATGTCTGGTTTGTGAGTGACAGGGGGCTGGAGAGGGCTTTGGCTCCAGCAGTCTGATGAGTCAGGGCTGGGCTGAATAGGACCTGCATTGAATAGGGTGTAGGGGGAGGAGATTTCCTTTCAGCTACCTAGGCCAGGTCTGCTCTCAAACAATGCTGTCTCCACCTCCTGCCAGGAAGCTGCACCAGGGAGTACAGAACTGGTTTTGGCTGGGCACAGACACACTCTGCCTTCAGAGAACAAAGGATTTACTGGTATAAATACTGGGGCCCAGACCCCAGAACTTTAGATCACTTCTGGGAATCAAGACGAACCTTTGCCAAGGAGAAGAACCAAGAAAGCTGAAGGAGGAGACTGCCCCTGTGCTGTGCTATTTCTGGGGTTGGCCTGCAGTGGTTACTTTATTTGCCAAGGAAAGGAGAAGAGGACTTTTGTGAACTTTTCATCATCTTGAAGAAGAATCTCCAAGGGCTTGAAGTGTGCTTGCCTCCTGCCTGAAGTCTCAGGGATACAAGACTTCACCACCAGCTCCCCTGAATCTCCTTGCTGGGAATTCTACCTGCAGAGAGGTGCCTGCTGTTGTTCTGGGTATCTCTTGTGACTGCGTGTCGCTGGGAGCTGGAAGCGCGACGCAATGATGAGAAGCGTGCCGCCGCCGCAGCTGTTCGCCGTCGCATCACCGAAGCGTGTCGCATCACCGGAGAAGCGTGTCGCCGCCGCAGAGGTCGCCGTCGCATCACCGGAGAAGCGTGTTGCAGGGCCTGTCGTGGCTCAGAAGTTACGGAGTTCGCCGCACGGCTGTCGGGCGCGCACGCATCGCATCCACGTTGTCGCATCGCATCAAAGACGCCATTTTGTCGCATCGCACCGGATCGTCACATCGCATCGAGGCGCCATCTTGTCGCATCGTCACCGGGCCGCAGTAAGAAACGACGCATCAACTCCCCACACAGTAAGGAAGCGACGCATCCCCTCCCCAGCGCTGCAGTAAGGAACCGACGCATCCACTCCCCTGAGTGTAAGGAACGGCGCATCAACTTCCCTGCGACCCTTTTGTTTGTATTGCGTGATGCATCCCAGGTACTTTGAGAGTAAAGTGTCGCATTTACCATCTACATTGAACTAAGCTACTTCTACCATTTTAAAGACTTATTTTTGATGACAGTATTGTGGATTTTTGTCGTTTGGTCTTGTGTTAAGTCTAGTAAAGATTACTTATTTTTCTAAACTGGTGTGGTGTCCATTTGTAGTGTTTCACTGTATTACTGTATGTGTTCACAAATGCTTTACACACTGCCTCTGAGATAAGCCTGTCTGCTCGTGCCAAGCTACCAAGGGGTTGAGCAGGGGTTATCCAGGAGTGTACCCCCCTTTCCCTGACTAGAAGCATGGGCCCCTACTTGGTCAAAGGTACCTACCTCTGCCAACTAGGGACCCCCATTTCTAACAACCACTATGGTATTGGTCAACAAAAAAGGGAATCGGGAAATTGTTTAAGGGTGTTGCGTTTGAACCTTTTTGCAGATGCTTTGGACAAATTGGGGGGAAAATGATCTTAAAACAGTTGGCTCCAGCCTTCACTCGTTTGGACGACATATTTGTAAGATGGAGAGGAAGAAGAGAATGCCACGAATGAAGTGAAGGCGAGTAGAAGCAGGAGGAGGAGATGGCACATTATTCTGGAGGAATTAAGTAAGAAAGGTGGTCGGAGGGGAGGGGCGAGGAGTAGAAACCATTGAAGATAAGGGCAAGATGATGTAGCTGAGCCTCCAGGGCAAGGAACGTAACAGTTGGGGCACGTTGCTTCAGCTGATCTACTGCAGAGTAGAAAGAGGGGGCACAGGGAGAGTCTTGGGGAAAGACCATTGACACTTGTGACGGTACCGCACAATGTGCCCAGGCAGGAGGTCACAACGTCAGAGGAGAATCACATGCCAGAGATGCACAAAGATGAGAGCAAAACTAAATAGATGAGATTCAAAACACCAAATAAACAAAAGGAGGTGCACCAAAGAAAGCACATTTTTAGTCCATTTAGAATTCTTCAAATTCTTTCTTTATTTCAAAATCCATAATTGTTCATAAAACCAGCCAACGTGTTTCGTTCCCAAATCACAATTTGTGGAACTTCATCAGGGCTGTAACAAATAACATAAAAGGACATATAAGACACAAAGAAATAACAGATGGACATGCTTTATAAAATTTACACAAACACACGTCAAAACAACAACAAAAAACTTACATTTTTACAGTTTGAAGACACAGTGATCAATGAAAATTATACATAAATAACACACAACATCCACCTGACACGTAAATACTACATATAACTTATAGCCTATATACATTTTATCGGGCACATGTTGGGTATTGTGGACCATGATCAGCCTGCGCTGACCACTCGACATAGTAGATTACATTATTACTTCCCACCATTACGTATTTATATGGAGACTCATTCTCCAGATTAAGAGAAAATTTAGAAAGGGAAAGTAGAAGCGTTTGAAAAGATGTGTGAAAAGAAAACAGCCATTAAAATACTTGTTCAATTAATGCATTCCAAGTACATTTATCCTTAAATGTTTTTTTATATTTTCTTAAAAAACTTTGAAGAATAAGAAGAAAGACGGAAGGGAAGAGAAATAAGGGAATCTTTTAAGTTTGCATTAGGAGAAGGAGACCGATACACTATTGCCCCTCGCATGAAATGAATGTATATACTAAGGGTAAAACGCAACAAAGAGAAAAAATTGCCTCTCTGTTACTCCTTATGTACTATTACTTAATCTTTCTGTTACTCCCAACTTTCCTATCCACCCATGGGTGTCCCCATCTACACCCTTGCACCCTACACTAAAGAACTGGGTATGAATATGAAACCCCCGGGGGTTTTGACGTATAGGATTTTGTAAGGTGAGGTCAGATGAGGATTGGTACAGTAATTGGTATGAACATAGAGTGGTGATGTCACCTTTATGATAAAGAATATGCTTAACGTATTAGGTACTATAGTCTATCATATCGTGTTGAGAACAAGTGAACAAAAAACATTAGGAAATTGAAGGAAATCCCCCCCCCTTCCCCTCTCTTGCCTGTTGGCTTTACTGCCATTTTCATGTGAGTTGGAAATGACCCCAACCGAAATATGAGATGGTATTCACAGGGATTAGGATATGGTAGATGGGATGTGTCTGCTTGTGATATTCCATTGTCACACTGCCAAAATACTTGACTTGGTAGTCCTCCAAACCACTCCAAGATGGCCACCATGGTTACCCTGGGAAATAGGACTCCAGAGTGTGATCATATATGAGGTACAGGTTAAATAGACATCCACTAATTAGATTCTGGCCTGACTCTGTAAATGACTACAGCCTGGATCTGACTGTGTAGTAATTAAACTTATGCAACGATCCGTCTTTGCACCGATCGACTTAATATGTACACGGTGGAGATTGCGTAGGCACATCATATGCACGAGGAATAGCGCAGGATTAAAGATGACGTAATTAAAGTTGTAGTGAGTCTCGGCACTGCGAAACCATAGGGTTTTCAATTATCACAGGCTATGTTATTAGTCCAAAAACTTCAGATTGCCTATGGCGTACATACTAGTCCAAGATGGCAGCCGCGTTTGTAATGCTTTCTTATGACTAAAGGTTTCTGTAATTCAAAAGAGGGCGTGCTGCCAGCAGCTGCTACCAATTCAGTACATATAAATAAGAGTCAAACGGCGCGAGTTTTGAGTTACTTCTACGGCGCCACGGAGAAAGAGTTTAGTCACTTATCAAGGTATGTGGGACTATGAATCGTATAAGAACTGTTTTTTTGAAAGAGCACGGTTGGCTGCTGATATGCCGGAGTAAGGAGGGGCCTTGTGGTGTTTTTAACTAACGGCAACCGAGTTTGTGAATTCGGTAAGCGTTTTAAGCTTATGACCTCAATCGGGTCAGGAGAGTTATATTCGGCTAGTTTGTTTGAAGAGGAACACTGTTGCATATTAAAATTGGTGATGTAATTAACAATGTTGAAATTGGGATGTATAACGGAATTACGAGGGACTCTGTGGTGGCTTTATTTAATGGCAAGCAAGTTCTAATTTCCGGCATGCGTGTAAGGTTTATGACCCTAGTTGGGTCGGGAGGGTTAAACGCGGCTTGAGCAGTGAATGAGAGTGCTATCACGTATCAGGGAAGGTGGTGCTATTAGTTGTAGTGAGAGCGTGTTCTTTTTAGTGATGACGGCCTTTAAAAAGGTGGTAAACAGCGTTTACACTGCTGTTTCCACAACGCAATGGCTTTACAACACGGTCGTTACAACGACCGCATTGTTACCACGCGTGCCATTACATCACAAGTCGTATCAACGACTTGCTGTAGGGGGCGTGCAGCACCAGGGAATGGGTTGGATTTTAAATCAAACACCTTCCCTGCTGTTGCGCAAACAGGAGTAGGAATAGTAATTAATACCATTCCTAAGTCCAGCGCGCCCACTACAGCAATGCAATGCGATGTAATGGCACGCGTGGTAACAATGCGGTTGTTGTAACGACCGCGTTGTAAAGCCATGCGTTGAGAATGTATGCAATGTAACTTCATACATTCTTAAAAAGGCAAAGACGCACAGGCAAGACCGGTCCATGACCTTAGTTGGGCCAGGAGAAGCGCATGCATCTCGGGTCTATAACCTTGATCGGGTTGGGTGATTTGAATAAGGTTGGTCAAGTGAACTGAAATAGAATGTTTTATTATAACATGCAATTTACAAAAATAGGAAGAGCGGGGTGCCCGGGTCACTTGCACTTCGTTCTGAATAGAGTGGTTGAAGACTGTGCCAAGATGCAATTATAGATTGGACAAACTAAGCGATAAGGTCTCTTTTGTCCCTGTATCGCAGGTGTGCGATAGCTGTAGACTCACTTTGCCGCAAACTAGGGTGTGTTGCTTTAATGTCAGTGGTGGCCCTAATTACATCAGGAAGATAACAAGGAGGAGCAAACTATAGAGGAGTGTACATACCAGTGGGAGTGGTAGAATATTGATTTTTATTGCGATTCGGTGGGAATATACACAGCGGATTTATAAAGGAAGGGGGTAGGTGTCCTTTACTCTAAGAAAATATAATTACTTCCCTAACTTAGGTGGCAAGCTTTGACCTTTTGAGTTCATCCATACTGAAATAAACAGCAATTTAGGAATATATCCTCACGGCACAATTAAATACCACTTTAAGAGGTGAGGTTTCGAATTATGGCTAATCCAGTTTTGAGTTCGGGGTTAACCTGAGGCACACTTCGTAATATAGAGCGCTATGTCACTAAATCTAATGCGAGGGACAGTAGTGTATAGGCCTCCCTCTCCTGATGCAAACTTAAAAGATACCCTTATTTCTCTTCCATTCTTCCCTCTTTCTTCTGATTCTTCAAAGATTTAAGAAACTATAAAAAAAATATATAAAAAAAACATTTAAGGATAAATGTACTTGGAATGCATTAATTGAACAAGTATTTTAATGGCTGTTTTCTTTTCACACATCTTTTCAAACGCTTCTACTTTCCCTTTCTAGATTTTCTCTTAATCTGGAGAATGAGTCTCCATATAAAGACATAATGGTGAGAAGTAATAATGTAATCTACTATGTCAAGTGGTCAGCACAGGCTGATCATGGGCCACAATACCTAACATGTGCCCAACAAAATGTATATAGTCTATATGTAGTATTTACGTGTCAGGTGTATGTTGTATGTTATATGTTATTTATGTATAATTTTCATTGATCCACGAAGTCTTCAAAACTGTAAAAATGAAATTTTTTTAGTTGTGTTGACGTGTTTGTAAATTTTGTAAAGCAAGAGTCATGTCTGGCTGTTATTTCTTTGTGTCTTATATGTCCTTTTATGTTATTTGTTACAGCCCTGATGAAGTTCCACAAATTGTGATTTGGGAACGAAACGCATTGGCTGGTTTTATGAACAATTATGGATTTTGAAATAAAGAAAGAATTTGAAGAACTCTAAATGGACTAAAAATTTGCTTTCTTCGGTGCACCTCCTTTTGTTCATTTTGTTTTGAATCTGTAACCAGTGGTACCAAAGAGTGACAGGTGCTGGAGTATTGTGCACAATTGTTATAAATACGTTGGCAGTATCATAGTGAAGTGCTATCTAATAGGTCCGTCACCCGGCATCGTCTTTGGTTTTAAATAGATAAGATGCAGGTGGGAGGTCACAAAGTCAGGGGTGAAACACAGGCCAGGTATGCATGAAAAATGAGAGCAAAGAAAAATAGATAAGATGCAGCTGTATCACCGTGAGTATCAGTTGCGGGGGGAGGATTGTTGCTGCAGCTGACCATCGCCAGTGAAGGAAGAGGGGCCACATGGAGAATCTTTGGGGGAAACCATGACGCTTGGGTCAGTACTGCACGTTCAATGTGACCAGGTAGGAAGACACAACATCAGGGGTGAATCACAGGCAAACAGATAAATGGGATACAAAGATGAGTACATAAATAAATCAACACGATACTTCCATGTAGGTGGTCCCCTGCTACGTAAGTTGTGCTCTGGCCGCTGGTAAGGCTCTTCACGTTAAGAAGGCAGCCCCAGTCGGAGCAGAGGTCGCTGGTGAGAACAAGTGGCGTTGGAGGATAATGCCAGTCCAGGGAGAAGTGGGCGGGAGCAATGGGAGAAACTCAGGGGTGCGAAGGAGCCCGCAATGAGGCCCAGGACCTTCACCTCATCTGACCCAGGTTCGCCAGTACAAGTTCGGACACAAAGGCAGATAGGATGGCAGATAGGGTAATGACTAAAACGCGCAATTAGCTTGTGGCCTAAATGACACTTTTGGGTGAGGACAGTCACCATCACCTGGCAAAAAAAGGCAAAACTATTTTGTAGTCTGGTGTCCCTAACTCTGGCGCATTTGTTATATCTGTTTTTAACTTGCTAAATGTTTGTTTCATCTCTTTAGTCCATGTTATCCTGTCTTTCTGTGTTTTAGCCTGTTTGATAGATGCAAGCAGCGGGTATATTAAAGTACTGTAATCAAAACCCATTGTCTGGCATAATTAAATAAGCCCAGTGTAGGAAAGTAGGATCTGCTTCTTATGGTTACCCCCACTTTTTGCTTTTTGCACCAACTGTTTTGACTAGTCTGGCTGGGATTTGCTATTCAGGACCCCAGCCTATCTGCTTTCTCCTCTAAATTGACATGTATGTACTTTGGTACAACTCCAGATTGGATACTGGGGTACCCTTATCAGTCCCTAGTATATGGTACACATGTACCCAGGGCATAGGTACCCCAGAGGCCTCCCATGGCTGAAGCATGTATTATGCCACCTATGAGAGGCCATGCAAAATGGAACCTCAGGTCTGCTACTGCAGCCTGTGTAAGCTGGTGCTTCCACCACTTACGAGAGATATAGGTTCACTATATCTATATATATCACTACACTTAAAACCCTATCAGTCACCCCTATAGCAGGCCTTAACAATCCTGAAGGCAGGGTGCTGGGTTTTATGTGAGAGGGTGCTCCTGCATGAGCAGGGCCCCTCTGCAGTCTTCGGAGACCATTCTCCCGGGCTGTACGTGATACTGCCAGACATATAGGTAGAGGTGCATTATCACCTCGCGGTAAATGCTATCTCGAAAATGACTGCAATGAAGTATGTCGTGTTTGGTGTCAAACACCTTGGAATCATACCTCCACACCAGTAACTGGTGTGGGAGGTATGATTCCTCCCCTCAGCACCGAGGTTCTGGGGGTACCTAAGTCTACCAGTACCAACTTTCTCGAGCCTTACAGCACAAAATGGATGCTGCCAGCCACAGACATGAGTCTGCCCTCCTGCTGCTGAGCCAAGCTCACGCAGAGGAAGGTCGGACAATAGGTATCCTGTCACAGGGAGGTATGACCACCTCCCAGACAGGATTTAGTGTATTGGAGCTGGGTGGGTGCACGGTCCCCGTGCCAGAAAGTCTGCACGAGGGGCACATTTGGTGTCCCTGTGCATAGTCCAGCTCAAACCAGTTCTGGGAGCCATTTGCTCCTGCTCTGGCACGAAACTGGACAAAGGACATGGGTGTAGCCACCACTCTGTCCTGTCCCTCCCCTAGGAGGGTCCCTGGAATATGTCCAACCCTTTCCCGTGGGTATAAAATGGGTTACCTGGCTACAGGACATTAGATTTTACGTGGACAAGATTCTGCAAGAAAATACCACTACACTTCGACCGTCTGGACACGCTGGACTTCGCTGGACCTCCCTTGGGCTCGACTTAGTCTTCCCTTGCAGTCCCCAGTCTCGCCACCGTCCGTGATCCATACAGGCTCCGTGCTGGACCCTGTGGGACCTCCAAGACAACAGAAGAATCTCCCTTGGGGTGAAGGAGTCACTCCCCTGCAAACGCAGGCACCGTAACGCATTTGACCGGTTTGCTGCTCCAGAGCTCCTGCGGACTCCGAAGACTCCAGGAACACAGGAGGTGGGTTCCTGAAGGTCTCCGAGGTTGAGCTGCCCTTTCACTGAGTTTGAGGCGGATATCCCTTGTGGGGACCGTATACCCGTACCCCGCGTTCATTTGCAGCTGCACATGCTTGTTGTCGTGCAACAATTCCGTGCATTGGGCCATTTGTAGCCCTGACCCCAGCGCATCTTTTCTGAGAAGGACTCCGGCATCCTCGCACTCTGTGCCCTGCTAGCTGGTATCCTGTGAAACCGCCTGAGGTCCCCTCGCGACTCCTGTCCCTTCGGCCTGTGGGTCCACTTGAGGGTCAACTTTGCTTTACTTGGGCTCCCCTGGTTTCTCCAGGCCTGCCCTGACTCCCCTTGCTGTGGTGAGTCTCCTGGTCCTTGCTGGGCCAGATCGACACCGAATTTGACCATCTATGTTGTTTGCCGCTGCCAAGGCTTTTTGGTGCTCCCGGCGGACACTGACCCCTCAGCACTCAACATCCTTCGTGGGACAGCTCGCCTCCGGCTCCTGGTTGTCCTAGACGTCTCCAGGTCCTCGCAGCTGAAGAGTCAAGATCACTGTCAACACACCTGAAGCACCCAACATCGGTGGGCATGTGTCTACCGAGCCCCTGGTCACTCCAAAGTGACCCAGACTCTGTCCCCTCTGCTTTCAGGTTCTTCTCAACTAGAATCCACGTTTGGATTCCACCGGACACTTTTCATACTTCCAGCAGCAGCATTACTTTGTCGACATCCATAGAAAACGACGAGGGTTTCCGACGCCACTTTGTACCTATGCACCCAGCTCCTCTGGGATAGGTAACTCTGGTACAAAGGTATCCACTGGTGGGGTGGCTCTTCAAACTCTTAAGTTCCAAGGGTTGTCTTCGTAATCTGCTGTGAAGGGTCCTTAATCTCTGATTTTCCAACTGCGACTTTCCCATTGAATTGTACGGAGCACGCAGTCGTGTTCTCACACTGCACCCGTCCTCCGTGGGGTCCCTATTCACTCACCTTGGGTGGTTCCTTGGGGTCCCAGCGCTTCTACACCTCCTAGACTAAGTCTAGTCCTGAGTCGTGGTTCTTATACCACTTATTTATTATATGGTTTGGTCTCCCCCCGGAGCCCACTGTGTTTTGTGCTACTTACGTTCGATTCTTTGCAACTGTATTATTTGATTTGTGTTCTATCCTCGTGTAGAGGATACTAGAGAGTGTTATAGATAATAAATACATATTTTTATAACTACTGTGTGGTTTCCCTTTCATTTAACCAATGCTATAAGGTTGCATTCTGGTAAAACAAGGTGCTTAACATTCCTTCAAGACTTAGCCTGAAGGCTGCTCTCCATAGCTACCACTAGGATAGCTTTCAATAAAGGTTATCTTTGACCTAATCATCATAAGGGTTGTTTGGACTGGTACAGAGTGCCCACTTTAATTAGTGGACAGCATATACAAGGCCAACTTCTCACATTGGTGGCAGCGGTGGGATTCAAGCCTGCATTGTTTTACTAGAAAAATCTTTTGTATTGATTAATTGAAAAACCACTAGTATCTAGGAACATATAATACGAGCTTAAGATAGTAAGTTCTACTGAACTTAGGGTTGGGTAAGTCAAGGGTCTAGCACACCCTTTCTCCAACCTAAGAGAGTTTAGTTCCCACTAGGTTAGGTAGGTGACTACACCACACCTCACTTAGTATGTCTTCTACTGGGAATGCCACTGGTGGCATCCTGCCTACTAAATATGATAGCTTTGCATTCACAGAATTGAAAGCCATGTGTGTATCTAGGAAGCTGAAGACTGGGAGAAATGCCAACACTTAACGCCTCATAGATGCATTACTGCTAGATGACATTAGGAAGACTCCTGGGTCAGATGAGCAGGATAGAGTGGGTGGTACAGGAGAGGAGGATAGGTCAGGAGGGGACACCTTCTATGACCTAGAGTCCAACCCTGGACAGGAGGATCAAAATGATCCACCCCTGAACAACTCAGATCCCCCAGAGGAGGAAGAAGAAGAGGGTCCAGAGGACCATCACTTTATTCCTCCAGGGAGAGTGCAGAGTTTACCAAGGAGATCTAGATCTCCCTCTGCTGAGTCAGATCATTCTAGACATTCTGTAGGAACCTCTGCTTCTAGTAAGAGGGATAATTCTTATGACAGGGAGTGCCAACTCCTAGAGCTTGAGAGAGCTAAGTTTAGGCCCAGGCAACAGCAGTTGGCCCTGGATAAAGAGTCCCTAGAGGTTCAGAAGACTAGAAAGAAATTGGGACTAGAGTCCCATGGTGGCAGCTATAGTGTCCCTAGGGTTAGGGAACACACCTTTGATCATAGGAATCTGAGCTAGATTGTCCCTCCCTTCCATGTAGGGGATGACATCCAGAAATGGATAACTGCTTTAGAGAGGGCCTGTAAAGTACAGAAGGTCCCTCAAGAGCAGTGGGCAGCTATCTTGTGGCTCTCCTTTGCTGACAAGGGTAGAGATAAGCTCCTCACTGTTAGAGAAGAGGATGCTGACAATTATTCAGTCCTGATGAGTGCTCTCATTGAAGGGTTTGGCTTAACCACTGAACAGTACAGGATTAAGTTCAGAGACGCCCAGAAAGCACAGACTCAGTGCTGGGTAGACTTTGTTGATTGTGCCATTAAGGCTCTGGAAGGCTGGTTACTCGGTAGCAAGGTGAATGATTTTAAAGGATTGTACAACTTGATTATGAGGGAGCACATCCTTAATAATTGCCAAAACCAGTTGTTGCATCGGTACCTGGTGGACTATGATCTGACATCTCCCCAAGAATTGGGAAAGAAGGCAGATAAATGGGTCAGAACCAGGGTGAAGCAGAAAACTCAGACCAATGGTGGTGACCAAAAGAAATCAAAGCACAAAGAGAGTGAGAAGAGGGTCCAAGGGAGACAATTTAAAGACCTGCGAGAAGTAGATCCCCCATATACAATAATCATAACACAAGACTTCTCGGGTCTGTTATAGAGTGCAACTTGTGTTTCAATAAGGATATAGTTAAAATTGTGTCTCTTAGTAAAGCCCCTCAGGGGAGCAATCCCTTTCAGGACGAATGCCCTCACCCACCATAGGTGGCATGCTTCATCATATGGGCTTCTCCTCCCAGTGGGAAAACCTAGTCCCACTGAGGGCTACAACTCCCTCACTGTGAGGTAGGAGCTCTGGGATGTTTTTAGAATTCCTTAAGATGTTGAGGATGCTAAAATCCCATATGTGAGCGCTAGGCGTTGTGAGGGTGCAGCGCTGTATGTAAAATGGAAAGAAAAAGTGATTTTAAAACTACCTTACAGGGACAAAAAACTTTTATTGGCTTGTCCAAACTGGCAGGGTTAAAGCAGTGCAAAGCAGTATGAATTAGACTGCCAATATGTAGAGGTCGATCGACATGTTTCAGCCTATCTGGTCTTTACAAGTGTCCAGGCTTTCATCAGGACCATAAGAATTAAACAATGCTGCTGAATGTGTGAAAGAATTAGAAAATCAATAATAAATATAGTGATACCAAACCAGTAATCCAATGTTAAGCTCGGTATTACTGGAACTTATCCAAATCGATGGATAAGTAAACCCACCTCTACCTGGTAACAACCCAGGGAAGGGGCCTCCGGTTGCAGCTCATGTACCACAACGGGGTACCGACGGAGAGAGCGGGGCCCCCCCCTTCCCTGAGTTGTTACCTGGTAGAGGTGGGATTACTTATCCATCGATTTGGATAAGTTCCAGTAATACCGAGCTTAACATTGGATTACTGGTTTGGTATCACTATATTTATTATTGATTTTCTAATTCTTTCACACATGCAGCAGCATTGTTTAATTCTTATGGTCCTGATGAAAGCCTGGACACTTGTAAAGACCAGATAGGCTGAAACATGTCGACCGACCTCTACATATTGGCAGTCTAATTCATACTGCTTTGCACTGCTTTTTAACCCTGCCAGTTTGGACAAGCCAATAAAAAGTTTTTTGTCCCTGCTAGGTAGTTTTAAAATCACTTTTTCTTTCCATTTTACACCCAGCGCTGCACCCTCACAATGCCTAGCGCTCACATATGGGAATTTTAGCATCCTCAACATCTTAAGAAATTCTAAAAACATCCCAGAGCCCCTACCTCACAGTGAGGGAGTTGTAGCCTTCAGTGGGACTAGGTTTTCCCACTGGGAGGAGAAGCCCATATGATGAAGCATGCCACCTATGGTGGGTGAGGGCATTCGTCCTGAAAGGGAATTGCTCCCCTGAGGGGCTTTACTAAGAGACACAATTTTAACTCTATCCTTATTGAAACTCAAGTTGCACTCTATGACAGACCCGAGAAGTTTTGTGTTATGGTGACCAAAAGAAAACAGACTCTAAGAACTCAGATAAAGGTGGGGACAAAAATAAAGATCAAAAATCTTCATCAGGGCCCCAAAACCCTGCATCTGGTGGGGGAGTCACAATCTAACAATGGAAAAGGCAAAAGGAAACCTTGGTGTCATATCTGTAAAGAGAAGACCCATTGGACAAAAGATGCCAGTTGTCCAAGGGCCAAGGTATCCACTCCTACCACCACTGCCCCTAAGGCAACTGCTCCCCCTAGCACAGTTTCAAGTGGTGGTACACAGAACAAGGGAATAAATAGTGGGGTTAACCTTGGGCTCTGAGATGGGTTCTGGCCTAGTCAGAACTCCAGCTCAGGCTGTTCTAGTCTGTGATGGAGGCATGGATATTGCCTCCTTATTTGTTAGTCCCAGTAACCTGGGCAAATACAGACAACTGCCTTTAATAAATGGTAAGGAGGCATGGCATACAGGGACACAGGTGCAAGTGTCACAATGGTGACAAAAGATCTTGTGGACCCTGACCAGATCATACTTTGTGACATGTACCAAGTGACCAATGCTAGCAATGTCAGGACAGACCATTCCTTGGCAGTTGTTAATTTCACCTGGGATGGGGTAACTGGCCCTAAGAAGGTTGTGGTAAGTTCAGACCTCCCTGTGGAATGCTTGTTGGGCAATAATTTGGAGACTTCAGCCTGGGCTGAAGTGCAACTCAGTACTCATGCAGCAATGTTGGGCATCACTGCAGATGTGTTTGCTGTGACTAGGTCACAGGCCAAACAGAGAGCCACTGAATAGGCCCTGGATCCTGAAATGATGGACCAGGTACCTTCCACGAAGAGGAGTAGGAGGGGTAAGGCGGTGTCTTCCCCCCAGGCTCAGAGTGAGGGTCAGTCTTTTGAGGAAGATGACTCCAGTCCTGTGGAAGGAACTGTCTCAGATGAACTTGAACCTGATCAGGTTCAGTTTTTGGGGACAGGGGGACCTTCTAGGGAAAATCTGAGCCAGGAGCAGCAAACCTGCCCCTCTCTTGAACCCCTCAGACAGCAAGCTGCTGCTGAGGCTGCAGGGAATGTCCGTGGATCTCACAAGATCTATTGGGATGAGGGATTTTTATATTCAGAGGGTAGAGACTCCAAGCCTGGTGCCACCAGGAGGTTGGTTATACCTCTGAAGTTCAGGGGCTTCCTACTCACCCTAGCAGAACACTTAGGTCAAAGCAAGACTTGGGACAGGCTTGTCCCTCACTTTTGCTGGCTTCATATGTCAGAGGACACAAAGGAGTTTTGTCGCTCCTGTATCACTTGCCAAGCCAGTGGTAAGGCAGGTGCTACTACAAAGGCCCCCCTGATACCACTACCTGTGGTGGGGGTTCCCTTTGAGAGAGTTGGGATTGACATAATTGGTCCCATGAACCCTCCAACAGCATCTGGACATTCTTACATCCTGGTGGTGGTGGACCATGCTACCAGGTATCCAGAAGTTATTCCCCTTAGGACCACCACAGCACCTGTGGTAGCCAGGGCCCTCCTGGGGGTTTTCTCCAGGGTGGGTTTTTCTAAGGAGGTCTTAACAGACAGAAGTACAAACTTTATGTCTAGTTCCATAACTGCAATGTGAAAAGAGTGTGGAGTTAACTACAAGTTTACCACACCCTATCATCCTCAATGCAATGGGTTAGTTGAAAGGTTCAACAAAACCCTAAAGGGCATGATAATGGGGCTCCCAGAAAAGCTCAGGCGAAAATGGGATGTTCTGTTGCCCTGCCTTCTCTTTGCCTACAGAGAGGTGCCACAGAAGGGGGTTGGCTACAGCCCTTTTGAACTTTTGTTTGGTCACCCAGTTAGGGGTCCACTGTGTTTGGTGAAGGAGGGATTGGAGTTACCTCTCAAACCTCCCGAACAAGATATTGTGGACTATGTACTTGGTCTTTGCTCCAGGATGGCTCAGTATATGAAGAAGGCATCCAAAAACCTTGAGGCTAGCCAGGAATTGCAAAAGGCCTGGCATGACCAAAAGGCTGTTTTGACTGTTTACCAGCCAGGACAGAAAGTATGGGTGTTGGAGCCTGTGGCCCCAGCAGCTCTCCAAGACAGATGGAGTGGACCCCACATAATACTTGAGCAAAAGGGAGAGGTCACTTACTTGGTGGATCTTGGAACTCCCAGGAGCCCCCATAAGGGTGCTCCATGTGAACAGGCTCAAGCCTTATGTTGACAGGGCAGACATGGGCTTGCTCATGGCTACTGATGAGGGACAGGAGGAAGAGAGTGACCCACTCCCTGACCTCCTCTCACAGAACCCTGATGATGGCTCAGTAGATGGTGTAGCTTTGGCAAGCAGCCTCACTGAGCAGCAACAGTCTGATTGCAGGAAAGTCCTCAATCAGTTTAGGCACATGTTCTCACTGACTCCAAGTCAGACCACCTGGTGTACCCATGCAGTGGACACTGGTGAAAACCTACCTGTGAAGAACAACATTTACAGGCAACCTGACCATGTCAGGGACTGCATCAGGACTGAGGTCCAAAAGATGTTGGAATTGGGAGTCATTGAGCCCTCAACTAGTCCTTGGGCTAGTCCAGTGGTCTTGGTACCAAAACCTCACACCAAAGATGGCAAGAGAGAGATGAGGTTTTGTGTTGATTACAGAGGACTCAATGCAGTCACTAGGACTGATGCTCATCCTATTCCAAGGGCAGATGAACTTATAGATACTTTGGCCTCAGCCAAGTTTCTGAGTACTTTTGACCTTACAGCTGGCTACTGGCACATCAGACTAGCTGAGGATGCCAAGCCAAAGATAGCATTTTCAACCCCTAGTGGGCATTACCAATTTATGGTGATGCCTTTTGGCTTGAAGAATGCACCTGCCACATTTCAGAGGTTGGTGAACAAAGCTCTCACAGGCCTGGAAGACTATAGTGCAGCTTATCTAGATGATATTGCTGTCTTTAGCTCCACCTGGGAGGATCACCTGGTCCTCCTGAGAAATGTTTTGGAGGCCTTGCAAATGGCAGGCCTCACTATCAAGGCTACTAAGTGCCAGATAGGGCATAGTCAGGTTGTATACCTGGGCCACCTTGTGGGTGGAGGCCAGGTTCAACCATTGCAGAGCAAAATCTAGACCATCATGGAATGGGTTGCTCCAACTACCCAGACACAGGTCAGGGCTTTCTTGGGCCTGACTGGGTACTACAGAAGATTTGTAAAGGATTATGGGTCCATAGTGACTCCCTTGAATGATCTTACATCAAAGAGAATGCCCAAGAAAGTTCAGTGGACAGTTAGCTAACAAAAGGCATTTGATGACCTCGAGCAGGCCATGTGCACTGCTCCCATTCTGCAGAGTCCTGACTATTCCAAACGATTCATTGTTCAAACTGATGCATCTGAGTTGGGGGTAGGGGCTGTGTTATCACAATTGAATGTTTTATTAGCAGAAGGCTGACCCCCAGAGAGAAACGTTGGTCAGCTATTGAGAGGGAAGCCTTGGCTGTGGTTTGGGCTCTGAAGAAGTTGAGGCCATACTTGTTTGGAACTCACTTCATTGTTCAGACTGACCACAAGCCCCTCTTGTGGCTAAAACAGATGAAGGGTGAAAACCCCAAACTTTTGAGGTGGTCCATTTCCCTACAGGGGATGGACTATACAGTGGAGCATACACCTGGGAGTAACCATGCCAATGCAGATGGACTCTCCAGATATTTCCACTTAGAACTTGAAGACTCAACTTGGCAAGGTTAGTCTCATCTCCTTCCGTTTGGTTGTGTAGGAAAGTAGGATCTGCTTCTTATGGTTACCCCCACTTTTTGCTTTTTGCACCCACTGTTTTGACTAGTCTGGCTGGGATCCTGCTATTCAGGACCCCAGCCTATCTGCTTTCTCCTCTAAATTGACATGTATGTACTTTGGTACAACTCCAGATTGGATACTGGGGTACCCTTATCAGTCCCTAGTATATGGTACACATGTACCTAGGGCATAGGTACCCCAGAGGCCTCCCATGGGCTGAAGCATGTATTATGCCACCCATGAGAGGCCATGCAAAATGGAACCTCAGGTCTGCTACTGCAGCCTGTGTAAGCTGGTGCTTGCACCACTTACGAGAGATATAGGTTCACTATAACTATATATATCACTACACTTAAAACCTTATCAGTCACCCCTATAGCAGGCCTTAACAATCCTGAAGGCAGGGTGCTGGGTTTTACGTGAGAGGGTGCTCCTGCATGAGCAGGGCCCCCCTACAGTCTTCGGAGACCATTCTCCCGGGCTGTACGTGATACTGCCAGACATATAGGTAGAGGTGCATTATCACCTCGCGGTAAATGCTATCTCGAAAATGACTGCAATGAAGTATGTCGTGTTTGGTGTCAAACACCTTGGAATCATACCTCCACACCAGTAACTGGTGTGGGAGGTATGATTCCTCCCCTCAGATCCGAGGTTCTGGGTGTACCTAAGTCTACCGGTGCCAACTTTTTCGAGCCTTACAGCACAAAATGGATGCTGCCAGCCACAGACACGAGTCTGCCCTCCTGCTGCTGAGCCAAGCTCGCACAGAGGAAGGTCGGACAATAGGTATCCTGTCACAGGGAGGTGTGACCACCTCCCAGGCAGGATCTAGTGTATTGGGGCTGGGTGGGTGCACGGTCCCCATGCCAGAAAGTCTGCACGAGGGGCACATTTGGTGTCCCTGTGCATAGTCCAGCTCAAACCACTTCTGGGAGCCATTTGCTCCTGCTCTGGCGCGAAACTGGACATGGGTGTAGCCACCCCTCTGTCCTGTCCCTCCCCTAGGAGGGTCCCTAGAATCTGTCCAACCCTTTCCTGTGGGTATAAAATGGGTTATCTGGCTACAGGACATTAGATTTTACGTGGACAAGATTCTGCAAGAAGATACCACTACACTTCGACCGTCTGGACACGCTGGACTTCGCTGGACCTCCCTTGGGCTCGACTTCGTCTTCCCTTGCCGTCCCCAGTCTCGCCACTGTCCGTGATCCATACAGGCTCCGTGCTGGACCCTGTGGACCTCCAAGACAACAAAAGAATCTCCCTTGGGGTGAAGGAGTCACACCCCTGCAAACGCAGGCACCGTAACGCATCTGACCGGTTTGCTGCTCCAGAGCTCCTGCGGACTCCGAAGACTCCAGCAACACAGGAGGTGGGTTCCTGAAGGTCTCCGAGGTTGAGCTGCCCTCTCACTGAGTTTGAGGCGGATATCCCTCGTGGGGACCGTATATCTGTACCCCTGTGCACTGTGTTCATTTGCAGCTGCACATGCTTGTTGTCGTGCAACAATTCTGTGCATTGGGCCATTTGTAGCCCTGACCCCAGCGCATCTTTTCTGAGAAGGACTCTGGCATCCTGGCACTCTGTGCCCTGCTAGCTGGTATCCTGTGAAACCGCCTGAGGTCCCCTCGCGACTCCTGTGCCTTCGGCCTGTGGGTCCACTTGAGGGTCAACTTTGCTTTACTTGGGCTCCCCTGGTTGCTCCAGGCCTGCCCTGACTCCCCTTGCTGTGGTGAGTCTCCTGGTCCTTGCAGGGCCAGATCGACACCGAATTTGACCATCTACGTTGTTTGCCGCTGCCACGGCTTGTTGGTGCTCCCGCCGGACACTAACCCCTCAGCACTCGACATCCTTCATGGGACAGCTCGCCTCCGGCTCCTGGTTGTCCTAGATGTCTCTGGGTCCTCGCAGCTGAAGAGTCAAGATCACCGTCAACACACCTGAAGCACCCGACATCGGTGGGCATTCGTCTACCGAGCCCCTGGTCACTCCAAAGTGATCCAGACTCTGTCCCCTCTGCTTTCAGGTTCTTCTCAGCTAGAATCCACGTTTGGATTCCACCAGACACTTTTTATACTTCCAACAGCAGCATTACTTTGTCGACATTCATAGAAAACGACGAGGGTTTCTGACGCCACTTCGTGCCTATGCACCCTGCTCCTCTGGGATAGGTAACTCTGGTACAAAGGTATCCACGGGTGGGGTGGCTCTTCAAACTCTTAAGTTCCAAGGGTTGTCTTCGTAATCTGCTGGGAAGGGTCCTTAATCTCTGATTTTCCAACCGCGACTTTCCCGTTGAATTGTACAGAGCACACTGTCGTGTTCTCACACTGCACCTGTCCTCCTTGGGGTCCCTATTCACTCACCTTGGGTGGTTCCTTGGGGTCCCAGCGATTCTACACCTCCTAGACTAAGTCTAGTCCCGAGTCGTGGTTCTTATACCACTTATTTAGTGTATGGTTTATCTCCCCCTGGAGCCCACTGTGTATTGTGCTACTTACGTTTGATTCTTTGCAACTGTATTATTTGATTTGTGTTCTATCCTCGTGTAGAGGATACTAGAGAGTGTTCTAGATAATAAATACATATTTTTATAACTACTGTGTGGTTTCCCTTTCATTTAACCAATGCTATAAGGTTGCATTCTGGTAAAACAAGGTGCTTAACATTCCTTCAAAACTTAGCCTGAAGGCTGCTCTCCATAGCTACCACTAGGATAGCTTTCAATAAAGGTTATCTTTGATCTAATCACCATAAGGGTTTGTTGGACTGGTACAGGGTGCCCACTTTAATTAGTGGACAGCATATACCAGGACAACTTCTCACACCCAGGAATGTCTGCATTCCTTTCACTGTCTCAGCCTCTGTCATCTGTCTGATGGATGCTGCTCTTTCGGGCGTAACTTGGCGGCCAGAAGCTGACAGCGTTTGTCCCAAGTATTGAACTTCTTCCTGACAGTACGGTAATTTGTCCCTGTCCACCTCGAATCCTCATTGAGCAATGGTGCGCAACAGGGACACAGTGTCTTTTTGTATTGCTTCGCACTTAGGGCCGGATGTACGACTGTTTTTTGCGGTCGCAAACGGGAATTCGGCCCGTTTGCGACTGCAGAATTGGTCATCCCAATGTATTAACCCTATTTTGCGAGTCGCTAACCTATTAGCGACTCGCAAAATATGGTTAGCGACTCGCTATTAGGAAGGGGCGTGCCAAGGGCGTCCCTTCCTAATAGCGAGTGCAAATGCCATTTATTATTGTTTTGCGATCGCGTTTGTGGTCGCAAAAAACTCGCAGTTTACCACCTACTTCAAGTAGGTGGTAAACCATTCGCAAACGGGAAGGGGTCCCCAAGGGGACCCCTTCCCCTTTGTGAATGGGTGCGCAAATATTTTTTAAGAGCAGGCAGTGGTCCCAGGGATTGGGCAGGATCCTCATTTGACTGCATTGTCTGTGACATAAGAGACCCAATGTCTGGCCTGTCTGGATACATTTTTCTCAATTGTCTTCAAACAATTCCCCTTATTCTGTTAAAGGGTGCCCCATTACGTTTTGGTTTGGTCAATACCACATCCTTTACTCCTACCTTTGTGAGCAGTGTGTCTGTCACATCTCCTATAAGGGAACATAGTAAGCTTTTAATGTCCCCTATTTCAAGAGTAATCCCTTCGGTATGTTTTTCTAAAGCTGCTATCCATTTCCCAGCCCCTTCAGCGAGCGGTGGCAACTGTTTTTTTAACCTTTTTTTAACCTTTTTTTTGTCTATTTGGGGCCATGATATCTACTGAGGCGCCCTTGGGCCTTTAAATATCAAGGGCAATTGTGTCAGGGCTGTAGTCCTATGGCCAGTAGGGTGACAAGTCATTCTTACGAGCACACCTCTGCCACACTCTGAGACTTTCTTGCATATTGGGATACTCCCAGTAAGGATCCCCTATGTGCTGAGAAATGCACTTTTCTGCATTTGCCATGTCTCGGGGTTCATAGGAACCCTCTTGCGACAATGGTGCCATCTGTGATGTCAATCCTTCTGTCCAACCTGGCAGGTTGTCAGTAAAAGGGACAACATTACGCTAACTATTCCCATGTTAGGCTGCTATATGATTGGGTGTCAAATCATTGCCTGGACACACAGGGAGTACACGTGCCAGATCTTTCCTCCGTGTCCTCTTTCCTGCTATGCAAAACGTTCCCTTTCTCCCATATGGGCGTGCATGTGCACCATCAAATGCAAATCTCCGCACTTCCCATTGCCCTCTTTGTAAAACTTGTCCTGCCTGTTTTCTAGCACCACCCATTCTCTGTTTCTCTTGACCCTTCATTAAGTGCACCCCCATCTTTCCTAGCGGGAGACATCTCATCCTCCAAATGAAGTGTGAATGTGGCTTTTACCGTTCGTACATATTTAGTACTGTCTCCACCCAGTGTGTCTCGTGGTGTATGAGTCATTCTAGGACATGGAGATACATGAACGTACTCTCCATTTTTAGAAGATTCTGATGTTGGGCTATACTCAGGGTCTGTATATCTCACAGCAGGGGTGTGTGTAGAGGTCGGTAGTATGTGCAGTGCTCCAGGTTGCAAAGTGTACATGCCCCGTACCTTTGCACATCTTGGAAGAGAGGTAGAGGAGCTGAAGGGGGGGTCTGAGACTTTATCTTTGACTCTCTCATATTTGTTTCACAAAAGACCTTCCATAGGTCTAGTGTGGTCATTCTTTTCTCTAGTTTACTTCCCTTGAATTTGCTTTGTAGGAAGCTGGCCATGTGTTCTACCATTGTAGTATCAAATGTGCCCTCTTTGGGCCATGCATATGCAAGTTTTAATGTTGCTTTAGGCCATTCTTTGCAATATTTCTTTATCCTGTCATCTCCTGAGAACACCTTAACCATGTGTTCTAAAGGAGACCCCATGTCTTTTTAGTGAACTTGACCTTATGTACCATAGTTTACACTGGAATTAGACTCCTATTTACTTCATGGGGTATTTCCAAACTTCACATAAACCTTTATTAGGCCGTGATGGTGAACATCAGATATACTTATTCCTAGACGTCTTCCCTCACTACTCCTGGGGGATTGGTCAATTCTTTAAGAGGTCTTCTAGAGGATGTCTTACTCTTGGGAAAACAACTGCAACAGGTTAAATAGATTTTAAAACAAACTCCTGTATTCCAAGTATGGGAAGATCTTGTTCTCAGTTACATGAAAGGTAGTTAATTATATTCCTATTTATAGTATCTGATCATTCTTAGTCTGTCTGCAAACCCTCAAAAAATGTGTGTACGCCCAGGTCTATACTGTTGGCGAATTCTAGCCTCCAATCTGGAGGCTGTATAGTTTCGTACTGGGGATAATGGTTAGTAGTGTCAGTAGTTATTATGGGGTTCATGAGGCTACTACAGTACTTCTACCATGGAACAGTGGTCTTGCATTAGTTCTTTGGATGGTTCTTTTTTCATTGTCTGGCAGGGGTACTTCTGTTATGTCAATGTACGTTGTATTAAGGCCTAGAGGTGATGTACTATTAATACCAAGGCATTCATACATTTTGAACATTAAGGGGTTATTCAATGGTATTGCTTGTCTGCTACGGTCAGTTCCGCTGAAGAGGCGACAGCCTGACCGTTATAAAATTGGATAATAAATTTGGGGGTCTGTTGTAATTTGTTAGTTAACTGTTGGGACATTAACCTAATTCAGTCAATTACTTTAAACTTTCATGCATAAGGTTGTAACTTATCCCTCATAAGAATCGGAAATCTAATACTTATTCCTGAGTTATAGACTAAATAGCATAAACTTAGATTCTAACATTATTATGTGGCCACATTTCTGACTATGAGGCACAGGGTCAAGACTGATTTGCATATGGCTGGGTTCAAACTGGAATGGATTGGTGAGCAAAAAAACGATGGATTTAGGCCCAGATCCCTGTACTGGGGTGAATGTATGACATTGTTCTGCATTCTGTCCATCAATTGTTGTTTTTGCATTTGTCACCCCGAGTGGGACGGGTATGCCCAGACGTGGGTCCCGTGCTCTCCATGCCACTGGAGTCAAGCTATCCTGGCTGATGAGGGGTGAAACCCCGAAACCGGTCCTAGGATGCTTGTTTCCAGTCCAGGGAGGACCTGGCCTGGCAGTTCGGACTGGACTGTTCCCATGAGGCACAGGGTCAAGACTGATTTGCATATGGCTGGGTTCAAACTGGAATGGCATGGTGAGCAAAAAAATGATGGATTTAGGCCCAGATCTCTGTACTGGGGTGAATGTATGACATTGTTCTGCATTCTGTCCATCAATTGTTGTTTATGCACATTTTATTTTTTATTTTTTTATTTTAGGAGTTTTATATAGCGCTGACCTGACCCGGGGGTATCGGAGCGCTTTACAGCAGTGTTTCATAAGAGTTACATAGTAAAGCAGTCTTGAACATAAAGTTCGGAAGTCCAAGAGTGCTGAGGATTCTCGAGGTAGTAGTTGAGTCCTGAGGTAGCCTTGTTGAATGCTTTATTGAGGTAGTCCGAGAGTCCTGAGGCAACCTCATTTTTTGCACACTTGACTAGAAGCGGGCTGAGGTGGATCAGTTTGATGCAAAGTCAAAGAGCAACGGAGTCAGGGTTGGCGTGAGGGCGGCGGTTATCCATTCTGGATGGAGTGGTTGAGGAGGAGGGCTTTTAGGTGTTTTTTGAATTTTGTGAAGGACGGGATAGTTCTGATATCTGCTGGGATGGAGTTCCAGATTTTGGGCGCGTTTCCAGCGAATGACCTAGCAGCGATTTTTTGTTTGCGTGTTTTCATGGGGATGAGAAGGAGGGAGTTGGAGCTCCTGAGGTTCCTTGTCTGACCTGCCCTCTTGAGTTTGGCGGCCAGATAGTCCGGTTTTCCTGTGTGTAGGGCTTTGTGCGTGAGGCAAGCCGTTCTGAAGTAAGCCCGCTGATCAACTGGGAGCCATTTTAGTTCTCTTAGTGCTGGTGAAATGTGGTCGTATTTCCTGATTCCGGTGACCATTCTGGCTGCTGCGTTGAGGGTTGTTTTGAGGGAGCTAGGTGGGTTTTTGTGGTGCCGGTTAAGGTTGCGTTACCATAGTCGAGTCTGGATAGCACCAGTGATTGGGTGGCTTGTTTGAGGTCTTTGGTAGGGATGAATGGTTTAATTTTGTAGAGAAGCTTCAGGTTGAGGAAGGCAGTCTTTGCAGAGTTTTTGATGTGTTTGGTCATGTCCAGTTTAGGGTCCAGGGTGATTCCTAGTGATTTTACGGAGTTAGCCAGGGTGAGATTACCGTTTAGAGCATCCATAGCTTTAAGCCATTCTGCAATTTGTGGGTTCTCTTCTTTGTTGGAGTTGAGGAGGATCTCCGTTTTGTCCTGGTTGAGTTTAAGGTGATTTTGGGACAGCCAGTGTTGAATTTCTTTTAGGGTGTTGTTTAGTCTGAGGATGTCGTCTGGGGAGGAGGTTTCTAGATAGATCTGGATGTCATCAGCATATAGGTGGAAGGGGATATTAGCATTTTTAAGTATGGTGGTGAGGGGTTCCATGTATATGTTGAACAGTTGTGGTGAGAGCACTGAACCTTGGGGCACACCCCTGCTGACGGGGTGAAGGTCGGAGGTAAAGTTTTTGATTTTTATCCTTTGCGACCGGTTATGGAGGAAGGAGGTGAAGCAGTGGAGGACCATCTCATCGGCACCTACCCTTTCTTGTAGGGCCTTGATGAGAAGTTGGTGATCTACCGTGTCAAAGGCTGCCGATAGGTCGAGGAAAATGAGTAGGCAGCAGTGATTGGTATCAAGTGACTTATGAATATCATCTGTGATGTTGAGGATCGCCGTCTCAGTGCTGTAGCCTTTTCTGAAACCCGATTGGTGGGGATCAAGAAGGTTGATCTTGTCCATGTGCTGAGTCAGTTGTGAGAGGACGCATTTTTCGAGGATTTTGGATAGGAGGGGAGATTGGAGACGGGTCTGAAGTTATTCAGGTCCGTGCAGTCAAGGCCTGTTTTTTTAGTAGTGGCGTTGTTTGGCCGACTTTAAGGCATTCAGGTATGATGCCGGTTCTCAGGAGCTGTTGATGATTCTGCACCAGAACGGGGCTATGGAGAGTTTGAGTTTTTGGTCAGTTGGGTGGGTATAGGGTCAAGGATGTGAGAAGCGGGTTTGGAGGTGGAGATTAGTTTGATAATCTCGGCTTCCGTGATGGGATTGAAGGACTTCCATATATTTGTGTGGTGCAGGCATGTGCTTTCAATTGAAACGGGGGGCAGGCTTTCGCAGGCGGGGTTGGTGGTGATGTCTAGTGAGAGCTCAATCTTGGAGATTTTTCTTCGAAGAAGATGGCGAGATTTTCGCACAGTTCCTTGGAGGCCTGGGTAGAGGGTACGGGGGGCTTGGTGGTTTGTTGCTTGATGATTTTAAACAGTTCATTGGGCCTGTTTTTTGCATTGTCCAGGGCGGAGCAGAAAAGTTGGATTTTCACTACAGATGTATTTTTTGTATTTTCTTCGAGCTGCTTTGAGTTGTTCGAGTAGGCTTGTGGAGGGGTTGTTTCTCCAAAGTCTTTCTGTGGCGCTGAGTTGTCTCCTTTCGTTGTTGATGTCCGTATTGAACCAGTATCTGGATGGGATGTTCCTGGCTTTTTTTAGTTTCAGAGGAGCTATCTGGTCTAGAATGGATGTCAGGGATGTCTTGTAATGGTCGGTGAGTTCTGTCGTAGATAGATCCTCCGTGGAGGTGGTGAGGAGGGAGTTGACTTTTTCTTCCAGGTCAGTCATGTTGATCTGGGTGAGGTTTCTGGTCCATTTGGGCTGTTCTTGGGTGGGGGCTGTAGATTGGCTGGCTGAGTGAGGTGGAAGAGGATTAAGTGGTGGTCAGACCAATCTACGGGCAGGGTGTGATTTATCGTCACTGTGTCACGTTTGGCGATAATGGCATCTAGGATTGCTCCTTTGTTGTGTGTTTCTTCTGTGCAGTGTTGCGTAAGGTTGTTGTTGTGTAGCAACTCGCTCAGGTTTTGGATTAGCGGGTTGTTCTCTTCATTCCAGTGTAGGTTGAGGTCGCCCAGAATTAGGTTATTCGCATCTCGTAGTGAGCAGTGGGCAATCAGGTCAGACAGGTGTTCAGAGAAAGTGGTGGAGTTGCCTGGGGGGTGATAGATAAGGTGGCAGGTTAGTGTTTTGTTGTTGCGCGTGCTGATGTTGACTGTTAGGCACTCAAAGGTGTTGTAGTTGAAGGAGTCAGTTTCCGTCACGGAAATATTGTCTCTGTGGATGATTGCTATGCCTCCTCCTCTTTGGTCTTTTCTGTCTTTGTTGGTGATTATAAAGCCTGGGGGACGAGAGTGTCCAGGAGTGGTGGGGTGGAGTCATTAAGCCAGGTTTCGGTGATGAATGCTATGTCTATGTCGTGAGTGAGGATGGATTCTGCTAATTCAGTGGCATGTTTGGTGGCTGATCTGCAGTTTATGAGCATGCAGTTTGTGGGGGTCGTCTCTGATTTGGGTTTCTTCGTTAGGGGGCCGTGGGGATGCTAGTGCGGGTGGTCGGCGGTCTGGGTGATTTCGGAGGGGCTTGGTCTCTTCCTAGTCCGGTGATCACCTGGATTTTGGATTGGAGGGTGACAGCTAAAGGATTGTCGTACGAGGAGGCGAGATCCGCCGCATCACTCTCAGACATAGCGTCTCTAGTTCTTTTGGGTCTCTGTGCCAGATTGGGGATGGGGTTAGCTACCCATCTCTGAGGGGGGACTATGGACGGTCTTTGTTGTGTATGGGTGGTGGAGGAGTGGGTGCGCTGATGCTGCTGGGGCGCCGCGAGGTTGGCTAGGATATCACTAAAGCCCCGGATTATAGTTGCTATCTGGGTTTCCAGCCTGGAGAGTCGCTGCTCAGTCTTTAATTCGTTGAGGTATTGGGGCTGGTCCTGTGCGGGAGTGTTGGGCCTAGAGGGGGAGAGTCCCAGGGTGTTGGGTAGCTTAGTAGTGGCTGTGTTGTCCGTGTCGGGTCTGGGGGGAGAGAATCTCAGGGAATTGGGCAGCTTTGTTTTGGGTGTGTTGTCCGTGTGGGGTCTGGGCGGGGCCGTGAGTGCAGGTTGGCGGGGGTCTTGTTGGGGCGTTGGTGCTATGTTGCCTGTGGGTTTGGGGAGGTGGGTGTTCAGGTAGTTCAGAGTGGGTTGGGGTGAGTGGAGGGCAAATGGCTGGTGGGGGTGGGAGCCGGCAGGTGGCGGATGGGGATGAGAACCATAGGTAGGGAGTGGGGGTCCTGTTCTCTATGGGGGTGGTGAGGGGGTTGTCGTGTGGCGAGGGTCTTGCTGGGGTGTTGGTGCTTTATTGCCTGTGGGTTTGGGGAGGTGGGTGTTCAGGTTGTTTGGAGTGGATTGGGGTGGGTGGAGGGCAGGTGGCGGGTGGGGGTGAGAGCCGGCAGGTTGCGGATGAGAGTGGGAGCCGAAGGTGGGAAGAAGGGGGTCCTGTTTTCTCTGGGGGTGGTGAGGGGATGTCATGTGGCGGAGGGCGGGTGAGGTTGCTAGGGAGTATCGGAGCGGTAAGTGGCGGGTGGCGGTGAGAGCCTACAGGGGGAAATAGAGGGGTCCTGTTCTCCCTGGGGGAGGTGAGGGGGGTGTCACGTGGAGGTGGGTGTGCTAGGTTGCTACGGAGTACCGGAAGGGTAGGTGTCGGGTGGGGGTGAGAGCCGGACGGGGGCAGTGCGGGGGACATGTTCTCCCTGGGGGTGGTAGGGGGATGCCGCGTAGAGATGGGCGTGTGTGGTTGCTAGGGAGTACTGGAGCGGAGGGTGGGTTCTGATGGCAGGTCCGGTTCTTCCGTGGGGGAGTAAGGGCGGGAGGGGTTCGTGAGAGAATGTATTCCGGAGAGAGGGGAAAAGGGCATCAAAGGACTCTAGATTGTCGTTGTTGGCTTGTATCAGGACTGTGCCGTTGGTGTAGATGGTCACCGTGGTATTTCCAGTACGCCTTGAGCGGTATGGAGTGATATTGTCAGTTTGCAGCTATGTGAGGTGTTGGTGGTTTTTGAAATGTTGAGCTGCGATCTGAGGATGGATTTCCATACTTCGTGTCTCTCAGTGTGGAAAATAAGGTCCATTTTTACCTTTCCTTTGGAGGAGCAGTGGTAGATGTCTGCGAAAAGTGATTCGGGATGCTGTCTGATCAGTTTCTGTTTAAAGTTCTTCTTCGCTTTGGGTGAGAGGTCAGGCGGGAAACTGATCGTGAGGGAGTTCAGGCCGTGCGGAGTTACATGGTTCGAAGAGGGGGAGACGGTGTGGGTTGCCGTGGCGGAGGGCATTGTGTGTGAGTGGGACGGGGGGGCAGGCTCCTACTTGAGGATGGAAGAATGCTTCCAGAGAGTCCTCGGAGGGTAGTAGGAGAGTGATGGAGAGATTTTTGTGGTTATTACATGGGTTAGCTAATGAGAGCAGACTCGGGTGTGGTGGAATGGGGTGCGGGCGGTGTAGATTGCGGGGTCGCCTCTGTCGAGAGTTATGGTCCTGGGCGACCCTCTAAAGGTTAAGCGCAAATAGATGGTGGTCACGAGTGGGCTCGGTCTCTTCGCTCTCTTCCTGTTGGGGGGGGTACTGAGCAGCATAGAACTTATTCCATGGTGGGTATTGTTCACTCAGAGGTGGTCGTATTTGACCAGATGATGATCATTTGACCATTTGACCATTTGACCAGTTATGGTCCTGGGCGACCCTCTAAAGGTTAGCGCAAATAGATGGTGGTCACGAGTGGGCTCGGTCTCTTCGCTCTCTTCCTGTTGGGGGTACTGAGCAGCATAGAACTTATTCCATGGTGGGTATTGTCCACTCAGAGGTGGTCGTATTTGACCAGATGAGATCAGGGATGTATTAAACCAAATACAATCAGGGTCAACCAATGAGCAGCGTGGAGCTCCTATCCGTGGTGGGAGAGTGCCATTTAGTGGTGGTGGTTTTGTGGTTGTCAGGTCGGGGTTCAGTGTCCTAGGCGGCCATCTTGTGGTTGGCACCGGAGAGCTCTACACTTCGGGAGAGGAGAGGTTAGTCACAGGTTGCGGCGAGTGATGGTCGCGCTGCATCAAGGGCAGGTCGGCAGTCTGTCCGGATATCGATGGCGCAGTTAGGTTATAAGTTCTAGGTTGTGTTGTTATTCTGCCGATTTGCGGGCATGGCGGCCATCTTAGGGACAGGCACAGGCGAGTGGTGGGGGGTGTTGCCAGCTCGGGACTTAATTTGCAGGGGGGGCCGTGCCCCACTAGGAGTTGGTGAGAGGCTGTCTGAGTACCTCACTTCTAGTACTCACTTGATGGCTCAGCAGTGTAGCGGCATTTCTATCTTATACATACATGTACATATACAGCAATACTAAATTTCATACTAAGGCAACCAAAACACTTACTGCACCAATTCTAAATTAAAACTAGTGCAAAAAAAGCATTACTGATCACTTTCCTCTGGATTCGTAGAGAGGGCAACTTTTCACTATTTTGCAGAGCATACACTGATTACTCAGCCTCAAATCCTGTTCTGCCTTGACCACTTTCAACTATGTAGTTGAGTCCCTTGTATCCTTCCGGTGTTACCACTGAGATCCCTTAATATTGTGTCAATACACAATCTTGCATGCTGACCACGTCCTCCCCCGTTTGCTGGAGGCCTAGAAAGAGGCCAAGCGACTCTGGCTTCTGCCGCTGTCCATGAGGGAGGCGCAGATTGTTATGCTCCCCAAACTGGGTAGAGACTTATGTGACCCTGGTTCCTATAGGCCTTTATCAATGTTGGGGGTGGATGCCAAACTGCTGGCCAAGGTATTGGTGACCCGTCTGGGTAAGGTAGTAACGCACCTGGTCCATGAGGACCGGTGTGGGTTCATGCGGGGCAGAGGGACACACATAAATATATACGTTGGCTCTCACATGCACTGCACTCAGTGGCAGCGCCTATGTCCGGGCGGCAGTAGTAGCCCTGGACATCGAGAAAGCGTTTGATACCCTGTGATGGGAGTATCTATGGGAGGTCCTGAGGAGGATGGGTCTGGGCCACGAGTTTATATCCTGGGTCTGTCTCCTCTATTGTCAGCCGAGGGCTCGCGTCCGCAGTGGCGGCCTGATATCGGAATGCCTTTCCATTGAGAGGGGCACAAGGCAGGGATGCCTATTGTCCCCGCTCCTGTTCGCCCTGGCAATAGAGCCACTGGCAATCCAGTTGTGTTGGGATATGGTTGGCCGTACCCATGTAGTTTCCTTATATGCGGACGACGCGCGGCTGTACATTTGCCACCCGGAGGGAGCTGTGCCTGCACTCCTGGGTATACTAGCCTCCTTCGGAGCAGTTTCAGGGCTCCATGTTAGTCGCCAGAAGTCTGTTATCTTCCCGCTGGCAGCCTTGGCGTGAGGCGATACTGTGGGCCTTCCCGATGTGGGGCTTAGGTGGGAGTGTGATCACTTTCTCTGCCTTGGTATACAGGTGGCTCATGCGCTGGATGCACAGTATGCCCTAAATATGGGAGCAGTCATCACGGATCTGGGGGAGTGTATTCGGTTCTGGAATAGACTGCTCCTCTCGGTTATGGGACGAGTGGCTTTCGCGAGGATGGTCATGCTTCCCCGTTGCCTTTATGCTCTCCAGAACTCCTTTTGCTGTATCCCAAAATCTGCCTTTGACACTCTGAATAGTCTCCTGGTCTCCCTGGTGTGGGCCGGAATACGCAGTAGGGTAAAACTGGAGTTGCTCAAATAGATATGTATTCGGAGGGCCTGGGTCTCCCGGACTTTGGTCTCTATTATCTCGCTGGACTGTTGCAATATGCTGTGCAGTGGTGTACTGAGGGCCCCAATGTAGAGAAGGCACTGTTAGCGGACTGGGGTGTGGGGGCAGAGCTTCCAGATACCTTATGATGGGCTCCCGGACTCCCTTGAATTGTCCGTTTGTAATCGGCTAGGTGGCCGCAGCCTGGGATGTTGCTCTGGTCGTGCGTGGGGCCCCATACGCTCGGTCGCTCCCCCTTTGATGGCTCCAGGGATTCCATCAGATACAGTCCGTATGGATCTTATGAGGTGTACGACAGCTGGGGACATGTACATTAATGGGACCTTCCTCTCTTTTAATGAGGCAAAGGAGTTTTTCCGAGTTCCGGATGGTCATTTCCTACAGTACGCAATAATATTACGCACAGCTCACGAGATATGAACAATGTTTCCAGACGAGCCGTTGGAGACACAGACCTTGGCACTGCTACTTGATCCGGGCTCCTTTACAGGACTGATCTCACGTGTATATATAAGGCCTTGAAGGCGGATCGTAGGATTGAGGTGTCCAACATCCAGGACAGATGGACAGCTGACTTGCCATCGCCGCTCACGAAGGGTGAATGGAGGCAGGCGTTTGCACAGGTCCGGAAGGTAGCTAGTAACGCCCGGTTTAAGCTCAACCAGTTTTTTACTTGCATCGCACATATCTAACACCCAAGAGATTGTTGCAGTTTGATGCGTGGCGTTCTTAGGTGTGCCCTCGGTGTGGAGTGGGTCCTGCGGCATTTCTGCATATTACTTGGGTCTGCGTCTGACTTGAGGCATATTGGCAGGAGGTGCTGCATGTACTACGAGCATCCACAGGTGTGCGTGTTGAGGGGTCGGTCAAGCATTGCCCTCTGATTGTGCTCCTCGTATAAGATAAAACTTTACTCTCCTGGGACTTGTGCTAGCTAAGCGTGGCATTGCCATACACTGGTCCCATTCTATGCCCCCCCTTCCCACCTGGATAAGTAGAGTGCAGACCTGCGTGAATGGGGCGTGGCTGTGGAGTGCTGACTACGATCCGTACGCACCGACGAGAATGCAGAACGTGATCTGGGAATGTGGGGAGATATGCTGGAGAGCCTGCATACGGATGAGGGTCAGGGTAGGGGGGACTGAAGCCTTTCCGCAGAGAATGGACCTTGCTACGTCCACTCTGACTTTGGAGGATGACCCCTTGCTTGGCTGACTGAGCTGATGTGCGGTCTATGGCTGTGTGTGATGCGTGGGTAGGAGTGCTGGAGACCGGACGGACAGTGGGTTGGACCAATGACCTGAAGTATGAGTTCAAGGGGATGAAACAGAGCCTATTCTTTACACAAGCACCTAATTGGTATCATGGCACAGCTGAACTATATACTTTTATTTTAGCAGACTGCTACTCCAGATTGCTACCCCGGGTACATTTTTCGCTTGCCCTCCCACTCAGACGCATTGCTGCAGCACCCCTTGGGTATTGAGGGGCTCTGCACCCATCCATACCTGTTAATCTGCCTGCTACTCGAAAATCTTTTTAGTTCTCCGTTTTTTTGTCTTTATTAGAGGCTATTGCCCACCGCTGCCAAGTTTTCATCATAGTTTTGATTATGTTGGTTTCTACTGTGCATCATTTCTCTCTATGGGAGTTATGCTGTATGTCGCACAGGACAATGTATACCCAGCAATGATGCTTATGAACGGAGCATATGGGCAACCATTCAGGCTGCTGTGAATCCTGCACTGCTTACCTGGAGTGTTCTTTATTTTTCTTCATGTTTTCACGGCCTGATGGGCCACCATGTAATGTGATATCTGGGCAGTATTGAATAAAAAGAAGTTTAAAAAAAATACACAATCTTGCATGCAAACAATAAAATTATATATTTTGTAAAAATTGTTAATGTCATTACATATAAAAAGGAACTGACCTTGTACTGTTCTCACCTTAAAAACGCCAAAACACCAGAGTCCTACCTGCCCCTTAGAAATGCAGATACTTTTACTACACAGCGGTGTCTCTTTTGCCTTTCGAAAGTGCGCAAGTCACTTCTTGGGGGACAGGCAGTATTCTGAGCTGGCAGTCGGTGAAGTCAAGCAGAGATCCTGGTTGGTCACACCAGTATATTGGAGGAAAATCTATTAACAATGTAAGACAGAACAATTGTACCCAATAATATGGTTTTAATCAATCAATTGGTCAAATCAGCCAGTCCTAAACGGAGACCAAAGTCTGAAGTTCAAAGTTCTGGTTTGCAAGCAGCAGTATATATACTGCAAATGCCACAAAAAAACACTGGTTACAAATTCCTATGTGACGCAGATCGCAAGCTGGGCAGATAAGATATTGCCTACTGTTAGACCTGGTACCATTGGCGTGAGTCTCCCTTCCATTTTTTCACTGATTGCCTCCTCTGTTTTTGATATGTGTTGCTGGTTTAGATGCTTTGGGCACTGTGCCACTGCTATTCAGTGCCACAATGTAAGTGCTCCCAATTGTAAATTGATGTATGGATTAGTGACTCCATGATTGGGTTGTTAGACCCTAGTATAGTGCACCATGAGTGCCCAGGGCCTGTAAATCAAATGCTGCTGGTGGGCTTGCAGCACTGGTTGTGCCACCCACAGAAGCAGCTTGTAAAGTGTGTCTCAGGTCTGCCATTGCAGAGCCTGTGTGCAGTCTAGTACTGCCATGTCGACTTGGTAAGTGCACCCATTTACCAGTCCCTAAACCTTCCCTTTTCTACATGTTAGCCACCCCTAAGGTAGGCCCAAGGGCAGGGTGCATTGTAGGTAAAAGGTAGGACATGCCCTGGTGTGTGTGGCATGTCCTGATAGTGAATTACAGCCAATTTCGTTTTTCACTATTGCAAGGCTACCTGTCCCCATAGGCCAGAATGGGCAGTTTGATTATAACATCTTATAATCCTAACTGACCCAGGGAACATGGTAGAAAAACAAATTTAGTATGCCTGAACTCAGAATGATAAAATACATTTTTTAGTGCAGTTGGTTTTAACATTCTGTGTTTGAAAATACCACTTTTAGAAAGTAGGTATTTTCTTGCCTAACCATCCAGCTGCCTCTGCTAGGTTGTGTATTACTTGTCTGGTTTGTGAGTGACAGGGGGCTGGAGAGGGTCTTGGCTCCAGCAGTCTGATGAGTCAGGGCTGGGCTGCATAGGACCCACATAGAATAGAGAGTAGGGGGCGGGGATTTCCCTTCACTCCCCTGAGACCTCATAGAATAGAGAGTAGGGGGAGGAGATTTCCTTTCAGCTACCTGGGCCAGGTCTGCTCTTACACAATGCTGTCTCCACCTCCTGCCAGGAAGCTGCACAGAACTGGTGTTGGTCAGGCACAGACACTCTCTGCCTTCAGAGAACAAAGACTTTTGGGGTATAAATATTGGGGCCCAGACCCCAAGATTTTAGATCACTTCTGGAACAACAAGACGAACCTTTGCCAAGGAGAAGAACCAAGGAAGCTGCAGGAGTTTGAACTGCCCCTCTGCCAGTGTGCTGTTTGCTGGGTTGGCCTGCAGTGGTCTTCATTGCCAAGGAAAGGAGAAGGAGCTTTCAAAGAATTTTCATCATCTTGCAGAATATTTCTCCAAGGGCTTGAACTAGAGCTTGCCTCCTGCTGAAGTCTCAGGGCTACAAGACTTTACCACCAGCTCCCTGCTGAATTCCCTTGCTGGGGATTCTGTCTGCAGAAGCCTGCGTGTCGCTGGGAGCTGGAAGCGCGACGCTACGAGAAGAAGCGTGTCGCTGTCGCAGCTGTTGCCGTCGCATCGCCGGAGAAGCGTGTCGCCGCCGCAGAGGCCGCCGCCGCATCACCGGAGAGGCGTGTCGCAGGGCCTGTCGCGGCTCCAAAGTACAGAGTTCGCCGCATGGCCTTCGGGCGTGCACGCATCATCTTCACGTCGTCGCATCGCATCAGTGGCGCACTCTCATCGCATCGCACCGGATCGTCGCATTGCATCGAGGCGCCTGCTCACCGCATCGCCCTCCCTGCGGACCCTTTGTTTGTTTTGCGTTACGCATCCAAGGTACTTTTGTGAGAAACGTGTCGCATTTACCATCAACTTGTACTAAGTTACTTCTACCATCTTTAAGTTTATTTTAAGTACAGTATTGTGGATTTTTGTCGTTTGTGGTCTTGTGTTAAAGTCTATATAAAGAATACTTATTTTTATAAAACCTGTGTGGTGTCCATCTGTAGTGTTTTCACTGTATTACTGTATGTGTTCACAAATGCTTAACACACTGCCTCTGAGATAAGCCTGTCTGCTCATGCCAAGCTACCAAGGGGGTGAGCAGGGGTTATCCAGTAGTGTAATCCCCTTTCCCTGACTAGAAGCAAGGGTCCCTATTTGGTCAAAGGTGTATACCATTGCCAACTAGAGACCCCCAGTTCTAACACCTACACATGTATATATTTCCAAGAATTGTGTGCGTGTCCTTGTTTAACAAAAGCCCCCTCTTTTGGGTTTTCCCTTCAGTACTCAGAATAAGGGTGAGCTAATCATAGAAATACATTTTTGTTTTTCTGCATAGTGAGTGATTATCTCTTGTTTGACGTAATTGAGCCCAGCCAAGCCTATCTGACTTTAACATATTCTCAACAGGCTTGCGTTAAGACAGACCCACCCTTGTTTACACCCTGTACTCAATGCTCCATGACAATGCACAAACAATTTCTTCTGTCAGCCTCTTGTTGTGTTTCTTTAACAGATAGAAAGTTGGTGACCCTGTGACATCTATACTAATTATTGATGTCCTGTCAAGTTTGAATCTGCAAAGAAATATAATCTGCTAAATTGACCATGCAACATTCTTGTATGTTTCCTAAAACTAATGTGCACTGTGACCTATGTATTTCTGCGTAACCCACAGTTATTTTTTTCAGCACATCCATTTATTAGGCCTAGGCTGGTTCGCTACTTACATAGGTTTAAAACTATCCCTCACCTGAAATGTTTGTATTGGGGTTTGGGATTTTATATTTGTGTGTATATGTCTATAAAATGTGTTCCTCTTATTTCCCTACATCACACGGATGCATTGGGCTAGAAAATTATCATACTGTCAGATGTCTGTTGAGTGCTGAGCATGTTCTATCCCCATACTAAATTCCCTGAGAAGCCTGTGATTGCTTGCCATCGTTTCCACAGAGAGTGAAGTGCTGAAGGATATTTACTTGGCTCCGTTTGCAGAGCCATAGTAGGACAGACCTCGTAACATTAGAGGTAAACAACCCCTTGGCTGTGGCTCAGTAGACCCTGCTTGGGCCATGTCCTCCCAAGTAGGGTCCTACCTAGCTGTGGAGAAAACATCTTTGCTTGAGACATTCATCTGATAGGGTCCTAGGCAGACAATATAAATAACAAGAATGTTAAAACATACTCTTAAGGCTTAAACGTTTAGATATTTTTAGGAGGTTCCCTTTATGTCTTGTGCGGGCAGACACTATTGTGTCTGAATGGAACAATCAAATTAAGGTGGTTTTCTAGCACTCCCCATGAGTGCTTGTGTTTTCAGGCACTCCCATATCCTGTTCATGTTACATCTTTGCCCTCCCAACCCCCGTCTGTTACTTTTCACCCCGTCCCTCTTTTATCTTACCCGCCACCCCATCTCCTTCCACCGACCCCGTGTCTGTTTCTTCTGTCCTCATCTGCTCATCCCCATTTCTTGTTCTCCCGAGGTATTTACAATATGGGACAAAGCTGAAGTGGAATCGTGTTCCGGCCAGACTGCCATTTGTTTTCTTTTTCATTAGCTAGAGACGGTTTACAAAGTCCTTCAAATTCAGTGTTCACCCATCACCCGGCCAGACTACCACTCTAGGGGATGCACCAGCCATCAAAGGGACTAGGGGAGGTGTGCTAAATTTTAATGGCTCTCCTCTCAGCAGACTCACTTTACACAGGGCATTTAATCAACGAGAAAAAATGTTGGGCAGAGTTTTAAGTAAATACATCACTTCAGGTTAATCCACAGCAGAGCTCAGTGTGTTTATTCAAGCCACTGAATATGCTCTTCTGGTGCTCGGCAACATTGACAAACTATACGCCAAAACATGGAACAACTTTAAAAAATTGTCTGGTAAAGCAGCAGCAAGTTGTCACCCACTGTTTCTAAAACAAAATGTGCAGTTATTGCAGGACCAAAGCTGTTTAAAGATTGCCAATTTGCCGACTACAGTCAGATTCAGAATGTGCAGAGCTCTTAAATGCCTCGTCAAAGATTGTAAGCGCTATATAAATGCAATGACATTACAGTAAATTAATTTGCCCAGGCAGTGTTACTATACTGTTAGTATTCATCATAAGCTCCATCATAATTACACACCACGCCACTCAATTCCACTCTACACAATTCCATGCCAAAGAGTTCTATGCCATTCCACATAACTCCACGGCAGGTAATTCCATTCAGCAACATAAAATCACTGAGCCACTTAATTCCACTACACAGATTTCCAATCCACACCATGCCACTTAATTCTACTCTAGCTACATAGTTCCACTCCACATATTTACAAACCACTCCACTCAACCGCACACAATTCAGTGACACAATTCCACTCTATTCGATTCCACTCCACGCCACACAATTCCATGACACACAACTCCACACCACACAATTCTGCTCTACATACTTCCACTCCATGCCATATAATTCCACTCCACGCCAAACAATTACATGTCAAAATTCCACGCCACGTAATTCCACTAGACAACTAATTATTCCACACCATGCCACATAATACCACACCACATAATTCCACTCCACATCACCTAATTCCACTCCTCTCAACCCTACATAATTTCACTCCACGACACAAAATTCCATACCACAACACAATTCTACCTCACATAAATCCACTCCACACCTCATAATTCCAGTCCCCCACACCTAATTCCACACCAAATGTCTACTCAATACCACATAATTCCACTCCTCTACACATAAATCCACTCTGCATAACCACTCAACACTACAATTTCACTCCACGCCACCTAATTCCACTTGATGCCATATAATTCCACTTCATATAAATCCACTCCACGTCTCATACCGCTCTGCAACATACCACCCGAGTCGCATAATCCCACTCACATAATTTCACTCCACACCAAACAATTCCATGCCACACAATTTCATGACACAATTCATGCCATATAATTTCACTACACACCAAATAATTCCACGCCATGCCACATCTTTCCACACTACACCATAATTCCACTCGGTTCCACTTAATTCCACTCAATACCACCTAATTCGACACAATCCAGCTGGCACACACTTCCACATCACACCACACAGTTCCACACTACATAATTCCACTTCATTCCTCGCCGCAACACAATTCAACATTACATAAATGCACTCTGTGCCACATAATTCCACTCCCAGCACTTAATTCCACGCCACATGTCTACTCCATGCCACATAATTCCAATCCACTCCACATAAAAACACTCTGCATAATTCCACTCAACACTACCTAATTCCACTCCACGCCACATAATTCCACTCCACAACATACTACAGAGCCACATAATTCCACACCACAGATTACCAATCGAGGCCACATAATTCTACTCCATGCCACAGAATTCCACTCCACACATTTCCAAGCCATTCCACGCCACATAGCCTCACTCCATGCCACAGAATTTCACTCAACTCCACACAGTTCCATTACACAATTTCACAGCATACAATTCCATGCCACGCAATTTCATCCCACAATTCTGCGGCACATAACTCCACTACTTGCCAAAATATTCTGCACCATGCCACATAATTCCATACTATACCACATAATTCCGCACCACGGCATATAATTCCACCCCATTCACTCGACTCCACCCAATACAATTCCACGCCAGATGATTCCACATCACAACACAAATTTGTTCAACACCACATAATTCTACTCCATGCCACATAATTCCACACCACATCATTTCACTCCACGTCACTTCATTCTATGCCACTACACTCATGCCACTGCACTCTGTGCCAGTCTATTCTAAGCAACACTATTCCACTCTACACCACAACACTACTTCAGCAAACTCTACGCAACTCGACACTAGTCTGCACCACTCTACTCTACACCACTGCACTGTATGCTACTACATTATATGCCACTATACTCTACATGCCACTATACTCTACGCCACTATAGTCCTCACTCTACTGATGTACTCTATACCACTTTGCTCTACCCCACTCTACATCACTGCAATCTACGCCACAGTGATGTCGTCTAACCAAGAAACAAATTGGAGTATTTGGGGTCATCTCATCCTTTGCAGTTTTATGCTAGTTTTGGAAAGTAATATAGACTGTTGTGCAAATTTCATGTGGATAGGCGAGACTTGTAAACAGGCAAGATATACTGACATGGGATCATTTATGATAGAGACCCCCATGATCTCATTCATTTTTGCAAAACACTTGCTCCAGAATTGCTCTACAACCTACCAAGGCTAGGAAAAGTGTTTCAGTGGCCATTTCACACCAAGAAGTGAAATATGTAGCAACTATTGAGGAGGGCGTTATGTAACTACATATTAAAAACCTGTCAAGAATTAGACAGTATCTCGAGATCAGATACAGGTTAGCTGATAAGGCCAGTTTCATTGCTCTTCCGTCACTCCCCCATCAATCGCAGATCTCCATTTTAATCTGGCTGATATACTGTGCTTTTAGCAGGATCCTTGTAAAAGGTTATAAGCGTTCATTATTAATTTGCAAGCACCACCTACCAGCCATCAGGATAAAGCTTAGTTGAAAGTTTTCATCTGGAGTCACTGATTAACATGACCATCAAGGTTTAAATGTTGCTCGCAGTCATTGTTGAGAGTATCTACCAATCTTTTTTTTACTCAGTTTGTTGATAAAGTCAATTTTGCAAATAAAACACCCACACCTTGGAAGCACCCATGTAATCCATGTGAGAAAATCCAAGGATTCACTGCAAAAAATTGCAGTGGGCAACTCTCGATTGACAGATGGGGACTGTCTGCTGCTGTGTGTGTTTTTCTTTATTATTTTAAGCTGGTACAAATTGTACAAACCATGATTATCAAATCGACAAGTTTCAACCTCATGTCACTCAGTTTCTTGTTCATGAGTGGAAAACTAAACCAGCCTCCCCAGCCCCCCGTCCCCCCTCCCAATTTGCATTGTGATAGTACATAAGAAGAGTCTCTCACATTGCACTGCCCCATATCACACACATCGTGGCGTCTCCCCCCATCTCTTCTACGTCAGTAGTGTGCTACTCCGCTGTGTTTTTTTATTTATTTATAAATGTATTTCCCAAAAAAGCTGTACATTGTATGTGTTTATTTATTTTTTTAACGTGCCATCTGGCGACTAAAGCCACTTCTTAGCGTACAGGTAGCAAGTGCATACAAGTTCTCAATGGTTCATCCTCTTCTTGTGTTCTGTGCATGTTGTTTCTACGAAAGCCCAAGGATCATTCATTGTTTTCCAAAAGTGGGTTGGGAACAGGGTGTACACAGTGCCCCCATGTCCCTTTTTTGAGGGGTGGGATTAGTACCGACAGTGTCAGGAAGGGAATGAAAAGCCTCTTTGAAGAAGCTCATTTCCAGACTTTTTTAAAGTTGTTTGTGTTAGGCTAAGCTGTTAGCACTGGGATCGTCCAGAAGGATCTGCCTCTATATAACTTGAGCTAGAATCAGGCCTAAATGATCAGATTTAGGTTACTGGACATCAGGGATTGAATCAATATGTAGTTCTGGGACAGTGACTGTAGATATTTTGGATTTTTGTCCTCTTGATTTGAAGATGTTTTAGAGAACTGAGCACTTTATTCTCTAAGTCACTGGGACTCAGTGAAAGGCCTTGAGAGCCGGTATTATATGCACCGATTTCTTGAGATTGAAGCAGAGCCTTGCTGCTTACTTTAATTGCGAGTGAAGGCAAGGATCTGGTAAGTTCAATGCAGTGAGGTAACTAGAGCAGCAGGAGGGTCATTTTCAACAGCGTGCAGTACAAGTTTCTGTTTTTTTCCCACAGTTGAGATTTGATGATATTAGGATAGCATTCCGTCGACCCACTTATAAAAATATATATATATCTATATATATCTTTAATGGTTTTCGATACAAATGAACATGGCGTTTGGCATTAGCAATAATCACGCATTTGGTAGTTCCTGTAGTGCAAATCATGTCTACAATTATATGGTAGTTTTCAGTGAGAAAAGTACAGTTGCAATATTCTTCTACCTCCTAGTATAGTCTTGTATGCCTAGCGTACTCCAACTGTTGCAATAATGAACATTAGAACAATCTCACAACCAACCCAACTCTACCCAGTGTTTCTAGTAGCATCTCTCCTAAAGTTCTGCAAGTGTCATGTCCATATCGGACCACGGCTGGGAGAATCTGGGCATGGGGATACCCGGGCCAGAGGGTCGATGGAAACCCATGTCTCACAGCTAATCAATTCAATTCTTCATCTTTATTCTGTCAAAAATATATTAGACCATAAAAGCACATTTGGCAATGATAAGCACATATAGTAGTAAAACAGTACATTTTCAATCCTATTTCATTAATATTTCATTATCACTAAAATGTATCCACATAATATTTAAAGGAATGCTAAAAAATTAAAAATCATGTATCGTATATAGAACCAGTTCATTCAGTGTCCTTCCAAGTATTCATCTGTACCATGTGTTGACTTATGTCCATTAAAAGGAATATTCTGACAATGTAAACATATTAGAAAATACTGGAAAGTAAAAACCTCATATCTGGGTCCGCCATACAATCCTATTTTCGTTAGTTTACCATAGTGTGTGTTGCTAAAATTATATATAAAACAGTAATAAAAGCGGCACATAACAGATCAAATTACTCGCAAGGTTCTTTAGCAGCTATTTCCCTGAGTATCTATATCCTCTAACAATGTGGTCTTCCTTGCATAACAAACACTCCATAAAAAAGATGACATTCTTACACAGATATCTACTGTGGGCAGAGACTGCAGAAAAAGGTATGCCGGGCGACATTGAGTGAATCCACAATGTTTTAAAAAGCTTAATATATAAAATTTCCTCCACTTTTGAAAAAAATTACAAAAGAATACCACGTGCATTGTAGTCTGTGTTGAAACATTATCACAAGGGCATTTTGACAAGTTAGAGGACCAATTATTTTGTCCAGGGAAAGTGACCAAACGGTGAAAAATATCCAATCTAAAACGAGTTAGTATATACCTATGTTTTTGATGAGGTACAGATCTAAGGTATAATTGCATATCGTAACTTGTTAAAATGAGCTGGTTCCTTAAAACAGTTGGTTTTAACAATTCTACGGAGATCCTAACACTCTCTAGATTCGTTAGGCAATCAGCCTTCAGATCTTTCCTACTTAATTCGGCCAGACATTCGGGACTAGTAAAATATTCAGGGTGCCCCAGATCCTGACAGAAACATTCTATATATCTCAGCCAGGGGATCCGTGAGTAAAGGGTTGACCTTAGGCAGTCCCTGATCACGAGCTGGTTTAAAGCAGTATGCTCTGATGACCATACCTTGTGCCACAGCAGAATTGGTTGGATTCTAATTTGATCAACAAGAAAAGATACCCCCAACTCTGCGTGACACACAAAGGTTGAGGCAGATTTAGGTAAGGCAAGCAGGTACCTTAGGAACTCATTTTCCATTGATTGTATTGTAGTACAGTTTGCATAGCCCCATATACCAGCACCATATAGTGCTTTGCTTACACATTTTGCCCTATAAATTGTAAGCATTTCTCGCGGACGGTTTGTAACTAATCTTATGGCAAATTTACGCAGAGCCATACAGGCGCTTCTAAAAAGCAGTGTCCTAGTCTTTATTGCGGGGCTCCATGATCCGTCTTTATCAAATAGGACACCCAGATAAGAAAAGGTATCTGTACAATCAATGCGGGATTCCCGGATTCTAATATTGCGGCAGTTGCCCGTATTCCTCCCGCTCTTCATTATGAATGTCTTGGTTTGATTTACATGCAAATCAAGGTCCCTTATATAATTGACAAAATCATTCAGTACCAGCTGCATTGAGATTGGGGTCCGAGCCATCAGGACGGCGTCGTCCGCATAGAGAAGGGCGGGCACAGGGCGGAATCCCACCTGGGCCAGGTCTTTTGCTTCTAGTGTCAACGCAGTACCTACATTATTTATGTAGAGCAAAAATAAAAACGGTGCAAGGACACAGCCCTGTCTCACCCCCCTCTCTATGCGGAATGGCTTTGTGCATTCGCCCATGTTCCCATATCTGATCCTGGCCTTAGTACCCGAATATAAATCCTGTAGAAAATAGATAATGGCAGGATCCACACCCATAATGACCCATAATTTTGAGTGATTAACGCAATCAAAGGCGGAGGACAAATCTACAAACCCCAAATACAGGTTAACGCCTTTGATCTTCGTATATTTCCCTAGTATGATGCTCAGATTAAGACTTTGTTCAATAGTCCCCACCCCGGAACGGAACCCGTATTGAATGTCCGCCAGAATACCCCTAGATTCGGCCCACTCTTGGAGTATGTTCAGGATTATTCTCCCCGTTATTTTAACTAGTGAGTCGAGAAGCGAGATCGGCCTATAGCAGACCTGATTATGTCAATCCCCTTTTTAGGTCTCGCCTGAGCCAGCGCATGCGCTGCTCTGGCGAGACATTTAGTGAGTGGGCTTTAAAAAGCCGACCACAGTTTTTTGGGTGGCATAGAGCATGCGGTTACGCGCACAGGCACGAGCAGAGGCGCCATCTGGCTTTCCTCTCTCGTCATGGCTCATTCACTTTAGCGGCCGCGTCACTTTCACGGCCGCGCGGCCCGCCCCCTTCACTTCTTATGATGCTCGCTTGGAGTGCGACCCTTGTTTTGCATGGATTCTGCTCTTTGTGTAACATGAAATGGATCATGTAGGGCAAGTTACTGCACCAGGGCAACATTAATTAAACTTATTTTGTAATCCTGTTGCTGTTTTCCTAGTAAGCTGAGCAATTATCTTTCCCCACTTTCCAAATATGAACATTGGTACTAGATGCTCAGCAAATCGGTTACCTTTTAACTGGTGCAAACCCCTTTGTGTACTGTGTACTTATGTAAAATCTAGTTGCTTCATGCCTGACGCTGGAAAATATCAACAATGATACAAAATGTATTTTTCAAATTTTATCCCGGGCGCAAACATTTCGAAATATCCGTCATGGAGCTGATCTGTTAGCTAGAACAAGAACATGCCTTATTTTTATACTGTATTGCAACGCCATGTGATCTAATTGTGTGATCCTTGGCAAATCTTCTCCATTCTCTGTTCATTTCTCTTTGCTGCAGAACGTTCGAGTGGCTTGAATCTGGCAAACCCCGGAATAAAGCTTAGCATAAAAATCCGAGGTCTGTGCAGAGTGAAGACCTCCGGACCGAGCAGTGCTAATAATTAAAACCTGTATTGTGTGTCTGTCGCTCCTGTACACACCGTTTACAGTGCAAGCGCATACAAACCATACACACCAAACCATATGTGCACAGCTCCTCCGATAGTTCGCACCAAGCTACAAGTTCTTGAGTGTCCTGAGATTCAAACAAAAGTTGTTTTGGCATCTTGGCTGGCCGAAACTATTCCCTCTCCAGCCCGCACATCGTGACAGCAAACGCTGGGTGTCTTAAAGTAGCAACAGTGCACCGCTTTATTTTTAGCCGTGTTCTCGGTGACGCGCACGTGCGGATGACAGCCCACGTTGCTTCCTTTGCGCTGCAAACGTTGTGCATTCGCACATGAACAGATTTGGAAGTCAGTTTTTTTTTTTATTTATTTTTTTTTTTTAATTTCTTTATTGATTGTATTCTTCGGAATGTACAGGTCATGTTCATATGCAATACATTTTGTCCACATAACAGCTGACACCAAGAGCCCACCAGGTGTGAACGCAGGGTTATATCCATGTACGCTCCTCGAGAGTTGTATACCACTCTAAACTAGGATGTGTTGCGCGATAAACCTATTTTAACTAAGAAACCCCCCAAACTCCCTCCTCCCCCTAACACCCTCAACCCCCCTCCCCGCCCTCTTGCCGGTACTATGCACCTTAGGTCTCTTTAACTTAAGCTCCGTCTGGGGTCTCCATCTAGCTCCCCCTCCTGACTGTGGGCCTCCGCCCCGTGGGATGTGTCCCCTCATGCGATACCTGTGTGGATTGCAGGGCCTGCCCCTCTATCTCCTGTACCATCACCCCCAGGCCAGCAGTACCTCCGGCAGTTTGTCATCTCGTCTGGTGGCGCGTATATGCCCCTCCTCCGCCAGTGCCCATTCTCGGAGATCTGTTCGCCAGCTTGCTATCTGTGGCCGCTGTTGCGCCAGCCAGTGTATTGCTATCCGCCGCCTAGCTACTACGAGTCCCAGCATCAGGAACCGTCTACTTGTCTTTCGTTTAGGGTCTTGGGGAATTAAGCCGAGGAGACATGAGCTCGCCTCCATGGCAATCTCCCAACCAGTTATTCTACATAGGTCCTCTAGGACCTCCGTCCAATACATCTGAATTAGGGGCAGGACCATACCATATGCGGAAAGTCTGCCCGAACATGACGACACCTGGGGCACGCCTGATCCCTAGAGCTGTCAATGACATGGAGTCGCCTAGGTGAAAGGTAGGTCATGTGTATTATATTATACTGTATTTGTTTGAATCTGTTAGAGACCGATACCTTGCGTACGCTCTCATGGATTTTCTCCCAGTCCCGGGGCGTGAGTTCCTGCGGACACACCTGCTGCCATTTTTCTTCTACTTTTAAGGGTTTAAGCCTTTTATCCTCCCTCAGCGCACTATATAGATGGGTGACGAATCTCCGTCCTCCCGCCATTGCTATCATCGTAACCAAGACATGGGTGGGTTCCGGGGCCCTGGGGAATGAGGGCCATAGCTGCCGTGCCGTGGCCGCGATCTTGGCGAATTGCAGGAATTGCCCGGGTCCCAAGTCAAAGGTAGCCACCGCTTCCTGATAGGTAATGAACCTGTTTTCCGGGTATAGGTCGGATAACATAAGGCATCCCCGTCCTTCCATCTGTCAGTCGACATAACCCGTTCCATTTGAGCAAAGGGCGGCAGAAGCCAGAGATCGGCCTCTGGGGCGAACGGCCACACATGGACAAGTCTCCTAATCACACGATTCCAGATAGTCGTTAATAGTCGAATCAATGGTGAGCACAGCTCCCGGGATCCACCCGTCCGCCAAAGGAGTGTCCCCAGCTGACGTCCTCCATACGTGTCCGCCAGCAGGGTCCTCTCCCAGGAAGGATCAGCGTCCAGCCATGCCACAGCGTGCTGCAATTGCAATGCAAAGTAGTAAAGTTCTAAGTCTGGAATTTCTAGACCTCCCTTGCCCCATTGGCGTTTCATGACCTCCAGACTGACCCGGCACCGTTTCCCGTTCCATAGCAGCCGAATAAGCAGTGCGTCTATGTCCCTGAATACCCGATGGGGGAGTTCAAAGAAGGATCCCTGCATTGTAAAGAGGCATCTAGGCAGAACCACCATTTTTATCAAGGCAATCTTCCCCATCAGTGAAAGCTTGAGCGTGTTCCAGAAGGTAATACTTCCCCGAAGACCCCTAATAATCCGCCCCATGTTATGGTGATAGAAGACATCTTTGTCCCTGGCTATCCATATCCCGAGGTACCGGAGTGTAGCCGGTACCCAGGAAGCCCCATCATAGGGGGCTGGGCGTCTCCCCGTCGTCTGGCGGCCCGATCGCGTACAGTTGTGATTTCAATTTATTAATGTGGAGTCCGGAGACTCCCGCAAATTGTTCCAGAACCGCAAATAGCATTGACATAGACTGGGTCGGTCGGCGCAGGTATACCAGAGCATCATCAGCATACAATGACACAATATGCTCCGCTCCCCCACTCGGATGCCCTGCCCCCGAAGCACCCCACGGAGACGACAAGCCAGTGGCTCCATTGCCAGAGCAAACAACAAGGGGGAGAGCGGGCATCCCTGCCGTGTCCCCCTTTCTATTGTGATTATATCAGACACGTATCTACCCGTACGGACCCTTGCCAGCGGATGGGCATATAGTAATTTTACCCAATTCACGAAGCCCTCCCCCAACCCCATTTTTAGAAGCACCTGCCATAAGTATTCCCAACAAAGTGAGTCGAACGCTTGTTCGATATCAAGGAATACCAGGGTAGCCTGATGGGCCGCCCCCACTGATTGCATAACGTGAGCGAGGCGACGGATATTCCTCAACGCATTCCTGCCAGGTATAAAACCGGACTGGTCGTCATGAACCAGCTGCCTAAGATACGGGAGGAGCCTGCCCGCCAGTACTTGGCTAAGAATTTTAAGATCCACGTTCAGCATTGAGATTGGCCGATATGAACCGGGAGCATGGGGTCCTTCCCTGGCTTGGGAATCATAACGATCAGTGCTTCGCGCATGGAATCTGGGAGCAAGCCCGTCTCGCCTGCTTCCACCATGATTTCCAGGAGTTTAGGGACAAAGACCCCTCCGTATTCCTTATAAAGCTCAGCCGCCAGGCCGTCCATTCCCGGGGACTTCGCGGTCTTCAAGTGGGCGATTGCCGTTCTAATCTCCTCGTCTCTAAAGGGGGCCCCTAGAGATTCCTGACTCTCTGGGTCCAAACATGGTAGCTCTAGCTCGCCAAGGTAGGTCTCCACCATCTGGGGCGCCACAGGGGGCCTGGGCTCCGAGTATATCTTTTGTAGATGGGTGGCAAACGCTTTATTGATCTCGTGCTGTGTGTAGACTAAGTGGCCCTGTTCCGTTTTAATCGATAAAATCGGGAGAAGCTGCGTCTCCATTCTAATCAAGCGTGCCAACAGGCGTCCCGCTTTATCCCCCTCCGTGTACCAGCGACGTCTACTCGTGGTTCTATTGTATTTGCCCAGCGAGTCCCAGATGTCCCCAATCCTCCGGCGCAGAGCCGCCCACTCGGCCGGTCCCCCTTCAGCAGTGGGAAGCTCTCTTTCTAGAACCGCCAGGCTCTCCTCTTGTTGGCGCAGATCTCGTTCCAGCACTCTCCTGACCCCCACCTCTGTAGATATACACACCCCCGCATCACCACCTTCATCGCATCCCACTCAAGCGCCCTGGTGGCAGTCGTACCCCAATTCAGATCGAAGTAGTCGTCCAGCCCTTTCGTTATCGCAGCTTTGTATGTTGGGTCTGTCAGGGCGTCGGTGTTCAGTCTCCACAGCGGTACTTTAGATCGCGGCCGGCCTATAGTGTACGATATCATCAGGGGGAGTGGTCGGACAAATAACGGGCCAGATATCGTGTCTCCTCCACCCGGGGAACCGATTGGGCCTGGAGAAAAAAGTAATCAAGTCTACTGTACGTGTTGGCAGCAGGCGTGTGGCACGAATACACTCGCCCCTGTGGGTTGCGGTGGCGCCAAACATCTAATAAGTGGTAACTATGAAGCATCTGACGCATGGCCTCCCTCGTTTTTGGTTTAGTATCTAGTCTGGGGGGTGTCTGTCCAGCTCTCCGTCTAGGGCACAGTTAAAGTCTCCTGCGATAATTAGCTCTACCTCGGGGTCTAGATCCACCTGACCCAGGACCCGTCCCAGAAACTCCCCATCATCACTATTTGGGGCATATATGTTTACCAAACTTATATGTCGTCCATCTAATGTCCCCGTCAGCACCACGAATCTGCCATCAGGATCTATTCTAGTGTTCCCTGCCTTGAAAGGGACTCCAGGCGCTATCCATATAAGTGCTCCTCTAGCGAACCCTGAATATGAAGTTGCAAAAATTGGCCCCTCCATCTACGTTGAACATATTTAAGGCAGTCTCCCCAGAGGTGCGTCTCCTGAAGAAAGGCTATACTTATCCCATATCTTCGTAGATAGGTCGCCACCCTCACCCGTTTGACCATGTTATTAAGCCCCCTGACATTCCAGGTTATGAATTTATATTTTTGATTATCACCCGCCATGAGTGTAGTATCCGGTGGCATGACGGCCCACGTCTTTTTTAGGGAGGATCCCGTCTGCTATATCGTGTAACCCGGTGCGCTGGAACCCCATAAACCAAACATTGATATGACCGAGCATAGTACCGGCATAAAACTGTAAAACGAAACAATATACACTCCCAACCCCTCCACCCCCCTCCCTCAGGCAGTAGCACTGCATTCTCACAACCCAACTGTGGTCTGAGGACTCAGGACTCCGCCCCATCGTTGCCACCCTCCCCTTATCTCACCCCCCAACCCAGATCAACTATCACTTTTCAAGAAAGGAAAGAAACTTGCTCGAGAAAAGTAACCCTCCCACTCATAGATATAGAGCCAAACTGTCTGGCACTGTGCGTCCCCACCCGACCAATGGTCTAGCGAGGCCGCCTCAGCGCACCACAGTCGGAACGTCTAAAACTGTAGAGTGGCGGAATGGTGTCCATCTCTCCCAAAACTCTTCCGCCTCAGTCCACTGTCCCCGGGGCCTCTCCAGTAGGAGAACCATGGCCAAGTTAAGACCCATCCGGGCCCAATCTCGTACTTACAGTTCCGGTGCCCAGTTACCCCCAAAATTCAGTTTGTGGGCTGGCCTGCAAAGGTTTCAGGGCTCCATGTCTGCTGGGCTGACGGCACCCCCTGCTCCGACTGCGTCTCCTGCACCAGACACAGTGGCGAGAACTGATTCTGTGTCGGGATCGCCTCCCTCTCCGTTTGGAGGGTGCCGTCCGGCCCTACCATGATGCGACCTCCGTCCTGTAGGTCCCGGCGCCTGGGTCGCTGTTCTCCGGTAGAACGCTGCCGGTTCCGTTGCCGTCCACTCCTCCGTCTCTGTTCCTGCCAGCCGTGATTGGGGCCCTGCCCCGCCAGGCCCAGCGAGTCCATCCAGTCAGCCACCTCTTGCGGAGTACCAAAGAAGTGGACCCTGTCCTCATATTGTACGCGGAGTCGGGCCGGGAACATTAGGCTGTATTTGATATTGAGGTCCCGCAATCGTCGCTTGACGCCTAGGAAGTCATTTCGAAGGTCCTGCACCTTTTTGGTATAGTCAGGGTAGATGTGGATGGCCTGATTTTCAAACTTGGGTGGGCCATTAGTGCGGACAAATTGGAGGATCATGTCCCGGTCTCTGAAATTGAACAAGCGCGCGATCAGCGCCCGAGGCGGGGCTCCTGGTTTAGGTGGAGGTCCGAGGGTGCGGTGGGCCCGCTCCACCGCGAACATCTTAGAGAGCCCTGAGGGCCGGGAGCGCAGAACCAATCCAGTCCTCCAGAAACAGGTCCGCCGCCGGCCCCTCTGATTTTTCTGGAAAGCCCAGAAAGCGGAGGTTGTTCCTCCTTGATCGCCCCTCCGCGTCATCTGCTCTGTCTTCTAGCCGTGATGTGTGTTCCTGGAGCGCAAAAACAGTCGCACGCAATTGTTGGACCTCGGTCTGCAGCGTGCTCAAGTCCCCCTCTGTCGTGGTGACTCTGTCTGCCACTTTCCGTAAATCCAGGCGCAGATGGTTTATGTCCATGGCCATTCCGTCCATTTTGGACTCCAGCGCCGTCTGTGATTCCCTTATGGCCTCCAGAATGTCAGACGTGTCACGGGCCGTCTGCTCCTGGTCAGGCCTAATACGGTCAGCGGAGGTCGGGCCCGGTATGGTGTACTGTACGATTTTGTTGGACTGGGCGCCCCTAAGAGGTCTGTCTCTCCCCAAGGCCGGTATGCAGGGTTATCACTAGGGTCTCCTCCCTTACTGGCCAGGGATGCCCAAGGCGGCACGATGTTCACCCCCCGGGATAGTCGCACCTTCGTCTTGCGTCTTCTCTGGATCAGGACGCTCCGTCACAAGGGGACGCCGGCTACTCTCCCGTCCCGGGCCCCACACCAGATCTTCAGGCCGGTAAGTCAGGTCCACGGTCGGCCCCCTCAAAGCAATTGGCCCAGCCGTCAGGGCCCGTGTCCCCACACCCGTGGCTGAGTGGCCTCTCAAAGGATGGATGGGCGGACTCACCTCCAGAGCAGACGGCCCAGTCCTAGCCTTTCAGTGTTGCCAGGCAGTCTACCTGTTCCTTCGCCGTCTATCTCCGCCTGCGCCGATTAGGAGCTGGGGGTCTCAAGAACCCACAATCTGGGGACGCCACCGGCGACTCCGCCACCATCTGGGCCAAGGCCGCTATTCAGATAATTAGCCCCGCAACGGGACTGAGGCCACCCCACTTTGTCTCTCTCCAGCCCGCCGACGGCCGCCGGGCACCGCCGACACCACGTCGTCCTCAGGGCCGCGGTCGGATGCGTGCCTATTAGGAGCCCGGGAGGGCCGGGCACGGCGCTCGCTCAGCCCCGGGCTCGCGTAGACTATGCAGCTGGGCCACAGGCTTCCTCACAGTCCGATTATGCACACCGGCCCTCTCACCTCCGGTAGCAACTCGGTCTCTCCGGGCACCAGCCGCTCACTCCCAAGGGGTCCCGGGCACAGTTCCCCGCCGCCTCGGCGGTCCGGTGCAGCTCCCCGCGGTCGTCTAGTCCACCGGGCCTACCGGGGTCGCCATCTTGGGGAGACGGCGTCCTTGATGTCTCCGGGGGTGCAAAGTCGGCTCCTCTGGCTGCAGGCCGCCTCCTCACAGCCCAACCAGGAGTCGCAGGGGGCGCCCCGGTGTCGGAAATTGGGGATGGGATCACGATTCCGCCAGGATCGCCGCAGGATTTCGTTCGGTGGGGCAGGAGCTACACAGAAGCTCGACTACTCGGCCATGATGTCAGGCCACGCCCCATTTGGAAGTCAGTTATCAAGGCATATGCCCTGTGTAGTCCACTATAATAATGCACAGGCGATTAAAGTGCACAGCAGTAAATTCTTTTTATTATGCCACTAAAATAAAAACAATTACGGCTCAAACTGCACGCAGTGTATTGTCCTTGCACGGAAGAGAGGGCAAGTTGGTTTCGTTGGGGGCTCGAATCTTTGAACTGATAGTATCACACGCAGGTTACTGTAACAGGTGCATTGAATCACTGAGTTGTCTGGCCATGTAATTTGCCCCTTGAATGGTACAGGGTTTACTTGAATTGGAACCTCTGTTTTGAAGGTTACACAAAGACCCATATAACAGATGCCTAAACCCATGTGATCTAACTGTGTGATCTTGGGCAAATCTTCTCCATTCTCTCTTCATTTCTCTACGCTGCTGCATAACGTTCGAGTGGCTTGAATCCGGCAAATCACTGAGTTGTTTGTCTGGCCATGTCATCTGCCCCTTGAAGGTTACAGGGTTTCCTTGAATTGGAACCTCTATTTTGAAGGTTACACAAAGACCCATATAACAGATGCCTAAACCCAGTGAGCTATTTTATTAGCATTGGAACCTGGCACCCGTAGGTTGCACCTTGCAGCAGTTTCTTAAAACGCTGAGCTACATTACTGGAGCAGGATTGTGTGACAAGCGGTTTGCTTGTATGTCTCGCATGTTAATCCACTCCACTATGCTACTGGGACTGGAGCCTGTGACCTACGGATTAAACACAGATCTCCGAAACAGGCACTTAACCCCCTGAGCTGGCAACAAGTCCCATGTCCAATGTGTGACTCGTGCCAGGTTCTTCACCCAGTCCAATGGTGTTCCTCGGACTGGCGCTGCTTTGAGGTGACTTGGCGCAGAGGGCAGGAGAGTGGTAGGTGAGAACGCCCTTTTATCTCTCACACTTTTAATCACGCTGTGCGTGGTGAGAGGAGGCATTGCTTGTTGGCATAGGTTTACCACAGTGTGTACTGTAGGTGTTTGTTATATAAGCTAGACAGTTCTGCCAAAATGTCTTTCCAAGCTACCGTGCATGGTTTTAATTTATTTGATTTGCAAATATTTCCATATGTAATTACACATGGAAAATGGCTGTCCCAAAGAAGGTTGCATAACCAGTCTGTTCTTCCCAAGGCGCGGAGGAGGGAGTTGAGTATGTTTTTAAATCTCATTTTCAAATCTAACGTAGTTAGGCATGCTAATTTTCGTAACTACAGTTCCAAGCGCAAATTCTGACATGACAAATTCCGACATGATTCTCAGCAGCACACTGAAAGCACAAGGAGGGTTCGTCACCGTCTTTGCTGGCATTAGCTCCCAAAATAAAGATCTTGACCCCCGAGCAGGGTCAGGGCTTGTTCCTAATATAGAGCTGCCCGGAATAGTGCCCGCCCATCAGATCTTGCCATGACATGTACTCTATGAGCAGCGTGGCCTCCGCCGAGCGTGCCTGGCATCCCGCCACATTCAGGCAGGCAAGGCTAGCTCTTAAAACAATATGTCATCAGTGCTCCACTAGTGAAGCAGCTTTTGGACTCGTCTCTGCAGCTGATTCACTGTTCGTTGAAAAGACTTCATCGCCATGGCGCAAGTGCACTCATACATTCCCTCTAAAGCTTCCGGGTCAACAGACACTGGCTTTATCAGGATGCTTGGAGCAATACATTACAGGCTCGCTCTTACCATTGGAGCTGCAACCTTCCAAAAAGGAATAGCATACCTCAAGACGTCATTAGATATAGAATCAAGTACTCCTGCTCTACATTATAAGTATTTTGTAATTCAAGAAGGAGTTCTGTGACCATATTGAGGAAGGAGGCCGAATACTTCAGGTCATATTTATGAGCCCCTTGCGCCACCTTAGCGTCACTTTTTTGAGACTCAAGCAGGACAAACCACAAAATCATACTTATGAGGCCACGCAAAGCCACTTTGCGTGGCTTTGAATGGCCTCATAGATATGGAGTAAGGTGGGGCAGCACAAATCACTGCGATGCCTTACTCTGCACTGGGCAGGCGTTCCATGGGTGTTACAGTGGGTGTTCCCACGCAACAGCCATGGATTTTGACGCTTCCCCAGATTTACAAGACCATGTAAACCTGAGAATGGAACAAAACCTTACACCTCCCCAGGGGAGGCGCAACGAGGAGAAATAACTTGATTTCTCCTAATTTGTTCCTCTTTCTATGTGTGCTGCATTCTGCAGCACATATGGAAAGAGGAAAAAGCCTCCCAGGATTGTTTTTGTGCAGGAAGGTGCTCCTTCCTGAGGAAGGTGCCCCTTCTTGACATAAACAGTCCTGCCTACAACACAGGCAACCTTGCACCATGGTGCAAGGGTGCCTCTGTTAGCTCTAGACTGCAGAAACGGCACCAGCACGGGGGAAAGGACATGAATGCACCGTATTAGATAGATACGGTGTATTCATGCCCTTTCACTTTGACGTACGCCAGCGAAGCAGGGTGACTTGCTGTGCTGCCCTACGCCATAGCCCTATAAACCTGTCCCTTAGTTTCTTTATAAGGTCATGGAACACAGGTGGTTTGATATATCCTTCTAACATAGAGGAAATTATATTCCTTTTGATAAGTGGTCACACCTTCACCCATCCTGCCAATGACTTAAATCCTTGTTGTCTTGCATCTTCATATTCAAGAGATTGCATAATTGCAGACATGAAGAATTCAAGTGGAATCTGTAGTATGAAATTAATCACACCAAAAAGCCATTATAGAAATTTGTTGCAAAAACATATTAGACTCAGTTAAATGTAAGTGAGATCAAACAAGAAGGCACACAATGTGTAAATAAATGCAGAGATATTCTGTTTTTCAGGTAATTAATTTTAGCGAGCAGAAAATAAACATATTCCAATAATTATGTTGATAGAGGTGACTAAAGGTGAAACATCACAAGTCAAGCAACTGTAATAAGGAAATTAGAGACAGGTTTTATACAGGGATAGCTGGTTCCTATGTATTAAATCACTATTGTCTACAAATCTAATGGTGATAGTTGAGAGGTAGCTTTATATAAATATGTTACTTTTTAGTAGCAAAATTTCAAAGTGGAAATTTAGCTCAGCTTTCCATGCTCTCTGAATGTTTACTTTTTTGTTGACATTTAGGGTCTCAGCTCTTCAGTGCCCTCAAATGTATTTTTTGTATAGCTATCACTGCACAGTTATTAATTTCTAGGCACTCCCTTTTATTTTACTGGTGCCGACGCATAGCCAATAGGTCTCGCCTTTGGGACCTTATAAGTGTTTAGTTATCCAGCACAATATCCTTGGTGCAACAACATCAAGTGTTGCATGGCTAAACACTTATAAGGTTCCAAAGGCGAGACCTATTGGCTATGCCAATGCTTGTTTATATATGGGGACTATAACTGATTTAGCCCAGGTCGGAAGAAAGTCTGCAACACAGCAGGCCCTTAGGACAATGGTTAAAATGGGCCCCCGCAAGGGGATATTGGATTCATACAGATCTACCGGAATCGCGTCGGGCCAGGCGCTTTTCCCCCTTTGGTTGAAGTTATAGCATTAGTAACCTTGTTTAAGGTGAATGGGGTGATGTTAAGCGATTTTTCATCGACTGGGTTACCTTTGATAATAAAAGGCCTAGTCCCATCAGACTCAGGGATCTTTGCAAAATAAATGGTCGCAAAGTGTTTTATCCAGTCGTCCTCAGGTATTGCGACCACGATCCCTGGACTAACATCTTCTCTCAGCGGGGGAGAATTTACTATTTTTCAAAAATTGTTGTTATCATTCTTACTGCTTGCATCCAATAAAGCGCCCCAGGCCCCTTCCCTTAGCTGACTTTTTTGCTTTTTCTGGGCCTCTCTATAGGCAGACCTGCATCGCTGAACCTCAGCTCTGCACCTAGGATTTCTTTGAAGTGCTACTTTAAGGCTCTTATTGGCCTTAGTACACTGTGTATCAAACCAACCGTTTCTGGGTTTCTTTATTTTCCTAGCTGATTGCATGTTCTCCTTCACAGTCTTGCTAATAATTAAAAACGAATTTATGATCTCTATTGGCTGTGCGTTATCATCCAGGCATGTCTTAAAGGCTTCCCCGCGTCACAAATTAATTTTCCCAAGAAACCCTGCGGGGTGATCTGATGCCACCGCAGTGAGAAACCATTGAGAGTGGCTAGCTCTAATTCTCCGCAAATAGCTTGGGCGGGGCTGTTCTGTTCTCTGATAAAAAAGACCCTTTGTGATTTCTATCGATTGAGGGTAATGGTCACTTGATAGTATAGAATGAGTTTTAAAATGAGAAACATGGGAACTCAAATTGTTAGAGGTTAAAACGTAGTCAATGATGCTGTGATTATTTCTCCCATTAAATGTGCACCTGAATGGAGCATATGGTAGTGACATTTCATTTGCAAACGATAAATCCAGCGTATAAATTAATTCATTTAGCTTGACTCCATAGCTATTGTGAGTAAAGTGCGTTTTACTAGTGCCATCTAAATTGTCTATACCGCAGACTTTCTCGTTATGTGGACTACACAATTGGATGTTAAAGTCCCCTCCCCACACAACCGAAAACTTTTTCTTATTGGTATTACCCACCTTTTCCAAATACTCATATAAATTAACCAAATGCATTATCGTCTCTCTGCTAGTAGCATTGTTATACAAATTAACCACTACCAATTTTTCCGAACCTGGCCCGTCGCACACAATCACTTGATAATAGGGATTATTTAATTCCATTACTGGTTTTATGGGTGGTAAATTATTAGATGCAAAACTACATAATCCCCCTTTAGCTCTACCATGATTCCCTGGAATAGCAGAAACATGAAATGTTCTAAATCCATTCATGTGAAGAGGTTCCACCAGCCAGGTCTCCTGGAGACAGATGAAATTGTAGCCCATTACAAAATCCATCCACTCCGGGTTGTTAATTTCATTCCAGAGCCCCGCCACGTTCCAGAACAAAAAACCACTACAGTTGTTAGGATCGTATAGGGGACCCTCCGCGGCTGTGATTGGCCCAAGTTCATTGTTGGGCCTTATAGAATGTTGTAAGAGATCTCCATCAGAATGAGTGTTTGAGTAGTAGTGCTTTTGTCCCCTCAAGTGGACACTTTATTCCCTCCCAGCTCTCCGCTGATGGTCAGTCTATATCTTCAAGGTTTTCTAGTCCCTGATATCTATTAAAGATTGGTACATTGTAAGGCTGGAAGATAGCCGGTGGGGGAATAGTTAAGGGCGTGGGCCGGTTGTGGGATCCTATTAAACCTGGTTGTTAGAAGTATCCTAATGGGAGTGCAGAGATCGTATTTGGGGTAATGTGGATAGGCTGAGTTCTATTTAGCACATTCTCCACCAGTCTTGGTGATTTAAAAGACAAAACTACACAGTCTCCCGGAAGAGATTTCTGGCTCCTGCCCACCCATTTGATTCGTCTGACCATTTTTAAGTCTGCAAATAGATGCTCAGTCAGGCCAGATCTTACCCCCAACCAATTTAATGCCTTATTCTTGAGGGAGGTCCAGGATTCAAGAGTTTTCTGCTTTAACGGAGGGACGTTTGCTAACACAATTACATATGGTGTGGCAGCCGGTGGAAGATCTAAGAAATCTGGTGGCTGTATTAGCGGGGCATCTATAGGTTGATTATTAGGTGGATTCTTAGTGGGCAAAGGTGGTGGTCTAACAGGATTATCCCCCATACAAGGGCCTACTTGGTCATGGGGTATTGTACCCCGAAGGGTATGAGTATATATTTGATTTGATTCCCTTGCTGGATTAACAACAGCTGAGCTACTAGCAGCTATTTCAGTCCTCATTGGCTCACTTAACAATCTAGTGGTCAGTTGATCCACGCATATATTGCATTTTGTTTCTAGTTCTTTCAGGCGTGTATTAATGCTTTCTAAGCTGTTTTTCATGAGCTGCTCCAGGGATCTGACAGTAGAACAAAGAGTGTCCAATTTTTCATTAATTAGCTCACTATACTGCTTAGGCTGTTCAATGGGAATCATCGTCAGGTTATGAGTGGTCTTATTCTGGGTTTTAGTCCTTCTGTTACGTGGTACATCCATATTTACAGTGCTAGTCGTGGTACATATGCATGTTTTTTTTATCCGTTTGGAAGGCAGTGGGGAATCTGATTTGGAGGAATCAATAGTATCAGATATATTCTGTATACACCCATTTGTTCCCTTATCTGCTATTAGTGCCATACCTCCATCAGAGGTTTTTGAATTCTCATTCTTATTAGCTGGGGTTTGTGGGGCAGTTCGGGGTGTTGTATTTTGCTCCCCACAGACTAGTAGTGACTCCTCAACATTCATAATCTGCTTCTCAATTGCGCCCATAGCACCTGAGATAAACTTCAACAGTGAGGTCTGTGTATGCGTTTGGGGCTGGTTTGGGGGACTTGACCTTCCCTGATCGGGTAGTAGCTTCCATTTTCCCATGTATACTCTAACCCACAAGATATAGTGTGTAGTATATGTGCACAAATGTAAAGGAAAAATGCAGGAATAGAAGGTTGAGAACAAAGGTAAGAAGTATTATAATCAACTTAAGTACAAAAACCCAGTAGAGCTACAATTTGCCTGGGAATATCTAATATTGTTGGTTCGAACTGGCCAATTAGCCAGACCTACAACTTATTAGCACCAAAATTCAGAGCATTTAATGGCTCAATAATGGGCAGGTTATCGCTAGAAAACTATAAGATGATACCTTGAATTACAGTTTCATACCATAAACCTGCTTTAGTCCTGGGGTCACAGTATCCCACAGTTCTAAGTATGCAGTTTATAGTCTCGGCAGTCTCTTTTAAACATCTAACTGCAATATAACCATGTAATCAAGGGAACCTAGTTTAACCAATGTCTCATATATCCAAAAAACATGGACAGTAAGGCTCGTAAGGAGAATACCTGCGGTCCACTGTGCAATATGTCCAATGTGTCCGATGGACTGGCTACCTCACCAAGATCCTCCCCTGGCAGCTCTTAAGCCGTCCTCGCCAACTCCGCACCAGAAAGCCGTCAATGTAGCTGTTGTCGCGAAAGGCCTTCCTATTTCTACTCCAACTGAGAACCAAGAGGGGTTGCCCAGCCCAGCCTCCTCCGATCTCGGACGGGCGCAGACTGGCCCGCCCTTGGCCCGGGCTTCGCGCTGCGGGAGCCCAAGAGTTCAATTATGCGCCTCCGGCGCGTGCGGCGTGACGCGGCGCCTTCAGGCGCAAGGATCGTTGGGGGTTGGAGTCCCCGACTGCTCCCCGGCTGCCCCCGGTCAAAGTGCTGGTGTTATTGTTATTGTTATTGTTAATTTAATCTTATTAGGCGCACAGCTACCCAAGGGTTTCCCGGCGCCGCCTGTCAGGACAGAGAGAGGACAAAAAGAATAGACTCTACATATTAAAGAGCCAGGTTTTTAAACCCTTACGATAATTCTCGTAACTGGTTTCAGTCCGAAGTGCCATCGGAAGAGAGTTCCACATCAATGGGCCAAGATAAGAAAACGATCGGCCGCCCATACCGGACAGCCTGATCCTCGGCACCGTAAAATTAACCTGTGTGGCCGAACGTAAGGCACGTGATGGAAGGTAAAGATGAACTAAAGCGCTCAGGTATTGAGGCGCTTTACCACTTTTGATTCTGAACATATAGCTCAGGGCTTTGAACTTTATACGGTTCACAACCCTGAGCCAATGCAGGTCGCGGAGGGCGCCTGAAATGGAAGCTGTTTTAGGGATCTTACAGAGCAGCCTGGCCACCGCATTTTGAACCAGTTGCAGCTTTCGTACCACATCCTTATTGGCTCCAAGATATAGAATGTTGCCATAGTCCAGCCTAGATGTAATAAGAGCATGGACCACAGTACGTTGTATGGATGATGGCATCATCCAGAGGATTTTCCTGAGCCATTTAAGGATGGTAAAACAAGTGGACAACACTTTCACAGCTTGCTGCCTCATTGAGAGTTGTTCATCAATTATGACACCTAAGTTCCGAACCTGCTGACTGGGTTGGGGTAAGACACCCATTTCAGGTGGCCAATGTCGGGGGCCCCATAAGTCTTTCTTCCTGCCCAGTATCAACACCTCAGTCTTTTCTCCATTGAGTTTAAGCAGGTTGGCTTGCATCCATCCTGCGATGTTCCTCAATCCCGATTGGAGAGAGGATGGTTTGGATGCCCTGTCCACTGATAAAGAAAAGACAATCTGGGTGTCATGAGCGTAGGAAAAAAGAGAGAGCCCAGATTCTTCAGCAATCTGCGCCAGAGGCCTAACATAAATATTGAATAATAAAGGGCTAAGGATCGAGCCTTGTGGGACACCATAGGGTGACGAGTAAGTTTTTGAACTGGATGTAGGAGAAAAAACTTGGAAAGTGCGATCCGCCAGAAAGTCTTTTAGCCAGTTTAGTGCTACGCCAATCACTCCCAAGGAAAGCAAGCTTGCAAAAGCAGCGCATGAGAGACCGTGCCAAACGCGGCACTTAGATCAAGGAGTATAAGTGCCACGGTATCACCATTATCCACACGGTTGCGTAACATTTCTGTGACTCCTAATAAGGTGGTCTCCGTTGAAAAGCCTGGTCGGAAACCAGACTGTGAGCTATGTAGAAAATTATGCGATTCAACAAAAGATGATAATTGAATGTTGACATGTTTTTCCAATATTTTCGAAAAGGCTGGGAGCAGAGAGATGGGCCGGAAGTTAGACAGTTGTGTAGGATCAGCATTGACTTTTTTTTAAAGTGGAAGAACCATTGCGTGTTTCCACACAGATGGTACCTTAGCTTCCATTAGGGAGGCATTAAGCAACTCCATAATTAGCAGCAGGTATGACGTTTCAAGTTTCTGGAGCACAGAAAAAGGGACAGGGTCCCTAGGGGAACCAGATTTCAAACTATCCAAAATTCGCAAGCAAGATTGGGCGTCAACATTTATCGCAGGAGCTCTGTCTCATCTGTTGTATCCAGGCTCCCACTGCACAGTGTTGTGTTAGCAGGCTCGCTATCCAACAGGGCCTCCATTGAACCACTTAACAATACAACCATATAATTACTGTATTAAAGGTCATAAACTGTATCAGTGGTACAGATCAATTGTTTTATTTGATGCATGTGATGTAATGAAATTTGACTGGAAACAGACTACACATACAGGTACCATCAGATAGAATAGACAAACCAGTAAATATATACATATCAGCACAGGGACATTAAGAGATATTAGCGAGGCAAAGGAGTGGATGAACAAGGATAGGATCAAATCTCTTTCCTGCTTAAAAAGGTGATATTTTAGGACTATATTAAGAGTGGTGGAAGAGGCGATTGAGCAAATTTCAGCTTGGAGTCTATTCCATCTTGCGGTCTATTCCAGAGGTTATGTCTGAGTGAGTAAAATTAACAGAATTGTGAGGCAGCAGCGGTGGGTTTATTGGAGGCCGGAGGAAGAGGTTATGGTTCGTTGACAAAGCATTTGTAGACTGTTCATCTATTCAGCATTTGTGGTAAGTTGCCGGAAGATAATTTTTTTGCCAGTTTAGTATATTAGAATAAGTAGCTTTTAGGTAGCCTTATTTGCTGATAACCAGTTAATATATTGATGATAGTCAGATGTATGCGTGTGCCGAGAAAGGGTTGAAAGGGGCGACGTTTAGAACTTTGTAGTGCCAAGAATAAGTATTGAGGAAGGCAGACTATTTGGTTACGGCAGTTGTAGCTTGCTTTGGACACGTGCGGAGAGTACTGCTGTAGCAGAGCGGAAGGGGGTGATGAAACAGATTTGGCAAATACTGAATTCTTTTTATCTGGCACAGGCAGCTTTTGATGTGATGCAGGATTGTAAGTTTATAGTTGGGTGGATTAGAGCAACAAGATTGCTTACTGAAGATGTAGAGGTGAATGTATGTGGGGAAATAGAAAAAAAGTTGGAATATGCATGGTTTCTGACTTAGCAGAAAAGTAAATTAGTTTGGTCTTAGAGTTAAGAGTTGCCATCCATTGTTGAATAGCAGTGAGGCAGTCAGACTTAGATTCGAGATTGGAGTATAAATTGGGAATGAGAAAATATTTTTGTATTGCCCGCATAAATATGATAAGACATACCACAGGCAAAGATGATATCTCCAAGAGCTGTAGCACTGAGAGACAAAAACAAGAGGGCCTGGAATTGTGCCCTGGGGAGCTCAATTGGTAAAGGAGTAGGATCTGAGAGTGAATGGCACTATGAGATAGAGAAAGATCAATCAGAAAGGAAAGAAAAATATTTGAGTTCTTGGTTGGTGATGCCTAGAGTAGCTACTATAGAAACAAGGTTAGTGTGATCAGTGCTATCAAATGTAGATGAGAAGTCGAGGAGTGTTGGTATAGAAGGTAGCTTATTGTGTCAAGCAGATCTGGTAAAATTATAAATATGAGAAATGCTTACTTTATGGAGTTTAGAGTTTGAAGACCTGATTGAAAGGAGTTAATGAAATTATGGCTAATAAGAAATGAGGTGTCAATTAAAGACGAGATGTTCCAAGACTGTAGAAAAGAAGAGGAATTATACTGGGCAGTAGCTTGCTCTATTGGATGATTTGATTGTAGGTTTTTTGAGTAAAGGTGAGTCAGTGAGAGGATGTGAAGCATTGAGGGTGAGTACCAGACCCAAGAGACTAGTTGGGGTGATGCATGTTAATTTAATAATGCATGAGAGTTAGAAAGAAATAACGTATCCAAGGACTAAATCAACAAAATATTAAGGGAAGAAACCATGTATACAACATGAGTGTTGTATTTTTATAATCAAGTTGCACATGAGACATAGGCTATAGTTGAGAAAAACAAACATTAAAAAGTGCTGAGGCGTGAGGTTAATCACACAATGCTATTGGAAAAAAAACGTATAGCCTAGAAAAATGACCAAACAACAACAATAACAGACAAAATCTTTAGATGGGACAAATTACCAGAAAACTGAAAGCAAATTTGGTCAGATTATAATCCATGTTGTCTTTGTCTCAAGAGTTTCTTGCTCCTTTAAATGTCAACAGCGTTTCAACCCCTAAATGAGTTGCGTAGTTGTCCTCAAGGTGACAAGCACTGCTTTGGTCCTGAGTGGCTGAAAATAAATTAGCAAGGTATAAAAGCACAATATTAAAAATGAATAATTCATTAATGATCTATATTAAAGGTACACATTTACCTTTACTTTTTGGCAGGACGCAGTATGCCTACAACAACAAGCATTGGCAACACCAATATATCTCAGCAAACTGAGAGCTATTGACGTTGTCAATGTCAGTATCTTGTAGCCATGTATTATGGACTGGAGTGGATCTATGTGGTTTAGAGTTGAAGTGTGTGTAGAGTAAATGTGGCATAGCGCGGAGTGGAATTATGTGGAGTGGAATTGGAATTATGTTGCATGGTGTGCATTTACATGGAGTGGCATTGTGTGGTTTGGCATGTAGTGGAGTGGAATTATGTGGTATGGTGAACTTTATTGTGTGGATTGCAATTATGTGGTGTGGAGTGGAATTATGTGGGTTGGAGTGGAATTGTTTATGGAATTGTGTGGTGTTGAGTGGAGTTGTGTAGTGGAATTATGTGGCATGGTGTGCAGTGGATTTATGTGGATGATAATTATGTGGTATTTAAGTTAGTGGAATAATGTGGCATAGTGTTGAATTATGTGGCATTCTGTGATGTGGATTGGATTTATGTGGTGTGTTGTGGAGTGGAATTAGGTGGTTAGGTGTGGAATTATGTGGTATGGAATGGAATTGTGTAGAGCTTAATTTTATGGCATGGAATTTTTGCGTTGAGTGAAATTGTTTAGTGAATTTAGTGTGGAGTGTATGAGGAGTGTGGCTATGTGGCGTGGAGTTATGTGGTATGGAGTGTAATTATGTGGTGAGTGGTATTATGTGGAGTGTCATTGTTGTGTGGTGTGTGGAATTGTGTGGCATGTAATTATGTGGCATGGTGCGGAGTTGAATTATGTGGCTTGGTGTGGAGTTGAATTATGTGGCATGGTGCGGAGTTGAATTTTGTGGCGTGTAATTGTATTTTGAAGCAGAGTGGATATATGTAGACTAGATATGTGATATGAAGTGTAATTATTTAGGTTGGAGCAGAATTATGTGTAGTGGAATTATCTGGAGTTGAATTGTGTTGTGTGTAGTGGAATGATGTGGAGTGGAATTGTGTGGCGTGGGATTATGAGATTTTGAAATGTTGTGTGAAGTGGAATTATGTGGTGTGTCTTTGTGTGTTGTATTTTGTGGCACTTAATTCTGTAGCGTTTTGAATTATCTGGAGTTGAATGCTTGTTGTCTTCACAGGCCAGCTGAGTGTTAGACACAGTCTGCATCGGTTGGCTATATTGTCCAGTGATCTCTGCAGGGCTTAGATTGCTGTTGACTTGGAATGCAGGCAGTATATTTACTGCAGTGCCGAGGAAGCCGCCTTCATGGGAGGTGAGACAATGTTATTTCTCTTTTCTGTCCTCTCGCCCCTGAAATTGTCTAAAACAGTGTGAATGCCATCCAGTAGCTGTTTATGCCTCCACTGCAGGCGCCTGAGTCTTGAGACGACTCATGCTTCGGGTGGTTGGATTTATCACTGCTTTTAAGTTTCAACGCGGGCTCTGCTCGGGGAAGGGGGCATGGTGGTTAAAGCGCGGCTTGCTGAGCTTTCTGTATTTCAGCTTTTTTTTTTCTTGTGGAGCATGTTGCTAAAAGCATATTAGTTGTGCTGGCTCATTTCTCGCTAGAGACATGCTCTCCCTGAGGCTTTTTACCTACAGATACTGCTTGCTGAGTCATGCTTTGTTTACTCAGCGAGCCAGTGGCGTTTCTGCAGCTTTTCTCTCTGGCAGCATGTTTATTTTAAACGTGCATAGGCATGAGAGGCAGAAATAAAGTTATTCTATTCCTCCTGCTAGACCATGCAGTAGCAGCTTGTCTGCAGTGATGTTTTCTTGGATGTCCTTCAAATTACCAGCATCTGCAGGGGCAGCCATTAAAACAAGAAACAAAATGGTTCCTCTGTAGAGGTTTTTGGCTTCCTGTCCAGAAACTGCACAAGCGCAGGTGGGGGGAATGAATAAACACGAGCAACAGGTGGGTGAGAAGGGGGTTAAAGAAAGGCACTCATTACAGCATGATCTGCGGAAGGAAAGAAGCAACATGGATTGAGGGCGGGTGGAAGGAAATGGAGCGAGTGAAAACACGAGCACTCATATGAAGTGATCAAAGACCATTACAAGTAGTTTTTAAAACGGGTGCAGTGGATGGACACAAGTGCTTGGTCCATGCTCTAGGGGAGGGCCAACCACAATAAAAGGCGTGGCACATGCAGGCTATGGACAAATGGGAACCAAGGATACAAGAGTGATGTTGAAGCAAACACATGGTAGGCCTATGGGCAGCCTGTAGACCACTGATTGTAAACAACATGTCTCGAAGAGACCGCGCATGCGCTGTCTAGCCAAGACCTAAAACTGTAAGGAGAAAAACAGTAGACCAGCGAGAAGCATGGGAGAAATATTAGGAGTGAGGAGACGGGTACCTAAGTGCGTACACATTTAAGATAATTATAAGTACACTTACGGTCCGGACTTATTTGAAAGAGTGTAAAAGTTAGAGGCGGGTGCTACCTGTAAAGAAGTGATAACAGTAAGCAAAAATTGAAGTATATTAAATGAGGTGGCATGGGACTGCCTGGAGGGTAAGTAAACATTTACATGTTCCAGACAGCTTCTGCAATACTCGACACTGTCTGGCTAAAGTATACGGGCACGGAGGACTCAAAGTGACGGGGGGGGAGGATGATCCCTCAACGTGCTGGTTAATAAGAAGCCTGTAAACCGCTAGGATCACTGGGGAAAAACATCAGTTACAGGAAGACAAAGTGGTCTGTTTTAGGAGTGGTAGGGACCTGTGAGAAATATGTATGTATATGAGTCCCAACACTTCCGAATGCAGCAGGGGTAAAAAACAAAAAGAGGAGAAAGCCAGAATTATGTTGTGCAGAGACGTGCAACATATGTGAGTCTACGTGGTTATGTTATGTTATATGGTATGTTAAATGAATTTATATAGCGCAACGTATACCCGAGGATGTCTTGGCGCTGATAGTTGAGCATAGTACTGGAGAGTGGTAGAAGAGACAAATTACAAGTTGAAAAGCCAAGTTTTAAGAAGTTTTCTAAAAGTCAGCAGAGAAGTTGAGGATCTGATATGGAGAGGCAGAGTATTCCAGAGTCTAGTGGCTCCTGCAAGGAAGCTGCTGCTGCCCCATTTTTTTTTTTTTTTAAATCTAGATGGTGTGACTGTGAAGGTGCCCAGAGATCTGAAGTTGCTGTTGGGTGTATACCATGAGATGGCATTTCTTAAAAGTTCTGGACCCATGCCATGTAGGGCCTTAAAGGTGAGACAAAGGGTTTTAAATGTAATGCGATTACTGACAGTAAGCCAGTGTAATTCTTTAATGGCCAGGGATACAGACTGATGTTTCGGAAGATTGAGAAGTACTCTGGCGGCTGAGTTCTGTAGCACCTGCAGTTTATTGAGGTATTGTTTCTGCAGATTGACATATAGGCCGTTGCAGTAATCTATTTTGGATAAAATAAGGGAGGAAATTACCGTTTTTCTGGCGCTGACCATAATGTAAGGGAGGATCTTTCTAATGGTTCTTAATGTAACATACAAAGTGGATATGATATAGTTAACTTCTTTGTTGAAGTTAAGTTTGTCATCCAGAATCACTCCCAGGCTTTTAACCTTAGGAGTTGGGGTAGGAAGATAGCCCATCTCAGAAGGCCAGCAGTCAGGTGTCCAAAAGTGAGGATTGTTTCCAAAGAAGATTACTTGAGTCTTCTCTGAATTTAGATTACAGCAATGCCTGTCCATCCAGATGCAGATTTCTTTCATACAGTTGTGAAGCTGAGTGCTCGTATTATTGGCCTTGTTTGCTGCCGAGACCACAATTTGTGTGTCATCTGCGTAGGAAGTAAGCAAGAGACCAAAAGATTGAATCAGCGGGGCAAGCTCAGCCACATATAAGTTGAATAGAGAAGGGCTGAGCGATGATCCCTGCGGCACCCAGCATGGTAGTGAGAAAGTTTTGGAGCTGAACTTGTCTAGCGTCACAGTGTTTTCCCTATTGTTTAAGAATGATCTGAGTAGACCGAAGGCTGTACCTTTAATACCCATGGTCTCAAGGCAATGGCATAGTGTCGAATGATCCACCGTATCGAAGGCCGCGGATAGGTCCAGCAGAATTAAAGCTACATTTCCCCCTTCATCTAGGATAGTTTTGAGTTCGTCTGTGGCTTTGATCAGCGCTGTCTTGGTGCAGTGATCTGATCTAAAGCCAAATTGAGTTGGGTCTAACAAATTGTGTTCCTTCACGAATTGGGTAAGTTGGGCATTCATAATTTTTTCAATGACCTTCGCCGGGAAAGGAAGTCTGGAAATAGGTCGGTAACTAGACGGACTGTCAGGATCGTGGTTAGACTTTTTTACAAGTGGAAGAATGGATGCCTTCTTCCAAACTAATGGAAAAGTGCCTGATAAAAACATGGAATTAAAAATGTTGGCTAGACATTTTGCTACAGACTCGTGAATTTGTTTGAGCACCGAAGGAGGACATGGATCACTCGGGGATCCTGATTTAGTGGACAGAATAAAATGCTCTACCTGAGTTGTAGAGACTGCCATAAAGCTGGACATGTCAGGAGAGAGGCGTCCTTTACTAAAGTTTGCTGCAACGTTGGGTAGTAATTTCCCGAAGCATTGAAAATATTATAGATATGCTCCACCTTATTCCTAAAGAATTAGTAACATAAAGGAGGACGCATAAGAATGCAGCATGCGCGTCATGGAGGAGACAGAAAGAAAGGACTAACACAATGGGCTGAGTATGGGAGGGCACAATAAAAGGGATGCGAAATCAGGAAAAGTCATGTCCCATGTCAAGGCAGCAGGAAGGAAAGAATAGCAACATAGCTAAGCATAATCTGCGAGGATACCTAAAGAATGCAATATCTAAAAAAGAGAATGTCTGGAAATTAGACGGTAATAGTAAAGGCCAAACTATACAGAAGATCAAGGACTGCATTATAAAAGCAGAATTCAATGTCACAATGACAATGCCCTTTGGTATCTCATTTTAACTTCAATGACACTCTGACTCTGAACTTAATGGTTAAGTAATCTAACATATTTAGCTACCACATCGGGGGGGCAAAATACAATCACTTCTTTATTGAAGTGAGTCACGTTGTATCACAAAATGTTGGTCTGTTGCAAAAGACCTTAACACCATGGGAGAATGGAACACAGTGATTCAGATATAAGACATGCCATTACTTGATGTAGGGGAGGTAGAGGAAAAAGAGAGGGCAGGATAAAATGGAGGAAAAAAGAGTAGTGGGTGGAACAGAAAAGGAATAGATCAGTTTTAATCGGGGGTCTCTCCCTTATAACAAAGAAGAGTAGTTGGGGTGAAACAACCTGAAAGTCAGAATTTTTCACTAAGAAGGGAATTCACCATGTCTGTTTTGCCATCTCCTGCACAACTACCAGTCTGGCTTCAGATCACGCTGGAGCATGCAGACATCTACTTTACACATTGTAAACAATGCTCTCCTGACCACAGTTGAAGGTACCTCTACCTGCTGAGATTTCTAGACCATTCAGCTACCTTCAGCCACCCCACACTCATACGCACCCTGAAGTCTCTAATAGGATTCACCAACAACTTCACTGGTTCTTCTACCTTTCCAACCAACACCAGTTTGTTCACTTGGGCACCTCCAGGCCCTAGAATATCCCTGTCACTTGTGCATTCCCCACGAGACTAATACTGTCTCCTGTCTTCAACTTATATGTGGAGCTGCTTTGTGATTCATGCACACATAATAGTATCAAGATTCACTAGTATGCCAGTGACACACAACTCTGCTAGAAAGTCTCTTCCTCAGACACCCATGCCCTCAAACACAGCCTGTATATTTATTTATTTGAAAAGTTTTATAAAGCGCGAACAAGACCCAACCGGGTATCCGAGCGCTGTACAAAGAGGAAAGCTGACGTATACCTACAGAGACAATATAAATACACTTACAAAAAGGAAATATGAGAGGAACCGGAAGCAAAAAGTAAATGAGGGTGCTAGGGGAAGAGTAGGTAGCAAGTGAACAAACAGATAACAGCCAACATAGATGAGGCCAAGCAGTTTCATCATCTACTTATTTCAAAGACAAACAAAATAAGTTTAAACCCCTAGTAGAAATGATTGTCAAGCAGTTTCATCATCGACTTACTTCAAAGACAAGCGAAATAAGTTTAAACCCCAGTAGAAATGATTGTCAAGCACAAGTTTCAAACATAAAGTGAAAGTAAATTGTTAAGCATGCAATAAAACATCCAAGCAAACCCCATAAGGCAACATGAGAGGAACCTGAGGCATAAAATAAATGAGGACGCTAGGGGAAGAGTAGGTAGAAAATGAACAAACAATAAACAGCCCACCCCGATGAGGCCGATCAGTTTCATCATCGCCTTATTTTAAAGACAGCTGAAATACATTTTAAATCCCAAGTGAGAATGATTGTCAAGCACGAGTTACAAACATAAAGTAAAAGTCAATTGTCAAGCATACATTTCAACACAACAAAGTAAAAATGCTTGTCGAGAATGCAAGGTAATTGACTAGCAAATGACATGGAGGCTATTGTTGATGCAGTTCTTCCAATAGTAGCCATTTGACCTGCTTTTTGAATGAGGCAGTCGAAGGGTTGGCTCTGATCTCTGTTGGTAGGGCATTCCAAATTCTTGGAGCCAGCCCTGAGAAGGTACGATTGTAGGTTCTTTTTTTCTTGAATTTCGGTGGTTTCAGTAGTAGGGTATTGGAGCTTCTTAGGTTTCTTCTGGATCCAGAGAGCTCAAGTTTTTTTGCCAGGTAAACGGGGCTATTGAAATGTATAGCTTTATGTGTCAGGCAGGCTATCTTGAAGCGGATCCTAGCTTCAATGGGGAGCCAGTTAAGCTGGATTAAGTCAGGTGTGATATGATCATGCTTTCTTGAGCCTGTGATTAGTCTGGCCGAGGCGTTCAGAGTAGCTCTTAGCGGCGCTAACCTAGATTTAGGAAGACCAGCTAGGGTTACCAAGCCATATTCTACTCGTGATATAACTAAGGATTGGACTGCTGATTTCATGTCTTCGGGAGGTAGGAATGGTTTGATTTTCCTAAGAGTGTTGAGCTGATGGTTGGCACTCTTAATGGTTGCACTGATGTGACCTTGCATGTTTAGAAATTTGTCTAGGGTGACCCCTAAAGAGCAGGCGGAGTCCACCAAATGCGGGGTGCATTTGAGTGCTGAGATTTTTGATCCAGTTTTGCGTGGGAGCCTCGTGATTGCGTGGGGAAATCAAGAGAAATTCAGTTTTGAGAGAGTTAAGTAATAGGTGGTTATGAGTTAGCCATTGTTGAGTTTTTTGAAGCGCTCCGTTAAGAGTTTTAATGTCATCTGGAGAGGAGATCTTCAAATACAGTTGAGTGTCATCCGCGTACATGTGGTACTGAATGTTTGAGTCATTTAGAATGGCAGTTAGAGGTTACATGCATAGGTTGAAGAGCGAGGGCGAAAGTGCAGAACCTTGAGGCACCCCAATAGAGACTGAAGTGCTGGCCGCCAAAGATTGGTTGACTTTGATTCTTTGTGTTCGGTTATGCAGGAAAGAGGAGAACCAATTTAGGACAGGGCCCGATAGCCCCATCCTGTATTGAAGAAGGTTAATCAGGTTATCATGTTTGATAGTGTCAAAAGCCGAGGACAAGTCCAGAAGAATTAGAAGACATGGTGTATCTTGGTCCAGAGCTCTCAATGCGTCATCAACAATGTGTGTTAACGCTGTTTCTGTGCTATGACCTGATCTAAAGCCTGATTGATGTTGGTCTAGGAGCTGAAATTTCTCAATGTGGTCGCAAAGCTGTGTGTGAACACATTTCTCGAGCAATTTCGCTAGGGACATGATGTTGGTGATCGGCCGGAAGTTACTGGTATCTGTAAGGTCTGCATTGGGCTTCTTGGGGATGGGTGTGACTTGCCCCATTTTAAGGCAGTCGGGAATCCTCCCCTGTAAGAGAGATTGTTGGATGATCTTGGACCAGAGAGGCAGAACTGCCAAGTTGAGGTCTTTGAGCAGCTTGGCAGGGAGTGGGTCCTTGAAATGGTTGGAAGGTGCCAGGGAAAGTGACAGCTCCTCCAAGTCTGGAGGTCGGAAGGAATTCCAGCAGGCATTGTTTTTGGGTGTGTATAGGCATTGATTTTGGGTGTGTATTGCCGTGTAACCAGGCAAACCCTCGGAACTCATAGACAACAAATTCTCAGCGGCCCGTTGCAGTTCCCGCTCAATACTTCTAGACTTTTCAGCGAAGTGCTCTGAGAAGTCCTCCTCACTGGGTCCAGCGATTTTGATTGCTGGAATAGGATTAGCCTGTTTGATGATATCAAACAGTTTCCTGGGACGGTTTTTAGCGCTGTCAAGCTGATCTCTGAAATGATCTGATTTAGCGATGCGAATGAGTTTGTTGTAAGAGCTTCTCATCTTTCTTAACTTAATATCATTCAGACCTGCATGTCTAGCCCCTACATGAACCTCAACTCAAGCAAGACAGAATTCCTTTTATTTGCCTAGAATAACAAATGAGAAGCAATGCAAATATATCTCAATGGCATGAACCTTGACAGCTTCAAACCCCAACATTCACTCATTTCCAAGTCACTTGAATTGACCCAGGACATCAACCTCACCCTCAAGGAATACATTGCCAAAAAACAAAGAGTGTCTGGTTCAAGGTCTCGCTTATAAAGAAAGTGAAACAGTCTATTCCGGGAAGCAGCTTCAGAACTGCTGTTCAGGGCTTTGTGCTTTTTTTTTTTTTTTAACTGTGTTTATTAGTTTTCACAGAGAAAATACAGCAATGAAGGAGTTCAGCAACCATACAGACACAGGTGCACATAGCTAGAAATTGACATGGTACAGGCATAGATCTTGAATAGCATAGGGTGGAAACAACAGTTGAAGCAGTCCTGATGCGCTGTATCAATACAGAGGTTCAAGAAGTGCTGGAGGACAAACAATGCAAGACAGTAGCATTAAGTATATGCTTGTGTATGTGCAATACCGCACAACAGTAAATATCCACAAGAAATCAGCAAAACATAAGCAGTGCACAGTGAAATGGATACAGTGACATAGAAAAGCCTTAGTCCAAAAAATATAATGTACCTAATGTGAGCCTTATGGGGCAGTCTGAGGAGAAGATCCTGTAGTGGCTGTATCTCCGGAGGAGTCTAGGGGAGATGTCAACAGATAATTTTTTAAGGGGTCCCAAATGTCTCTGGGTCGTGACTTCAGAGGAAATAGTTCACCATAATTATGTAGCTGTTCTTGGCAGTATATTAAATCAGTGAGCCAATCTTTGAATTTGGGTGCCCTCCCCCTGCCCCATCTACAGGCCACACGCCTCTTAGCCATTAGTAAAGCTGTTGTGAGATAGCGGCGGTGTGGTTTGTCTAGTAATTCAGTGTAGCTCAGTAGGGCTAATAGGGGAGTGGGGACTAACGTAGTTGCTGTCATTGCGGCCAGAGCTTCGAAGACCTGCCTCCAGAATACGTGTACCCCTGGACAGTCCCATGCTAAGTGGAGAAAGTCTGCACCAGTCATGCCACATCTATCACATCTGTCTGAATCCTTCAATTTGTATTTGTGCATTTTAACCGGCGTGTAATACAAGCGATGTAGAAATTTAAAATGTGTGATGCGGAGCCTACTGCTTGCTGAGATTTGTTCTGTTTGCTGGCAACAATACGCCCACTGTTTATCCGTGAGTTCATAACCTAACTCTGCTTCCCAATGTGCACGTGCGGCGCACGCGGTAACTTCCTGCTTGAAGCAGGAGGTGTAGAGGGGTCAGTGTCGGGGCTCTAATGGGAAAGCCGGAGTGGTATGTCGTATACCCTGGCGGAGTCGAACATATAGAAATACGTCCAGTGAAGAGGGGGGAGCTTCATGGAACATCTGTCCCTGTGAGAGAAAATTCCCGTCGCGATATAGATCGCCCCAAGTTGAGATATTAGTCCGTTCTGCTACCCTACGAAATACTGCTTCTTGAAGTAGCTGCATGTGGGGATGATAGAGTAACGGAAGTAGAAGGGAATAAAGCATCAGGGCTTTTAACAGGGACATAATGCGTCTCCATGCCGCAACTGTGCATGCGGTGGATGTGGAATCTTTGTCTCTGGGTTGGGGAATTGTATAAATTACGCCTGCAAGGGGGACAGGGTCAGCCAGCCACTGCTCCACTGCGATTTGCGGAATATATGCGGGTGGGTGGAACCAATAATAGGCATAATGTGCTTGGGCACACGTATAGTATAATTCGAAGTTAGGTACGTCAAACCCTCCTAGCGAATACGGTCTGGTGAGTATATTCCATTGTAGACGCGGTTGCTTTCCCCCCAGATTAAACGGATCAACTCTGAACGCAACGCTTTGAAGAAGTGTCCCCCCGGGTGGTATGGGATATTTAGGAATAAGTTAATTGAGACACAAAGGGACCCCCTGCAAAGCACAATAGGTCCTAGGGCAGGGAAAATACAACTCGAGGCAAAAAAAACCTGGGCAATTAACTGGTCATGCAAAGACCTATAACAAGCTCATTGATATATGAACAGACTCAGTGTACTAAACATATATTTTAAAATCTTCATTTTATTCTTATAAATTCATATTAAAACCAATTTGATCCAAGATACTAAAACATACTGTGTTTAACGACATATTAACAAAATACATATATACAAACAAATATGGATTAATTCAATACACAAAATTCACACATACAACACAATAGCATGTAAACATAAACTCATTCTATCTTGTTAAGACAAAGTGGCTAGATGGTGGACAAGTTCTTTTTTTTGTCTACGCGCGTTCCGGCGTGTGAACGCCTTCTTCGGGACAGCCACAGAAACCTAGAATAGGTATGCAGCGGGAACCAAAATCGATGTTTGGACCCAAGGTAAAATAAATTACTTATAGACAAGTTGAAGGCCACGGAACTTTGAAAAGTCAAACGGTCATTCGAAGAATAAAGATTGCTAAAAACAAGTAAAGAGTCCTCCTATTGGATAGTCGATATGGTCTAATAACTGAATCTCCGGGTAAACCCAAACGGGGCCCTCCAGGGTAGTATGTATCGATGATAATAGATAGAAAGCTCTCTCTAACAAAGGCAGCAAAGGTAGTCCCGGGTATGCTGATATAATCAAGGCCGCGTGATAGTTTCAATAAAGGAGACAAAACATAGATAGGCGGAATTCTCGTCTTGCGGCAGGTTTCCCGTGTCGTTAAACACAGTATGTTTTAGTATCTTGGATCAAATTGGTTTTAATATGAATTTATAAGAATAAAATGAAGATTTTAAAAATATATGTTTAGTACACTGAGTCTGTTCATATATCAATGAGCTTGTTATAGGTCTTTGCATGACCAGTTAATTGCCTAGATATTTAGGAATAAGTACAGAAGTTGTGGAAGAATCACCATTTTGATGAGTGAGGCACGTCCCGCAATGGAAATAGGTAGTGCGATCCAGCGGGTGACGCAACCCGAGATATGATCTAGGGCCCTGCCGTAATTAAGGCGCAGTAGCTCCTCCCGGTCTCTGGAAATGCGGATACCCAAATACTTCATATCAGATTGGCACCAGTCTAGGGGGTAGTCCAGTGGGTATTGCGTGGCTGCAGGCGTGAGGGGGAATATTTGCGATTTCCCCCAATTTATCTGGATTCCGGAAAGTTTTCCAAAAACAATGAATTTTCGCTGCAAGGAGTTTAGGTTGTGTTGTGGGTCCCTAATATACAGAGTAATGTAGTCCGCGTAAAGGGAAATAAGTATCTGACGCATTTTGCAGCGTAGCGCCTTATCCTGGTGGTGTTGTCTCAGTCGAGCTGCCAAGGACTCAACTGCAAGGGCAAAAAGCAAGGGGGAAAGAGGGCATCCCTGCCGAGTGCCTCTGGTGATGGGGAAGGCCGGAGACATTTGTCCATTAATCAGGACTCGGGCTGTGGGGAGCCGATATAAGAGACTTATCCAGGAAAGGAACAGCAGGGGGAAGCCCATACGTTGTAGAACCCCTAGGAGCTAGTCCCATTCAAGGGAATCGAACGCCTTGGTGGCGTCTAAAAAAACTGCCGCCAATGATCCACATTATGCAAAATGGAAAAAAAGGTACGTAAGTTATGCGTGGTTGCGCGACCCGGGATAAAACCAGCTTGATCTGGGAGGACAAGTTTTTCCATTAGTAAATTTAGTCTATTGGCTAGGATCTTGGCAAGTACTTTAGCATCAGCGTTGATGAGAGATAATGGCCTATAAGAATCACATTGATTCGCTGGTTTTCCGGGCTTCAGGAGGGAGGTAATAAGTGCTTCTCTCATGGAGGAGGGGAGCACTCCAGTCTCTAGGGAATCTTCAAACACTTCTTTAAGGATGGGGGCCAGCTGGTCAATGTACGCTTTGTAGAAGTCGATGGGGAGGCCATCTAGGCCTGGGGCCTTACCGGACTTCATATGCATGATCGCTTCTCGTATCTCATCCAGCTCGAAGGGAGCACACAGGAACTCTCTTTGTGAGTCTCCTAGCCATCCCAACGCCACATCCTCCATATAGGCAGCGAGATCAAGAGAATCTCGCCTGCCGGAAGAATATAAAGCGGAGTAATGAGCGGCAAAGGTGTCTAATATGTCAGTAATATCTCTGTGTACCTCGCCGTCAGGACCTTCGATCTCAAGGACATAGTTAGCGAAGCGGGGCTTTCGAATGGTCTCCGCCAGCGCTCTGCCAGGGCGTTCACCCTCCCCATATCTGCGGGCTACCCAGTATTTCCCTCTAAATTTGATCTCACGATCTGCAGTTGCTGTGTAGTCTGAGAGCTTTTCGCGGAATTCACGTTGAATCTTCTCATCTGCGCCTGCAGAAAGCAAAACCTCAAGACTCTTAAGTTCCTTTTCCAATTTAGTTAACGTTCCCTGGATGTCGCGCAAGACTCCGGAACCTTTCAAGATACAAAACCCCCGGATTGTAACTTTAAAAGCTTCCCACACTGTTTCAACATGTTCTACGGAGCCCTTGTTCCTATGAAAGAAGTCTGTGATTTCCTGTCCTAATTCAGTGTGGAACACATCATCAAGTAACGTAAGGGGCGATAATCTCCAAGCAGCACGAGGGGCCCCATACCCCGGAGGAGTGAGCGTCAGCTTGACCGGTGAATGATCTGAGTATGTCCGCGCTAAGTGTGTGACAGCTAGGATGGACGGTCCGAGGCCACGCGACACTAAGCAATAATCCAATCGGGCCCAAGATGCGTGTAAGGCTGTGTAGTGTGTACCTTCCGTGTGCTGAGGGTGCACATGGCGCCATGTATCTAGCAAATCATTAGTGGACACTGTATCGCGAAGCAATCTGTGTGATCTAGTGTAGTGGTGCGGTGCGGGGTGAGATCTGTCCATGGCAGGGTTGAGAGTGGTGTTGAAATCTCCGCCCCATATAATGTGATTAGAGCCTATCTCCACAATTTCCCCCCAAAGCGTGGAAAAGAATTCTGGGGTATCTGTGTTAGGGCCATAATTACATACCAAGGTGACCGAATCTGTGCCAAGCCTGCCCCATGCCAGGCAATAACGCCCGTATTGATCCTGTATTGAACCAGAGAGAACGAAAGGAGTGCGGTTTTTAATAAGTATGGCCGTACCTCTGGAATAGGAGGAGTAGGATGAGAATATCCTATGGCTCGCCCATTTATGTGCAAAGGTGCCCTCATGTTTGTGAGTTAAGTGTGTCTCCTGGAGCATTGCAATGTGGACTTGGTGTCTGTCAAGATACGCCAGAATTTGCCGTCGTTTCCGAGGATCATTTAACCCCCTGACATTCCATGTGAGGATATGTAAGCTATGCCGAGATGTGGAACCTGCCATGTAGTAAAGTAGACAGCAAGATATAGAGCAGTATGTGCACTGTGTATGTGAAATAGGCAATAGAGTTGCATCGTCGTTGCCTCTTGAGCTTACCTGTACATGCCGTGAAACATTCTAAGAACAATCCCTGTCCCACCCCCACCCACTGTAGCATCCCCAACATGCCAGAATGAACATTCCCTCCCTCCACCCAAGGCCCCAAGAGAACGAAAACAATTTGCATTCCAGTCAGTAATAAAGAAGTAGGGGAGCGCCCTCAGGGGGAACTCCTAGGTGCAGGCACGCTTAAACCCCTCTCACAGAGCTGCCAGTTGTTAAAATGGCCAAACTCTGCGAGGGGGGGGTGCTCGATACCAGATATTGCACAGCACTAGGAAGTCACTTAACTGATGTGCAGTGGTAGATCTCTCTCTCTCTGTCAGTTCTGCGTCATATTGTGCATGTATCGAGGCAGGAGCAGTGGTGCCCAACAGTTCAGCAGTAAGTCGTTGTTGCTCGTGAAGTTTCAGTTATGTACCATCCGGGGAGGGCGGTCATGAGGATGATTCACGTGATGAACGAGAGCTGGTGTGACGCTTAACGCGCTTCAGAAAGTCCTCAACCTGTTGTGGGTTCTTGAAGAAGTGTTGTTTGCCTTGATGGGTCACTCTGAGACCGGCTGGATACATGAGAGCGTAATCAATTTGTGCCTGGCGTAGTTTTTGTTTGGCTGGTAGAAACGTGCACCGTTCGTCTTGGACAGTGGCAGTGAAATCGGGATAAAGGGTGAACGCGTTCCCTTCAAATGTGAGGCGCCGCTTCTCTCGTGCTGCTTTGAGGGCCACATCCCGGTCGCGGTAATTGAGCAGCCTCGCAATGATGGGTCGTGGCGTACTGCCCGGAGGAGGCCGAGGACCAAGAGAACGGTGGGCTCGCTCAACGATGAATTGAGAGGAGAAGGATTCCGCGCCGATTGTGTCACGTAATAGTCGCTCAACAAACTCTTCCATCCGACCTGTGTTGGTGCTTTCTGGAATTCCTATGGCGCGTATTGTTCCTCCTACTGCGCTCCTCGAGGTCTTCGTTTTTGGCAGCAATCAATTTGAGGAGTTTATCCATATGTGACACTTGTGTCTGAATATGAGACGTGGTACCTTCCGCGTCCGAGATGCGACGCTCTGTTTCCTTGATGCGCTCATCGTGGCCATCCAGCTTATGTACAATAGCGTCCATCCGCGTGTTCATGGCATCCATTTTCTCTGCGATTGGTGTAAGACTGACGCATTTCAAGGAGGAGGGTTTTCATGTCATCGTCACGTGTCGGTTCTGTTCCTTGTTCCTGCTCTTCAGGCGGCTGGCCAGGGTCTTCACGCTGCGCACGATCTCCCTTTCTAGCTTCAAATGTTAACCGAGTTTGCTTGGCGTCTGCCTTCCCCATTTTGTGGTTATGCGACTGAGGGGGTTGCAAGGGATGTGTTCCTGGGGACCTGGCGCAGAGACCCCCGTGGAGGAAGAGGCTAGGGAGGTCAAGCTGCGCGTGTAGATTCTGTTTCCAACAGTCTATGTGGCGCTGATGTCTCAACTACTAGGGCAGGGATGAGCAGATAGCGCTGTTGTAGTGCCTCTGTTAAGGGATGCTCTGCGACTGGTGAATACAAACGAACTACCAGGGCGTGGTAGTAGCAGCAGAGCGTCCAAGGAGAGGATGGTTAGTGCAGCACAGTCAACTATTCCCCAAGCAGGCGTTAATATACATATGCCTCAGAGCCAGAATGTCACGCAGCGCTAGTGAGCATGAGCACAGCGAGCCCTGCCAGGGCCCAGCGGCGTCTTCAAATCCCAGGGATGGGGAAGGAGGGCAGGACAGCGGGTGTGGGTCAACGCAGGATTTCCTCGGCGATGTGCACCGTGATGCCTCAAAAGCAGCTGCAGGGGTTAACAGCCCGGGTCCTATACGCACGGCCGTAACGCCCTCACAATGCTCTGCGGCTCGAGCAGCAAGGAAGGCCACGATGAGTAGCTCCTGAGGTGGGCGCGGGTGCAAGCCACCGCCTCTTATCGTCATGTAGACGAGCCGACCGGGTGCAGCATGGCGGGGAGGCTACACACCCGTCGCGCTCTGCGTGTGGTTCCCAAAAAAAGCGCGCATCGGTCGCCAGCCCGCATGCAAGGACAAGTCGTGGGTGGCCCTTCCTCAGACGGATGTGCACCCACTCAGGGCAGGATAATGAGCCCCGTTTTGCAGCTGATTCCACAAGCACACGAGTCAGGTAGGGGCCGAGCAGCAGCACAGGGAACGTGGGGGCCAGCCACCCGTAGTATCACGGGAACCTGTGTGGTAATGCAGATGCCGTGGCGGAGGGTGGGCACGGCGCGACCGGGTCCGTTGCAGTGGCAAGGTCACGCCGCCATATCGACTGCGTCAGTCACGGGAAGCAGCGGCAGTAGAATAAGGCTTCCAGAGGTGATCGTCGCAGCAGGGAGCAGTGTTGTTTAAGGAGTGGTGAAGCTGGGGGCGACTCGCGTGTGTAGTGTTAGCGAGGCTGGGCACTCACCCTACAGCGGCAACACAGGGCTCCGACAGGTAGAAGCCCAACCCGTACACCATGTGGGCGCCACGGTGCTCGCGTACCAGGCGCCGCCAGGGAGGGCTCCAGGGATAGCAGGCCAGCACGCCGCCCAAGTCAGCAGGAGCGCAAATATCTCAGAAGGAGCGTTCGGAGCAGCTTCTTACTGTCACCGCTCAGGCTCTGTAGGGTCTGGAACTGCTGGGCATATCAGGATGGATCCTAGGACCTCCTAGGCAGGATCTTTGGGCGGATGAGTGGATCGAGCTGCAGGAGCCTCACGCTTGTGCGGCCGTTTTGCTTGTGCGCCACCTAGCACCCCAGGGCTTTGTGCTTTTGCATTGAAATAGTGGTAGAGCTCTACTTCATGTCCTCCAAGACTTCACACTGGAAACCCATAAAGGGCATCCTTCAGGCCGAAGAACATCTCATCCAGGGCCACTTGAATTATAACCACATCACCCCCATCTATTAGCTCCCCTTGCCGAGTCACGCTATCTTCAAAACCAACTGCATCATTTACTAAGCCATTGTGACCAGTACCCCCACTTATTTTGCAAACAAGGTCACCATCTCTGGTGCTTCTCTGCACACCCACAGCTAGGACACCGTCAGACTGCAGATTAAGAAGTATAACAAGCATTGGCATAGCCAATAGGTCTCGCCTTTGGGGCCTTATAAGTGTTTAGCCAGAGCTATTGACTTTGCCAATGTCTTCAAGCTGTGCTGTAGAGAAGTGTGGCTGCTGTGCGGCATGCTGAAAAGTTATAATAAAAAAGTGTCAGAAGCATTTTTGTTACTTTATATATGACCAAGAAGGCATTATGTAAAACTGAACAACCATATTAAAAAAAGTATTTACAATAAAACATTTCCTCAGTTTTCTTTTGTTCTTGCAATGCTGGCAACTTGTTTCTGCCTATTGCAATGGTTGTTTGTTAAAGCTTTGTTTGAGGGGGCATAAACAATCGGAGGGTGAAGGTTGGGAACTAGTACCTGTATTATAACACTAGCAGCGGCCAGACGCTAGGGGAGAATCAACAGATGCCAGATTCCGAGAGCAGGCTGAGGTGGTGCTGAGTGATGCTGAGGTGGTGGTAGTGGTGGTGGTGGTGACTGTTGCGGAGACGATGCTGAGGTGATGCTGAATGATACTCGGGTGTTGCTGAGTGATACTGCTGTGGTGCTGAGTGATGCTGTGGTGCTGAGTGATGCTGTGGTGCTGAGTGATGCTGTGGTGGTGCTGAGTGATATTGTCTTGGCGCTGAGTGATGCTGTGGCGACGCTGAGTGATGCTGTGGCGACGCTGAGTGATGCTGTGGTGGCGCTGAGTGATGCTGTGGCAGCGCTGAGTGATGCTGTGGCGGCGCTGAGTGATGCTGTGGCGGCGCTGAGTGATGCTGTGGCGACGCTGAGTGATGCTGTGGCGACGCTGAGTGATGCTGTGGCGACGCTGAGTGATGCTGTGGCGGCGCTGAGTGATGCTGTGGCGGCGCTGAGTGATGCTGTGGCGGCGCTGAGTGATGCTGTGGCGGCGCTGAGTGATGCTGTGGCGGCGCTGAGTGATGCTGTGGCGGCGCTGAGCGATGCTGTGGCGGCGCTGAGCGATGCTGTGGTGGCGCTGAGCGATGCAGTGGCGGCGCTGAGCGATGCTGTGGCGGCGCTGAGCGATGCTGTGGTGGCGCTGAGTGATGCTGGCACTGAGCGATGCTGTGGGTGGCGCTGAGCGATGCTGTGGTGGTGCTGAGCGATGCTGTGGTGGTGCTGAGTCATCCTGTGGTGGTGCTGAGTCATCCTGTGGTGGTGCTGAGTGATGCAGTGTTGGCCCTGAGTGATGATGTGGTGTCGCTGAGTAAAGCTATGGTGGCGCGGAGTGATGTTGTGGTGGCGCTGAGTGATGCTGTTGTGGCGCTAAGTGATGCTGTGGTTGTGCTGAGTAATGCTGTGGTTGTGCTGAGTGATGCAGTGTTGGCCCTGAGTGATGATGTGGTGTCGCTGAGTAAAGCTATGGTGGCGCTGAGCGATGCTGTTGTGGCGCTGAGCGATGCTGTGGTGGCGCTGAGCGATGCTGTGGTGGCGCTGAGCGATGCTGGCGCTGAGTGATGCTGTGGGTGGCGCTGAGCGATGCTGTGGTGGTGCTGAGCGATGCTGTGGTGGTGCTGAGTCATCCTGTGGTGGTGCTGAGTGATGCTGTGCTGGCGCTGAGTGATGCTGTGGGTGGCGCTGAGCGATGCAGTGTTGGCCCTGAGTGATGATGTGGTGTCGCTGAGTAAAACTATGGTGGTGCTGAGTGATGCTGTTGTGGCGCTAAGTGATGCTGTGGTTGTGCTGAGTAATGCTGTGGTGGTGCTGAGTGATGCTGTGGTTGCACTGAGTGATGCTGTGGTTGCACTGAGTGATGCTGTGGTTGCACTGAGTGATGCTGTGGTTGCACTGAGTGATGCTGTGATGGCGTTGAGTGATGCTGTGATGGCGTTGAGAGATGTTGTGTTGGTGCTGAGTGATGCTGTGCTGGCTCTGATTGATGCTGTGGTTGCGCTGAGTGATGCTGTGGTGTTGCCGAGTGAGAGATAGAGTGAAGATATAATGCCCAATTAGAGAGGGTGGTGAGAGAGAAAGAGAGAGAAAGGGTGTACATTGAATAAAGAGTGGAGCGGGATAGAGAGAGAGAGAAAGAAGGGGAGAGAGAGTGAATGAAGGAGTTTGAAAGAGAAACAGATAAAGGGGTGAGAGAGAATGAAAGGCAAAAAAAGATAGAGAGGGGAGAGTTAATTAAGTAGAGAGAGAATTAGAGAGGGGAGAGGGAGAGAGAAGGAGAGAGACAATAAGAGTGGGGGGGGTGTGGAATTTAAATAGAGTGAAGAAGTGACGCGGAAAAAGTAACCTTAAATATAGCTTTGTGCTTTGCGCGAATAAATATAAAAAAAAAAACAGTGACTGACAAAAATACTGGTAATTAGGCTGTGACTCCCAATATAAAACAAATAGCGATATAAGGTGAAATCAACCCACCGAAGCAATATTTCTAACTAGACAAAAAAAAGCTTGCATTTCAATGCTAATCGCTGTTGTTTTTCATGTGACTGTAGTCCAGGGCCCTCAGTTGGTAATGTGAGCTGCTGCTTCGATTGAAACATCAGAGTCCAGAGAGTTAATGAGCCATGACGAGGAAATGAGGAAGAGATAGGAAACCCAGATGCCAGCTGCGCGTGCACGCCATCGTGAACTCAAGCTGGTCGCCAGCCGAAAGCCAGTGTTTGCACTTTCAAAACCCGCTTACTAAAACTCTCGGCCAGACCAGCGCAAGCGCTGCTGGTGCAGGCCGAGACCTAAAAAGGAAAAAAAACAAAAAGGTTGTGAGCCTTTTTCGTCTATGCACCGAGGATCGAGAGCAACATCCTTGCTTCCATTAGAACTGTCCCAAAACTGCTCAATTTAGCAAAGAGTTGAAGATGTACTTGCACCTTGTTAAATAACACTACATCACAATGTGTAAAAAGTCCACAAACCAGCTACCTCTCCATTCACTGGACTTCGTACTTGTCTTTGACCATATACTTTGCTCTGCTGCCTTTTGGCTAGGTTTGCGCTATAGAAATGCCACAATTATACCTACATGGTAAAGCAAAAGCTAGTCTTTTTTGGCCGAAGAGGTTTGACATAAAAAGATAGCCAGAAGAGAATTATCCAGCGTGATTTTCAACAAAAATGCACATAAAATGTCAGAAAGCTCTAACCTTGTACTCTGGATCTAACAGGAGCAATGCACTCTACTCAAATTGCGCCACCAAAGACCACATACACAACAATATGAGGACTTTTGGTTGAAAAATTGAAAGGATAATGAAATGGGACAAGAGAAAACAGAGGCACCAGAATCCACCACTCTCACTTGTCTGACTCAACACTATCTTTCGTACCTTGCCATAAAAGTACTGTTTTTGATGGATACTTCTAACCACAGATTCCTCACCTTGTGGATAATCCCAGGCGCCAGACTGGATCCAGACATGCACAAAGTAATGCTCCTGTGTACTGGTATGGTGTTGTGTAACTCTACGTCGACTTAGTTCTGCTCTGAAAGTGATGAGCAGAACCGAATATAAGCGCCACACATGCATGCTGACATCAGTTACTTTCTTTCCTCTCCTTCAGACACGGATGCGGAGCTCTGCTCCTCCTCTTCACTATTTAAAGAGATTTCTTTTTTGCTTTTAAATTCTTCCAGTATGCAAGGGAACATTTCATCCCTGCAGTGTTCAAACCTTGTAGGGACTGTTGCAAATATATGGCTGTGACAAATGCCTACGAGGTGTGCCTCTGGTGTTTAGTTCCTGTGCATGACTCCGAGGCCTGTGATGCCGCGCCCAGATGAATCCAAAAGCCATCCAAGAATACCATATGTAGCAAAATTCAGCAAGACTCCATGTAAGTTCCACTCCCGGTCGAAGCTGAGAGAGTGGACCTGCTCCTAAAGTTATTCCCATGGCAGATCTTCACTGGTGAAGTCTTTGGGTAAGTCCAAGAAGAAACATAAGCCCATGCATGACTCAGCCCCTTACAGCTATTCTCATTCTCCAGAGAAGGTTCAAAAACATCACCAGGCCTCCAGATCTCATTCCCATTCCAACGAGGCACTATTTCCAACTTTGGTCCCAATGCTTCCCGAATTTCTGGGTTCATTCAGTGACCTTGCAGCAGGTTGAATCCTTTAAAGAGGTCATGCATCTCATATTTGGCATGCTTCTGGTTCCCTCTGGCACACCGTCTGGCCCCAAGCAACTGCAGGATCCTCCTGTATAGATACAGCTGGCGGATCCGTCCTCAGCACTGCCTCTGCCCCTTGAGCCTGTTTGGGGTTCCACACTGGCGTTGGTGCTGATTTAGGGTCTGGTGCCAAACTCTTCACCGGTCCCTTAGATGTCGATGCTGAAGGAGATTCCACAACCTATCATGGTATCCGACTCTGAGCCAAATTCGTCTTAACTGAGGCTGCACCCAGAACCTGAAGTGGCTCAGCCAATACTCAGTCCCTCAGACTCTTACTCTATTGCATTAGTGTGTGGTAGCACACAGACTCTTCACCAACTTTTTGGCTCAGACTCCGACATTTGTCAGTCATATGGAAAGACAATGGAGGGTATGGGGAAGAGTTTGCCTTTATCCTTTGAGGCTGATCGGTATGCAACAGAGGGGACGGTTTTGAATCCCATTACCTTCATCTCCTCACTATTGAGGTAAAAACAAATGTTTTCACTTAGGTTTTTAATCTGGGCCCGGCACCGACCCTTCAACAAGGATCTTACTGACAGTCAATTGTTCACCTTGGGCTCAATCATGTTTTAGCCCTCCAGTCAATTACCAGGTTGCATGCTGCCACAGGCCTGTGCCAGGTGACCCAGAGTTTTTAACCGAGCATCCATCTCCTGAGAATTTGGTGGTGAAAGCGTCCACCAGCAGAGTGAACCTGAATATGCCTTTCTGACTTCTCCTGACAGAGTCCAATGTTTGACAAGAGAATGTTTTAATCAGCCAGCCTTGCCATGAGGCCTGTCAACACCAGCTGCCTTATAGGCCTTTATACCAATGTTATGTTAAAGGAATTTATTAAGTGCATAGCTGCCCCAAACAAGCATTGGCCTAGCCAACAGGTTTCGCCTTTAGGACCTTATAAGTGCTTAGCCAGAGCTATTGGCTTTGCCAATGTCTTTGAGCTATGGTATAGAGCAGTGTGGCTGCTGTGCAGCATGTTGTAAAGTTATAATAGAAAAGCACTTTAAGCATTTTTATTATTTTGTATATAACCAAGAAGATATTATGTAGAACTGAACAACCCTATTAAAAAAAGAATTAACATAAAAAATGTCTTCTAGTTTTTTTTGTTCTTGCAATGCTGGCAAATTCTTCCTGCCTGTTCTAATGCTTGTTTGTTATAGCTTTTTTTGTTATGGGGGACGACGACAATAAACAGCCCTGGTAGTGAGGTGGTGCTGCACTGGTACAGAGCTGGTGTTGCGTGTGTGCTGAGGTAGTGCTGCACTGGTGCTGAGGTGGTGCTCAGATGGTGCTGCGCTGGTGCTGAGGTAGTGATGCGCTGGTACTGGGATGATGCTGCGCTGGGGCTGAGTGATGCTGTGGTGGTGGTGCTCAGGTGCTGCTGATTGATACTCATGTGAGTCTGCGGTGGTGGTGCTGAGTGATGTAGAAGTGGTGCTGCCCTTATGCTGAGGTGGTGCTGAGTTGGTGCCACATCCTCTCCCCCACTGAATACCATACTGCCCCAATGAGAGAAACTCGCACTGCCTTCAACTACAACCCAATTGTGCTGGCTATAAACACCTGGATGCGACTCAATTCAAATTATGCACTAGACAATAGTAATATGCAGCCTGAGGGAAAAAAAGGTAATATCCTGGAAAAAGCAAACACTCACAGGGAATGCAAGGTTAAGTAAAGCATGTGAAATGTAAGCAGAAACAACATGGTTACCTTAACGCTTTTACACTCATTATTCAGAAATCAGTGAGTGTTTTTGCCTGAAATGTTAAGGACCGGACTACAGGGCCCGGAAGGAACTTGTAAGGGACCTGTTTCAATGTCCATTGCTTATATCCTTACAAAACGTAAGCAGTATGGTTTAAAAAGACCACATCCCTGAACACAGAGTAAACACTTTATAAACTAAAATAATGAAAACAGCTGAAAAGCATCACATTAAATGCTTTCTACTCCATACATCAAACAGGTATTGCAGGACCGCTACGAATGGTGCACTTTCCCACCCGGGGAAAACAATGCTGTTCACAGAAAGACGAGAAAACGAAAGTAGCGCATCTGAAAGAGACACGTTAGTGACAGATTCCTTACCTTAGAATATCCCCAGGCGTCAGGCTGGATCCGGAAAGTTTTTGCGTAGCAGTACCCTTGCACGTCGGTAGGCGGCGTCGTGCGGCTCCGCGTCCGTCGTCGGCGTCGTGATCGCCGGGATGACGTCACGGGCAGTACTTAGACGCCGCCCCTGCGCGCTGACGTCAGTTCTTCTTTTTTCCGCGCCAGTAAGCGCAGATCCGGGAAGAGCAGTGCCCTAGTAAATTTTTGACTAAATTTTTGGTGATTTTTTCACTGTTTCTTTTCGAGTCATCTCGACTCCTAGGTGTCGGTAGGGATGCCCGGCTTCAGCCATGCGACGTCTGTGGTCGAATGATGTCGATCACAGACCCGCACTTAGAGTGTCTCTACTGTCTCGGCCGAGACCACGACACGAAGTCGTGCCCTGACTGCCGGGCCTTACACCCGAAGGCTTTGCGAGAGCGGTCTCGAAAGCTCCTCGAGCTCCGGCAGTCGGCTCCGCGCCGCACCAAGCCCCGGTCCCGTGAGAGGTCGAGGGGCCGGTCGCGGAGCCCCCGCCGGTCGCCGGAGTCCAAGTCTTCGCACTCCTCGGGTAAGTCGAAGCACAAAAAGTCTAAGAAGCATCATCGCTCTAAGACTTCGCCTCGCCGGTCTCGCGACTCGGCTGAGGCCCCTGTCGGCACCGTCCCCGCGGCCCCGGACTCTGCCTGTGGAGCCGCCCCCGCATTACCCGTCCTTTCCGGGTTCGGGGGCGACTCCGGCCCAAATACAGGAATTCCTGTCGGCCATGGCCCGCCTCTTCGTGCCTCAAGGTCCCTCCGGTGCGCCTTCGGGCCCCGCGGGCCCTGATGGGGTTGCTCCGGCGTCGCCGACAACTCCGGTCCCAGCGCCGCCCGTCCCGCCAGCCTTGATCCCGGCCTCGGCTCCGGCCCGGCCTCGATCCCGGCTCCGGTGGTACCGCAACCCCGATCGACGCCGGTTGACCTAACCACGCCTCCGCCGATGTCCCCGGTGCCGTTCCTGACGCCGCCCGGGGCTCCGGGCGGCGTTCTCTCCGGTTCCGGACATGGAGCCGGACCGACGTCACTCGACGCCGGCCCCGGCGCCGATGAGACCTTGGGTCCCAGATGTCCCTCCTCCTCCATATTTTGAGCCAGAGGAGGACCAGGAGAGCTGGGAGGGGTCGGAAGACCCTCTCACATAGCAGTGTGAGTATGATCAGGACTGGGCAGAGGAACTTGGGGATGCCAGTGGTCTGGACACTTCTCCTGACTCTGGCATGCTGTCTCCTCCTTCCGTGGCTACGGAGGAGGGAGCAAATTTCGCAACGGTGTTGCGTAGAGCAGCTGGAGCCTTGCACCTCCAATTGCCTACTGTGGCTGTCAGGACTAACCTCCTGACGGAAGTGCTTCAGCCGGCAGCTACCTCCTCGGAGCCATTGCTGCCGTTTAATGATGCACTGTCTGACGTTCTTTTGGGCACCTGGTCCAAGCCCACCACAGGGGCTCCTGTGGATAGGAACGTGGCTCGACGCCATCGCCCTGCTCCGGGCGACCCCTTGTTTCTCTCTCAACATCCCACCCCCGAGAGCTTGGTTGTCCAAGCCTCTGCCTCCCAAACCGCCTTCCCTACCGCCCCTCCGGATAGGGAATCCAAACGCCTGGACCAATTTGGGAAGAAGGCCTTTTCTTCCTCCAGTGCTGGCTTGCGGTCCGTCAACACCGCTTGCCTTTTGGGCCGATATTCCCACTCTCTGTGGGATTCGGTGGCGGCCGTTTTGCCCCAGTGTTCTGAGGAGGTCCAGACACTGCTTACCCGCACCATTGCGGAAGGTAGGGATGCGGCAAAGTACACCATACGTTGTGGCCTTGATACCGCCGACTCGCTGGGCAGATCGCTTGCAACGACGGTGGCGCTGCGTCGCCACGCCTGGCTGAGAACAACTGGTTTCTCGGGTGATGTCCAGAATACACTCATGGACATGCCCTTTGATGGAGTCGGTCTTTTTGGTTCCAAAGCAGACCATGCGCTGGAGCGTTTTAAGGACTCACGGGCTACTGCCAGGTCCCTGGGCCTTTCTGTTGTGCGCCTTCCGCTAACCTCTGCTTTTCGCCCCATTCGTGGCCACGGAAGGGGCGCCCAGTCACGTCCGCTGCCCAGCCACCGGCCCGCGCAGCAAGCGTCTTCGCGTGGCCGAGGACGTGGCTCCCGCCGTGGCGGGTCGGGCAACCAGCGTGCGGGTCAGGCCACCAACTCCACCCCGTCCGCGGCCTCCAAGCCCTCCTAGTCCTTCCTTTCAGGTGCACAGCACGCCAGTAGGGGGCAGGGTCCGCCATCACCTTCACCACTGGCGTGCCATCACCTCGGACAGGTGGGTCTTGGACATTGTCCGAAGGGGCTACTCCCTCCCCTTCGAGACCACCCCCCCAGCCATGCCACCTCAATTCCACCGCATGTCAGGGGATCACTTGGTGCTTCTGCAGAAGGAAGTCACAGCCCTCTTGGCCAAGAGGGCCATCGAGCATGTTCCGACCCCAGAAGTAGGACGTGGTTGCTACTCCCACTACTTTCTGGTGCCCAAAAAGGACAAGGAGGACATGCGTCCTATCTTAGACCTCCGGAACGTCAATCGCTTCCTCCGGAAGGAGAAGTTCAAGATGCTCACCCTAGCTCAGGTCTTGACTGCCCTCGACCCTGGAGACTGGTTGGTAGCGTTGGACTTGCAGGACGCTTATTTTCACATTCCCGTCCTGCCGGCCCACCGGTGTTACCTGCGGTTCACGGTAGGCCTCGAGCATTTTCAGTTCACCGTGCTCCCCTTTGGCCTTACAAGTGCCCCTCGGGTGTTCACGAAAGTGATGGCGGTGGTCGCAGCTCATCTGCGCCGGGCAGGGGTTCCAGTCTGCCCCTACCTCGACACCTGGCTGCTGAAGGCGGGCTCGTCCCAGGCAGTCGTCTCCCACCTCCAGACTACGGCCGAACTCCTGCACTCGCTGGGGTTCTCCATCAATGTGCCAAAGTCGCATCTGATTCCTTCTCCACAGCTCCTTTTCATCGGAGCAGTTCTGGACACGACGCAGTTTCGGGCCTATCCTCCCGAACGGCGAGTCCGGGATATTCAGGCTATGATTCCGATCTTTCAGCCTTTATCCTGGGTTTCGGTACGGATGACCCTGAGGCTGCTGGGCCTCATGGCCTCCTGCATCCTGCTGGTCGATCATGCCAGATGGCATATGCGGGCTCTGTACCTGAAGTTCCAGTGGGCGCAGCACCAGGGCAACCTGTCCGATCACGTCCAGATCTCGGAGGGGACTGCAAAACAGTTGCAGTGGTGGCTCTCGAACCGGCAATGGGTCATGGGCAGATCCCTCTCCCTTCCCCAGCCAGAGCACACAGTTGTGACGGACGCGTCCCTTCTGGGATGGGGCGGTCACATGGGAGAGGCGGAGATCAGAGGCCTCTGGTCTCCGGCGGAGTCCCGGCTCCATATCAACCTTCTGGAGCTCCGGGCGATCCGTCTTGCACTCAAGGCATTCCTTCCCTCTGTCAAAGGGAAGGTAGTGCAGGTGTTCACAGACAACACCACCGCCATGTGGTACTGCAACAAACAAGGCGGGGTGGGGTCGTGGACCCTCTGTCAGGAGGCTCTGCGCCTCTGGACATGGCTGGAACATCAGGTCATGTTCCTGATGGTTCAACACCTGGCAGGTTCCCTGAACGCCAGGGCGGACTAACTCAGCCGCAGGTGCATGATGGATCACGAATGGCGTCTTCACTCGGAAGTGGCGCAAGGACTCTTTCTGCAGTGGGGAGAGCCTTGGTTAGATCTATTCGCCACCGAAGAGAACGCGCAATGTCATCAGTTCTGCGCGTTGGAATTCCAAGGCAGCACTCGCCGGCGACGCTTTCGTCGCGAGTGGAGTTGCGGTCTGTTGTACGCCTTTCCGCCTATACCACTTCTACCCAGAGTGTTGAAGAAGATTCGGCGCGACCGGGCCCAAGTCATCCTTGTGGCTCCGGACTGGGCTCGAAGAGTTTGGTATCCCGAGTTACTCAGTATGAGCGTCGATCCCCGATCCGTCTGCCTCTTCGGGAGGATCTTCTGTCGCAGCAGCAGGGGACGGTCCTCCACCCGAACCTGTCCAGCCTCCACCTGCTTGCGTGGAGATTGAGCGGCGGCAGTTGATTCCTTTCGACTTGCCTCCCGAAGTTTGTGATGTAATTCTGGCAGCCAGACGTCCCTCCACTAAGGTGGTATACGCCTGCAGGTGGAACAAGTTTGTGGCATGGTGCACAGCAAAGGCTGTGAATCCCCTCTCTGCCCCTCTTTCTGAGGTTCTTCTGTTCCTTCTTTCCCTGGCCCAACAGGGTTCTGCCATCTCGGCCTTCCTCAGGCTTCCTGATCAGCCCTCCCTTTTCAAGTCCCCTGTTGTTAACAGGTTCCTAAAAGGCATTACACACCTCTTCCCTCCTGTTCCGTTTGTGATGCCTCAGTGGGACTTGAACTTGGTTCTTACCTTTCTCATGTGCGCTCCCTTTGAGCCTCTACGTAACTGTCCTCTTCGTCTTCTGACTCTGAAGACAGCCTTTCTGGTGGCCATCACCTCCGCTCGGGCGGGTGAGTGAGCTCCAGGCTCTATCATGCAAACCTCCCTTTCTGTCTGTCCATCCAGACAAGGTTGTTCTTAGGACGCGTCCGTCCTTCTTGCCAAAGTTGGTTACTGCCTTCCACATTGGGCAGACCATCACTTTGCCCACCTTCTTTCCGCCTCCGCATCCTTCCAGAGAGGAAGAGAGGCTCCACCGTCTGGACCCAAAACGTGCGCTTTCCTTTTATATCAACCGCACACAACACTTCCGGGTGGATGACCAGCTCTTTGTTGGCTACGTGGGCGCCAAAAAGGTCGGGCGGTGCACAAGAGAACCATCTCCCGCTGGGTAACCTTGTGTATCAAAGCCTGCTATTCTTTGGCTAAGAAGGAGCCTCCTGTTGGGCTGCGTGCCCATTCCACCAGGGCAACGGCTGCTACCACGGCTTAAGGCCGCAGTGTTCCGCTGCAGGATATCTGTCAGGCAGCTACGTGGGCCTCGCTGCACACATTTACAAAGCATTACTGCCTTGACAGTCAGGTCCGGAGGGACGGCTTCTTTGGCCGTTCTGTCCTCCGCGACTTCCTTGTCTGATCTTTGTTCGCAGACCCACCACCGGGGTTGGTATTGCTGGGGTATCTATTCTAAGGTAAGGAATCTGTCACTAACGTGTCTCTTTCAGATGCACAAGTTAATAACTTGTGTAACGATATATCTGTAAGAGACAGTAGTTAGTGACAGATTCCTTACCGCCCCACCCATCTTCCCCCTTCTGCGAACTGATTTCTAGGGTTAAGGACATCCCTTTCAGGGCCCTAGTATTTTTCAGACACCTATGTCAGCTTCTTGCATGGCTCTGCGTTCCTGGCGCGGAAAATCGTGTACAGAACTGACGTCAGCGCGCAGGGGCGGCGTCTAAGTACTGCCCGCGACGTCATCCCTGCGATCACGACGACGGACGCGGAGCCGCACGACGCTGCCTACCGACTCGCAAGGGTACTGCTACGCAAAAACTTTCCGGATCCAGCCTGACACCTGGGGATATTCTAAGGTAAGGAATCTGTCACTAACTACTGTCTCTTACAGATATATCTTTACACAAGTTAGTAACTTGTGCTTCACTGACAAACTCTGTAAGGTGGTGCTAATGTGCTTGGGTGTGAATAAAACTAATCTGGTCACTTTGCGGCCCCTGTGTCTAGCTTTATTTAGTTACTTTTCGTATTTTGAAACTTGTTTTCTCTCTGTCCCGAGGCTGCACTTGGGAATAGAAAAATGACAAAAAAAGACTACATTTCCAGCAAAACGGTCTTTTGTTTTTTGGGATTTATTTCACAGGGGAACGAATGAAGGAAAGAGAGGATAAGAGCTATTTCTTGAAGTCACGGTTTTCAGCAAGTGAGGAAGAGCGAGACAGAAAGAGAGGGACTAAGAGGAAGAAAGAGAGAGGGGTGGGGCTGCTGCCAGAGGCAGAGCAGTAGAAGTAGACAGTGGACACTGTCAAAACGTTAGCAGTATGGTTTACAAAGACAACATCCCTGAACACAGAGCCGCGGGTACACACTTTATAAATTAAAACAAGGAATACATCTGAGAAGGATCACATTAAACATTTTCTATTCCATACATCAACCAGGTATTGCAGGACCGCCACGAATGGTGCACTTTCCCACCCGGGGAAAGCAATGTTGGTCACAGAAAGATGAGAAAACAAAAATAGCGATTCACTGGCAAACTCTGTTCAGTGGCGCTAATGTGTTTGGGTGTGAATAAATCCATCTGGTCACTTTGCGACCACTCTGTCTTGCTTTATTCATTTTTTGTATTTTGAAACGCTTATTCTCTCCGTCCAGAGGCTGCACGCTGGAGTAGAAAAATGACCAAAAAAAGCAGACATTTCCAGAAAAAGTGTTTTTCTTTTTTTGGATCGATTTCACAGGGGAACGAATGAAGGAAAGGAGAGGGTAAGAGCAGTTTTTTGAAGTCACGGTTTTCAGCAAGTGATGAAGAGCGAGACTGAGAGGGAATAAGAGTAAGAAGGGGGGAGGGGACAGCTACCAGAGGCAGTGCAGGAGAAGTGGACACTGTCGTTTTTATGCAGCCCTCGCGCATAATATAAAGTGTGAGGAGGAGGGAGGAAGCGGCTGCTGAAGCAAGGGTGTGCAAGGGTTAGCCGAGCCCTGTTACTCTGTCGCCTGCTCCTGTACCCCAGCCCCCTCCTAGCAGGGCGTCAACAACAAGCCCAACGCTGGAGTTCTGCAGAAGTGGTGACATAATGGGCTAGGGAACAGCAAGGAGGACGTGGCAGCGAGGCATCCGCGCTGCTGATGCTAGGATTGGAGGTCGGGAGGGGCCACAATGAGAGGCCTGCAGCTGGATTTAGCTGGGGAGGGGGCCACCGAGCGCGCACCGGGACTCGGGAGGGGCACAGAAGGTGCAGTTATGCCATGGACGCCGGAAGGAAAATGCGTACCTTTTTTGCACGTATGTTTTCAGTGCTGGTGAAGCAGAGAGCAAAAAATAAAGGCACGCACGTAGCCAATGAAACCAGCATTGGCAAAGCCAATAGGTCTCGGCAATGCCCGAGCTAACAGAAATGTCAATGTGAATGTCTTTTAGATCATTTCCCATAGTAGTCTATAGCATTTGTGAGGCGTGCTTCGATGTGGCAGGCAGCTGACAAAAGTGTGCACATCTATTACAGAATATAGCGGTCATTATTAAGCCCAAATGTAGAATACAACTCACTTATTTTATTTCCTGACTGGACATCTCTGTCCAATAACTTAAATGACTTCTTCAGAGACTTGTCCCAGGTACCGTGCTGAGCAAATAGAAATGTGAATATCACAGAGAGGACCCCACACTTAGAATATGTCTGTTACCTTATTCCAGGTAAACGATAGAGAAAAACAATACAACCCGCTCTACTGCGCATGCTCACAATACAAGATACAACACTAAATGGTTTCGGAGTCAGCACCACAGGGGTAGGTTTATATTACAGTCTCACTGCGCATGTTGTAAACCTCCGTTTTTCTACTCGCAGCACGCCTTATAGATAGATCTATAGTTCCCCACAGAGCAGATGTGCTAAGTATTCTCTTTTCAGTATGTTTTCACAGTCGCTCCAAAGTGTCAGAGACACTGAGCGTAGTATGCAATGCGAATAAAAACAATAATAATATAGCAACCATGAAGGAATTTAATTCTTTAAAGGGATTAGCCTGCAGTAAACGCACAAAGAACAAGCAACACCAGTATATTAACATAAAAAGTGCATGCAGGTAGGCTCAACAAGAGAAGAAAATTCACTTTGTGCGTACGAGTTTGAATTAGCCAATCCCTTCTTATTAAGCGGCACTATAATATAATAATCTGCATGTGTTTCCACAAACAAGTCTCGCATCCAAAAGCATCCGTTTCTGAAGTGTCACACTGTAGTAAACAGATCTTCACATATCACAAAGTGGGATGGCGGAATCTAAATACGAATCCCCTGCGTGGATAGCAGATCATGCGGTGACTATTAGACTGGATCTCCAAGAACAATGGTTTTCACAAGACACCAAGCGAGCTACACAAAGCGAATAAAAACAATAATAACGTGACCGCCGTCAAAGAATTTTATTTTTCAAAGGAATTGACCAGCAGTAAGTGCACAAAGAACAAGCAACACTAGGACATTACATAAAAAATCCTCTCCTGACACCGAGCGAGGGTCGCAACACACATAAAAATAATAATAATGTGACAGCAGTCAAGGGATTTAATTCTTTAAAGGGATTAGTCAGCACTAAGTGCAAAAGAACAAGCAACATCGGAACATTAACATAACAAGACGCGCGGCCAAGAAACGCGCTCTTTGGTGAGGGAGGAGGGGTGAGGGAGGGGGAGGAAAGGCAGATGGCGCCTCGCCAGCGATGCGAGGAATGGAAACGCGCTCTCTGGTAAGGGAGGGGGAGGAGGGGTGAGGGAGGGGGAGGAAAGGCAGATGGCGCCTCGCCAGCGATGCGAGGAATGGATGGCAGCTGTGCGCGTGCACGCCATCCTGAACGCAAGCTGGTCACCAGCCGAAAGCCAGTGGGTTTGCACTTCCAAAACCCGCTTACTAAAACTCTCGGCCAGACCAGCGCAAGCGCTGGTCGAGGCCGAGACCTAAAAATGGTGAAAAAAGTCCCTAAGCAGAAAGCAAAAAAAACGGAAACAGAGAAGTTCTACGTCAATACTCCAGAGACCACAAAGTACATACAACAAATTATCCTGCAGGGCAAGCGCTGTAGGCTCGGCCTAAAAATGGGGCTTCCTAGCGCTAGACCTCGTAGCTGGATTAAGGGTAATCAACTGCCCAACAGAAAAGAGCAGCTGTTGGAAGGTAGGATCCTTCTGCATGGTTACCTCCACTTTTTGCCTAGTGCTATGCTGGTTTTTGACTAGTCTGACAGGGATCCTGCTAATCAGGACCCCAGTCTAACTGCTTTCTCCCTAAACTGTTGTGTTCTGTATTTAGGTACACCCCAGATTGGATACTGGGGTACCCTTGTCAGTTCCTAGTATATGGTACCCATGTACCCAGGGCATACGTACCCCAGAGGTCTCCCATGGGCTGAAGCATGTATTATGCCACCCATGAGAGACCATTCAAAATGGAACTACAGGCCTGCCATTGCAGCCTGTGTAAGTTGGTGCTTACACCACTTACTAAAGATATAGGTTTACTATATCTAAGGGTCACTGCACTTAAAACCCCTATAGCAGGCCTTTACACTCCTGAAGGGAGGGTGCTTGGTTCTAAGTGAGAGGGTGCCCCTGCATGAGCAGGACACCCCTGCAGCCTATGGAGTCCATTCTCCCGGGTTGTCAGTGAAGCAGCCATATACCATATAGAGGGGCACCGCGTTATTACGCGATGACCATCTCGAAAATTGCTGCAACCAATCCTATCATGTTTGGTGTCAAACATGTTGGAATCATAACCCCCACACCGTAAACGGTGTTGGAGGTATGATTCCAAGCACTGGAAGAGCCTTCCGTTAGGCTCTCAGTGCTCCAGGTACCAGCCTTCTTGACCAGGACGTTTTAGGGAAAACAGCGGTTCAGTTTGGCCCAATCGGGTCCTGTGCAACCAAGTGGATTCCTCGAGAAGGACACAAGGTAAAAGTTTTGGGGGTAGACAATCATTGAGGGAGCACGAAAATAGTAGGGGAGCCTATGTGGTGTATAATAAACATTTTATTTTACACAAACATGGTTAGCGACAGTCAGAGTAAACAGGTGCTCACATAAAGTGACAGGTGCGTAATGTGACAAGGTGCGGTGAACTTTAAAAACATTACATCACATTGACAACAGAATAGGAACTTCGCATAGGTTAGTACAATTGAGGAAGTTCCTGTTGTGGGGGTCTACGGCGTTTCGATCTTTTAGGGACTTAAGATCATCATCAGGACAATAAGTGAGCAACCTGAAATTTCTACAAGAGCCACTTCCCTAGGGGAGGGGGGTGGTCGTAGAAACGGTCTGTGGTTAGTACAGGGTTGTACTTCTTGCCTCGAAGTGCGTTTTCCTATTATTCGTGCGGGACCTACTTCCAGCCGGAAGTAGTGCGTGAGGGCAATCTGGTCACGTCTGCTCTCATGAAGGTCGGGGACCAACTAAAATGTGGGGGCGGGGTAGTGAAAATCCTGTGGACACCGGATCATTCGGCGGGGCTCAATAATGCCCAGGATTAAGGCGCCTGCAGTGAGGTCCTCTATTTAAAGGCGGGCCGCGTGGGTGAGCCGTCACGGACAGGGCTCCTAGCCTTAATGGTAGATTAATCAGTTGAGGAGGCGCGGTTAATCTGTTGGCACGATAGCCTGTAATGAGGAAGGGGATTTTTTGGTACTTGACTGTGATGTAAGGGGTTGCCGAGTTGCCAAGAGTCTACTCACCCTTATCTGGAAGGGCACTGCGATGAGCCGTCAATGGGCCGTCAATGTTAAAAACGCCCAGCGTATGAGGCGCCTCTTTAAATGGAGCTCCAATTATTTCAGGCTTCCATCGGGAATCAAACACCAGTCTGGTCGGCGCGCTGCAATGAATCACTCTGGGGGGGGCAAGGGCCCCCTCCTAGCAGGGCGTCAACAACAAGCCCAGGACTCATTGAAAACGCTGGAGTTCTGTCGAAGTGGTGACATAATGGGCTAGGGAACAGCAAGGAGGACCTGGCAGCGAGGCATCCGCGCTGCTGATGCTAGAATTGGAGGTCGAGAGGGGCCACAATGAGAGGCCTGCAGCTGGATTTAGCTGGGGAGGGGGCCACCGAGCGCGCACCGGGACTCGGGAGGGGCACAGAAGGTGCAGTTATGCCATGGACGCCGGAAGGAAAATGCGTACCTTTTTTGCACGTATGTTGTCAGTGCTGGTGAAGCAGAGAGCAAAAAATAAAGGCACGCATGCACGTAGCCAATGAAAAAATGGTGAAAAAAGTCCCTAAGCAGAAAGCAAAAAAAACGGAAACAGAGAAGTTCTACGTCAATATTCCAGAGACCACAAAGTACATACAACAAATTATCCTGCAGGGCAAGCGCTGTAGGCTCGGCCTAAAAACGGGGCTTCCTAGCGCTAGACCTTGTAGCTGGATTAACGGTAATCAACTGCCCAACAGAAAAGAGCAGCTGTTGGAAGGTAGGATCCTTCTGCATGGTTACCTCCACTTTTTGCCTAGTGCTATGCTGGTTTTTGACTAGTCTGACAGGGATCCTGCTAATCAGGACCCCAGTCTATCTGCTTTCTCCCTAAACTGTTGTGTTCTGTATTTAGGTACACCCCAGATTGGATACTGGGGTACCCTGGTCAGTTCCTAGTCTATGGTACCCATGTACCCAGGGCATACGTACCCCAGAGGTCTCCCATGGGCTGAAGCATGTATTATGCCACCCATGAGAGACCATTCAAAATGGAACTACAGGCCTGCCATTGCAGCCTGTATAGGTTGGTGCTTACACCACTTACTAAAGATATAGGTTTACTATATCTAAGGGTCACTGCACTTAAAACCCCTATAGCAGGCCTTTACAATCCTGAAGGGAGGGTGCTTGGTTCTAAGTGAGAGGGTGCCCCTGCATGAGCAGGACACCCCTGCAGCCTATGGAGTCCATTCTCCCGGGTTGTCAGTGAAGCAGCCATATACCATATAGAGGGGCACTGCGTTATTACGCGATGACCATCTCGAAAATTGCTGCAACCAATCCTATCATGTTTGGTGTCAAACATGTTGGAATCATAACCCCCACACCGTAAACGGTGTGGGAGGTATGATTCCAAGCACTGGAAGAGCCTTCCGTTAGGCTCTCAGTGCTCCAGGTACCAGCCTTCTTGACCAGGACAGCACAGAATGGTTGCTGCCGACCAGAGACACATTTCTGCCCTCCTGCTGCTGAGCCAAGCTCAAGCAGATGAAGGTGGAACAAAAGGCATCCTGTCACAGGGAGGTGTGACCACCTCCCAGACAGGATTTAGTGTATTGGGGCTGGATGGGTGCGCGTGCCAGCGCCAGAAGGTCTGCATGAGGGGCATATTTGGTCTCCCTGTACAAACAAGTCCTGGGAGCCGTTGGCTCCCGCTCTGGCGCGAAACTGGACAAAGGACATGGGAGTAACCTACCCCCTGTCCAGACCCTCCCCTGGGAGGGTCCCCTGAATCTTCCCAACCCTTTCCCTAGGGTACTTAAGGGCTTACCTGGGTGTAGGTCCCTAGAGTCATTGTGGGAGAAGACTCCGATCAGACACCACAGGATCCATCCAAGGCCTGTGAAGCATCAAGGACAACCAAAGTAATCTCCCTTGGAGTGAAGGAGTCACTCCCCTGCATTCGCAGGCACCGTAACCTTGCTAACCGGTTTGCTGATCCCGAGCTCCTGTGGACTCCGAAGGGTTCAACAACACAGGTGGTGGTTTTCTACGTCCCTTGAGGCCTGAGCTGTCCTCTTACTGAGTTTGAGGCCAGTATCCTTCGTGGGGGCTGAAATAACCGAACCCCTGTGCACCTTGTACTTTTACAAGTGCAAAGGCTTGTTGGCGACTTTGCAACAAGTGCATCGGGTTTCAAGTAGCCCCAACCTCAGGCAACTGCTTCACCCAAGATTTTCAGCCACATCGCATCGAGTGCGCCGTGGCCTGCTGCTTTGGTAAGCTGCCTTAAGTCCTCCTGCGACTCCAGTGCCTTTGGCCTGTGGAGGGTCATCTATGACTTCTTAAGGCTCCCCTGCTTGCTCGGGGCCTGCCCTGACTCCCCTGCTTTTGCTTTCTTGACTTCCTGCGTGGGCTGCGCTTGCCAAGGCTTGTTGGTGCTCCCGCTGGACACGACCCATCAGCACTGGACATCCTTCGTGGTCGTCCTCCGCGTCGCCTAGTCCCCGCAGCTGCAGAGACAAGGTCATCGTCATCTTCCCTGAAGTACCCGACATCGGAGGGCATTAGTCTTCCAAGGTTCCTGGTAACTCCCGAGTGACATAGACTCTGTCCCCTCTGCTTTCAGGTACTCCTCTTCAAGAATCCACGTTTGGATTCCCACGGACACTTTCTCCCCTTCCAGCAGCGGCACTTTCCTGAAGTCCTCCATTGTGTTTGACTGCGGTTTCCACCACCACTTCACACGTATGCACCCGGCTTCTCTGGTGTAAGTAACGTGGGTACCAGGGTTTCCACCGGTGGGGTGGCTCTCCAACCTTCTGTCTTCCACAGGGTTTCTTCAGGGCCCACTGGGAAGGGTCCTTAAACTTTAAAATTCCAACCACAACTTGCACATAGAGTTGTATGGAGCACATGGTCGTGTTTCTACACTTCACACACCTTCCGTGGGGTCCCTATCTACTTACCTTGGGTGGTTCCTTGGGGTCCCAGCAATTCTACCAGTGGTGGCTAATGACATTTGAAAGTGGTGGGGCATAAAATTATTGTCGTACCTCACTCCAGCGAGCGTAGCGAGCGAGCCTGAACAACCTACGGTGGGTTTGGGGGGGGTTCTCTATCCCCGAGAAAATTTTGAAAAAAGAGTGGACAAATGGTGCATTTTCAAGCAAATTTGAGGAAGCAGTAAGGTTAATAAAGCAATACGATTGAATTATTTATCATTTAAGAAATTGCCAATTTTTATGAGCTATAGAGGACAATCTTTGCGTATGCTGATGTTATCATTTGCCCATATTAACTTTTGAACACACTGATACACTTGTAATGGTTTTAACTAAACAATAAATACATTCATTGACTGTGCAGTGCTGTACATCAATATGATGACACTATTTCCTTAAAAATTAATTTTCTGTTTTCATGCAATGGAGCTGCTGCTCTAGTACGCAGAATTTTCTGAAAAAGGATGGTTTACAAACATGATGTCTCTAATATTATCTGTCTCCAATTTAAGTTTATTCTTTAATAATATCATGTTTGTGGCTTACTACATACTTTCTAATTTAAATGTTAAATCAGAGGGAATCGAGGTGAAGCGAAGGAATGTGTAGCTTTGATTTTATTATTTTTACCAATCTGTGGATATTTATATTGCTGCCTTGGTGAGTTCTATACACAAGTAGGGCGGCTTCTAGTTGAGGTTTTTAATAGTAATGCGTTTCTGCATGGTATTTAAGATACGTTTACAACACATCCCTTTTGTGAAAAGGAGTAGTAATTCGGGCAATGATCCAAGGTTGTAAGAGATGACGAAGGAGGAGGAAAGATGTGTGCGAAGACGCTCAAGACAAGAAGAAGGGATACAAGCAGTAGCAGGATGGAAGGGGGGGGTTTCTCCACAAGATTCTACCATGTTACCCAGCTGAACACACTTATGATTATAAATATGCATTTTTACAAACGTCCTTATACTCAAAATCATATCAAAATTACTGTTAAAGATAAAAACCAATAGACAGGACTACAAACGCGACGGAACAGTGAGACAATGTAAACTGCATTCATAAACAGTAATGCACGTGCACCATTTTCAGTAATGGCATCGTAGAAACATGAAATAAATGAACAAATGTAAATCGGGGCTCGCTATTTACTTATTTGCACCCCACAATTGCAACAAGACAGTGTGTTCTCCTATGGAATCTCATTTCACTGGTGCGAGCGATCACAGAAATGGAACATAATGCACGAAGAGGCCTTTGCAATATGAAATCACAATGATCGCAAATACACCAACTAGATTTTGCTTGGGTTGACTTAAATCCAGAACTTTGGAAGTGGTTCATAGCCTTCCCCCAAGCAAAAGTATCACTGCCGAGACCTCAACTCTTGACAATGGAACCGCAGCGCCCAAATCACAAGGGTGCACCTAGGATAGGTGAAAGTGCACTACAATGCTGCAGTAATCTGTGCATTGTGCCCCTGCTGTGTCTAGAACTCAAAGCCTGGACAAGAGGAGCTGAGGCATTGACAACTAAAAAATAGAATGCTTGCACCCGAAAATTAAACTGTGAGCCATCTAGGGTCACCTCCACCATCAATTAATGGTACTTTTCTACCTACCCAATTTCTGGCCACTGGTGGGGTTTAGCATGGACTCAGGCGACACTGGTGGGCCCAGAAATGTTTGAGTATGGAATATAAAAGGTAATTTCTGTAATTCTCCGGGTCAAGCATCTTGTATTTTTATGCTTTCCAAGACAGACACCTCTGATTCCCAAACCAAAGGAATGCGAAACAATACTGCACAGCTCTGGCTAAGCCTCGCAAAGCAGCACCATACCTCATACTAAGCTGGTGGCTCCTTTGTGCTCCAGGCTTGTTTCCTACTTTTGAAGTTTGCCTGCACATCACAGCCCTCCACAGACGGCCACATGCTTGAACTGCTATAGTTATTACCCCTTGAAGTGGTGTGCACAGATCGGAAGCTGTCTGCCAGGCCGCTTTCACCAGAAATCCCCTTCACATGAGCAGCATTGCTTCTGAGCCCACCGGGCCTGCTCTGGCTTATAGTCATGCATTCCCACAATTAGACTCTGCATAGACATGCACGCCACGCCGGGACCCAAGTGGAAAATGTGCTTTGCCACCCACTTTGAGATGGAGCCATTCCTCAATGTGCTTCCTCTGAGGCACATTAAAGTAGTAAACACTGTTCAGACCTCAGTTTCCATCATCAGTTTGGAGGCACTGTGCACAAAACAAAATATGTAAACCTCCCAGAACGAGACATTCCATTGGTCAGCTCCGGTGCTTTTCCACAGGGCCAAATTGGCACCAAAAAATGCAAAAAAATCAGTCCCCATGCACGATCATTTTCAGGAGACATACCCTTCACTCTCGAAGATTCCTGACCAATTCCTCACACAATTACCTATAAACACTAGTAAACTAGCCTGAAATACGTAACGTTGAGCATATTTTTGGACAATAAATTGGCGAGAGCGCTAAAAACTGTCTCTAGGTCCACACTAAAAACAGTCTGACAAGGAAATGAAGGACAAGTGTTGAGATAGTAAGAGACATGAAGTACATGCATTCCATCTACAAGGAACATGCACACACTAAAAAAAAGACCAGTTGCAGCCAACATGATGGAAGGGGGTCGCGCGGGTGGGGGGGGTCGCGCGGGGAGGCGTTAATGTAATTTTTTTTTTAAATTAAGAAAAACTTACCTTTGCCTCCGGTGCCGGACTCCCGCGTCGCGCCTCCTGCTCTCTGCAAACAGGAAGCAGAAGCAGGCAGACTCCCTCTCTTCCCCTAAGCCAATCACAACGCTGCAATGGCAGCGTTGTCATTGGCTAGGACGCCATCTGTACAGGCGTCATAGGGGAAGCCGTTTTTTCCATGCAGGCTGCACAGCAGCCTACATGAAGAAAACTGAGAGTGCTATGACTGGTTTGGTCGGCCCTGGGGCTGACCAAACAGTCAGGGCCCATAACATTGGGCTAGCCTCTCCTCCCCGACCTGCCCACCCGCCCACCCTCAACCAGGCATAGTCCTTCTCCTGCTTTCTCGCAGTGCGAGAAGCAGAAATGTAAAATGGTATTTATACCATTTTACGTTTCTGCTTCTCGCACTGCGAGAAAGCAGTGGTGCGACGCTCCGACGCCCATGTGGAGGAGCCGCCACTGAATTCTACCTTCTCTCGACATCGTCCTGACTCGAGTCGTGGTTCTTATACCACTTTCTTAATATATGGTTTGGTCCCCCCCTAGGGCCCACTGTGTATTTCGTGCTATTTACTGTGTTTCTTGCTAAAGTATTGCATACTAGAGAGTATTATATAGTAATTACATATTTTTATAAATACTTCGTGTGGTTCTTTTCGCTTGATCAATACAATAAAGATTGCATTCTGGTAAAACAAGCTGCTTTACACTCCTTCTGGACTAAGCCTGAAGGCTCCTCTCCACAGTTACTACTTAGAGAGCTTTCTAAGGTTGTCTAAGACCTCTTAAATCATCATAAGGGTTGTCTGGACAGGTGCAAGGTGCCCACTTACATTAGTGGATATCATATACAAGGCCAGCCTCTCACAGCAGCCATTAGATGGAAATGAGCCATGTCTTCAGGGATTTCCTGAAGTGCAGATGGTTCTCAATGTTTCTAATAGGGAGCAGTAGTGAATTCCACAGAACAGGGGCCTTGGCACGAAAGGAGCAGCCTATAGCTCTCCTAAAATGCGGTACAGTGGCCAGATTAAGATCGGTTGAGCAAAGAATGCTGGAGGGTTGGTACCGCGGTAAAAGATTGGACAAGATAGGGGCACTCTGGGACTACAGAATCTTATGAGCAATACACAAGGGTTTAAAGTAGATGCGCTTTTCCACTTGGAGCTAATGCAGTTTGAGGAGAAGACCAGAGACAGGGCAAAACTTTGGGAGGCAAAAGAGCAGCCTGGCTGTCGCATTTTGGGGAAGCTGGAGTCTTCTGATGACAGACTTATTGGTTCCTATGTACAAGATGTTGCAGTAGTCTAGCCATGCCAGAATTACTGCCTGGATGATAGTTTGTCAGGTGCTAGAGTTGAAGAGGCCAAGAATGTTTTGAGACTTCTCAAAAACCCAAAGCAGGTGCCTGCTAACAATTTAGCTTGAGCCTCAAAGGCCAAGGTGCTGTCCTTGACAACTCCTATATTTTTTTATGAAGGACTTGGGTTTGGGGGGAGGCACAAGCGAAAGGGGCCACCAATGGTCACCCAAGAGTGGGCATCTTTTCCCAGTAGGAGGACTTAAGTTTTATTTGCATTCAGGCAGAGGCAGTTAGTATTCATCCATTCAGCGACCACTAAAAATCTTTTTTGAAAGTTTGACCTGTCAAGCTTAGGATTGTCTGTAAAGGAGAGCACCAGTTGAGTGTCGTCAGCATAAGAAATTAGTGCAATCCCTGTGGATTTGATGGCCTGTGCCAGTGGTTGGAAGTAGATATTGAACAGGGTAGGTCTCAATGCACTTTGGCACATGGTCGGTGAGATCTTACCGGGAAGCCCTCGAAGACTTACAGGCTTCCTTGGCCCAACCATTCAGGGTGGTTGGGATGCGGCCAAGTTCATCATCTGCTTGGGCTTAGATACCAATGATTTTCTAGGTTGGGGTTTTGGGTCAAGTTCGGTGCTCCGGCGCCATGCATGGATGAGATCCGCAGGCTTCTCCGGGCATGTCAAAGCATGCCCCTCAATGGTTTGTGTCTTTTGGGCGAAAAGGCAGACTCGACTCTGGAGTGTTTTAAAGAAGCAAGCTACTGCACACACTTTGGGCCTTTTGGAGCCAGTGTAGCAAACCCCTTAACAGTTTTGCCCTTTTTTTGAGACATACCAGGGGATTGCTGTATCTCCATCAGGCCCTGCCGCTCACACAACAGGCCTCCAAGCCCTCTTGAGGCAAGGGCTGTGTGCACAGCAGACAAAGACCAGGCCATCCGGTTCAGCGTGCATCCCATTCTACTGGCCCTCAAGCATCAACTATAGAACCTCTTTAGTGCACTCCTAGCGGCACACAGCCAGCCTGTAGGAGGCCGGGTCAGCCACTTCCTTCAAGGATGGCAGAGCATTACATCCGACAGGTGGTTCTTCTGAGTGTCCAACGGTGCTACGCCCAGCCATTCCTTTACAAGCTGATGCACCTTCCACCTACATCAGAGCAGCTTTGGAAGGACCATCTGTCCGTATTGCGCCAGGAGGTGCAGGTTCTTCTGGTCAAAGGAGCTATAGAGAGGGTACTGGCCTCGGAAGTGGGGACTATGTTATACCTGTTACTTCCTTGTGCCGAAGAAGGAAGGAGGCCTTCGTCAGATGCTTTCTGACACAAATGTCCTTCGATTGACAGAATGCATATTTTATACATGCATTGATATTTGCCCCAAAAAATCACTTTAGCTGTGTGGTAGGAGAGAAGCGCTAATATCTGGTCATTATGTTTTTTGTGACTATCCAAAACCTCAAGCATGTTCGCAAATGTGATGGCAATGGCATTCTCCCCTGTAAATGTATCCATGCATATACTCAATTGAGTGACTTGATGATAAAGACCATAAACTCAGAAGGGGTGATTAGACTTTGCTACTGTCATCCTTTTGCTTGACCTATTTTTGTTGATATCCCATACAGGAGATACAGTTAATTGCTGCAGTCGTGAATACTATCTGTGAACTGACCATTCCCCAGAGAACGATTATACTATACTCAACAGATGTCGGTCTAATTGTGTCAAACTTTCACCAAATAGCTTCTTATTAGACTATGTAATCGTGTTTGAGAGCCAGTTCTACTGCAGCCCTTCAGACAAGATTGTGAAATTCCCTGTCCTGGTCTGGGGTGGCTTGTGCTTTCTTCAAGAGGGGACCTAGCCTGGCAATTCGAGGTGGACTCTTGTCATTGGAGCAGGACCAAGACTGATTTGCTTATGGCTGTTCTCTGTCTCCAGTGGCATGGTGGGAGAAAATCAATGTACCAAAATTCCTGCTGAGTATTTACCAGTGGTTGAGAATAATTCAAGCACTACTTTGGTAACTTTGTTGATTGTTGCACTAATTGTAAACGTGGCACCCTCAGTAGACAATTCAGGACCTGAGAATGGCAGTTTCCTTCTCAGGTCCTGAATGAAATCTTGTTGCTATGAGGCTCTCCTGCAGTGAATGATTCTCTCTCTTGCTCTGGGCCAATGTCTGATGATTAAAAATAGGGGCCAGTCCCCAACAACCATTGGCAAAGCCAATAGGTCTTGCCTATGCAAGAGCTGTTGCCTTAGCCAATGTGTTTTAGCCATGCATGGCTGCTCTTCAGCATGGCCAAAAGTTAGTGGCATAGAGGAGAGTGGCATACAGTGAAGTGGAGTGGCATAGAATGTCGTGGAGTGGTGTAGACTGTAGTGCCCTAGAGTGGAGTGGTGTAGAGTGGAGGGGCGTAGAATGGAGAGGCCTCGAGTGAAGGGACATAGAGTGGAGTAAAGTGCTGTAGAGTATCATGGTGTAGAGTTAGGTTGAGTGGAGGTGCGTAAAGTGGAGGGGCCTAGAGCAGAGGGGCTTAGAGTGAAGTGTTGTAGAGTAAAGTGTCGTGGAGTGGAGGGTCATAGACTGAAGTGTCATTGGGTGGCTTAGAGTGGAGTATAGTGTTGTAGAGAGGAGTAACATAGAGTGAAGTGATGTAGAGAGGAGGGGCGTGGAGTGTCATAAAGTGGAGTGTCATAAAGTGGAGTGGCGTAGAGGGAGCCTAGATTGAACTGAAGTGTCAAAGAAGGGGAATGAAGTAGTGTCATAGGGTGGATTATCATAGAGTGGAGTATAATGGAGTGACATAGAGTGGAGTGGCAGAGTGGAATGTTCCAGCATGGCGTAGAGGGGAGCAGAGAGTGGTAGAGTGGAGTTGCGTAGAGTGAAGCATGCATGGTGTGGTGTAGAGCACTTTCATTTGAAATTATCATTACATTTGAACAGACATACAGTTTTACTGATAAAACTATACAGTACACAAACAATGTGTGGAAATGACATCGCTTAGTGTATTGATTTTTTGATTGTATTAAAATATTTGTTTCCACCACACTTCAAAATTTCAAAACAATTTGCTTCATTTGTGCTTTCCTAATTCTGATATATTCTGAAATATTTGAACAGTTCATTTACAGACTTAAATTTTAATGTGCTAGAAAAAAATAACATTGTACAGCCTTCCTCTAACACACCCCCAGTACCCAGCATGATTGCAACATAAACCCTCTCACTTTGAAGTCAGAGAAAGAAAAGAAAACACCAAGCTCCCTCGGAAGACAGAGCCCGACATTTGATCTCTCTTTAGATGCACAGTAAACAAGATGAGAACAAAATTTAAAGGCCTGTTTACAAAAACAAGCACTGGAAAGAATACAGGGAGCCAGGTAAACAGGCTATGCTACACAGGAGGGACAAATACATACTGGACAGCCTAAAACAAATAAAGCCAGCAAATAGAAAGCAAGCAAAGGTGAGTTACAAAACACAGAACCAATGGTAAGCAATGGGTGGAATGCATTCCTAGGTCAGCTTTCAGAATGCCCCCTAGAAATCTTTGCAAACCAGACCGCTACGCTGTCTGGTAGGCTTCTACTTAAAATAAGTGCTTAAGGGCCCCACCTGCAACTACTGACTCGAATTAAGCACTGGGGTGGAAACTGCAACTATGTTAATTGGCACTGCTTACCTGATATTGGTGAAAAATTGCAGATCCAGTCTGAAGGCCGGAGAGAATATTCTTGTTGTAGAATTTATAGAAAGATTAAATTTGTATCAAAAAGAATATTATGGGTGAGGAGATTACAGGTAGTTTGGGTTGTTGATGTTTTTTCACTTTAAGGCACTCATTGCAAATGCTATGATATTTTGATTTGGCGGTAAACAGGAGTTTAGAGTCAAATTGGAATTATAACTCCAGAGTAAAACCCTGCTTTTTCCCTAGATATATTTTACCTGTAAAAAACAGACCACACAGAATTCAGTAGAAAAAGCCTCAGCATAAGGGAAAAACATACAGGCTTTGGTGTATAAATGCAGTTTCACACAGTACACACCTCACAGGACAGAAACTGTTAATGCCACACCAATTAATTACTGTACCCACTGTACAGGTAATCCTGGGTGCGTTATTAAAGATGCTTTTTAATGAGCACCTAAGGGTTTTTAATTACGGATTGTACATATGTAATCTGGATCACTGTGTGTTTTTGAGATGTAATTGGTCTTAGCTGATTGTCCATATTTTTTCTGTGAAATCCCTTACACTGTGAAATCCCTTACCATTTCAGTGAGTAATATATTGCCAATGTCTTGTTCCTTTTCAGGCCATGAAATACCTGTCCTATTTACTGTATCCACTTTGTATTGGAGGTGCTGTATATTCACTCCTAAACATTCGCTATAAAAGGTAGGCCAGCACGTTGCAGTTTTCAAATATTAATACCACCCTCATCTCGTATAGTGTGCATTTTTGCCACAATTTATTTGCTTTTTCCATTACAACTATTGTTCAAATTCTATCAACCAAGACATTAGCAATTCATGTGGGGGCTTGTTGGTATATGCATATTGTATTTTCTATATATGTTTTGCTAGTTTTCAACATTATTTAAAGTTATGTGAATATTAAGCCTTTAATGGGTCGCAAATCATAATTTTCTTTTTTTTATTGTGTTTAATGTTTTTAGTATTTCACTGTTCTTAGTAAAACAATTGCTTACAGTGAAAACAGTCATTAACAATCCGCTTAATAGTAAAGTCCTCAAAGATAGATTTCAAACAGTGGAAAGCAGAATAAAACATCTGTTCACGTACATCAATTTGGAATATTGTGCAGTTCCATAACCTCTCCACCTAAGCAATATATCTCCATCTCAAACGCTATCTGACCCTGTTAAGCTTTCAATCATTTTGTCCCTCCCCTTCCACGGTGTTGGGACTCCCACAAACCCAGTTCTTCCCTTTACATTGCAGCAGTCGGTGCCTTATTGTGTTGCAGATTCCTCTTACTGCTATTACCTAGCTTTTGTTTTGTTTTCTTTTAATTTCTTCTCGGGTACTGTTATCACCAAAAGAATTCTCAACAGTTTTCCCTTTATTTAAAAAGGCTGAAGATTAAATAGAAAATAATGATTGAGAAGAAACCCAGTTATTGCTGCAGTGTCTGCTTCTTACCTGTTTCATTCTTTACATCATGAAACGTGTTTCCTCTCCACATACATAACCAAGCTCCGGCTTCTTCTCAAAAGGTCTCTTTCTGCTTCCACAAATATATTTTTTACATAGATCTACCCTCACTATTTCCTTTAACAGAGTAGAAACACTGCCTCACTTCCTGTTTTGTTTGTCTCGGACAGATGCACCCATAGGTTTGGGGACGCAGGTTCATTGCTTGGTGTCTGGCTTTTAGGTGCCTACGGCTATTCTCCCCTCTATTTTCTGAAAAGATGCTTCACTCTTACAACACTACAGGGACAGGTGGGGACAGCATACTGATCTCTCACACCAGCAGTTGGGGTAAAAGCTGACTGGTACTGGCATAATTGTCCAGTGTACTTCAATTTGCAAGGGAAGGAGGGTCAGTGCTGCTTTGTGTGGCTATGTGAAGCATCATGTCATCGAAAAAATGCTCTGATAAATCAGAGGGACATAGCATGTTTTGCTCACGCTTAACACATCGGAGAGCGGTCTCACGTTTTGGAGAGTCATTACCACAGTCAAAGGCTCTAGTAGAGGATAGAGAGAGAGAAGTACATCCTCACCAGAATCTGAGATGGAAAACGTGCTTGAGAGGTCCTGGCTCACGTAACGGGCAGTGTGGGTCTTTCACCTGTTGGGATGGGTCAAAATGAGGAAGGAGACCTGTTGGATCATTATGATTCACCATTCACTTCTGATTTTCCTTTACACAACTCAATTAAAAATGTGATAAAGAGAAGATGGAACGATTCCAAAAAATGACTGCCTAAATATATGGCCATAATATATCCAGTTAATGGAGAATAACTAAATTTGACTGATCCATTACCTGTTGATCCATTAGGACAAGTCTCACCAGAAGAGTGTCCGTGTCAGCAGAGGAAAAAGCACAGATGGACACCAGACCTCACCGGCTGTATGCCCTGCATTTTGTCCGGACTGCCTGAGACTTCTCCTGTGGCCCTGCTGGGGTGGGAATACGTCCCCAACCACACCCTGTGGCAGAGGAGGGGCTGGCTGCTCAGGATGGGCTGAAAAGCGCATTTTACTTCCCGTAGCGTGAGACGTCAAACCTCACCAGCTGTTTATCCAGCTTTTTGTCCGCACTACCTGAAACTCTCTCGGTGATGGTAACTTCGGGTTCATTGTATGCAGGCCCTAACATTTAATCTCCTATGTTGACCTGTGATGTTCCAAAGGGGGTGTGTGGTGCCATTATGAATGAGAGTAATCCTAATATTAAATTACTCCGGTGGAATTTCGCTGAGGTGGCCTCAAAAATCCAAACTTAGGGTTGGCAGTCTCTCATCAAAGATTACGATATTGTGCGTATGCAGAAAATATGGGCTGTGAATGAGATTGTTTTCGATGGGTTTGTGTTTTAATCTTCCTGCCCTGTCTTCTCCTGTGGGTCGTGCTAAAGGGGGCATGGCTGCCAGTTCAAGGTTGATAGTGGATGGTAAAATCCTCCCTATTGTGATTGAAATGGATGTGGTACAGGCCTTTGACCTTTGTTGGGGAAGTAATTTTAGGTTCTATGTGGTGAATTTTTATAATGACTTTACAACCAAGGGCAATTCGGATTCCCAGGGACTGTCTTACTGATAGGTTCTCTAGCCGAGAAGGATGCATAGGCTGGTAGACCATTCAACCTCCTCTTGGCTGGTAATTTTAATGCCAAACTAGCCACTCTGCCTCCTTTATCATCATTAATATTTGACCTCCTTATCTCGGATGTAGATCGTAATGCTATGGATGTCAGAGGACGCCAACTGTATCCATTTCTGGTGACCTATGATATCTAGAAAACGGGGTTTCTTGTTGCTATGAGGCTCTCCTGCAGTGAATTATTCTCTCTCTTGCTCTGGGCCAAAGTCTGATGAGTAAAAATAAGGGCCAGTCCCCAACAACCATTGGCTAAGCCAATAGGTCTTGCCTATGTAAGAGCTGTTGGCTTTGCCAATGTGTTTTAGCCATGCTTGGCTGCTCTTCGGCATGGCCAAAAGTTACCCCATCTGTAATACCAACTTTTACTGGAAGATGTAATGGGACCACAATAGATTGTCTTTACTTCATGGAGTTTGTACCGATTAATTACGGGTAGATAGGTGCTTGCATTAGTTTATAGCTCCCACAACCCCCTAGTACTATAGATAGTGGTCCCCCTGAAGAACCAGCACGTAACTGTAGGGAGTAGCCATTTTTTAACCACCAAGGAACCTGGGTCGTAGGTTAATTTGGCGCCATGCTGACATGAAATTATGAACCACGTTGTTGCTAGCAATATAGATTTGGTGAATTCTTGTTATTTGGATGCCTAAGTTCCTGTTGTTGGGTCTAAGCTGTTTCGTGGAACATATGCTTTGTGTGAAAGGTATGCTCACTAGACCCGTGGGCATGGCTTCTCCCCATGGTAAATCATGGTTTGACAAAGATTTCAGGGTGGCAAACAATAGCCTGTGTAGGGCCTTAAAGCAAATCCCTAGAGAGCAGAGCTTAATTTCAGCCAGCAGAAAGGCATATGCTTTGGTACTGAGAAATAGGAAGTCAGCTGTTAAGGCTGAGAAGTGGGAGGCTATCGTGGTCGCCTGTCACAGCAAAGATTCTCAGGTGTTCTGGAAGTTGGTTCGGGCTTGTCTATCACCGGTTTCGTCCCCAGATACAGTTATCGTCCACATTGCCCCCGAGTTTTGAACTGAACACTTTTCTGCTGTTTACTCCTCCAATATTGTGATCCCAGATGAGGGACTGAATGAGGATTCTTCATACAATAGACTCTTTTAAGGAAGAGGAAGTTCTTAAAGCCATGCATGATAGTCCGTGGAAAAAGGAGCCCGGCACGGATTGGGTCCCTCTGGATTTATTTAAAGCGGATCCTGGGTTTTGGACCCCTGTGCTTACTAGTGTTTTTAACTCAGTTTGTCGAGAGGGGACTCCGCCTTCTTGGCGTATGTCAATTGTCGTACCTATCTTTAAAAAGGGTAATGCCCATGACCCAAGGTGCTACTGACCAATATCCCTGCTCGATAGTACAACCAAAATACTTGGCACTGTCATATTGGAACAGCTTCTTTCCTGGTTAAGTGAGAGTAATATCCTTTCTGTGGTGAAATATGGTTTTCGGAAGGGCCTTGGGACAATCCAAAAGTGCCTCAGTTTACATCTTATTGTGGCTACTTCCATCCATCTTGCATTCATGGTTTTATCGAGTGCATTCGATTGTGTCAACAGGTCTAAACTATGGGCTACCCTTGTGTCCCTGGGCCTCAACGTGGGTCTGGTTACCTTCCTAAGATGACTCCACCAGGACCTTTCGGCTTCAGTGAGATTTGGGAAGGCTGGCGAAATGTACTGCACCTTTTAAAGTCAATCGTGGAATACATCAAGATTGTGTATTTGCCCCCATTCTCTTTTTACTTTATATTAATGATTTGGAGAGGACACTGGTATCTACTGGTGCGGACGTACCACGTATTGAGAAAAAAGGCCATGCGTGCATTATTGTACACGGACAATGTGGTGCTTCTTGCCAGAACGGCTAATGGCCTGAAGAACTTGATTTCCAGTTTCATGGCATTTATGAAGATGCTTGATTTGGAGACCAACTTCTCAAAAACTTTTATAATGGTGTGTGACCCTAGAAAAACTGAAACTCGCTCCTTGAGTATAGTAACCTATCGCCCCGATTTTAGAAATCTATAAAAGAAAATGCCTCCCGAATGTGACATATGGCATGGGCTTATGAGGCTACAGAGATGTCGGACCTATCCAAGCGGAGGTAAATAGATTTTGCCGATGCTTGTTGGGGGTCCCTCCTTCAACCCCTCACTTTTCCCTGCATCAAGAACTAGAGTACGTTCAAGATCTCATTAATGTAGCTCCTTTGTTTCTCTGATGTTTGATATGGGTGAACAAGGAAGCAATGCTTAATTGGGCTGTTGTTAGAGATTGTCTTTTATATGAACGTGAGTTGAACATCTCAGGGCTGAAGTATACAAGACACACCACTTTGGCCTTGTGTTCTGCATACTTGTTTGAGAACCCAAACACCCTTATCAAAAAAGACAAAACCTGGGTTCAGGATTGTTTCTTTAAGCATAGGCAGGCCACTAGGGAGGCTGTGGAGGTGGTGAAGCCAGCTGTAAGAGACTATTGTTTGGTTCAGATGGCAGCGGGTATTGCTCCGTATTTACTTTTGGTGCAGAATGTGTATGAGGGTACCTTATTGACTCAATTTAGATTAGGGACGATATGTTGGTTATGTTTTCCACGAGGGCAATACTCCCCTGCAGATATATGTATGTTTTTTCCCATGTGATGAACAATCAACTCAGACTTTATTGCACTTTGTTTTTTTTTGTAATTATCTTCCCTATACTAGGAGATTCTTATGGCCCCTGTTGCGTAGTCACAAGTTTACTAAGTGTAAAGCTGCATTTCTTTTTCCACAGCAACTTAATGACTATGACATTGTTTTTCAGTTTGCTGCTTCTTGAAAAGTATCCTACGTCAGAGGAAGACTGTTATTCTAACTAATGGTTGTTCATTCTAAACTGCATTTTATCCCTTGACTTTCATTTTGTATAAATCACTTAATGCAATATTGTATTTTCTGTCTTACTGGTGACATTTCTAAACAAGGTATTATATTGTGGCATGTTTTTTTTTAACATACTTTATATATTTGTTTTCTTTTAACTTGTGTATTTTGTAATGTGTTTAACTTTTATGATCAGCTTTGATATGATCGAATAAAGATTATTGGATGGGATTTAGTTGACCCGAAGATTAAAGCAGTTATTTGCTAGATCCAATCGAGCTGTGGTATACTCTGTTTATGCATCACAATCATTGAAGCAGGATTTCAGCACATGAGTAATGAACAAGATTTGTTCTGGAGGTTTATCTATGATAGTACAATAAGTGGGCTGGCAGGTATAATATCTGGATCATAAAATAACATACATATGTCAGTCAGGAGAGATTGCTCTTTCATATGCTGTTTCAAGGAAAATACCTGTTTGGTAATGAATTCAAATAAATGGTCTGAAAAAAGAATTCAGAATCCGTTTGCTTACACTTTTCAGGACAAATTCTAATTTAACTTTGGCAAAGTTAAGGAATTTGGTGTCCAGGCCAGAGGCTTCACTTCAAACAAATGTTATGGTTGTGTTATGGGGCCCTCACGTTCCACAGGAGAGAAATCTCACTTTCAGCTGTTGGACAACAAAAAGTAGTCCAAGTCCTGACTGCTTGTGAGCAGACATTTCAGTAGAGGGTTGGCTTCGGGTGATCAGGACTTTTGGGCATCAATTGTTTCATGACGTGCAGAAAAAGCAAAGTCCTCTAATTTGAGAGGACTAAATGCTGTGGGAAATGGGGCTGTTGACATTTACTCCTTACATCAATGGGTATTCAGTTGTAGTCAAGACTGAAAATACAGTAGCCAAAGCCTATATCAACAAGTAGGTTATAACAAGGTTCAGGGTCTGACTACTCTGACAACCCAGACCTCGAGGGCCTAAGCCTGTTCCACCATTGTTGGGTCAACAATGTTAGGGTAGATTACCTAAGCAGGGTTTTTTTCAGTATCCAGAGCATTTATTCATGGAGGTGTTCCAGAGTATTTGCAGTCAGTCCAGTTACATGGTAATAGATTTGTTCACTGACAAATCAAGCAGGGCGTTTCTGAGATTTTTGCCAGGTTTCAGTATCCTCTGGAAGAGAGGGTGGATGCAAAAGTGAAAAATTAGCTCAAAGAGATGTCTTTATGCATTTGCCCCCTTTCCTCTTGTATCCTGAACTTTGCGCAATATCCATCAGGAGGGGGCAGGGGTGGTGATAGTTACACCATTTTGTACACATTGGAGTTGGATTCCCCGATTGTTAGCGATGGCACAGGGACCCTATTGCCGATTTCTTGTGGTTCCCAGTCAGATCAAATCGCTAATATTGACAGAGGTTCAGTTCTCCCAGCTGATATTGATGGTATGGAAGCTGAAAGGCTAGCCTTGTTAAATATGGGGCTTTCTAGTGAAGCAGATATAGCCATGCAACAAACCAAAAGATTTTCCACTAAGAAGGTCAACACTGGCGTCTCTTTTCAATTATAGTGCCTGTCGAAAGGTGTTAAGTCTCTGTCCTGTCCTCCATTAAAATGTTTAGAGGTTTCCTTAAATGTTTGATGATGGCAACCTTTAAGATACAGTAGATGGCCATTAAAATGTGTTGGGCTTCATTAGGTGGATTAGAGATCCTGGATTCTCTGGTTCCTAGAGTTTTCATTTTGAATCCTTCCAGAAAGGTTACACTTCCTCCTTTAGACCTTTCTTTGGTCCTAATTTTTCTACAGAAGTCTCCTTTTGAGCCACTGAGAACAGTTCCTTTGAAGTTTGTCACTTACATGGTAATATACTAGTGGCTATATCTTTCTTGAGATATCTTGATAATTTGAGTTCTTCAATATGCTCTGCTCCGTATTTACGTATCTTAGCAAATGCATTGAGACTTCATCTGGGCCTGTCCTTTTTACCCAAGGTTATATCTGGTTGTCACTTGGATCAGGTATTTGGTTTAAAAGTCTTTCTCAGGTGGTTGGATGTTAAATGATATTTTATATGCTATTTAGATCACACTGCTGGAATCTGATCTTGCAAAGCACTTTTTCTTAATCTTGGATTTTCCAGTACGGGGCCTAATCAACTGTGGCCATGTTGAGTAGATGGGTCAGAGCTGTAATTTGCCAAAGCTTGTGACTTAAAGGGAGCAGTACCTCCTCTGGTTTTTCACATTTGTTCAGTTAGAGGTATAATTGACCATTGCACGGCCGATTCTTGGGTCTCATCAGTAACCGGTATCAATCATCAGTTGCAGCCAATGGCCACTAGAGTGGCAGCTGTGAGTTGGGCTATGTTGTCTTTCACAGTATTGTTGTTCAATAAATTTCACATGTGTGTATGCTTTGAAATATTTGTTAGTATTCCTATTTTATTTTAAAAAGGGGTGATTTTTCTACCCCAACATGTCCTATTTTCAGGGGTATAGTCTAACAATGTCACAAATGAAGCAAGGAAGAAACAGATGCAGCAGTAACACAGTCATTTTGGTCGCTAGTGAATAGGGGGCCACTAGGCGGAAGCGGGCATGGTAGCGCAAACATAAGCGAAGAAGAATGGACCCTGTTTTTAACAAATCACTTTAGCGATCATACAAGGAGGGATGGTCATTCTAGCTCCCTTCCATCAACAGAATCAGTGCCACCACCACTTGAAGCCAAAAGTATAAGCAAGACTGGGCATAATAATGTAGTCAATCACGCTCAGGAAGCAACAATAAATGACAGAAAGGACAAGCTTGAAGATACCATGATAGAGATTTTGCCAGCACCTGAAGTACTCAGAAATAATATTGCCCGCACAATTAGTAAAGCCAGGTTAGAAGGAGCTCCCGGTCCTAATGGCCTTCCCCAGGCCATGTTTAAATCGGATGTAAACCTGTGGTCAGAACACTTGGCTCCCCTGTTTTCATACTGCAGGCTTAACCACAACATCCTGGAGTCATGGAAAGGAGCCATCATCCACCCCATCTATAAAGGTGGTAGGAGAAGCGACCCCAAAAACTACAGGATGATAGCTCTTCTTGACGTTGAAGCTAAATACTATGCTAGTATCTTATTGGAAGAGCTGTCGGCCTGGGCAGAAACAACAAAGCGCCTCCCCTTTAACCAGACCAGCTTCGTGGGGAACTACAAGCAACCTACTTGCACTATCCGTGTTGATGGAAAAAGCAGCAGTCCAACGTATTCAACTCCACTGCTGCTTCGTCGACTTCAAAGCAGCCTTTGATCGGGTGCCACGGGGCCGCCTATGGCAAAAATTAGAGAGCTGTTGAATACCGCCAGCCCTTCTAAAAGCCATAATCCAACTCCACTCAAACACCTGGATTCGAATAAAGTTGGGAGAGGGCTCCCATGTTTCAAGGAAGATACAGACCGTAAGTGGAGTCAAACAAGGCTGCGTGTTGGCGCCACTCCTTTTTAACCTCTTCATCTCGGACCTATCTCACACACTTGACAACGTTAACTCCCACCCCCCTCAAATAGACGGAACCCGTACCAGCAATCTGCTATACGTTGATGACCTTGTGCTACTAAGTCACACAAGCGTCGGGTTACAGAGGCTACTCGATCAGCTGCTCCCCTACACAACAAATAACTCCCTTGAATTAAATCTGTCAAAAACAAAAACAATCACCTTTGGGAAGCGACAGCAGCAGAGAGGCGGGTGGTTCTTCAACAGCAAAAACATCGAAACAGTATCCTATTACAAATACTTGGGGATTTTTCTGGATTCCAGAGGTTCCTTTTTACAGCAGAAAGAAGTGGTAAGGGCTAAAGCCCTGTCACTCGAAGTCGCCTCAGCGAAACTGGCGAAACAGCTACTCGGCCCAAGCCTAACTCCACTGCTAACGGTAATGAAGGCAAAGATCACTAATTCCCTATCATACGGGCATGAGATCATGTTGGGGGCAATCAGTATTACATTGAACAAATTAACTACCAAAATCTTCAAACGAGCATGGCACTTGCCAATATCCTCATCGCCAGCCCAAGTCAGGCTTGAACTCGGCCTATTGGAGCACCATGGCGTCGAGGCCGGCGCGTTCATCAAGCTCTATAACAGATTGTGCAACTCTCTGGAAGGTAGCCTGGAGGCAAGACTCTGGAACGCAATATTGACCAGCCAAACCAGCCAAAAACATCGGTGCCATCTGGACCATTCCCTGCAGTTACTCGGTATCAAGGAATACTGGGGAATAAACCCATCCCAGCAGGCGTTAAAATCTGTCATCAAGAGAAGTGTCCGGCTCTGGTCTTTTCATTCTGACAGGGCAAAAATGTCTAGAAGGAAACACGCTTGGGCAGTTATTTCTGACTTCAAACCGGGGGTCGAATCACCTTATCACTCAAGCACGTATGCACTTTTATGGAAGCTAAAGTTTATGGCACTGAGGATGGGCGAATGGCCTTTTTTAAAGCACTTACCCGAATGGCGGCGCCCTAGTGTTAATGCCGAATGTAGGGAGTGCGGCTACCATTCAGAAGCAATGGAGCACATAGTCTGTGCATGTCCCGCATTGCTTAATGACAGAAGGACTATGCTGCGGGACGAATAGAACAAACTCGGAGTTCGAACTTGCCGACAGGCTATAATAGCTGCCATGAACCCAGAAAAAACAATGCTGAACATTCGGTTCACTAAATTTGTTACCAGAGCGGCCAAAACACTTGGGAAAACAGGGCCGTAAATCCCTTTTCCTCTGGCTGCACCGCCAAGCCGCCCTTTGATCAATTTACGAACCCTTGGTCATCCTGTGTTGTTTATCCGAACATTGTTTCTTCCCTAATCTTAATTGCTCACAGCTCCCATTTAAAAACCCTTTTGAAGATTTATGTCTGGCTGTTCCTTTCTAGATTTTAAAAACGACGCTACGATCCTCTGACATCCAAGGTTTTGGACATCAACGTCAATTAATCAATTCGGGACATTTTACCTTAACCTATTTTTTAGCTAGATTATTGTACTTCTTTAGTACCAACATGTTGTCTTTTAAACTTTTTGTATACATGAAATACACGTTTTTTTAAATTGTTATGGTTTTAAGTAATCAAAAAATAAAGATTAATTCGAACTCAGTAATGTTTGTTACTTTGGGTAATCCTCATTACGCCTAGTCTGTTCTTCCTTGTTTCATTCATGCTTTCCCACCAGTCCATCAGAGCATTTGTGGCATGTCTTCTTGATGTTATCAGGAAGTGATCTATGTTCCGTTACACTATTAAAGGATGCAGAGTGGGTGGAACAAACATAAACGTTTACTCATGGAAAGGCAAAAGCACCTACTGGGGTGAATCGAGGAACTTCAGTGTCTCTGTGGAGAGACAACATTCCTCATGATGTAATGAATGAAAAATGGAAATACAGACTAGGCATACTGACTATTATCCAAAGTACATAGTTTTGACTGCTTGGGGTCAGACTGACAGATACATTCAAATGGTTAGCCCAAACACTAAAATCAGGCTGTTAATCAAACATAGATCTAGTGCCATTTTAAAGCTGTACAAAAAGACAAGCTCTCCCTCGCTATCGGCGGCACTGGAGGTCTACTGGACTAAGGAGCAAAACACCTCTCTTTTTTTGTGTTGAGGTATGGGGCTACGCAGATACTCATCAACTGACCTCTGTAGAGAATAGCTTTGCCTGGCAGCTTTTATCTCTGCCTGGGCACCCCTCTGACCCCACTCTTTTTCGATCTAGGCCTGAAAAGAATAGCTGATCTGGCTTTACCTAAGCCTTTAGTGTAGTGGGTTCGCCTTTGGTCTACACCTGAGCTCAGTGATTATAGAGACTCCCTCAAGGAACTAGTAAATACTACCAATGCTATGCCAGTACCCTGGTTAAAATTTGTTCAGGATTGGTTTATAAGTTGGTTGTGATGAGATTGTGGGATGATCCGGAATCTATAGCAAAGATGACTTGGGCAGTGTAAAGACCTGCTTTTGGGTTTATATCCAAGACCACAATGTAGGCACTGGGGACATGGGCCTCCTAACAAATACCTGAAATTCAAGATTACCCCTTGTTTTGAGCCATTTCAGGACGCAATCTCCGTACCTTTAACCAATAGCCTGTATATGTGCTTCCGGTTGGGCATTCTCCTACTGAGATCTTTTACTAGTAAATGGAGAAAAGAACTGGCCTCTAGCCTCTGCACAGCCTAAGGTCTGGATCTTATTTTTTTTTTTTTGCTCTGGTTATTTAGGCTCCTGCAGAAAATGGATATGCCCGATTTGTCTGATACTCGGGGTAATCAGATATCTTGTTGCCCAGAGAATATTGAAAAGGTGACAATTCTCACCTAATTGTGTTTGTAGTTACCCACTTCTTAGCTAAAATTTGGTATAAAAGTAGTAGGATTCTTAGAAAATTTCTACTTGAGTCTTAGCATGCACGAATACCATTTGGATACACGTGTAATGCATTTGACTTATTTAAAATTCTACGAAGCGCTAAATGAGATATGCATTTGGCACTTTAGAATATTGTTCTACATCGTATGCAGAATTGCACCCCCTTGACTACAGTATCTTTTATATTCTGTGTTTTTTTATTAATATACTATGATGTATTTATTTCTGGGGAGCTTGTTGTATTTAATAGGAGTGGTTTAATTTTGCAACTACAATAGAAACTGTTTTTTATGAACTAGAAGTGTTTTTATATGTTACCTATGTATTTCAATAGTTTTTCTGTATACTTTGATGGTTTCTGGAGAACCGAATAAAGTATTAACTATTACTACCCAAAGTAATGCAAATATTTTGTTTCTAGTCTCATCTCATATTCTTGAAAACAGAATAAGCTTTTTCAAATTTGTGTATGTGTACTTGTGTGTATATTACTTGCGTTTTACAGTTGAGAAAAAATGCCCAAGTAATTTTAAAGAGTTTATTTCTGATAGAAAACATGTTTACTTGTGGCTTTAATTTATCAATGAAAAAACATCTCATTGCATCCTTTTCATTACAGCTGGTATTCCTGGTTGATCAACAGCTTTGTCAATGGTAAATATTTCCTGTGGTAAATTTTTTCCATTTTAGTTCTTGTGGGAGTTTATTAGTGTGAAACATACAGATATTTGGTAGCCTTTTGCATTGTGATCTCACATTCTACAGTGTTGCACAAATTTAAACAAAAGACTATTTGTCTGTAAGACAGCCAATGGCAGAGACAACTTTCAGTGTTGGTAGCAGAAAAATAACCAGGAAAGGCGAGTGGAACAAATGTGCCTTGTCGTAGGTGTAGGAAAAAAAGCACACACACACACACATATATATATATATATATATATATATATATATATATATATATATATATATATATATATATATATAAAGAACTTCGCCACCGCAATCCTGCAGTTCACCAACAGACGAAAACAGACCCAGTTGTATGTACGACAGATTTTATTTTCAGACGCCCATAGAGTCCGCCATGACGACTTTCGGCCTTCAGAAGGCCTTGATCACATATATATATATATATATCGACACGTTTGAATTGCCGTCCTCAACCTCCGCTTGGCGATGAAGAAAGCACGAACCTCTGCAAGTAGGCGTAAGTAACTTTTATTTCTCACATGAAGTTTGTCATTACGCGTTTCGACCGATACAACGGCCTTGATCACATGCGGAAATGCGTTACTGTGAATAGTTTTATACCACCCCTAAGTGTCACATGATCCCCCATCGACATAAAAAATAGACTATGTAACCTCATTTGCATTGTTTGTTGATAAAAATAGCACATATTGCTTTCTTGTGATCTAAAATAGCGACAGCCGGCCTATTTATAAATATGAGATGAGACTAAATAGAGTTAAAAACAACAATAAAAAACATCTTAAATTTGATGAACCTCAGGACATACTATGGGACCCATGTATATTAGTGCATGAATGCATAATTGCTACAGATTAAAATATATCACATAGTGTAAAAACCGGAATCTTAAAATTAACATATTAAGAATGATTACTAAAAATCACAAATGATGCGATAAAAGAAATCATCTTGACTTGATAACCTTCTTGCGTAAATGCAGCATCTAATATTACAATAGATGTCACGGTTTGTACATTTCTAACTATGATCTGTTATTGATGAGTCATAACCTTATGTCCTATTTTATAGTGCTTCTTGCCCTACTCTTCATCTCATATCACTAGCATTGTGTCTTATGCAGATCCACATCACAAACGGCTAATGCACAGTGGCCAATACCCTTGTGCAAACCTTGCAAGTAAAGTAACTAATGCATTGTAGCTCATAGCTATGTGCAAATACCGCAACCATAAAGTGCTATACATTGTGCAATAATAATACAGTACATAGAAAATATTTGCAATAAATATATATAAAACACATCTAAAAAAAATCTTTTGGGGGTTTTAGTGATTAAAATTATGTATTTGATCAACAGATGGTAATGTAAACAAATATATCGAGGTTGTAATTATATCCTATTTCCTCTTCAGCTTCTTATTCTTACTCAAAAGAACCGTACTTATAATGACGCTGGACTTATTTTATGTGTACTATCTACCAAGGGAATTTATGGGACAAAAATATGATTTATAAAAAATGATGGAGGTCCTCCGTGGTATTTAAACCCATCGGTGCCTTACTGTCAAATTCCAAGATCATCCTTGTTTCCAGGTTCCTTAACATGAGCTCCCTATTGCCACCACATTGTGGGGCAGGGATGGCATCAACTGCAAAATATTTAAGACAGTTTAAGTTGTTATCATGTACTGCCTTAAAGTGCCTGGCCACAGGGTAATTGGCATCGTTGTTGACTATAGCACGCAGGTGTTGTAAAATACGCACATGTAACTTTGTGCTGCCAATATAATTCAGACCACATGTACATGTGAGAACATACACTGCAAATTCGGTACGACAAGTGTAGTGACCTCTTATTTGTCTTTTGTTAAGACTGAATGGTACTGTATACTGAGTGGTGTTTTCCCCGAATTTGCAGGCCCTGCACGATGAGCATTTAAAAAACCCATGTTTGGGTTTCAACCATGTGGCACTGGAGACTGTTTCCGGGCTGCTTTTAACCAACTCAGTTTTCATGGATTTGGCACGTCTAAAAGTGAGTGTTGGCGTAGTAGGTAAACTTGGTGCCAGCACTCCGTCTGTAAGCAAAATGGGCCAATTTTTATTCACTATTGCCCTTACTTGTCTTTGTTGCCTACTATAAGTTGTAATAAGTCTTGGTGCAGTAGTTACGTTAGTATTGTCCTGAACATTAGACGCCAATGTCTGAGTCATGTTATTTGTATCGTTATCTTGAAGCAACAGGGATTCTCTGGTTCGCAATTTAGCTTTCTTGCTAGCTTCAGATAAAATTTTCTTACTGTATCCCCTTTGTCTAAATCTTTTTAGAGAGGCTTGTGTGCACGTAAACAATTCTTCATCCGTGCTACATATCCTTTTTAATCTTAGTAGTCCACCATATGGAATGCTTGAAATTATCACTTTGCTCCCTTGTTTTATGTCCCCTTGCAACTTGGAACAAACCAGGAACGGACACCACTTTTGCTCGTGCATGAAGTTTATTTTCAGCTCTCCGCCATGACGCGTTTCGGCCTTCGCAGGCCTTGATCACATATATTTATATAAAATCAGTTACAGAAAAACCTCATTATTGGGAGACATTTTAGTACGCAGTTTTATGGTGAATCCAAACGAAACAACAACTTGGCTTACATTAAATAGGAGACCTGGATTTCGCAAATGCCAAACATGCAGAGCGTGCACCTTTGCTGAATATAGGACCCACATATAAGCTCTCGGATGGGCGCACCAGGAACATTAAAGAATATATCCACTGCGAGAGCACCTTCGTGGTCTATGTTTTGGAATGTTTGTGTGGAAAGAAATATATAGGAAGCACAATAAACAAATTGAAACTGCGGAGACTGCAACACTTATGAGCAATGTCAAACAAAGATTTCTCCTGTGTGACTGCCAAACATGTATGGGATGTACATGGAGGGGACAAAAGTGGACTCTGCTTTTATAGAATTCAACAAATTCAAACAAACCCCAGAGGAGGTGACCGAGAAATGTCACTAAGGAGAGCGGAATCAAAACTGATAATTCTAATTGGAAGCGAAATCCCGTGGGGTTTGAATGCAGATGCCGAGCTCCATGTACATCTTTAGAAAAATGAACTGTTAAGAACTGATAGGAACATTTTCTTATTACAAATATAGACCTGTATCCCTCCTCACTCTTAAGATACACAATATCATGGCAATACATCTTTTCTAAAAAAGGATTTTCTCTTTTAAAGTAGCTGTGGTGTCATATAAACTGCAGAGGGTATGAATAAGAGAGTATTGGTGGTCTGTAACCTCTCACTCCCTTCCTCATTCCTCTGCCTACCCTCTCCTCTCTCTTCTTTGAAAATTCATTCTTTATACCCACTGAAGTTGGGAACAGCAATGTATTACATGAATTAACAAAACAAAGAAAACAATATTTTAATTCATTTTGAACTTACATTGTGAATTTGCACATTGACGAGATGCACTTTGAGAAATGTTTACACATGCCTTGACTTTACAAACTTTGCACCTTATATTAGCAATGCTGCTGACATGATTTTCTGTGAATTTGCACATAAATAGACAAGGTGAGCCTTCAATGTTGACATCATATCCCCAAAAGTGCTTTTACATGGTTGTATAACATTTATATACTTTTTGAGTTGTTTTAGTTGGAAACATATATAAAAAAACATAAAAGTGCATAGTTCAAAGGTTATAGGTTAAGTTTGGGGGAGCAGGTTTCCTTGGAAAACTATCATCTTAGATGTGTCATGGGAGAATATTTTGAAAAAAGGTGATGTAGGGGAATAGGATTTTGGAATTCAGAGGTACTAGTGATACCGTAACTGCAATAGAAGGAGGCACAAGTTAAAATCATCAAGGAGAGTATTGAGAATGACATTGCGAAATTGAAAACTGTTATAATTAAGAAAGGGAGTTAATAGAAATTATGTTGGGGAGATTGTTTCAGAATTAGCAGAGATGTTTACAAATAAAACATTCAATTTGATCATTATATCTTATGAAGAAGGATTTTAACCCCTTCGCTGCTAGGCCTTTTCCCCTCCTGTGCTAAGCCTTTTTTTGGCTATTTGGGGTAGTGCGCGCTTAGGCCCCTGTAACTTTTTGACCACATAAGGTATCCATGCCAAATTTGCGTCCTTTTTTTCTAACATCATGGGGATTGTAAAGGTACCCAGGGTTTGTCGATTCCCCTGGAGGGGACCCAGAAATTAGTCAAAATACAGCTAAATTTTTTTTTTTTTGTTGAAAAATGCGAAAAAAGGGCTACAGATGAAAGCGTCTTGATTTTTCCCTGCAAATGGCATCAAAAAAGGGGTTGTGGGGATGAAATCACCATCTTCCCAGCTTTCAGGGACAAGCAGACTTTTGTCAGAAAACCAACTTTTTTACACAGTTTTGGCATTTTTCTGGGACATAGCCTATTTTTGCTATTTTTTGTGCTTTCAACCTCCTTCCAGTTAATGGTAGAAATGGGTATGAAACCAATAATGGATCCTGGAAAGCCATACATTTCTGAAAAGTAGACAAAATTCTGAATTCAGCAAGGGGTCATTTGTGTAGATCCTTAAAGTTTTCCTTATAGAAACTAACAGTTAAATAAAGGAAAAATTGAAAATTAGTTGAAAAAAACAGCCATTTGTGTCAACGTTTTCACCTGTAACTTCTTCTAATTATGACAGCTATTTGAAGGCAATATACCGTTATATTCGCTGGACCTTTCTGGTTGTGGGGATATATAGGACTTGTAGGTTCACCAAGAACCCGACGAACCCAGAGCCAATAATTGAGCAACATCTTGCAATTATTTTTTTTAAGTACCGGGTATATAGCAATTATTTTGGGAAAATGTATACATGGAAAAATTGTTATGAAAGACACCTATGTATTTCTGAAATGGGAACAAAATGTAGATTTTAGAAACAGTAGATATTTGCACATTCCGAAATTACTAGCATGAGAATTATAGGTCATTTTTCAAAATGACTTATTTTTTACACATTCTTTCATTTGGAAGGCAGAAATGCATCGAAAGTCAATAGGTAATAACAGTTGCTCTACAATTCTGTGTTACCCTAAGTCTCCCGATAAAAATGGTACCTCACTTGTGTGGGTAGCCCTTGTGCCCACAACAGGAAATGGCTCAAAATGCAACGTGGACGTACCACATTTTCATAATGAAAAATTACCCTTTTTTGGCAAAGTGCCTAGCTGTAGTTTTTGAACCCTAGCTCTGCCGGCACCTAGGGAAACCTAGCAAACCTATACATTTTTGAAAACTAGACACCCAGGGGAATCCAGGATGGGGTGACTTGACTGCCTCTCACCAGGTTCTGTTACCCAGAATCCCTTGCAAACATAAAAAATTGTCAAAAAAACCACATTTTCCCCACATTTCTGTGGTGGAAAGTTCTGGAATCTGCGTGGATCCACAAATTTCCACCCACCCCGCGTTCCCCAAAGTCTTACGAGAAAAATGGTACCTCACTTGTGTGGGTCGGCCTAGTGCCTGCGACAGGAAACGGCGCAAAACGCAAAGTGGTCACACCTCAATTTCGCAGTGAAAAATGACCCTTTTTGGCAAAGTGCCTAGCTGTAGTTTTTGAACCCTAGCTCTGCCGGCACCTAGGGAAACCTAGCAAACCTATACATTTTTGAAAACTAGACACCCAGGGGAATCCAGGATGGGGTGACTTGACTGCCTCCCACCAGGTTCTGTTACCCAGAATCCCTTGCAAACATAAAAATTGTCAAAAAAAACACATTTTCCCCACATTTCTGTGGTGGAAAGTTCTGGAATCTGCGTGGATCCACAAATTTCCACCCACCCGCGTTCCCCAAAGTCTTACGAGAAAAATGGTACCTCACTTGTGTGGGTCGGCCTAGTGCCTGCGACAGGAAACTGCGCAAAACGCAACGTGGTCACACCTCAATTTCGCAGTGAAAAATGACCCTTTTTTGGCAAAGTGCCTAGCTGTAGTTTTTGAACCCTAGCTCTGCCGGCACCTAGGGAAACCTAGCAAACCTATACATTTTTGAAAACTAGACACCCAGGGGAATCCAGGATGGGGTGACTTGACTGCCTCCCACCAGGTTCTGTTACCCAGAATCCCTTGCAAACATAAAAAATTGTCAAAAGAACCACATTTCTGTGGTGGAAAGTTCTGGAATCTGCGTGGATCCACAAATTTCCACCCACCCCGCGTTCCCCAAAGTCTTACGAGAAAAATGGTACCTCACTTGTGTGGGTCGGCCTAGTGCCTGCGACAGGAAACGGCGCAAAACGCAACGTGGTCACACCTCAATTTCGCAGTGAAAAATGACCCTTTTTTGGCAAAGTGCCTAGCTGTAGTTTTTTAACCCTACCTCTGCCGGCACCTAGGGAAACCTAGCAAACTTATACATTTTTGAAAACTATACACCCAGGGGAATCCAGGATGGGGTGACTTGACTGCCTCCCACCAGGTTCTGTTACCCAGAATCCCTTGCAAACATAAAAAATTGTCAAAAAAAACACATTTTCCCCACATTTCTGTGGTGGAAAGTTCTGGAATCTGCGTGGATGCACAAATTTCCACCCACCCCGCGTTCCCCAAAGTCTTACGAGAAAAATGGTACCTCACTTGTGTGGGTCGGCCTAGTGCCTGCGACAGGAAACGGCGCAAAACGCAACGTGGTCACACCTCAATTTCGCAGTGAAAAATGACCCTTTTTGGCAAAGTGCCTAGCTGTAGTTTGTGAACCCTAGCTCTGCCGGCACCTAGGGAAACCTACCAAACACACACATTTCTGAAAAGTAGACACCCGGGGGCTTCCAGGGAGGTATGGCTTGCGTGGATCCCCCAACGTTTCCTTACCCAGAATCCCCTGCAAACCTCAATTTTAGCTGAAAGAATCACTTTTTCACACATTTGTGTGTGGGAAAGTGTGGCATCACTGGCCTCACACAAATTTCCTACCACCCAGCGTTCCTCCAGGTCTCCCGATAAAAATGGTGCCTCACTTGTGTGGGAGGCCCAAGTACCCGCGACAGGCAAGGGCCCACAACGTATTGAGGCGACCTCAAAATGGCCTTTCACAAAACCACCTGGTTTTGCAAGGGGGTCACCTGGGTTTTGGCCCTGTGCTCGGCGGCCATCTAGGGAAACCTACCAAACCCACACATTTCTGAAAAGTAGACACCCGGGGGCTTCCAGGGAGGTATGGCTTGCGTGGATCCCCCAACGTTTCCTTACCCAGAATCCCCTGCAAACCTCAATTTTAGCTGAAAAAATCACTTTTTTCACACATTTTTGTGTGGGAAAGTGTGGCATCACTGGCCTCACACAAATTTCCTACCACCCAGCGTTCCCCCAGGTCTCCCGATAAAAATGGTGCCTCACTTGTGTGGGAGGCCCAAGTACCCGCGACAGGCAAGGGCCCACAACGTATTGAGGCGACCTCAAAATGGCCTTTCACAAAACCACCTGGTTTTGCAAGGGGAGTCACCTTGGTTTTGGCCCTGTACTCGGCGGCCATCTAGGGAAACCTACCAAACCCACACATTTCTGAAAAGTAGACACCCGGGGGCTTCCAGGGAGGTATGGCTTGCGTGGATCCCCCAACGTTTCCTTACCCAGAATCCCTGCAAACCTCAATTTTAGCTGAAAAAATCACTTTTTTCACACATTTTTGTGTGGGAAAGTGTGGCATCACTGGCCTCACACAAATTTCCTACCACCCAGCGTTCCCCCAGGTCTCCCGATAAAAATGGTGCCTCACTTGTGTGGGAGGCCCAAGTACCCGCGACAGGCAAGGGCCCACAACGTATTGAGGCGACCTCAAAATGGCCTTTCACAAAACCACCTGGTTTTGCAAGGAATCACCTGGGTTTTGGCCCAGTGCTCGGCGGCCATCTAGGGAAACCTACCAAACCCACACATTTCTGAAAAGTAGACACCCGGGGCTTCCAGGAGGTATGGCTTGCGTGGATCCCCAACGTTTCTTACCTAGAATCCTCTGCAAACCTCAATTTTAGCTGAAAAAATCACTTTTTTCACACATTTTTGTGTGGAAAGTGTGGCATTACTGGCCTCACACAAATTTCCTACCACCCAGCGTTCCCCCAGGTCTCCCGATAAAAATGGTGCCTCACTTGTGTGGGAGGCCCAAGTACCCGCGACAGGCAAGGGCCCACAACGTAGTGAGGCGACCTCAAAATTGCCTATCTCAAAACCACCTGGTTTTGCAAGGAGTCACCTGGGTTTTGGCCCGTGCTCGGCGGCCATCTAGGAAACCTACCAAACCCACACATTTCTGAAAAGTAGACACCGGGGCTTCCAGGGAGGTATGGCTTGCGTGGATCCCCCAACGTTTCCTACCCAGAATCCCTGCAAACCTCAATTTTAGCTGAAAAAATCACTTTTTTCACACATTTTTGTGTGGGAAAGTGTGGCATCACTGGACTCACTAGATTCCTACCACCCAGCGTTCCCCCAGGTCTCCCGATAAAAATGGTGCCTCACTTGTGTGGAGGCCCAAGTACCCGCGACAGGCAAGGGCCCACAACGTAGTGAGGCGACCTCAAAATGGCCTTTCACAAAACCACCTGGTTTTGCAAGGGGAGTCACCTGGGTTTTTGGCCCCGTGCTCAGCGGCCATCTAGGAAACCTACCAAACCCACACATTTCTGAAAAGTAGACACCCGGGGCTTCCAGGGAGGTATGGCTTGCGTGGATCCCCCAACGTTTCCTTACCCAGAATCCCTGCAAACCTCAATTTTAGCTGAAAAAATCACTTTTTTCACACATTTTTGTGTGGGAAAGTGTGGCATCACTGGCCTCATACAAATTTCCTACCACCCAGCGTTCCCCAGGTCTCCCGATAAAAATGGTGCATCACTTGTGTGGGAGGCCCAAGTACCCGCGACATGCAAGGACACAAAACGTTTTGAGGCAACATCAACATTGCCTATCAAAAAATGTTTTGGGCCCTTGCCTGTCGTGGGTACTTGAGCCTCCCACACAAGTGAAGCACCATTTTTATCGGGAGACCTGGGGAACGCTAGGTGGTAGGAAATTTGTGTGAGGCCAGTGATGCCACACTTTCCACACAAATGTGTGAAAAAAGTGATTTTGTCAGCTAAAATTGAGGTTTGCAGGGGATTCAGGGTGAGAACGTTGGAGGATCCACGCAAGCCATACCTCCTGGAAGCCCCGAGTGTCTACTTTTCAGAAATGTGTGGGTTTGGTAGGTTTCCTAGATGGCCGCCGAGCACGGGCCAAAACCCAGGTGACCCCCTTGCAAAACCAAGTGGTTTTGAGATAGGCAATTTTGAGGTCGCCTCACTACGTTGTGGGCCCTTGCCTGTCGCGAGTACTTGGGCCTCCCACACAAGTGAGGCACCATTTTATCGGGAGACCTGGGGAACGCTGGGTGGTAGGAAATTTGTGTGAGGCCAGTGATGCCACACTTTCCCACACAAAAATGTGTGAAAAAAGTGATTTTTCAGCTAAAATTGAGGTTTGCAGGGGATTTTGGTAAGGAAACGTTGGGGGATCCACGCAAGCCATACCTCCCTGGAAGCCCCGGGTGTCTACTTTTCAGAAATGTGTGGGTTTGTAGGTTTCCCTAGATGGCCGCCGAGCACAGGGCTAAAACCCAGGTGACTCCCTGCAAAACCAGGTGGTTTTGTGAAAGGCCATTTTGAGGTCGCCTCAATACGTTGTGGGCCCTTGCCTGTCGCAGTACTTGGGCCTCCCACACAAGTGAGGCACCATTTTATCGGGAGACCTGGGAGAACGCTGGGTGGTAGGAAATTTGTGTGAGGCCAGTGATGCCACACTTTCCCACACAAAAATGTGTGAAAAAGTGATTTTTTCAGCTAAAATTGAGGTTTGCAGGGATTCTGGGTAGGAAACGTTGAGGGATCCACGCTAGCCATACCTCCCTGGAAGCCCCCGGGTGTCTACTTTTCAGAAATGTGTGGGTTGGTAGGTTTCCCTATGTGCCGCCGAGCCCCGGGCCAAAACCCAGGTGACCCCTTACAAAACCAGGTCATTTTGAGATAATGTGTTGTTTATTTCTGCAGCGTGAAAATTTTGGCATAATATTGCAAGGAAAATGTGACAGACATTTTGAGGTTTGCAGGACATTGTGGGTACCATAACTTGTTTGGATCCACAAGAGAGATATCACCATGTACTCCCATGGGTGTTTCGTTTACGACAATATCTACAGTTGGTAGGTTATTCTTAGACGGAATGTACACCTTGGCAGACAGACTAAAAAGACAAAGATTACTGCACAATCATCTATTCCTCAAGCACACACACACATACTGGTTGGATTTGGCACGAGGGTGAGTGATGGTTCAGTATATACAATTGTATTAACAAGTGATTTCACAAAAATGAAATGCACTGTTAATAATTGAAAGGACGAGAAACTGAACCATTGACTCACAGCTCGTGAGCTGTAAAGCCACGACAAGGCACCAACCTCTTTACAGGCCATTCATACACCTTTCATACGTGTGACAAATACAAAACCATTCACACCACCAGCCGCGGGCCCATCACATTACAACACTCACACCAGCAGACAGCGCCATTCAAGGGCCCATCACTTTCACACGCCCACATTCCTAACACAGCAACCACACAAGCTGATGGATTGCGTGGAGTGTCGCTCGGCTAGCAGTGTGTGTAGTGACCAGCAGCAAGTCACTACTCACACACTGCCAGCCGAGCGCCAGTCCACGCACACTGCCAGCCGAGCGCCAGTCCACGCACACCGCCAGCCAAGCGCCACTCCACGCACACCGCCAGCCAAGCGCCACTCCACGCACACCGCCAGCCTAGCGCCACTCCACGCACACCGCCAGCCAAGCGCCACTCCACGCACACCGCCAGCCAAGCACCACTCCACGCACACCGCCAGCCAAGAGCCACTCCCCGCACACCGCCAGCCAAGCGCCACTCCACGCACACCGCCAGCCAAGCACCAGCCTACACACACCACCATCACATTTAGGATTTTTTTATACAAAAAAGAAAACACAAACAAATTGCAAATAGATACAAATCTACTAACACAAAATCAGAAACTAAATACATTGCACTAATGCCAACCTTGAAACAGAACAACAATTCTTAAACATTACAGACCAGGCAGTTCACTTTACCACTCATGGTTGCTCCCAATAATTCTTTTGCTTGTGGTACGCTCTATAACAAGCAGGCACACACAGCCCAGGGTTAGAAGGACACTCAGGGCAGTACATACGAGTCTCCTTCCGCGTACCTCTTCGCCAACAGACTCTACATCTCCTAGTGGGAAAGTCTTTTGAGGGTGTAGGAGGGATGTGATCAGGAAAGTGGCGATCTTTCAATCGAGCCACATCCTCCACCACTCCAACTCTAGGAACACTTGCCTGTTCCACAACAACAAAGCTGCCTATGACAGACTCATGAAACTGAACAAAAGTCAACTTTGACGCAGGAGAACACTCCTTGAACACAACAAAAGCATTGAAAGTTGCTAAATTGAAGAGATGGATGGCCAACTTCTTATACCAAATGTAAGACTTACGAATAGCAGTGTAAGGTTCCAACCTCTGATCTACTCTATCAACACCACCCATGTGCTTATTGTAGTCTAAAATGCACACAGGTTTGCGCACTTCAGCAATCTGACCCCAAACAGCCACAGGTGAAGTACTCTCATCATGGATGGTAGTCAGCATGTACACATCCCTCCTGTCCACAAATTTCACAGCTAGCAGTTCCTCACTACGCAAGGCACTGCACTGTCCCCTCTGAAGTTTTTTGCAAACAAGCTCTTTTGGATAACCTTTACGGTTAGAGCGGATTGTGCCACAAGCAAAAGTGTCCACTTTGAACAATTCCTTAAACAATTGCACAGCAGTGTAGAAGTTATCAAGGTACAAATGGTGGCCTCTGTTAAACAGTCCTCTAGCAAGATCCCACACAATTTTCTCTGAAACTCCAAAAGTGGACGGACAACCAGGGGGTCAATAGTGGAATCCCTACCAGTGTACACACGCAAATTAAAAACATATCCTGTCCTACTCTCAGACAACATATACAGCTTAATTCCATAGCGTGCCCTCTTGCTAGGAATGTACTGCCTAAAAACCAAACGGCCCTTGAACAGGACCAAAGACTCATCAATGGATATTTCTTTCCCTGGAGTATAGATCTCTGAAAATCGATCTACAAAGTGATCAAGAACAGGCCGAATCTTAAAAAGACGGTCACATTCAGGGTGATCTCGTGGCAACGCCAAACCATTATCAACAAAATGCAGCATCCGAAGCAAAAGTAAATACCGATCACGAGTCATAACTGCAGGAAATATGGCCGTTGCCATCAAGGGACTGGTAGACCAATATGAACCCATGGACGGCTTCCTTATCAAACCCATCAAAAAAGTCAAACCCAAAAACTTCTTCATCTCTTCCAGATTTGTGGGACTCCACCGGGTAGCTCTAGAATGGGGCCTAAGTCTGGCACTGTTGTCCCTCAAAAACTGTTCAGCATACAAATTAGTCTGCTCAACAATCTCACCCAAAAATACATCATCCATAAACAACTGAAAATACTGTATAGGCAAATAATGTTCACAATCCACTCTACACCCTGCATAACCACTAAAGGCAGGCAACACCGGCTGCACCATGTTTGGATCAACCCAGAGTCCAGCACTTCCAGTAGGAAGCCTAGCAGCCCCAGGCTGCAATCCAGATGCCTCTTGCACCATCGGCACAGTAGTATCCTCCTCTAAATCAGGCACTTCATCTGCACTGAGAGTACCTTCATCATCTGATGATTCCATGTGGAGAGAAAACTCACTGCCTGAATCTTCCCCTCCCTCCTCTCCCTCAGACGCACTGTCAGTCTCATAATCCTGCTTAGAGGAAGATTCAAGAAGCAAACCAACCACCTGCTGAGCAGTAATTCTACGGCTAGCCATAATGCTTACTAATAAAGGTTACTTGTCAAACAAGTCAACAACAACAAACCCTTTGTAAAAAAAAGAAATAAACAAAATGTAGCTTTATCACAAAGACCTATATACTCCAACACTATACCACTCACGTGACAGAAGCAGCTAGACTCACCACCACCTACTCTGCACAGACACAGTAAGGATCAACAATATCCCACTAAAAAGAAGAAAAAAATTATACATAAGACAATGCAAAACATCGCAAAGAATTTCATGCTCTGAACACTAACAAATATGCTGCCATTATGGCACCACTTACAAAAAAATTCATTCATGCATGACAATAATACTCATTTGGAGTACACACAACAAAAATATTTTTCTTACCAAATAAATGCAATTACGCGAAACTGCAGAACCACAACTGCCGAAACCGCAAACAGGAATCAAAAGCTTTACACTAGAATAAAAGGAGAAAAAAAAACATTACAATCACATATGCAAATAATGCACCAGTCCACACACAATCCACCAGCCAAGCTAAGGGGTAGGTGGGCCTAACAGTATAAATAAAATATTCACCCCCGTAAAAGGGGAGCAACCCTTGCCCTTTTGGCCACTCCCCAACACAAAAATTAAAAAAACCCTGGTGCCTAGTGGGCATTCCTGCTGCACGATCACATGATCGTGCAGCAGGAATGCACAAAGAGGCATCGGGGAAAGGAAAACCCTTTCCCTCGATGCCTCTTTGATACTAAACCCCCCCTCCCCGAGCCAAACCTCACCTGATTTCCCCGACGCGCTGGAAGCAAATGGCTTCCAGAGCGTCGGGAAGAAAGGAAACCCTCAATGATGTCAGCGCGCCTCGCGCGCTGACGTCATTGATGGGGCGGGGGGAGGCCCCATGGTGCGTTTTAAGTTGGGGGATTAAGTCCCCTTCAATCATGAGGGTCCCTGTGGTCCAACTAGCCCACCATGTACCTCCAGTAAGCCCCACAGAGCTGCGTTGCAGAGAGGTGTAAAAAGGGGCGTGGCCTCTGAACACCTCTCTGCAACGCAGCTCCCTGGCGAATATTGGAGGTTCCTGGTGGGCTACTTAGCCCCCAGGGACCCCCAGTATTGAAGGGGAATTACTTCCCCATCTTACAACGCGCCAGGGGGCGCGTTTGCAGAGTGCTGCAGGGAGGGGGCGGGGCCTCCGGCACGATGCCGGTCTTTTTTTTTTTTCATTATTTTTTTTATGGGAGGGGGCTGCGTGGCCCCCTTCCCTCTGCCACTTTTGGCCCCGGGGACCCCATCCCCCGGTGCCTGAGCATTTTTTTTTTTTTTTTTAAACGGGAAGGGGGCCGCGTGGCCCCTTTTCCCTGGGCCCCTATTGGCCCCGGGGACCCCATCCTCCGGGGCATGCCCACTGTTTTAAAAAAAAAAAAATTATTTGGAGGGGGGCTGCGTGGCCTTCCTCCTCAGGCCATTTAAGGCCCCGGGGACCCCATCCCCCGGGGCCGGCCTTTCTGTCCTTTTTTTTTTATTTTTATTTTTTTATTCATTTTTGGGGAGGGGGGCTGCGTGGCCCCCCTCCCGGGCCACTAATGGCCCCGGGGACCCCATCCCCCGGGGCCTGGCCACTCGTTGGGGACAGTGGGGGTCCCCAATCCCCCACCGTCCCGCCGGCTCCCCGCGTCCTGCGGGAGCCGGCATTGCTTTTCCATAAGGGAGCTGCTGACATGCAGCTCCCCTTATGGAAAAGCAATCTGCTTTGCTTCATTGAAGTGAGAGCAGGTTTCCCTGCTCTCGCTTCAATGAAGCAAAGCAAGTTTGCAATGACAGGGCGGGAGCCGCGCGGCTCCCGCCCAGCCATTACAAACAGCAGTGTCCCGTGGGTAGGCACCCCGGGACACTGCAGTAGCCGGCCCTGGGGGTTGGCGGTCCCCAGGGCCATGGAGGGCTCCAGGTGGGGGGCCGCGCGGCCCCCCTCCCTTCATTAGTAAAGCCCCGGGGAGGTGGTGGTCCCCGGGGCTTCGGGGGTCCGAAACGGACCCCCACATTTCTTTTGTTAGTGCCCCAGGGAGGTGGCGGTCCCCGGGCGTGTGGGGGGGCTGGAGCCCCCCCACACAGGTAATTTAATTTTAAAAAAAGAAGCCCCGGGAGGTGGCGGTCCCCGGGGCTGCGGGAGGGCTGAGTGCCCTCCCGCACGATTTAAAATTCAAAGCCCCAGGGGGTGGCGGTCCCCGGGGCTTGGGGGTGCCTTAGAGGCCCCCCAAACCATTTTTTTATTAACCCCCGCATGCCCCCGGGACTTGGCCCACCCGGGGGCCAAATAACAACGAAACGCAGGAGCCCGCGATTCGTTTTTTTTTTCACAGCGGGATCCGCGCACCCTGCACGCATCCCGCCGATTTAAAAAAAAAAAAAAAAAAAATTTGGGCCCTGGGGGTCTGTTGTGGGACCCCCTGAGCAGGCCTAGGGGGTCAAGGTGTTTCTACCCTGCCCCCTTTTTGCGTTTTACGCACTTGTTTCTGTGCCTCGGTTCTACCGAGGAACAAGATGGCTGCCAACACTTCCTGGTTTGGAGTGTTGACAGCCAATTAGCATACAGCTAGTGATCTGGAGGGTGCGCTCAGGGTGCGCGGATCCACCGCGGCCATAGATATATATGTGATTTTACTTTTGATTTTCTGAGGAACTACTGAACGGATTTACACCATTTAACTAAAAGGCACGACTCTGAACCAAGGGCTACCTTTTTGCCAAATTTGGTGTAATTCCGTTCAGCAGTTCGGGCTGTAGCTGCAACCAAAGGTTCCTATGGAAAATTGCATGGGGAAAACACGTTTTGGGACTCGCCTTTTTTCTCGGCCCCCACTTGACGAATCACCCCGAAACTTTCAAGATAGGAGCGGACCGGAGCGGGCCATAAGTTTTGAAAATTTCGCGAAGATTCGTCAACCGGCGCCAAAGTTATTGGGAATAGAATGTTGCGGATTTCCTATGGAAAATAGGTCCTAACTATAACTATCTACTGGCGACCGCCAGTAGATAATATATATATCTATCTATCACACTGTGACAGTCGTCACTGTATAGTTATAATTAGGACCTAGTTACCATAGTAAAAATGTTTTTTTGGTTGGCTATTTACTTCGACGACGTTTACAAAACTTTCCCAAAAAAAGTTCATTCACCTCAGCTCCTTCCTTGAAAGTTGTGGGATAATCTGTCAAGCAGTAGCTCAGAAAAAAGGGGTGTCCCAAAATGTAATTTCCCCATGTTGTTTCAATAGAGGTTTGTGAAGAGTGCTATAGCCCAACACAAAGCATTGTTTTCTTTCAGTGCTGATTAAAAAACACTTTAACAATGACAGTGCTGCTCTTAGACCATTAATCAGCACACCTTACTAGCTATCTCTTGCAAGCACATTCTTTTTTTGTTTGAATCTGTTTTTATTGTATTTTTACAGATGAACATAGGTATGAAAGGCAACAGACAATCGATATACATTTGTACTGATCTATCCCTCCGCCATATCTCAATATACAGATCTCCGGTTTAGGTGTGGAGTATTACATTACATGTTAATGATATCTGCAGGGCCTCTTAGCTAACAATAAGGCGGTCTAACATGTGTGGCCCAACGTGTATAGGTAGAGGTTAGTGGAGTAGTTCAGGTGTTTGTCGATATGTCGTTGTTTAAGTTCCTTTCAGTTCATATAGTGCGGCTGGTTAAACAGATAGCAAAGTCTATACAACATAAGCCTCATAAAATTAACAACAACAACAGCAGCATTGACCGACCCATGTGTAATGTTTCTCCTTAATGGTTCCCCCCCTACCGGGATTACACAACCGCAGCTACCATATTGTCTGCGCCTCTCCTCATCAATCCTCACCTCCGACAATCCGCATATTCCAGTTTTGTAAGGAACAATACAGCAAGGTACTGCCATTGTGCTGGCCATCGTTCACTTCTTCTCTACCTGGATGGGCTCCCTGCAAGGCCTTCCTCCCCGTTTTGCAGACTATGATATAATCCCTCCCAGTCTGTTGCTATGGGCTCCTTTCGTAACCCCAGTGTTTCCTCTCGTCGGAGGGCGATCCCTTCTGCCTTAGCCCACGCCATTAGTGAGTGACCGCCATGCCTGTATATGTGGGGGTCTCTCGCTTTCCAGCGTTTGGTCAGGAGTCGTTTAGCTACTACTAGTCCCAGGTCCAGGAACCGAGAGGTGACCTTTGTGGTTGGGGTTCGCTTGAAGTGATGGAGTAGGCTTACCGACCACTCAAATGGCAAATCACGGCCCGTGCACTTTTGTAAGAGCTCACGGATTTTGCGCCAGTATGTGAGTATGTTGGGACAGCTCCAGAGCATATGAATCAACCCGGCTCCAGGTTCGTCACATCTGGGGCACACTGCGTCCGTACGATGAAAGTACCTATTTATTAGTTCGGGTGTGAGATACGCTCTGTGTAGAATAAATAATTGTATTTGTCGAAATCGCATGTTCCTGGGTATGCATACCGGGCTTCTAAGTATCTTTTCCCATTCCTTATCCGCTAATTGTCGCCCTAAGTCCAGTTCCCATTTTTGGCGGAGGGGTCCAATCTGACCGCCACATGTATTCGGAGCGACGACGCGAACCAGCGAACCAGGTGTCTACCTCTTCCCATAACATGGAGATACTGAATAGTGAGGTGTTGGGCCGGCTCCGTGTGCATATCTCCCCATCTGCCCGTAAGCATTGCCAGTAATGAACGATACATTAAAAACTGCCCTGGCGGCAACCCCTCTTCAACCACCAACTGCTGATGGTATCATCTGATGGGAGGCCGGGTGACCGTCACCCAGGCACTCGTCACCAGCCGACTGGACTATGGGAACACCCTCTACGCCGGAACCACAGCCAAACTTCAAAAGAGACTCCAGCGCATCCAGAACGCCTCCGCACGACTCATCCTGGACATCCCCCGACACAGCCACATCACCGTACACCTGAAAGACCTGCACTGGCTCCCCGTCAGCAAGAGAATCACGTTCAGACTCCTCACCCACGCACACAAGGCCCTCCACGACCTGGGCCCAAAGTACCTCAACGACCGCATGTCCTTCTACACGCCCACACGCCAGCTACGATCAACCAGCCACGCCCTCGCCACCGTACCACGCATCCGCAGAACCACCGCCGGAGGAAGATCCTTCTCCTACCTGGCGGCCAAGACCTGGAACTCCCTCCCCACTCACCTTCGGCGAACCCAGGACCATCTCGCCTTCAGGAAGCAGCTCAAGACCTGGCTGTTCGAGCAGTAACTTACCCCCTCCCCCAGCGCCTTGAGACCCTCCCGGGTGAGTAGCGCGCTCTATAAATGCCGTGATTGATTGATTGATTGACCAAGGTTTCATATGACATAAGCGCACTGTCCCTGTATAAATCACCCAGGGTTTGTACATCCGCTGCCCGCCAGCTCGCGAGGGACACCGTCGACAGTACCCCCTGGCCGCTGGGGGAGCCCTCCAATGGTATCGCAGGTGCATAAGGGATGACGGCTCTTGTGAGGTATAGACATCTACGGTAGCACCGGTACGCCACTGCCAGTAGTAGCGGCTCCGGTCGCGCGGCCTTAGCAGCTGGGTGGAAGAGGCTGGTTATGCGTGTTAACGAATACGGTGGTAGTGTGGTGGCGGTATCATCCCTGTTTCTGTCCGCTAGCCATCTGGCTATCCATTGTATCTGGGCTGCCAGATAATAATGCTCAAAGCAAGGTACCGCTAGCCCCCCTGGTCAGTTGGCAGGTACAGTTTTGTCAACGCCACCCTGTGTCTTGCAGCCCCCATATGAAATCCCGGAGCAATTTAGTAAACGTAGTGAAGAAGGCGGCCGGAACGTAGAGAGGTAAATTCACAAAGTAGTACAGGAGTCGAGGGAGAATCACCATTTTCGTCAGCGCCACTCTACCTGTAACCGTCAATGGGAGCGCGCCCCAGAAGCCCATTTGTGACCGAATGGCCGTCACTGCCTTCCCCAGGTTGCCATCCATCAGATCCTTGGGTTGGCGGTAGATCTGAATTCCCAGGTATCGAAACGTACTTTCTTGCCATTGTACCTGTGCATCGTTAAGCATATACCCTGGGTCCTGAAGTCCCTCCCGAAACGCGTAGAGACAGGATTTACCCACATTTACCCGGAGCCCCGAGATGATAGCGAAATCCTGAAGGATGATTGCCAGCTGTGGTGGTATATTATTTACGTCTCGCACGTAAACCAACAGGTCGTCCGCGTACAGGGACACATGGTGCACCGCGTCTCCCAGTGGAATGCCCCCTCCTGTCATATCTCGCAATCTGGCCGCTAGCGGCTCTATGGCCAGCGCAAATAATAAGGGTGACAAAGGGCATCCCTGTCTGGTGCGCCTGCCCACTGTTACGGCGTCCGAGATATACGGTCCCAGTCGCACGCGGACTGTGGGGGCTCTGTAGAGTAGGCCAACCATCTGGAGAAAGTCCGGGCCGAGCTCATATTTCGATAGCACGCTCGCTAGAAAGCTCCATTCCAGGCAGTCAAATGCCTTCTCTAAGTCTAACATGAGACACCCCGCCTTAGGCCAGGCGTGTACACTGTCTGTTGCCACCCTGAAATATCGTCGCAGGTTTAACGATGTGCTCCGCTTGGGGACAAATCCGTTCTGATCCGTGTGTATTAACCCCGGTACCACTAGTGCCAATCGGTCCGCCAGCATCTTGGCAAGGAGTTTGTAGTCCACGTTTAATAGCGCCAAGGGTCTGTAGGAACCAAGGGTAGTGGGATCCTTGCCTGGTTTCAATAAAGACACCAGGTAGGCTTCTCTCATCGAGGGGGCAGTGTATGTTCCTCCAGTGCTGTCATGTATAGCTTGTGGAGGGGCTGTATTAGGGACTCTCTGTAAGCCTTATAATATTCGGCCGGTAGCCCATCCGGGCCCGGCGTTTTCCCTGATGCCATAGCGCCGATTGCATCCCCAACTTCATCTAACGTAAGAGGGCCATTGAGTGCAGCCTGTTGGGTAGCTGACGCCGTGGGTAATTGGACCTGGTCTAAGAATCTTGCTAGGTCGCTGTCAGAACAGCATCCTCGGGAGCAGTACAGTTGTGCATAATGATCTGTCATTACCTTGTGTATCTCGCCTTGCGTGTGTACTAGCGTGCCGTCCGGCCCTCGTATTGCGCCAATCGGGGCCCGCTTATTTTCTTGCGTTATCAGCCAGGCCAGTAGGCGGCCCGCCCGGTCAGCGGTGGCGTGGGTGCGTGCTGTGTGAGCCGTGTAATTATGGCACCGCAGCTGCTCCAGGAGCTCTGCGTGTTGAGCGCGTAATTCAGTCAGTTGGGTCGAGCATCCGCCCGCCTCCCCCCTCTCACCTTCGTGTTGTAACAGCTGGGATTCTAGGCGGGCGAGGGAAAGTGATAGCCGCTTGCGTACATTCCATGTGGCCCCCAGACAATGACCCCTAACCGCTACCTTAAGGGCATCCCATTCCACTAGGGCGCTACTGGCCGTATCTTCGTTAAGTTCCAGGTAGGTGAGAATAGCCGTCCCTAGTGACGCGCGAAACTCCGGGTCTTCCAGTGCGGCCACCTGGAGTCGCCATGTGGGTATGGGCGGGCGGCCCGCCGCCCAGCCCAATTGTATCAACAATGGGTTATGATCCGAGTGTGTCCGCCCCATGTATTCGGATTTCATGACCAATGGCAACAGGGGTTGGGAGGCCACCACCCTATCCAACCTTACATGTAGGCCGTGCACTGCTGAGTAATGAGAGTAAATACGCGCATTTGGATTTAGGACGCGCCAGATGTCTGACATTGCCCATTGTGATAGCCAATCCTCCAGCGCCCGCGCGTTTGACGTGGCAGGTGTCTTGTGGAGGGGGGAAGGACCTATCCAATTGTACGTTGAGTACCGAATTGAAGTCCCCCCTAGGAACCAAGGGAGCCCCACATAGGGAGTCAGGGCCGCTGATAGTCTTGTCAGGAAGGGTATCTGATCTATATTTGGGGCATATATGGATCCCATCAGTATTGGTTGACCATTAAGCTTCCCACGAACCAGTGTGTACCTGCCCTCCTGGTCTATTACCACCTCCTCACAGCTAAACGGGACCCCCGCCCTCACCCAGATCAATGTGCCCCTCGCATGCGCAGAGTATATGGTGCCATACATCTGTCCTCTCCAGCGCCTACGCAGCTTTTCGAGCTCCGTCTGTGTCATGTGCGTTTCCTGCAAGAGGGCGATGTTGGTCAAGTGCCGCTGAAGGTATGCGAATATGGAATAGCGTCGTGAGGGTGTATGCATTCCTCGTATGTTCCATGTGATTACATTAACTGTCGTCATCGTTGGAGTGAGTGTATCGCTGTACCAGCAGGCGCGCTATAGCTGCCAGCGTGTCCCGGCCAGGGGTGTGCAAGGATGTGTCGGTCTGCTGCAACAAAACCCGTGGGTCAACTTTAAACTTCATAACAGATAGGGCGGACTCCGCAAGGAAGTCCGTCCAAACTTTGCAATAGCCTGCAAATATGAACTAGTTCAGTATACTGCCTGATGGGGTCGTGTACCTAAGCATCTCTCCTCTGTAGCTACCCCCTTGTCGCGTGCAGTTAGAGCGCCACCTAAATAATCATCGTGGACAGCAATTCGAGCCCGTCATAAGCAGGGGTCGCCTACCACTACTTCGCTGTTCAATCATTGTGGGCAAATACGCATCTCCACCAAATATGTAGCGTATGGCTCTCCGGTCAGCCCCCAGTGCACGAACGGTGTCCACCGCCCCCTCCCATGTCTCTCACCCTCATTATCGCCCCATAAAGACATTATGTCCTGTAACCAACAGTGTACTTGCGCGGGCATCCTACAACAATGTCCAGTGTCCCGGCCTCCCATCAGATGATACCATCAGCAGTCTGTGGAGTTACTGCTGGTATGCAGAGATCCTCCGACATCACCGTAGATGGAGACGTCGCGCCACCGGCCATCGAGGAATCGCGTCTCCCCGTTCCTCGGCGCTCCCCGCTGTGTGGGACTCCCAGGGTCGCAACCGCATCCAGGACTCCTCGTCGCTCCATTCTGCTTTTTTCCGGACTCGGGGCTGCCGTCCCCGCCCCGTTATAGCGTGATGCCCCGCGTCTGCTCCGCCGTCTCGGCCTTCTACCTGCGTGTCTGCCCTCATCTTGGCCGGAGGGTCGTTTTCCCGTCCAGAGGCCCTTCTCCTCCATCCAGTCCCATACCTCCGCCGGGGAGTCAAGAAGCGGGTCTCTCCTTTTGCAACCACCCGCAGTCTAGCCGGGAACAGGAGAGAGTAGGGTAACTCCAGCTCCCGGAGCTGGCGCTTCACCGCCATGTAGTTGCTTCTGCGGCGCTGTACAAGGGCAGTGTAGTCGGGGAACATCATCACTTGGTTGCCGCTTACTTTGAGGTCACCCAGTTTCCGGGTTTCGCGGAGCACCGCATCCCTGTCCCGGTAGTTGAGGAGTCTTAAGAGGAAAGGGCGGGGTCTAGCGCCCGGCTGTGGTTTCAGTGCCGGTACACGGTGCGCCCTCTCCACCACGAACTGGGGTGACAACGTTCCCGGGGGCATCAGTTCCTTTAACCAGTGCTCTGTATATTGTTCCGGGTTTCTTCCTTCTTCCCCTCCGGCAGGCCCACTACGCGTACGTTGTTGCGGCGGGAGCGTCCTTCCGCGTCTTCAACTCTATCCTCCAGTGCGTGCACTCGGTCGATCATGTCTTGCAACGCCGCCGCATGACTTTGGGTGATGGGCTGGAGCGTTTTGAGTGTCTGATCGTGAGCGGTCACCTTCTCGGCCAGTTTCCGATGGTCAGCATGTAGAAGTGTGAAGTCTGACGTCACCTTATCGATTCGGGCCTCCAGGGACGTCCTGGTGTTATCTAGTGCAGTCCCAAGTTTCTCAACCGCGGCCAGCACCGAGTCGAGCTTGGTGGCCACCGCCACAGATGCCAATTCCATCTCTCCCTCCTCTCGCATGTGGGCAGGGTCCGACCCCCCGCTCGTAGTGGTCCCTGTTGTAATTTCGCCCGCATTCGGCCCATCACAAGCTGGTGCGTAGTCAGTATTTACCTACAGGACCGCGGGGTGAGATCCCCTCTGTATTAGTGCCACCACTGTCCAGGCCCCCAACAGTGCGCCCTCGCTTCCCTCCTCGTGGGCCGGTGACTTATAACTTCCCCAGACAGTACAGTATCTCCCCTCGTATGACCACTATTTCTTGGCTGTTTAGTGTCCGCCTCCTCACTTCCACGGGCCGCCTCCACCGTGTGGATATTTGAGTTCCGTACTGTCGCGTTCAGATCAGTCTCTCAGCGACCGGGGAGCCAGGTCCGCGGCCGTCTCGTTTTGGCAACTCACGGCTAGTTATTAGGCCGGGGGTCCTCCTTAGTGATTCACTGTCTTTACTCCCTGCCCCCACAGCGATGTCACCACTCCAGTGGGTCCCCACATCGGTTTCAGTCCACTGCACGTCTGTTCCGCCCTCTTTACATGTCGTCCTGGCTCACCACCACGTCCTGAGGCCCTAGGTCTCTCCGCTGCCGCCTGTGTCCCAGGGCCGGGCGTAGCAACTTGGTCTAGGGTGCCCAACCGGGGGACCAGGTCTCAGGGTGCCCCACCGGGCATCTCCCGCTACCGTTCAGCACCTCCGAGCACCGCTACTCCGCAGTGTGGCGTATCCGTGCAGGTCGTATGCCACATGGGGGCCCCACAGCTTCACGCCCAGGGCCTCGCACCCGTACCTCGGCTCCCCTTATCTGTAGCCCTTCAGTTAAGGAGGCTCTCGTGGTCTCCGGGGGGTCAGTTCCTGTTTTGCTCCACAGTCACCACTCCTGTCGCGTTGGGCCCCGGGACCGACAGACGACAGCCGCAGTCTACCACCCCTCCTCCACCTCAGGCAATCGTCCCGCCGCTCTCCGACTCCAGCAGCCCATGGGGGCCCAGTGTGGACGAGGATCCACGCCGTCCGTAGCGGGCTCTCTCCGCTATCTCCTTGTCTCGGGTGCCTCCTTTGTTTTTCGCGGAGCGGCCTCTCAGGTAGGCCGTAGCGCTCCCCCGGCAGAGGGCGATCGCAGGCCCTCACAGCAAGGGGCTAGTCAGGACGGGGGACCACCGCCGCCCCGGATACTCGCCGTGTGGGTCCCATCGGGTGCACTTCTCCCCGCCGGGGCAGTCCGGTCCGAGCACCTCTGCCACCCAGGTAGGCCGCAGCGCTGCGCTGTGTTCCCTCTCTCCGGCGCTGTCGGCCCCTACCTCCAACTTATCGTGGCAGTCTCCTATGGAGGCCTCAGCGCTCCCACAGCAGTAGGCGATCACAGGCCTTCGCCTCAAGGTGGCCAGTCAGGCCGGAGAACCACCGCCGCCTCCACCAGTTCACCTCGCGGGCCTCATCGGGTGCGGGCTCTCTCCGCAATCCCCGTCCTCGGGTGTAACCGGCCGCTGCCTCCGTCTCCGCGGAGCGGTCTCTCAGGTAGGCCTTAGCACTCCCCTCCGTGGGGGCGGTCGCAGGTCCTCACAGCAAGGGGCCAGTCAGGACAGTGAATCACCGCCGCCCCTGGGCGCTCGCCGCGTGGGTCCCACCGGGTGCACTTCTCCCTGCCGGGGCAGTCCGGCCCAATCTCCTCTGTCACTCAGGTAGGCCGCAGCGCTGCGCTCCCTCTCTCCGGCGCTGTCGGCCCTTACCTCCAACTTCTCGTGGCAGTCTTCGATGGAGGCATCAGCGCTCCCCACAGCGGCAGGTGATCACAGGCCCTCGCCTCAAGATGGCCAGCCAGGCCGGAGAACCACCGCCGCCGCCACCGGCTTACCTCGCGGGTCTCACCGGGTGCACGTCACCCGTCCGGGGCTACCAGGCCCGATCACCGCCGCCACACAAGTAGGCCGCAGCGCCGCGCTCAGCAGCATTGGCGTCCCCAGCTTCTGCCTCTGCCCTCCGGTGGGTTCAGCAGTGTCAGCGACCCGTCACCGTCTCGGGCTCGTTCTTTGCCGGCTGTGGTGGCGCTACTTAAGGGTAAATATATCGGATAATTGGGGGATGCCGCCGGAGCTCTACAAGTCCGTGTCCACCATGTTGGCTGGTTAGCCACGCCCCCCCCTCTTGCAAGCACATTCTTGATGCAAACATCTACGAATGAATCCTCCCCAGTGTGTGAAAATAAACATTGTATATGCAGAACCAGGTCAGTACAAATTGCACTGTCCCACATTGTTCTTTATTTTCTTTCATTTATGTCTTGTTAACCCTACTCTATAGTGTCAATGTACGTGTCAATGTACTACAGAAGAAAAGTATATTTTAGAATATGTTTTAAATTCTGTACAATGTGCTTTGCATCTAAAATGTGGGTTATAATTACACACACTGTTCCATAAAAAACACATTGTAAATATTAGCACATTATCCACGGAAAAAACACATCTCTCAAAATATTCACAGACGTATCTGCAGTCTCAGTCAAACATTGAATACTAAATGAATGATGCTCAAACGGGCAAAATCTTTCTGTAAAAACATACATAATGAGTGGTATGGGTTTAATGTCCTATATTTTTGTTTCAGGGTTGAGATGACATTTATAAACCTCTTGCCCTTCAGTCTTATGGTATGAAAATTTCACTAGAACCCCTTCAATGAAAATATAGAATCATATTATACAGTTACCCATTATGTATTCGATATTCTATTCTCTTGTTGCTGTCTTTCTCCTTCTATCTATCACGCTATCTGTTCTCAATCCCTTTTCTCATGTACTTTTCTGGTTCTGCTTGTCTCTGCATATATTTCTTTCCTCCCTGACTATACGTCTACCTCCTTTGTCCTAAAGCTTCTGGCTCCTCTTTTAAGTTCCATAGCATTCCTCTGACCTCCCCTTGCGTCTTTCTTTTTTCATATTTTCCCTCCCTACGCTTATGTCTTGTCTAAATCCCATTTTCAAGTTCTACACACTGTGCTCTACGGTGGCAAGACCGGAAACTATTTCCATAGGTGGTAATTCAGAGCTTTGCTTGCTGGTACTTAGGACAAATGCATACGTCATAGGAGACGCAGGTATGCATTCCCTTACCAGTTTCCTTTTTTTGACTGAGCTGTGTGGTTCAGATCCTGCTTCTCTCAAGCTCCCAATTTTCCTTGTGCAGAGACAAACCCCAGTAATTAGCTTCTTTTTAGATCAGTTGGTGCTGTTTTTCATTTTTGTCATCGCCTTCTTTCATATTCAGTAGCTTAGACGAAAACTTCCAGCGTAATGCCATGTCATGTAGCCATATTTTGTCATGTTGTACAGATTTGTAGAGCGCACTATCGCCTGGGAGGGTATCTTGGTGCTGAGCAGGTGTGAATCTAGCCACAGCTAGGGCCTAGTGGGACTACTCGAAAAGCCAAATCTTCAGCTTCTTGCGTAATTCAAGAATTGAGGAATAGGCTCGAATGTGTAGTGGCAGGTTGTTCCACACTTTAGGCGCGATGTAGGAGAAGTCTCGACTGCCGAATCTGTTTTTTGCTATGTGAGGAATGTGTGCAAGTAGGAGTCCAGACGGGCGAAGGTGTCTGGAATGTTTGTGAAAGCAGATGCGATTGTTGAGGTATGCTATGCCAGTGTTATGTAGTGCCTTCAAAGTGTGGGTGAAGAGTTTAAATTAGGCCAAAAACCCAGGTGCCCCCCTTGCAAAATCAATCAATCATGTCACTTATAAAGCGCACTACATACCCGCGAGGGTCTCAAGGCGCTGGGGGAAGAGGGGGTGGTGCTGCTACTGATCGAAGAGCCAGGTCTTGAGGAGTCTTCTGAAGGCCAGTAGGTCTTGGGTCTGCCGAAGGTTGGTGGGGAGGGTGTTCCAGGTCTTGGCGGCGAGGTGGGAGAAGGATCTGCCGCCGGCGGTCGTTTTCCGGATGCGGGGGACTGTGGCGAGGGCGAGGCTGGTGGAGCGGAGCTGGCGGGTGGGGGTGTAGAAGCTGAGTCGTCTGTTGAGGTAGGCTGGTCCGGAGTTGTGGAGTGCTTTGTGTGCATGGGTGAGGAGCTTGAAGGTTATCCTCTTGTTGACAGGGAGCCAGTGCAGGTCTCTCAGGTGGGGTGTGATGTGGCTGCGTCGGGGGATGTCGAGGATAAGACGTGCAGAGGTGTTCTGGATGCGTTGCAGCCGTCTCAGGAGCTTAGCCGTCGTTCCTGCGTAGAGGGCGTTTCCGTAGTCCAGCCTGCTGGTGACGAGGGCCTGGGTGACTGTTTTTCTTGTTTCGGTGGGGATCCACAAAACGTATTGTGGAGACATCAAAATTACCTATCACAAAACAAGGTCGTTTTGTGATAGGTAATTTTGATGTCTCCACAATACGTTTTGGGCCCTTGCCTTTCGCTGGTACTTGGCCCACCCACACAAGTGAGGTACCATTTTTATCGGGAGACTTGAGGGAACGCTGGGTGGTGGGAAATTTGTGTCAGCCCGGTGATCCCACAAGTTTGCCACACAGAAACGTGAGAAAAATATGATTTTCTTTTCACCTAAAGTTGAGATTTGCAGGGAATTCTGGGTAGGAAAATGTTGGGGCGTCCACGCAAGCCATACCTTCCTGGACTCCCCCGGGTATCTAGGTTTCAGAAATGTCTGGGTTTGGTAGGTTTTCCCGAGATGGCCGCCTAGCACAGGGCCAAAAACCCAGGTGACCCCCCTTGCAAATTCAGGTTGTTTTGTGATAGGTAATTTTAATGTCTCCACAATACGTTTGGGCCCTTGCCCGTTGCGGTTACTTGGCCCACCCAAATCAGCGAGGTACCATTTTTATCGGGAGACTTGGGAGAACGCTGGGAGGATGGAAGTTTGTAGGTCGCCGCAGATTCCGGAGCTTTCCATCACTTAAATGTGAAGACATTTTGATTATTAGCTAAATTTGAGGTTTGCAGGAAGTTTTGGGTAAAAAAAAACCTGTGAAAGCCACGCAAGTCATGCACCCTGGTACTCTCCTTGTTGTCTACTAGTAAAAAATGTGAAGGTTTGCCTCGGTGACAACTGAGCTAGGGCACAAAATCCCCAGCTATCCATATTGACAAAAAAAGGTTCTTACAAAAGGCCATCTTACCGCCACAAATATAAATCTGGCACTAATTTGTTAAAGTTAATCCACCACTTACACTGGTTGGTTTTAGCAGCTCCAGAAATGCTGGCTTCAAAGCACAAATACTTATCAAAATATATAAATATTGAAGCCCAGCCTTCTGAAGGTGAGCCATAAAGCCACTTCATGGCACCAACCGCTTTATGGTCCATTCACACGCCATTCACGCACCACATACAAGACTTCCATACCGCCAGCCATGGGCCCAATCAAACAGATCACTTGCACTCACATAAACATACTGCCGCCATGCAAGGGCCCATCACATTCATATGCCACAAGACGTAATGAGTTTGACTACATTTTACCACCTGTCAAGTATCCGGTTCCTTCTTCCTGAACATTACCAAACGCATGCCGAGTGAACCTTTACTAATGGCTCCCATGACAGCCACATGAAGCTCAGAAAGACATGTCTTTCATGCGCCTTTAGCGCACTCACTGTGCTAAATCCAACTCCTAACAGTTTGTGGATGAAGTTGGGGGTGCCCCAGTATGCCGCAAAGCCATATCTCGAACTGAGCGAGCACAACTACCTTCGAAAATAAGGCAAAGATGCTTGAAATTTTCCAAATGTTTCTAAAGAGAACATCATAAATTATGAAGAACGGTAGAATGTGAAACACGGGTAGTCCGTGACAATGTAGCATATGTCCAATCCACCGTTATGTGCAGTGACTGTATGCACTTATCGTACAGCAAACTGAACATCTACTAAGTTCTGACGGAGGATGAACATGGCAAGCAGCATTGACCCATAAGTACTATAGTAAATTCAATGCAAGTGTGGCACTAATGGATTTGAATCTATGGGTGAAGATGAAGTCATGATGTGTATCTGTACTACCTTGACTATCTGCCTTCTACCTATGCAATATTCCTGGGAAAGCCCACCTACAGTAAGCTGCTCTAACCTGTTCGTGTGTCTGTCCTCATCAGAGTCCTGACTAATCCTGTCTAATTGTCAAGTGAATCTATACTAATGCCTTCCATCTCTAGCTACTTGAAGCTCGATAAAACGTTTGTCATGCGCCATCAATGCTCTCACTGTGCTAAATCCAACTCCTTCCAGTTTGTGGATGCAAGTTGGGGGGGGTGTCTGAGTAGCCCAGTAAGCCATATCTCGAACTGAGTGAGCATATCTACCTTTGAAAATAAGGCAAACGTGCTAGGGTATATTGCCTAAGTTCCCTAAAGTAATAAGCCAAACAAATGTCCTGTAGGTCTCATTCACCTACACTTTTACTTTGACAGCGTGAAAACTCAATTTACTAACTTGCATCATACACAATGTAATTCGGAATGTACAGGAAACAATATCTTGTATGATGATTGTTTTCACGTCTTAAACTAAAGATGTGAAAACAATCTTCATCCAAAATATTGTGTCCTATATCTCTTTTCAATAACATGGTTATGATCCAAGTTAATAATTGAGTTTGCACACTTTCAAAACAAGTAGAAATGTTGGAGAATAAGTTCCAGTAGATATTTGTTTGACTTAATACGCTTACTTCGGTTCTCAAAGGCAATCAGGGTGCTCCTTGTGTAGTATATATAAGTTCCCTAACAAGCACTTCAAAATCCAGTCAAGCCTTTAACATTTTGCCAAACAGGGTACTCCGTGACAACGTGGTGCATGTTCTGTCTACCAGTATGTGCAGTGTGGGGACTATAATGCACTTGTCAACTGGCAAACAGAACAACTACCACGTTCTGAAGGCAGATAAAGATGTCGAAGTCCATGATCTCCTGAAGCAGAGGAACAAATATTCTGCAGCTGCTTGCCTAGCGAAGGAGTGGCCCACAGACCGTAGATATCCATTCACACCAAGTGAAAGGTTTACCTATTGGCAGCTCCACCTCAGTCAATTTCCCAGTACTTTGCTTTAGTATGATACAACATAAAACAAGTAGGAAAACAGAAGGCGGACTTACTTGGGCACTGGGGACAGTAAACACGAGTCTCCTGCCTCTTTCCCTGCATCAAGCACACTACAGCGACAACATAGTTGCTCCTTTTTGGGTGTTGCAGGAATTTTCTCAGCAAAGTATCGCTCCTGCAGCCTTGCCACATCCTCCAGAACACATGAAGTGGAGGGTGCTGCTTCTGTAGCACTGAGACTTTAAATCACACACAGCTGAAAGTCAAGCAAAGACAGTCTTCCTGTGGTGGTCTGACAATACAAAACATACGCATTGTATGTTGCCATCTGGATCAGTTGAGTAAACAGTTTCTTATACCAAGCGCAAGCTTTATGACTCGAATTGTATGGCTGAAGAACCTGGTCGTTCTTGTCCACTCCGCCCATGTACTTGTTGTAATCAAGTATACAGGTGGGCTTGTGGACTTCGGCCATCTGACCCCAAACCGTGAAGGGGGAAGTGCTCTCATCATGAATTGTAGTGAGCACGTACACATTGTTGGAACGCAACTCAGTGCTCTGGAATTTCTGGAGCTTCTTGCAAACAAGCTCCTGCGGGAATCCTTTATGGAGAAAACGAATTGTACCGTAGGCCACAGTGCCAGCTTTGTAGAGCTCACCGAGCAGCTCTACTCCTGTATAGAAATTGTCCACATAAAGGTTATAACCTTTGTGAAGGAGTGGCTGGACAAGCTCCCATACTTTTCCTTTTACCCCTAGCGTGGGAGCACAACCTACAGGGTTTAGAGTTGTGTCCTTCCCTGTATATACTCTCAAGCTGTAGACATAGCCAGTCGAGTTCTCACACACCATGTACAGCTTGATGCCATAGCAAGCTTGTTTGCTCAGCAGCCACCCTTTATACAAGATCAAGGACTCATCGATGGCTATATTATTTCCAGGGGTATAAACCTCTGGAAACCTGGCAGACAAATGTTCCACGACAGGCCGAATTTTGAACAACCTGTCATCGTCTGGATGGTCCCTGGGCAATGCAGCAGAATTGTCATTGAAATGCAGCATACGCTGCAATAGCAAAAAACGATATCTGCTCATGTATGGTGCGAAGATGGAGATTAACCAAACCGTGCCAGTAGACCAGTGGGACAGCAAGGTTGGTTTATGCACTACCCCCATTTTGAGCGGAGGCCCCAAAAATATCTTCAACTCCCCTAATGAAGTGGGAGTCCACTTGTGTGCCCTAGAATGCCGCTCGAGAGTGCCTCCATGCTCCCTCAGAAATTGTTCGGCACGCAAATTTGTTTGCTGCACAATTTCATCAAGGAAGTATACATCCAAAAAGAGATTAGCAAAAAATTAGCCCTATCGACTTAAGATCAAGTGTCGCCAGTGAAAGGCGGAATTTGGGGCTGAACTAAATTGGTAGGCTGCCAAGAGAGCACTCGGTCTGTGCTTGCCGCCACACGTGCCTGCTCTTTGGTTTGCTCTGCCCTGCTACTGGTGTCCTGCTGCACAGACTGTGCTTGCAAAGGGACTGCACGACTGACATTGTGACCTTCAGAATCGCTGGCAGATGAGTCGTCGGATGGAACTGTGCCGACTGAAAAATCACTCCCAAATTCTGCTCCATTGTCCTCTCCCTCAGATGCTGTATCAGTATATGCTGTCTGAGTCTCTGATCCTGCCTCAGAACTGGACTCCAGAACCAGTTTTAGATTCTGGGCAGCATTCATCCAACGATACACCATCTCTGCTAGTGCCCAAGATCTTCCTCTTTAAACACTATCCTACGTAGAAGGCAGATAGGTTGTTTATTTCAAAGTGTAGGTGGGAATGTGCATAAGTGATGTGTACAACAGTCAGGAATGACGAAGTCACCTTACCTTGCCTTTCCAAAATCAGCAGGCTCTCCAAAAACACTAAGAAAGACAGGAGACGACACAGTATTACTTCACATTGCCACATACCCATCATCTCAGCCTTTAGCGCTGGTGGCAGCCAGTGCGACAATCATTTTGTGGCCCCCCCCTCCCCATGACCTCCAATAAACATCCGTTATTCAGCGCCAAGATGCCTACGGGTGAACGTGTGCTTTACTAATGCACACTATGATCTCCTTGGATTCCATCACTACCATCCAGCAAATGTGTCCCTCATCTCTCCATAGCCACTCTCACATATATTTTATTTGTTTCAAAGCCTGGCTTTACTAATCCACTTAGCTATCCACGTAATACAGATCTGTTCTTTCCAGCATGCCCTCTGCGTTACTTTATGGCGTCAAAACTGCCACTAGACAAAAGTTCCATATCTCTCTCCAACAGGAACATAATCACAAGCATTATCACAAGCATTATCTTGACATTTTTATCGCTGCCTGAAAGCTGTGTGTGTGTGTGTGTATATATATATATATATCAACGCTCCAATTTCCCTCCAAACCATAGGAAAATTCCCAAAGGAAGACAGCACTCGCAGGGGCAGGTTCCGTAAATTTATTTACACGGACCACAGGCACTCAAAACAGACGCGTTTCGGCAACGGATGTTTTGAGTGCAATTCAAGGGAGGGGGGACGCGCGGCCCCCCTCCTGGAGCCCTTGATGGCCCTGGGGACCGCCACCCCCCCCAGGGCCGGCTCCTGCAGTGTCCCGGGGTGCCTACCCCCGGGACACTGTAGTTTGCTATGACAGTACGAGTATGAGTGCATATGATAGTCCTGTACTGAGTGACCGTAAGTATGAGTGACTGTACGGGTGAGTGAGTGGATGTGTGTGTAGACCTAAGAATCAGTGAGTGGGTATGTAGTTATTGGTGTTGGAGTGTCTATGGTTTTGAGAATGGCAGTCTGTAATTTACAGTGGGTGTATCAAAAGTTATATTAGGTGTGAGAAGATGCATGAAATTATCACATGGATGATGTCATCAGTGATGTCATTTGAGATGTCATCAGTGATGTCACTGACCATGTCATGAGTGATGTAATATGTGACGTCATCAGCAGTGCATTGCGGGGCGCGAGTTATAGTTAGCTGAACTAACTATAACGGGGAATTTCACGGGTTTTGTACGAGTGCAATGTCCAACTAACTATAACTGTCCCTAAAACCTATGGTTTTTCAGTGAATATATATATATATATATATATATATATATATATATATATATATATATATATATTCACTGAAAAAGCATAGGTTTCAGGGACGTTATAGTTAGTTGGAGATTTCATTCGTACAAAACCAGAGAAATTCCACCGTTCTAGTTAGTTCAGCTAACTGTAACCTGCGCCCCGCAATGCACTGCTGATGACGTCACATATTACATCATTCATGACATGGTCAGTGACATCACTGATGACATCACTGATGACATCATCTACGTGACTGTGTGTTTCTTTAAAGTTTAAATATGTATTATATATATGCCAAGGTGTATTGAAGAATGAGTGGGTGTATAAGTGTCTGGATGGAGGATTTAGTAGGTGCGTGACTGACTGTTTAAGTGAGTGATTACATGTGTCTTACTGAATGCATGGGAGAGTTGGAGTATATAAATGACCATACGTGAGAGTCAGTGATTGTGAGAGTGGCTGTATGGATGAGTGTGTACATGTATCAGTGATTGTATAAGAGAGTAAGTATGAGTTTGTTTCTGTTTGAATAAGTGATGTGGTTTGTGTATAACTGTATAGGTGAGTAAATGGAAGTGTGATTCTTTGCATGACTGACTAGGTGTGTGAGTAACTGTATGGATGAGTGACGGTGTGTGAGTGTCTGTATAGATATGTGAGTGCATATGATAGTGCCGAATTGATGGTAGACTGCATGTATGAGTGACTGTATGGGTGAATGAGTGGATGTGTGTGTGTAGACCTAGGAATCAGTGAGTGCGTATGTAGTAACTGGTATTGGTGTGTCTATGGTTTCGCAAATGGTAGTCTGTATTTTAGAGTGGGTGTATCAAAGGTTATATTAGGGTGTGAGGAGGTGCATCAGATTATCACGTGGATGATGTCATCAGTGAGGTCACTGACCATGTCATGAATGATGTAATATGTGACGTCATCAGCAGTGCATTGCGGGGGCGCGAGATATAGTTAGCTGAACTAACTATAACGGTGGAATTTCTCTGGTTTTGTACGAGTGAAATCTCCAATTAACTATAACGTCCCTGAAACCTATGGTTTTTTCAGTGAATTTCTAAGGTTTTTAAATGCAAATTTCTAACTATAACGTGCCTGAAACCTATGGTTTTTTCAGTGAATTTCTAAGGTTTTTTAAATGCTAATTTCTATCTATAACGTCCCTATTTAGTCCCCTTGAATCCTGAGGGTCCCTGGGGGCCAACTAGCCCACCAGGTACCTCCAGTAAGCGCCACAGAGCTGCGTTGCAGAGTGGTGTAAAAATGGGCGTGGCCTCGGACCACCTCTCTGCAACGCAGCTCTGTGGCACTTACTGGAGGTACCTGGTGGGCTAGTTGGCCCTCAGAGACCCTCAGGATTGAAAGCGACTTAATCCCCCAATTTACAATGCGCTAGGGGCACATTTGCACACTTGTTTTGTTAGGCCCCGCCCCCTCCCTGCACCACTGTGCAAACGCGCCCCCTGGCGCGTTGTAAATTGGGGGATTAATTCCCCTTGAGTCCTGAGGGTCCCTGGGGCCCAACTAGCCCACCAGGTACCTCCAGTAAGCGCCACAAGGCTGCGTTGCAGAAAGGTGGTCCGAGGCCACGCTCCTTTTTACACCTCTCTGCAACGCAGCTCTGTGGCGCTTACTGGAGGTACCTGGTGGGCTAGTTGGCCCCCAGAGACCCTCAGGCCACTAGTTTTGAAAATTTCGCGAACAAAAGAAAAAATGCTTTTCCTATGGAAACTAGGTCCTAACTATAACTACCTACTGGCGACCGCCAGTAGGTAATATGTGTGTGTGTGTGTGTGTGTGTATATATATATATATGTGTGTGTGTGTGTGTGTGTGTGTATATATATATGTGTCTGTGTGTGTGTGTGTGTGTATATATATATATGTGTGTGTCTGTGTGTGTGTGTGTATATATATATATATGTGTGTGTGTATATATATGTATATATATATATATATGTGTGTGTGTGTGTATATATATATATATATATATATATTACCTGCTGGCGGTCGCCAGTAGGTAGTTATAGTTAGGACCTATTTTCCATAGGAAATTCACAACATTCTATTTCCAATAACTTTGGCGCCGATTGATGAATCTTCACGAAATTTTCAAAACTCGTGGGGCGCTCCGGTCTACCCCTGAAAGTTTCGGGTGATTCGGCAAGCGGGGGCTGAGAAAAAGGGGGTCCCAAAACGTGTTTTCCCCATGCAATTTTCCATAGGAAACTTTAGACACGGCTACAGCCCGAACTGCTGAACGGAATTACACCAAATTTGGCAAAGAGGTAGTTTTTGGTTCAGAAAGAACCCTTTTGTTAAATGGTGTAAATCCGTTCAGTAGTTCCTGAGAAATTTGAAAAAGAAAACATATCGATATCTGGGCGGAGCCTAACCACACATGTCATCGTGAGATCTGATTGGCTGTCAGCACTTCATCCTGGAATTGCTGGCAGCCATCTTGGGACCAATATAAATGATAGTACCCCATTGAAATGCATTGTAGTGAATCGAAGATTTTGAGGGTTACCAAAAGGAGAACTATATAGGGTGATAACAGACTTTAGTTACATTAGAATTCATTTGTTGATGGTACCATACTAATTTCAGGAATTGTGGTGTGTTCTAAGGTGATTTTACCCTGTGAAAAACCTTCTGCTGGGATATCATGAATCATGTTTGAGAAAACTATTTTCACATGCTTGTCCCATACAGTTTTGGAAGGTGCTCCAGAAGCTAAAATGAGAGCATATTTTCTGTAAATTCACATTATCTTTCTCAGTCATGTGAGAATGAAGTCTGACATTCTCAGTAAAACATGTACATCCAACAAGGGAAGAGACTGTCAGTTGATTCCTTTGTGTTCTACTGCAGCTTCCCAGAGTGTTCTAAAGAACAACTAGAGTGCTAACAGCCTTACTTATGACAAAAGTATGGCACACCTGAAGCCATCTTGATTGGAATAAACTGGTAACACTTAAAACATTTAATTTAAAAAGGAACAAAATGATGGGGTTCATTTTGTCATACAAATTATGGTTAGTGCTGTAGAAAGAAAAATTAGGACATGTTTCAAGTGTGATCTCAAATATCTTCCTGTTATATTTCAACAGGAGCAGCCTGTCAGTTGATGCCTTTGTGTTCTACTGCAGCTTCCCAGAGTATTCTAAAGAACAACTAGAGCGCTAACATTCTTACTTATGACAAAAGTATGGCACACCTGAAGCCATCTTGATTGGAATAAACTGGTAACACTTAAAACATTTAATTTAAAAAGGAACAAAATGAGGGGGTTCATTTTTCCATAAATTATGGTTAGTGCTGTAGAAAGAAAAATTAGGACATGGTTTAAGTGAGATCTCAAATATCTTCCTGTTATATTTCAACAGGAGCAGCCTGTCAGTTGATGCCTTTGTGTTCTACTGCAGCTTCCCAGAGTGTTCTAAAGAACAACTAGAGCGCTAACAGTCTTACTTATGACAAAAGTATGGCACACCTGAAGCCATCTTGATTGGAATAAACTGGTAACACTTAAAACATTTAATTTAAAAAGGAACAAAATGAGGGGGTTCATTTTGCCATAGAAATTATGGTTAGTGCTGCAGAAAGAAAATTTAGGGCATGTTTTAAGTGAGATCTCAAATCCTCTTCTATTTCATTAGAAAATTCTGACATGCAGACTGAAACAATCACTTTCAATACCAGCAGTAGACTTCCAGTTAACTCCCTGGTGAGCAGTAGCTTTACTACAGTGATCTAATGAACAACTAGAGTGCTAACATTCTGAATTTATGGCAAATGTGTGACACATCTGAATGCCTTCTTGATGGAATCAAAGTAAAAAACTGAAAGCATTTCCTACTGAGGAGACTGCAGTAAATGACGAAATTAGGAAACTTCATAACAAATAAGTCTCCCAAGATGGCCACCAGAGAAAAAAGAGCCCAAATGTAGCACAAATATCACCCAGATGTAGCCCACATATAGCCCAATGACAGAAGTGTGCAAAACACTTTTTTTATTTTTAGTTTTTCTGCAGTTTTATATAGTGCAGACTGGTCAGGTATTGGAGCGTTACATCTTATTTGGACCCCTTATTGCGTATTTTGCACGAAGTACATGAGATTGATCTTGCGAAACATTGAACTTTACGATTCTGTTAACCTGAAGTTGCTCTGAACCGGGCTTTGTAACACCCGTTTTTACCTACTGGTTTTAATTAATTCTCACAGTATTGTATTAGGAAAGACGATTTACTGTTTTTATGTACACTTTTATGATCTATGTTTCTAAATCAGATCAAATAAAGTTTAATGAATTCTATGGCAGGATGGAGGCGAGGATTATGCATATCTTTCCTCACTTTATTTGCATAGCAGTTCAAAGAAAACGTAACACAACAATCATTAAACAAAAGACTACACAACCCATGAACCATTAGGGGGTAGTCTCCAAGGCAACTATAGTCCAATCATATCACAGTCCATCGTATATAATATCGTGACGTCCCTTCCGCTTCCTTCACTGCTCGTCAGTTAAGTGCATTCCTTACATTCTTGGCTTAATCTGACGTTCTTGCTGTTTGTATAGCGGTTTCTTGTGCACGTTATTAGCATTATTGCCTTGGTATTGTTTCATATTCCCTGCGCAGCAGGCTGTTGCCCGAGCGCGTTCTCCCCTCGCAGTTTCTCCCGCTGTGTGCTCTGCGCGCGGTGAGATCCTGTCAGGCGCGTCTGGTCCGAGCGAGGCAGCTCCGTCGAGCGCTCCCGCTGGTCTTTACGCGCGTTTGGGAATCCGGTCACTCCTTTAGTGTCCGCTTGATTCCCGACCAACCCTCGCCTAATTTTGACACCGCTACGCGGTGATTTCCCCACACGGCCACGTTAGTGACCAGCGCCACCTGGTGGTGGTAATTGGTATTGCGCCTCAGTCTATTCTTATAACGGCTTCGGGAAAGCCCAGCTGTTGGAGCACCAGCGAGGGGCTGCCTTAAGGATTTTAAGGGCATTTGTTCTGTGCTCACACCCTCTGCTATCATGTCTTCTCCAGAAGACCATTTTTACTCCTCCTACCAGGAAGTGGAGGAGGAATGGCCCCCAACTTCTCCCTCCAGCAGTGGACCAAGCCCTCTCTCTGGCTATTTCTAGGGCGCTGGCTCCTCTTAGGGATCAGGTTGATAAGCTGGCGAAAAGCATCCCTGGGGTGTTCAGTGACCCAGATCTGGTGGTGGCGGGTCCCAGTAGCTCCCAGATGGGGAATAAAAGGGCCGTTAAGCATAACGCTGGGCACTTGGAAGGATTTGATAAATTTACGGAGTCCTTCCTCAAGAGTGCGCGAACGCTAAAACATGCACCCTGCTGGGAGGAGGAGGGGCCCGGAGAAAATTGCGACACTGTCACCACTATTGTAGACCCCGACGGCGGGTTTCCCTTAGAGGGAGAGGGTGTATCGGAGGACAATTTCTCCTCCGATGAGGATAAGGACTCGGGGCGTCCAGAGTGCCACTCCTCTCAGTCCCCGGTTGGGGACGGGGTCCACTCGGACATGTTCGAGCCTACCCAAATTTACCATCCTAGGTCGGCGGAGTGGACACCTGATGCCAAAGTGGCAGAGTATGTGGTGGGGAAAATCCATCAACCCCTTGAAAGGGAGGTCAGGAATAGGATGAGGGGAGAATGCCCCAGGCCCTCACTGAAGGGGAAGGTGGCACACACGCCTGAAATTGATGAGAAACTATGTACCTTTTTCTCCAAGTATATGAGGGATCCCAAGAAAGGAATTGATAGGTCTTGGACGTGGTAGGGCCCTTGACCCAAATTATTCAATTGACGGAGCGTTCCAAAGAGTCAGCATCCCCTTTGTCCACGGATATTGTGGCTGGTTGGGCGCACTACCCTAAACCCTAAAACACTACCCCCTCCACTACCCAAACACCACTGCACTACCCAAAAACACTACCCCCAGCACGACACCCTACACTACCCAAACATAACTGCACTACCCTAAACCCTAAAACACTACCACCAGCACGACTCCCTACACTACCCAAACACCACTGCACTACCCTAAACCCTAAATCTACCCACAGCACAACCCCTTCACTCGACAAACACCACTGCACTGCCTTAAACCCTAAAACACTACGCCCAGCACATGGCCCCGCTCGCACGCATCGCCAGACAGCACGACCTCAACATAATCTCCTACGCCGACGACACCCAACTGATCCTCTCCCTCACCAAGGACCCCCTCGCCGCCAAATCCAACCTCCATGAAGGGATGAAGGCCGTCGCCGATTGGATGAAGATCAGCCGACTAAAACTGAACACGGAGAAGACAGAGGTCCTCATCCTCGGCTCCAACCCCTCAGCCTGGGACGACTCCTGGTGGCCAACGACGCTGGGAGCAGCCCCAACACCCACCGACCACGCACGCAACCTGGGAGTCATCCTCGACTCAACGCTCTCCATGGCCAAGCAAGTCAACGCAGTCTCATCCTCCTGCTTCAACACCCTCCGCATGCTTCGCAAGATCTACAGGTGGATCCCGACAGACACGAGAAGAACAGTCACCCAGGCCCTCGTCAGCAGCAGACTTGACTATGGGAACGCCCTCTACGCGGGAGCCCCGGCCAAGCTCATCAAGCAACTGCAACGCATACAAAACGCCTCCGCACGCCTGATCCTCGATGTACCACGCCACAGCCACATCACCCCCACCTGAGGAACCTGCACTGGCCCCCGTCGACAGGAGAATCTCCTTCAAACTCCTCATCCACGCACACAAGGCACTCCACAAGACTGGCCCAGCCTACCTCAACACACGACTCCTCTTCTACGTCCCCAACCGCCAACTCCGCTCCGCCGACCTCTCCCTCGCCACCGTCCCTCGCATTCGAAGAACCACCACCGGCGGCAGATCCTTCTCCCACCTCGCCGCCAAGACCTGGAACACCCTTCCACTAAGCCTACGACAGACCCAAGACCTGCTGACCTTCAGGAGGCTACTCAAGACCTGGGTGTTCGACCAGTAGCAGCACCCCCCCCTTTTTTTTCTCTCCCCCAGCGCCTTGAGACCCTCGCGGGTAAGTAGTGCGCTTTACAAATTCTGTGATTGATTGATTGATTGACCCCCTACACTACCCAAACACCACTGCACTACCCTAAACCCTAAAACACTACCCCCAACACGACCCCTACACTACCCAAACACCACTGCACTACCCTAAACCCTAAAACACTACCCCCAACACGACCCCCTACACTACCCAAACACCACTGCACTACCCTAAACCCTAAAACACTACCCCCAGCACGACTCCCTACACTACACAAACACCACTGGACTACCCTAAAACACTACCCCCAGCACGACTCCCTACACTACCCAAACACCACTGCACTACACTAAACCCTAAATCTACCCCCAGCATGACCTCCCACACTACACAAACACCACTGCACTACCCTAAACCCTAAAACACTACCCCCAGCACGACCCCCTACACTACCCAAACACCACTGCACTACCCTAAACCCTAAAACACTAACCCCAGCATGACCCCCTACACTACCCAAACACCACTGCACTACCCTATACCCTAAAACACGACCCCCTACACTACACAAACACGACTGCACTACCCTAAACCACTACCCACAGCATGACCCCCTACACTACCCAAACACCACTGCACTACCCTAAACCCTAAAACACTACCCCCAGCACGACTCCCTACACTACACAAACACCACTGCACTACCCTAAACCCTAAAACACTACCCCCAGCACGACCCCTTACACTACACAAACACCACTGCACTACCCTAAACCCTAAAACACTACCCCCAGCACGACTCCCTACACTACCCAAACACCACTGCACTACCCTAAACCCTAAATCTACCCCCAGCACGACCCCCTACACTACCCAAACACCACTGCACTACCCTAAACCATAAAACACTACCCCCAGCATGACCCATTACACTACACAAACACCACTGCACTACCCTAAACTCTAAAACACTACCACCAGCATGACCCCCTACACTACCCATACACCACTGCACTACCCTAAACCCTAAAATACTACCCCCAGCACGACCCCCTACACTACTGCACTACCCTAAACCCTAAAACACTACCCCCAGCATGACCCCCTACACTACCCAAACACCACTGCACTACCCTAAACCCTAAAACACTACCCCCAGCATGACGCCCTACACCACCCAAACACCACTGCACTACCCTAAACCCTAGAAAAGAAACCCCACCCCATGCCCAATCCCCCTTACCTCTCGCTCCTCGTGGTTCCTCTCTCCTCGTGGTTCCTGCTTCACGTCGTCTCTGAGGGGCGGTGCACGTCGTTGTGAGGAAATGGAACAGCCTCTGTTTCCTTACAACGACATGGATCGTCTACATGTTTTTAGAACGCATGGTCATTTACCATACATACCTTTACAACAAAATTCGTTGTAAAGGCATGCGTGGTAAATGACCATGCGTTCTAAAAATGCGTAGTAATGACTTCGTGATGTACAACGCATGCGTGGTAATGCATGCGTTGTAATGGTATCGCAAAGTAAAAAAGTCGTTGTAACAGCTGTTTACCGATCGAAGCTGGCCCCTGTTCTTCAGTGAGACGTTTATTTGATTAATTAGGAGGAAGGAATGTGGTTTTTTTTACCGAAAAGTGCATTCCCGGCTGTTGTATTGTGAAAGTGTCCGCGTGGCCTGGTTTCACTTCCGGTGAGAGAGTGGAAGAGTCTGTTTGGATCTAAAGAAGTTCAGTTGTTGGACGGGGCCGGCGCGACATGTCATCAGAAAACATAGCTAATGGAAAGCGTCCTCCCTGAAGTGTGGAGCAGTGCCATGAGAGGTCAACGAGTGTGCGTCCCACCGCAGTATGACCGTACCGCGTGACCCATGTTCCGCCTCCAGGGTACGGGAGGCAGAAGCGGCATCGCAGGTCCTCTTGAAGACCGTTGTAGCATTAATTCTACATTTTGGTACTAGGGCATTTTAACTTCGTTGTTCCTGCCAGATACAAAGAGAAGATCCTGTGTTATTCAGTGCCCTCGCTACCTTTTTTGTGGGTTGTGGTGCTTGTCACTTTGCTGCCCCGCCGGTGCACACGACTGGGCACCCCACCTCGTGTGCCATCTGCAGGGCCTCTGCCCTCGGATCACTGGTTTCGGTTTCTGGAGTGGCAACATAAACAGTTGCTCCCAAAGGACTAGCCTGAACACTTAGGTGAATATCCCCTGCACCAGCATTCCACGGAAATTCTTTCCTAGCTCTCCCACGTCAACGAGGACGTCATAATAGCACGGCTCCGCTCGCGACACCGTATGACGTCATCGGAGCCATAAGAGGACCTCGTCGGCGTGCTGACGTCAGTTCCACCCATTTTTTCCGTGCCACCGAGGCAAACAGGGGACCGAGACATTTTCACATGTATACATAGTATAATAAATATATATATATATTCACTGAAAAAACCATAGGTTTCAGGCACGTTATAGTTAGAAATTAGCATTTAAAAACCTTAGAAATTCACTGAAAAAACCATAGGTTTCAGGCACGTTATAGTTAGAAATTAGCATTTAAAAAACCTTAAAAATTCACTGAAAAAACCATAGGTTTCAGGGGCGTTATAGTTAGTTGGACATTTCACTCGTACAAAACCATAGAAATTCCCCCGTTATAGTTAGTTCAGCTAACTATAACTTGCGCGCCCGCAATGCACTGCTGATGACGTCACATATTACATCACTCATGACATGGTCAGTGACATCACTCATGACATCACTGATGACATCTCAAATGACATCACTGATGACATCATCCAGTGAATGTGTGTTTTTCTGAAAATTTAAATATGTTTTATATATGTATATCTCAAGGTCGATGGAAGAATAAATGGGTATATAAGTGTCTAAATGGATGATTTTTTTTGTAAAATTGATTGTATAACTGACTAAGTGTATCTTAGTGAATACATGGGTTAGTGAGTAATGTTTAAATATGAAAATATCTGTATCAGTCTCTCACTTTGTGTATAAGTGGCTGCATGGGTTGGTGAGTAGCTACATGAGTGTCTATATGGGTTATTAGTTGGTTTTTGAGTATCAGTATGAGTGTCTGAGTGTCTGTATGGTTCGGTGGGGGGTATTACTTAGTGCATAGATGCATGAATGAGTGACTCACTGTTTGTATGTGTTGAAGACAGTATGTGTGCAGGACTGTATAGGTGGATGAGTATGTGTATGGGTGTGTTAGTGAGTGCATGACTGTCTCAATAGTGTCTTTATGAGTAACTACATATGTTTTAAACTAGTATATGTGAGTATTGGTGTATATGTGAGAGTGAGAGATTGGAAGAGTTCCTGTACAAATAAGTAGGTGTTTCTATAAGTGATTGTTTAAGAGAGTAAGTATGTGTAAGTTTCTGTAGAAGTAAGTGTGGTAGTGTGTGTATAAGTGTATATGCAAGTAAATGGATGTTTGATACTTTGTTTGCATGTGTGACTGTGTGTGAGTAACTCTATGGATGAGTGGCGGTGTGTAACAGGATGTATAGGTGTATGAGTACATATGATGAGTGAGTACATGTATGAGTGACTGTATAGGGACTGTTGGTGAATGAGTGGATGTGTGTGTGTAGATCTTGGAATTACTGAATAGGTGTGTTGTAACTGGTATTGGTATGTCCATTGTTTTGAAAATGTTAGTTTGTATTTTTGAGTGTGTGTATCAAAGGTTATATTAGGGTGAGAGGAGGTCTGCCACTCTATCACAAGGATGATGTCATCAGTGATGTCATGAGTGATGTCACTGACCATGTCATGAGTGATGTAATATGTGACGTCATCAGCAGTGCATTATGGAGCACGAGTTATAGTTAGCTGAACTAACTATAACGGGGAATTTCTATGGTTTTGTACGAGTGAAATGTCCAACTAACTATAACGCCCCTGAAACCTATGGTTTTTTCAGTGAATTTCTAAGGTTTTTTAAATGCTAATTTCTAACTATAACGTGCCTGAAACCTATGGTTTTTTCAGTGAATATATATATATATATATATATATATATATATATATATATATATATATATATACACATACACGTATCACAAGTTCAAATGCATGAGATAAAACACAAGCAGATAATTATGGTAAAACATACGCAAATAATGAGCACTTACAAGTCAAATAATAATAATGGAGCAAAACATAAGCAGATTATAATAATGGAACATTCGTAAATCAAATACAAGAGAAACAGAACACAAGTAATAATAATAATACTGGACGTCCACTGCAAGAAATATGCACTGTTAAATGCAAGCAATCAAACGCACGAAATAAACCCTGTCAAAGGAAAGCATGGAAACATATAAAATATATACACAGAATACATCAGATGATTATGACACATATATAAATGAATGCCAATAAACAAGAACCACTAAATACCTGAATGTGCACACACGCACACTAACACATCACAATACCAAAAATCAGAAAAAATACCTCACCGGCTGCAATAGCTTTCATCTTAGCCTACACAAGACTAGGGGCTTTCAAATGACAATCCTGGGGCCAATAAGACTTCTCAAGCCGGGAAATGCCACACTGAGCGGACGTGTCTGTCCCTCAGTAAGAGAACCCAGTTTTTCCAAGTCAAGAGACCCCAGTTTTATAATATTCTCCATGCACTAAAAGTTTCCGAGAAGACCTCTGCGCCAAGGAAGCTTACCAGAGTTGGCCAATTTCCCACAAGCATTCCAAAGGCAAAGGATCTCTCACATATTCTTCTGTGCTCCCACACTGTTTCCCTTATCTTGCACTGGTTTGAGAAAATACAAAACATTTCAAAAAGTACAAAAACACCCTTCAAAGAGGCAAACAAAGTAAAACGTGAATAACCTGATTAACCGCGAGTAACCTGAGTGCCTGCTTGTGTGTGCAGAGCTCAAGCTAGTCCGAGTCAGAATTCAAGTTGGAGTTTAGGGCACATTAAAGCCCATAGGTAAAACTCCATTTCACAATATACAGCATAAATTATGTTACATAATGCACATTTGCGCACCACTGCCTACAGCACTATACTGCTGAGACAGAGAAGTACATTCCACACCTTTCTCTCTCATGCTTTCAAATGCACATGAATTAAAACACAAAGTCCATTAAAAAATGGTAGTCAAAGGTCATCACATGGTCCAATACATGGGAGTGCCTATAGAACTACAGCGGTGTAGTACAGTTACTCCCTCTGCCTCTTCCTAAGAGCCCTACCCTCACTGTCGGTCAAGTGGTTCTCCTGCAGGAATGCGATGTGTGCCCCTCTACGTTTTTTGTATGCCAGCACATTATACCTCTTCGATAGTGTTAAGCCCCCGCACATTCAAGGTGATCGCTCTCATGCGGTCAGATATTGTTCCATTAATGTGTGCGGTTCCCTGTGCAAGAACCTCCCCTGCTATTTGTGCAACCACAGCACAACCATCCAGTCACTCCCCATGACCCTGCCTATCATGCCAACACCCAGAAAGAAGGAAACAGAATAGAAAACTGACCAACTAATAACCCCCAACTCCTATACTGGACCGTGATATAGATACATCCTGCCCAAATTTATATACGATACCACAGGTGTAATGCAGTCCACAAAAAACATACATCAGCCCAGTTCAGCCAGTCGAGATCAAATGAGGTTGTCTGCTGTGTCAGGTGTGACTGGCTCCCTGCAGCGTGTGCTCCAGGCCTGGTATCACTGAGCTTATTGAGGTGGATCCCCTCCATGAGTGCGACCCTGGCATTGACGACCCATCTCCAGACCCCAATGAAGCCACCACCTCCACCGCCCTCATCTGTTTCTCAGCTGCCTGTTGCTTAGTGGGTCGGGGTACCCCTCGTTTGTGGGACCTCTGTCATTTCGGTCGCTGTGTATCGTCGAAGAGTTCCAACCAGTCCCATGCTGCCGCGGAGGCCGAGAAATTAATCTCGCCCTCAGCCTGCACCCTAAAGCGGGTCAGGAACTGTGCCTAAAGCAACCCTGCTCTCAGACCCTCTTCTTCATTGTAGCGAAGGATGCCCTTCGGTTTTGGACCTGCATGGTGAAATCAGGGAAACGGACGACCTTGGCGTTCTCCACTGCCAAAGGGCCATGTCCTCCTGCCTGCTGCAGAAGTAAGTCTCTGTCCCAGAAATGCAGTAGCTGGCCTATCACTGGGTGTGGTGGTGCCCTCAAAATGGGTGGTCTGGCAGGGACCCTTTGCGTGCGTTTTAGCATATAAAACCAGGTTAACCCCTCTGTGACCACAACCTCCTGTAGCCAGTTCTTCAGGAACCCAAGCACGGACTCACGCTCCACTTTTTCAGGGAGGCCGACAATCCTGATGTTGTTACGACATGCCCTCCCATCCTGGTCTCCAGTCCTGGCCTCATGTCGGCGAGTGTGTCTCTCCAGCTGGCGATCCATGTTCGCTGATTCTGGTATTAGGGTCTGAAGGGAAGCTTCAAGGATTGACACCTGTGCCAACATCTTTTTTTGATTTCTTCCGAATGAGGCTCAACTCTGTTGCGTCAATCTTGCCTTCTAGTCGCTCCCCAGAGACATCAATTGCTGCCATCACCTTATCGAGCTTAGAGGACATGTTGTCATCGGCGCCTTGTTTGATCCCCTCTTGGGGGGCTTCCGTTGAGATGTCCTCTTTTAGTCTCTGCGACCGCCCATATTGCAGCACAGTAGAATGAGTTAGCCCACCTCTAATATCAGTCGCTGACTATAACTACAAACAGCATTGCAACTGCTTCAGTACTAAGTAATAGGGCTGTGCGGAAAGATGGAGTCCACACAGAGGGAGGTGATATCGCCTATCCTCCGATAGAGGCAGGGCTGACCCCTTCTATCCAGTGCTCCTCCAGCTTCCTCTCAGGTTTTGTCCACATGCGACTCGGACCCACTTCTGCTCTACCCAGGGCAGACAAGGCGGTCATGGAACAATTCCTACCCCACCCCCCACGAAACAGTCTGTTGGTGGCCCCGGGAATGTTGTCACTCCCCCACCGTATCGACCAATGCCTCTCTTTTGTTCACCAGCCCTGTGCTGTATATTGGCAATGTGTACAGGTAGGGGGAGCCGGCTACGTCCAACCACAAGTGCCGCAGGGGGAGGGAGAAGCCGATCTGGTGATGCCCCCTAGTCTCCCAGCGCTGAACCAGTATCGCAGGTCACCAGGTGCTGCGTCCCAAAGTTTGATTAACTTGCAGTGTCAAGCCACTATACAAGCTCCATCCAGCCCCAGCGCACAGTTCGAGTCTCCCAATAAGAAAGGTCTCTGCTGCCCGATTGATCCCCTGCCAGTTATTCGATGTAGCAAGTTAAAGGGTCAACTAACTTTCTAAGCCAATGGTGGGGTGCGGGTGGGGCCACCAATGTCTGGGTTCAGGCAGTCCAACAAAATGGGGGAGGGGGAGCAAGGCCAATGGTGGCCCCTACACAGAGCAGTCTCCTCACCACATGCGTGGGTGTCGCTGCTAGCGTGGTGAGTACAGGGAGCATGTTGAGTGCTGTCATGTAAATCTCAGAACAGCCTGCAATCTTGTTTTGTCTGATGGCCCAATAACTCTCAATACAGCACAGTCGTGCCCCCAGTGCTTGAGCGCATTCCATGGCAGGGATGCAGGTCAGCCTCCTACAAGTCCCAGCATCTTATACAGCTTCTCAGGGTCGGCAGTCCTCCTCCGTCCAGTCCTCTCAGCACCGGCCACCCACCAGAGAAGAAAGCAGGGCACAGGGCTCCAGCTCCGTGAAGGATAAGTAAGTGGGGCCACCGAGCTTCGCTTGGTGGGCAGCCCAGCAGTAACAGGAGGAGATGGGGGAGTCATGATCCCTGTTAGACTTGGCACCATTGGCGTGGGTCTCCCTTCCATTTTTTGCTGTTGCCTCATCTGTTTTTGCTGGTCTAGATGCTTTTGGCACTTTGCCACTGCTGTTCAGTGCCAAAGTGCAAGTGCCCCCCTTTGTCAATTGTTGTAAGGATTAGTGATTCCATGATTGGATTATTTGATTTACTTGTCAGACCCTAACTGTGTGTGCCCAGGGCCTGTAAATCAAATGCTGCTGGTGGGCTTGCAGCACTGGTTGTGCCACCGACAGAAGCAGCTTGTAAAATGTGGCTCAGGTCTGCCATTGCAGAGCCTGTGTGCAGGCTGGGACTGCCATGTCGACTTGGCAAGTACACACACTTGCCAGTCCCTAAACCTTCCCTTTTCTGCATGTTAGTCACCCCTAAGGTAGGCCCAAGGTACCCCTGTGGGCAGGGTGCATTGTATGTGAAAGGTAGGACATGCCCTGATGTGTGTGGCATGTCCTGATAGTGAAATACTGACAATTTCGTTTTTCACTATTGCAAGGCTATCTGTTCCCATAGGCCAGAATGGGCAGTTAGTTTATAACATCTTATAAACATAACTGGCCCTAGGAATAAGATAGGAAAATAAAGTTTAGTATGCCTGAACTCAGAATGTTAAAGTGCATCTTTTGGTGAGGGTGATTTTTACATTCTGTGTTTGAAAATACCACTTTTAGAAAGTGGGTATTTTCTTGCCTAACCATCCAGTATGCCTCTGCTAGGTCTGTGCTTTGCATGTCTGGCTTGTGAGTGACAGGAGCTGGGAGAGGGCTGTGGCTCCAGAAGTCTGATGGGTCAGGGCTGGGCTTAATGGGACCTGGGTTGAATTTAGAGTAGGGGGAGAAGATTTCCTTTCTCCTGAATGGACCTGGTCTGCCTTCAACAATGCTGTCTCCACCTCCTGCCAGGAAGCTGCACCAGTGAGGACAGAACTGGTTTTGGCTGGGTACAGACACTCTCTGCCTTCAGAGAACAAAGAATTTGTGTGTATAAAAAGGGGAACCAAGACCCCAGACCTTTAGATCACTTCTGGGAAATCAAGAGGAACCTTTGCCAAGGAGAAGAGCCGGATAAGCTGAAGGAGGAATACTGCCCCTGTGCTGTTTGCTGTCTGGGGTTGGCCTACAGTGGCTACTTGCTGCCAAGGAAAGGAGAAGAAGGACTTTGCTGTTTGCTTTGTCACCTGCTTGAAGAAAAGATCTCCAAGGGCTTGAAGCTGAGCTTGCCTCCTGTCGGAAGTCTCAGGGACACAAAGACTTCACCACCAGCTCCCCTGAATTTCCTTGATGGGAATTCTCTCCTGCAAAGAGGTGCCTGTTGCTGTTTAGGACCTCTAGAGACTGTTTGTCGCTGGGAGCTGGAAGATCGACGCAACAAGAAGAAGCGTGTCGCATCCGCACCGATTCCCGGCGCATCACCGAGTCACGGGGAAGAAGCGTGCCGCATCCGCACTTGGTTCCAACGCCTCACCGAGCACCCAGGAAGAAGCGCGCCGCATCCACACCGGGTCACGACGCATCGCCGAGAAGACCGTCGCGGCACCTGCTGTGCGGCTGCAAACGTGCACGCATCGCACCGGATCGTCGCATCGCATGGAGGCGCCATCTTGTCGCATCGTAACCGGAACGCAGTAAGAAACCGACGCATCCCCTCCTCTCCGGTAAGGAACCGATGCTTCACCTCCCCTGCGCTGCAGTAAGGAACCGACGCATCACCTCCCCCGAAGCAAGGAACCAATGCATCACCTTCCCTGCGACCCTTTTGTTTGTTTTGTGTGACGCATCTAAGGTACTTTGTTGGAAAAGTGTCGCATTTACAACTTGCATTGAACTGAACTATTTTTACCATTTGAAAGTCTTCTTTTTAATACTGTATTGTGGATTTTTGTCGTTTGGTCTTGTTTAGATAAAGATTACTTATTTTTCTAAACTGGTGTGGTGTCCATTTGTAGTGTTTTCACTGTGTTACTGTATGTGTTCACAAATGCTTTACACACTGCCTCTGAGATAAGCCTGTCTGCTCGTGCCAAGTTACCAAGGGGGTGAGCAGGGGTTATTTTAGGAGTGTATTCCCCTTTCCCGGACTAGAAGCAAGGGTCCCTATTTGGACAAAGGTGCAAACCATTACCAACTAGATACCCCCATTTCTAACATTGGTGGTCAGCGGTGAGGATCTGGTCTTGCATTTGTGATTTACATACAGTGATTGGTGTACACTACTAGTGAGTACAGACCATTACGCAACCACATACATTTTGGTAGAGTTTTTCCTTGGAATTTTTTTGCATCTTGAGAACTGCCAATTTTCACCATGAGCAAACAAGGATCCATTGCATCTGTTGATATTGAATTTGAAGAAGAGCGGGTTGATACCTACACTGTGTCACAGCTTAAAACCATCTGCAATTTTTTTTAAATCTCCATGAGAGGCCTCACCAAGAAGGAGCAGTTCCAAAAGGGGCTGAGGGCCTGGTTGGAAGCAAGGAATGCCAGTGGGCAGACCGAGGATCCTATGGTGGAGGGGGAGAATTTAGAAGGGCAGCAGGATGGGTTAGTTGACCTAACTGGTGGGGGAGTGCCTCCCAGGGAGGGCAGCAGTGTGTCTTCAAAGGGTCTGTCTCCAGAAGAGTTGGAGGACAGGGAGAAAAGCAGAGTGCATGAGATGGAGATTGCTAAACTCAAACTGGGGAGCCAGGGTGACTTAGAAAATAAGAAATTGGAGTTAGAGAGCAAGAGGTTGGCCATTGAGAAAAAGAGGATGCTTTTAGAACACGAGAGAGTGTTGAGGGAGCTGGAGCTGAAGGCGAAGCGCTTAGAGATCACTCCCTCTGGTGGCAGCACACCGTCAGTGCCTGTAGAGGGAAAAGTATATATTTCCAAGGATGTGATTAAGGATTTCCAGAAGCATGAGGACATTGGGCAGTGGTTTAAGGCTTACGAGGTAGCCATGATGTCCCATAGAATCCCTGAGAAAGATTGGGTAGCGGGGTTGTGGGGCCGCTTCATGGGTGAAGGAAGGGAAACCTTCCTAGCATTGCCCACTGAGGATCAGATGTCCTATGCTCCCATGAAGGAAGCCTTAGTAGCCAGGTATGGGTTGACCCCAGAGATTTATAGGCAGAAATTTTGTATTAAAAGTGGGGCCCAGACCCCAGAACTTTAGATCACTTCTGGGAAATCAAGAGGAAACCTTTGCCAAGGAGAAGAGCCGGATAAGCTGAGGAGGAATACTGCCCCTGTGCTGTTTGCTGTCTGGGGTTGGCCTGCAGTGGCTGCTTGCTGCCAAGGAAAGGAGAAAAATGACTTTGCTGTTTTGCTTTGTCACCTGCTTGAAGAAGAGATCTCCAAGGGCTTGAAACTGAGCTTGCCTCCTGTTCTGAAGTCTCAGGAACACAAAGACTTCACCCCTTCTGTCTGCCTGCATCTAGAACTGCTGTTTGAGCTGCTACAGAAGCAAATTGCAACACCGATGCCAGCGAGCGACGCCGTAATCTGCACCGACGCTGTGAGCGCTGCTCCGACTTGCGAAGTATACCCGACGCCGGCTGCCGTGCCACATCGATGCCAGCGAGCGACGCCGTAACCTGCCCGAAGCCGTGAGCGCTGCTCCGACTTGCGACGTTGGCCCGATGCCTGCTGCTGTGCCGCATCGACTCCGAAGCCGACTTCTTCATCGCGGAGCCGATCCTCGACGTGGGTGACTCCCCGAATCCATCGACATCACGCCATCGTAAGAAACAGAGGCTTCGGCGCCATTGTGACGTCACCTCCCCGACGCAATCAGGAACAGTTGTCTCGCCTCCCCTGTGCTGCAATAAGGAACAGAGGCTTCACCTCCACTGGGGTCGTAAGGAACCGACGCCGCGCAGCACCAATGAAGCATCACCTCCCCGACGCCTTGAGCAGTCTTTGTTTTCATCGCTTTTTCAAGGTACTAACTGTGCTGTGGATATTTTGTCGTTTTAGTCTTGTTTTAAAAATAGATAAAGATTATTTATTTTTCTAAACTGGTGTGGTGTCCATTTGTAGTGTTTTCACTGTATTACTGTATGTGTTCACAAATGCTTTACACACTGCCTCTGAGATAAGCCTGTCTGCTCGTGCCAAGCTACCAAGAGGGTGAGCAGGGGTTATTTTAGGAGTGTATTCCCCTTACCCTGACTAGAAGCATGGGCCCCTATTTGGACAAAGGTACCTGCCTCTGCCAACTAGAGACCCCCTTTTCTAACAATCCCCAACGGAGGTGATCTCCCCTTTATCTGCCTAGGAAATGTGGTTGCGCAAAAAGCAGCCCAGCGAGCTGAGGGAGCCCAGGCGCACACACAATTTACCTCAAGTAAAATGCAAACGTTCAGAAGTAAGTTGGGTATTAAGCATGAGAGTGGAGCGGTCAAACAAATTCCTTAAGGAAGGAATTCAGTCTGCCTTGGCATCTAACATTGATGTACGGAAACATTCAAGGGAGAACATTTGGAGCAATCTTACCACTCATCATTCAGTTACAGGTTCCTCGCCTTTCTTTCTGCTCAAAGGTCGAGAACCTAGAAATACTTTCAAGCCTCAGTGGCGTTGTGATAAAATTTATGGTGGCTTGGTTGACAAGACTGTGTATGATCATTCTAGCAGGGATGATTGTGTTAGGAAAAATATGGAGAGCAGATACAAGGTTAATGACTTAATTCAAACAAATTTGGTCAATCAGAAAAAGAAATAATTGAAGTTGATGGATGGGGGTGATATGTAAACAAAAAAGTTTTTAAAGGAGAGTCAATTTATTCGGAACCTGTTCAGATTGCGCAATGTGTTGGTGGAACAAACTAGCTGTTGTGCCAGTGAAAGTTAGTAAAAAAAATGTGATTGACAAAAACATAAAAATTGGCAAGGACAATAATTATTTGTCTTGGAATTTGCATACCGTTGGAGATTTGGCGAATGCGAACCCCGATGTTTCACAAACATACTGCCAAGATAATGTCATTCTTGATAATGTTGAAAAGGTACAGGATGAGAATTCTGTACCCACTTTATTTGGTGAAGTTGTTGCAAGTGATAGCAGCATCGTTGTTTCTTCAAATGTGGGTTCAAAAAGAAAGACTCATTCCAGCGAAAAATCAAGAATATTTGCTTTATTGTATATTCCTCCGTTCATGCATCCATGTATTGATATTATGTTTTATTTGCAAACACTGTTTTTGATTTTTTTGCATTATATGTGTACTGTTTCTTTTTAAGAAAGGGAGAGGTCGTATTGTGATGTTTTACATCTGCCTTGCTTTCATGTACGCTCTGTATTTTCATTTGAAGGCACCACCAGTGTATCTGTACACTCTCTCCCTTCGGTACAGCACTCTGACTTAGGCTTTGGATCGGACGACTGCATCTCCCTGACTCTTTGCTGCCTCTTCATGGGCCTACATATCTGCTACTTAATGCTTCAATAAACTCCTTTAAAGCTTCCCTCTCATTTCGCTTAACGTTTTCTACATTGCCACAGTGGTAAAAGTAAATCAGGAATGGATATCAAAAGGCAACTTGTTCCAGTGATGAGGTGCAAGATAGGAAAAGAGCGTCCTCTGCATAGAGAGGCATGCATACAGTGGGGATGGCCAATGCCATGGCAGAGGATTTTAGTTTCCTTGCTGGCTGGTCGCAATAAAGAGGTACTGGGTGTAGGAAGCTGGCTTTGTCTATACTATACCAAAGTAAGGTATAGTGTGCACCGAGTCCAGTGGATCCCCAAAGGTTTACAGAGGTAAAAGTAGGTAATATCTTACTCTCTATTTGTGGTAGTGTGGGCGAGAGCAGTAAGGCTTTATCGGAGGGTAGTGTTAAGCATTTATTGTACACACTCAGGCAAGAAATGATGTCACACACTCAAGGACTGAACTCAGACCAATTGTTTGTAATAAAATTATTTCTTTTATTGTATTTTATTTTTAGAACCAAGCATGACGTGGTACAGGTAAATAGAATTGTACTTTTCAAGACAGATTGATCAAAACAAGCAAGCTGGATGAAAATGACTTTTGTTACAGGTTTGTAAAATATTTCAAAACAGTAAGTATTTATAATTTTTTGAGATTACTTTTGAGATTACTTTTGAGAGTAATTTTTAGATTACTTTTTCTACTCAGTGTGATATGCCTAGATATCACACTTGCGATACAAAAGGGGATGATGGACGGAACGTTTGAGCCAATCAAACACTCACCCCCAGTCAACTGATCTGGGTTTAATCCATCATCATTCTTTAGCTCACTCCACCACCCCAGTTCAGATATCACACTTGGACATTTCCTAGATAAAGCTAGGTAAAACACTTCTGCAATAAAACACAGTTACTTATGTTTCCATACAAACGCCCTCAACACTGAGGTTTTTCAGACGAAAACAGTCAATGCAATCCTATGGAAAAAAATGAGGTTATCGGTTTGCAGGTAAGTAAACGGTCTTGAGGATTGAGTTTCTGGGGTTCGAACAAGGGTTCCCCCAGGGTCAATGATGCACTTAAAAACACCCTCAGCGGCACTAGAGCAGACGGGTGCTGAGGCCTAATGTTAGCTTATGAGGCTGGTGGGGCGTCGGTTGGTGGCTGCTCTCGGGCAAGCCACAAGGTTGAGGGAGCAAAGCATCAGTGTGGGTTTAATATGCTGAGAAGTTTGATACCAAACTGCTCAGAATTCAGAAACGCCATTATGGTGCTGTGGAGTTCGTAATGACAAACTCCCAGACCACTCTTCATGGCTTTACTGCACTTACAATGTCTAAGAATGGACTTAGACACTGTGGGGGTACAGGGCTCATGCACGTGTACCCTCCCCAGTGGTATAGTGCACCCAGCTAGAAGGGTGTCTTACCTAAACCACAGGCAGTGGATTGTAGTCATCTCACACAGGTATGTGTGCCATGTTGACTCTTGACTTTTCCCTGCACCAAAACACGCAGCTTGCAAGGGCAGTGTGTGTGTGTGTGTGTGTGTGTGTGTGTGTGTTAGGGTACACGGCCTCTAAGGGTGGCACAATGGGTGCTGCAGTCTTCATAGGCCTTCCCAGGTCACAGTGCCCTTGGTACCTTTTACAAGGGACTTACATGTGGCCAGAGAGGTGCCAGTTGGGTTTGCAAAGGTACAGTTTTAGGGAAAGATACCTGGTTAGCAGGAACCCAGGGCACACTTAGTCAAAGTGCATCAACATCAGGCAAAAAGTGTGGGGGGGGCAACCATGCAAAAAGGGGCACTTTCCTACACAGTGCATTTAAAGCCTTGGGGCGATAGGGAGAAGAACCAGACATGGGTTGATGGTGCTCCTAGATGCTCTGTCCTTGGCCCTGCAGAAGGCGATGATGATGATAAATAGTTATAAAGTGCAAACAAATACCCATAAATGTGTCATGATGCTAGACAACAGCAACTCATTTGAAGAGAATAGTTTTCAGAGCCTTACGAAATTTATTGTGATTGGACACAGCCTGCAGATGTAAGGGACTATTGTTCTAAAACTTAGGAGCCAAAAAGAAAAATTATAACACTTCGGCCCTTGCAAGCCAGTTGTACATTATATTGTGTTTCCCTATGCTGAACACTCCTTATAGACTTGGGACTGTCCTGCCATGACTTTTTTCTTTTTGTGCTTTCCTTATTTCCTTCCCCTCTAGTCGTTCTTATGTGGACATGAATGTTCGTGTCTGAAAATTGGGGAGAAAAGGTTCCCTAAATACCTTCTAGCTTTCAGTAATCAAACCCTTTGGCGATTCATACATGGGAAATAATTTCTCAAAATACATGAGTTTTCCCAACCCTGCTTACCTGTTCAGTAGATAAATGGCCCAATGGTGTATTTGCAAATATCTGAGTCTTTGTTGGTCACCAAGAGAAAAAGTTTTTTTTATAGATTTCAGAAGTTTTAGTTTTCCCTGCCTTGGAGGTGTCTCCTAACATTCAACAGCCTTACTTCTGCAATCTCAAAAGTCTCACTCTAGTGTAGGAGTCAAGATTCTAATGTATTATGGTCAAGAGAGACAAACTGTGTGAACTTTCTGTCCGTAAACACTTCATCCTGCATCTCTAATCATGTTTGTGTTATTTCAGAAGTACATACTGCTGCATTCTTGTGTTGTTTGGATAGCCAAATGAGGTGCCACATTGGTATGTCCATCAAAACGAACTCTATATGGGACCATTGTATTTTTTTGTGGCTGTAAGAAACTTATGCGTTATGGGTGGATGGCCAGCCAGATATTACTTCTTAATGTCCCACTCTGCAAGCTTATCCGGAGTGTGGTAGCAGTATATCAGAAGTTTGTAATACAATTGATATTTTGTAACAACATGCATGCTTTTTCATAAACCCTTTCCTATTCCTTATCTTCGAAGTCTGCATTTAACAGAGAAATCTGTATATATGAAACATATCGCTCCCATAGCTTCCCTGTTCTATGTGCAATATCTGATTCTCTCATATTTGGAGGGACCGTCCCTGTGTCTTTAAAATAATTACAGAGCTTTATTAACTGAGAGGCCACCAATAAGCAGATTTCTTTTTTTAATTATACAAGGAACCTGGCAGTCTATCGGTCCCTGGCACTTTGTTGACCTGTGAATTTCAATTTAGACTTCTGCTGGTATCGCTCATTCCAAATCCTACCTACCTTTGTGGGCCTAGAAGTGACAGGTCCACAAAGAAGTCTCCATGTTCCAGATATAGTTCTCTAAAGAAACAAGCAAATGCAAATCTCTTATTCTTTTTAGCGTAGGGCACATTACCATTTGGGGTTCTGACCTTGGTGATTCTTAGTTTTGTCCCAAGTCTTTCACAGTTTCGTAGCTAATAACTTGTTCACCTTATTTCCTCTTTGGCAAAGCATTGTTTCAGGCAGAGCAGAACTGTTCCGATTGCTCTGTCAACAGCACGTTTATCTGCTCTCTCAGTGCTGTCACTTTCCTCAATATCTTAAGAGATTCCGTCCCCTTTCATGATGTTAATAGGCCCTGTACACAAACACTTCCATTTAATATGTTCACTTTTATTGTTGACATCTTTTTAAACCATGATTTTTAGCACACATTTTCTTGCGCACCCGTATGCGATAGTGTACTCAGAAAAGGTTTGTTTATAAATACATTTCTTCGTAGGCACATTATCACACCATAGAGCATTCTATCCAAGGACTGGGTACACTGCACAAATTGGCTCTGTTTGTTGTCTGTTCAGCGACAACTCTGGGTGGGTAGAATTAACAGTGACAGCCGGACCAGAGCTCAGACACAGAATGAATGGGTCCAGTTTTGTCATATAAACTGCACCAAGCCATCGTTCAGCAGAGGAACATTTAGATGGATTGTTGTGGTTTCCCTGTGCCTGAATTCTAGCCCATCTAAATCCCATAACTATCCTGAGAGGGACGGCAGCCTGCTCTACACCAAGACTGGCTACCAGATGACACGCGCACACAGGTCAATGGAGAGTTAGTCCACTCTAAGATATCTGGCAGATTTGCATCCACCCTAGAATAGGCAGTGCTAGGTAGGTGTACAATTATGAGAATTCATATAATCAATGCAGCAATTATAATGGTTGAATTATTCATCATCTTCACCATTCTTGTAATGGTGGTTACTATGCGTTTTCTTCTACTAACACATATTTTACACAAGAATCCATTTGCTTCAATAAATGTTTGAAATGCCAATTTGTGTATTTCTTGTGTCTCCCTTTGAGCATGCCTGAATTAACAACGAAAGGGTAGATCTGTTTCCACGATTTCCTTGGGGAAATTAGGGTTGTCATGTTCTGAGGTTGCAGACACCATCAGGTACCCTGTAAGGTTTAGAGGTCCAGATGGCGCAGCTATCCTGGAACTAGGTCAACATATTCTACATACTATCTATAGTATGAGAGGACTCAGTCTCCATAGTTTTGATGCTTATGTTGCCCAAACGCACAGTCTTACTGAATTAGTAGGAACGATATGACATGGCACCACCAATGTTCTAGGTCAGGCACTTATTTAATGGGTCTCCTAAGCAGTTGTCTTGCGTGTGGCCAAAGCCCTAGTCACCATCCTAACGGCGACATCCGTGGTGTTAGAGAAAATTCCTCTTCAGCAAAATAAGGAACCCCTATTTCTGGCTGTAGGTTGTTCAAGCTTCAAACCTTAAAAGGAACACCTCACTATAGTAAAACTTCTCTGAATTACATTCATTACAATGGCTAATCCAATTCCATTGGTCATACCACTAAACTGCAGACATGTAGTAACACAGATGTCACAAAAACATGGGCTTGCTTTTACGGAGATGTTATGTTTTTGGTAGAGCCCCACAAAGTGTATAAAACAGGTTTTCTGTTCATGGTAAACATTTCCAGCAGCAAACGTAATCACTGGAACATTTCACTCACACACACACACACACACACACACACACACACACACTTAAGCAGCAATTCCTAAAAATTATAGAGCTTACGAAGATTTAGAAATTGCACTATCATTTCAGGGACACACAAACTGATTCCAAGATGTCATACCACATCCACTAGCAAACGTCAGACTGGGTCCCCTCAGGAATGATGGGGCAACATGGCCAGTATTTGCCGGCTGCGCATCATATCCACAAATAGCACTCACTGCAGCTGAGCTGTGTACACTTTATGCAGGTGAACCGCATTTGGCAATGCCAGCGATTAGTCCGGTAACCATTAATTCAATTATGAGAATGGTTCCAACCAGACGGTAGGAGATTCCTTTCTTGATTGCACAAAAAAATAACAAATCAGCTGGAAGCAGTGTTTCTCCATGCGGGACCGCAAGATAAACATAGCATTCTCACAATGTGCCTACCTTTAGGGATGGTTCCCCCAGTAGAAGCGTGTGCTACATGGGGCACCTTGCTCGCTGCAATCTATACCAACACGCATGGTACACCATCCATAGCTGTTTTACCTGAAGTATTCAAGCAAATTCAAAATGAATACGGGGCGGCCCGTGCCCTGGATTTGAGATGAAACTTATTGGAAATTATGGTACAGTAGCATTAAAGGGGATGCAGCCGCATTGGCAGTGTACCAAGGCCTCACAAAGGTCGCTTCGGCAGACCAGGAGCACAAACTACCTAAAATTATTGCTGAAACCTATACATCAATTGGTCGCAATAATTTGGGGGCCAGACCTAATAAACCACAACTTTGGGGTAATTCTGAAAAGGATAGCTTGAAACTGGCACCTGATACTTGTAAAAAAACACCAGGATAATAAGAAAAATAAGGAACCAATTAAACCATGGGGTGGATCTCTTTACAGAAGTTGTCTGAAAAGTGCTATAATCTGTACAACCTTTAGACAATTAAACAGCCTGATAGGTATCCGTATACTGATACACATCCTTCTCGTTGCTTTCAGAAGTCATCCGAAAAACGCTTGGAGAGAGGAAGACTATATGACCGCAGGTCGGAGGAGTACTTGAAACCAAAAAGGGCTCTTCTGATGCCACCATAAAAAGAGAAGAGAAACTTCCACAACAAAAGGCTCAATTTAAGAAGAAAAAAGTGGCTAGTATCGCACTTAAATATGTTGCATATATTGATGACTCTGTTTCTGAACAAGGATTGAGCTCTGACTCTGCTAGACAGCGCGGCAGAGGTCACAATAGTTCAGCAGAATTTTCAAAAGTTTCTTTTGGGTTGAAAGCAACTAATGTGTTTTTTCAGGTGGAGACACCGGTTCAGAGAGTTAGTTCTTGAGGCAGGTTGTATTATTTGCAACTCCAACTTGAGGGTGATATGCCCCGTACTTTAAAAGTTCTCTTTTGGGAGAACCTGACATTTGGCTTTGACATTCACTTGGCTGAAAAAGATTGGCCACCTGAGTTTGTCCGAAAAGTCCCACCAGGGGAAAGTGTGATAGTACCATACTTCTCTGTCCTTGTTCCTTTCCGCTGTGGCACCCCATTACCAAAGTCATATCCAGCAAAATACTCCTACCTATTGAGTGCGCAAAACATTCTGTTTGCTTGTATTCCCAGTGTGGGGGTATAAAGTAATTACAAATTCAGATTACAGACCAGACTTGATCATTGCAGCACATGAGGGGTTAACCTCTGCTCAGGCAGGTGTGGCAGCTACAGTTTCACTGCTACAGCAGCATTACTGGTGGCCGGGTCGATATAAAAAGACTAAAGATTATGTCCTTAAACGTGACATTTGTCAACAAATAAAAGTATCTACAACAGCTCACCTACTGCAAATGCCACTATCAGGACCATGGTGGACTGTTAAACAGTAAAGGCTCATTTAAATACATTCTGTTAGCAGTGTATTAATGTTCTCGATTCCTATGGGTATGGCCACAGCGATCAATTGGCGCTCAGACTTTTATGAATATTTTTCAAGTCTTCATTGGGACTTATGCAGTAGCTGCATCCCATTCGAACCAGGGCCCATTGTTTGCCTCTAAGTCTTAGGGGGATTCCATGGATACCTTGGGTGTAGCTCTGCACTATTCTTCCCCTATCATCCTAAGGGAACTTCGATAGTGGAGCAGAAAACCATGACTTGAAGCAGTCTTTAGCTGCCAGAGTATTAGGTTCAGGTCATAGTTGGATCCACCCCATTTATAGGGTCCAGAGAGCGTTAATCTGCCTAGAAGATCATTGGGTGGTCGGACTCCCTATGAAGTCCAAATGTGGGTTCCGAACCTCGACAGTTCTAGCACAGTGGCGGCGGAGTCGCCTTTTGATATCTGTGAACGTTTGGCTGTCTTACAGAATCTAAAGGACTTACGGGACGAGCAATCGAATGAGCTCGAGAAACATTCTGCTACTAGAGAAGTGAAGGTCCAACCATCAACTCCTGGCTGGATTCCAAAAGTCAGGGATCTGGTCCGAGAAAAGATCGTGGACAAGGAGGACTTTAGCCCATCTTACAGAGCACCTGTGCCAGTCCTGGTATTTGAAGGTCCCAGAACTGTTTGTTTACTGCCCCTTGCTATTTGTGAAAACAAATGATTTGTGTCGATTGACCTGATCAAACCACAACTATGACCAGTCCTGCACAGTAGGCCACAAGGACTGCTTGGTAGTTCCCTGCCTCCTCTCACTACCATACAGGAGATACATTTACAAGCATTAACCAGCACAGAGGTTTCTGTTCCCCGGCGGGGGATATCTGACACTGACGTTTTGCTACTTCCTGTTACATCTACAGACGCCATACAAACACGCCAACAATTAATTGTTTATTATGATCTACCATTGGAGTTACCCACCAGTTCTACACTGCCCTGTGTGGTCTCTGTTTTTGCACAGACTGCCTCTGGCTATTTGTCCGACATTGATGACTTTTCCTCTGGTTTGTCAGACCCACATTTGAGTGGAACTTGTGCGTTATAATTAGGGCTCCAGGTTTTATGGTATTTATTTTTTAAAGATTTCCATCTGTACTTATCCATATTTATTTTTCGGCCATCGTATTGGTATTCATCCATATTTTATGTTTTGAGAATAAATGTAGTCATAAAATCGTTTATTTAACTGGTAAACACACACTTAAACGTTGATGCCCGTCACGTTTTGGAAAATTAAGCAGCCAAATATAACAAAAACACTACATCTACAGGTAAATAGCATAATATACAAATATATGTTAACAAATGCCAGTATTTAAGGACATCACATCCTGTTTTTTAACTCCCAATGCTGTCCATCTGCTTAGCCGTTGGCCTGGAATTCATGATGGACAGCATGGAGAGTCACTCACAAGAAGCACAATTTTCTGTATTTTTCCGCTTTTAAAAATAAATACAGATAGGAAACACATTGTGTTTTTTTTTGTCTGTATTTATCTGTAAAAATCTGTTAAAATGCAAAACCGGGAGCCTTAATTATAATTTGGTTCAAAAGGACATATTTTGTTCCATCCTGAATTTACATTTGGATTTCCATTTTGTTGCTTTTTCTTTTCATCTGGATTGGTTTTGTGACCGTATTCTTTTGGCTTTAAAACCGACATTATCTCCCAGAACACTCTGAAGTTGAGCTGTTAGCTGAAGTATTAAAGCTTCATTATTCATCATGCAAAGTGCGAAGAGACCTGTCCCTGTTGAACATTTCAGCATACCCAGTAATTGATGGAATTGTTTGGAATAAGGTACCATTTGACCTTTTTGGTCCTACAGAAACTTTACAAACACCATAGGTATTCAAAATATCGCTCAATGACATTATCATTCCTGGCAGCATCTCTGATGATTTGGATATTAATACTGTAAGATCTATGATCTCTGAACTAGAACATTATACTGTATTTGAGAGTGAAGATCTGTATAGTGGTACATCTAATTATAATGAAATGTTTTGTTTCCATCGCTATGGGCACCACTACTTACACAGAGCTAGTACTCCACGTGCAGTATTTAATTATACACAATGGAAACATTGCTCTACACCACCTTTGGGTAGCTCAAAAACATACAGAAGTTTGCATATTCTTTTAGCAACAACCCCGTAGACCCAGAGTCCAATTATCATAAACTTCTCCCTTTCCTGGCCAAGAAAAATATGCTGACCGAAACAAAATTAATATATTCAGCTCCTTTAATTTCCCAGTTGTCGGTACAAGGGTTTACCTTTTGGAAAGACCATATTGATTTAAAATCTGTTTGGGAACAGAAGACTGCCAAACTCAAGGTAATGAGTCTTTGTTTAGAGCATGTCTAATACCAAGAATAATGCTTTTCCTGAACACAACTGTGCAACAAACATCCAGACTAGGCCTAGCCAAGATAAAGGATCTGAATACACTAAACATTCCCCATTTTGAAAATTGGCAACAATTCACAAACTACACAGAGGAAAAGCCCAACAGCATGCTAAGGAATGGTACATACAGTTCTTCACATTCTAGTGCAGAGGGGTGACTAGTTGTGGCCATTAGATACTAATGGTTGTCATGCATGTTTTTTAAACAACACAAAGGATTTTAGAATAAACAGACCAGACCCATGCTACGTGCAAACACAATACTCGGGGGTGGTAGCAACGTACAGTGTGGGAAAGTTATGCCTTCAATGTTTTTTTTTTTTTTAAATGATCATTATAGATTTTGTAAAGGATACACTGACTGATACTAGGCAACAAAAAGGTTTAATACAGGTTAGTGCATATGTCAGAACAAGATTATAGCAACAGTCTTTAACCACCCACTTCACCCCTTGCTCTTGTAAATAACTGCGAAACAGTACAACCATTCCTTGCTGTATGATGTGAAGACACATTGACATTGATGTTCATTGCCCCAGAGAACCAAGCATCTGACCCTACAGGGTCTACGGCGGTAGCTCCATGGGTGAGCCATTGAAGGGGCTGTCTCAGATCAGATAACATGGTCGCGCACGTCCTCAAATCATCTAAAAATGTGTCGTTCCGCCGAACATGTTTCATCCCGTTTCCCTCAGCAGTTGCACATTTTGGAGACATCCCTTAGCCAGTCTCCATACCTTGGGGGTTCCATTCCTAGCCACTTTATACTTATCCTACTTTTCGCCAATAGCAAACCCAACAATAAAAATGTCCTACTGAGTTTCATGTTGTAGGGTGAAGGAATGAGGCCCAACAGCGCTTGCCATATCTCCAGAGGTATATGCTAACCAGTAGCCCCTGTTAAGGCTCTCAAAGCTGACTGCTAATTTAAGGATAGCCTTCCACATGACCAGACCATATGCAGAAAGTCTGCCATCAGGATTCACCAACAGGGACAGGCAGCTGACCGGGAGGGGTATATACGGTGTAAGGTGTTTGGGGAGAGATACGTTTGGTGGACAAAATTAAACAGTATCAATTTGAATCTAGCGTTGGAGCTAACAGTCCTCACCACCCTCCCATCCATCCTGGATGAGGAGAGGCAACCCCGAAAGATCATCATGCAACGCTCAGTAGGTATGAGAAATCAATGTATGGCCTCCCACCAATCCCTACAATGCCACCAAAGTGTTGGAGCTCGATGGGGCCTCTGAAAAGGTTGGCCACAGCTCACACGCGGTCGCAGAGATCTTGGCATGGTGTAGGTATTGACCCACCCCTAAGGCAAAAGATTCAACTGCCTCGTCCCATGTAACAAATTGTCCCCCTCCGGATGCAGATCACCTATGGTATTGCATCCACCATCTTTCCATCCCTGTATAGACATAAACCCCACTATCTGTCGAAATGACTGAATGGCCCACAGCGGCATGTCTGGAGCATATGCTGCTTGAAGAAGGACCCCCCCTGACCGCACCCCCCTACACCCCAGCTACCTTACGTACAAGATCCAGTGTGTCCGGAGGAACCCTGAACCCACTCATCAGCAGTACAGGTAACATTTTATCTGCATGAGAACCCTTCAAAAGGGCCCTTCTCCCATGTGCCCTCCAGGGCAAGCCAATGAACAGCATGTTGTAAATGTGCCGCTATGTATTAGCTCCAGGCTAGGAACCTCTAGACCCCCAAGGCTCCAGGATTGTTTTCAAAGTGGATAACGTTACTCGCTTATGTTTATGAGCCCACAGGGGATTTACAATAAGGCTGTCAAGAGATTTAAAATAGTGTTTAGGGATCAGGTAGAAAGAGCCTTAAAGTACATAAAGATATCTGGGGAGCATTATCATTTTCATGATGGCAATTCTGCGCATAAGAGACAGAGGGAGATCTTTCCAGAACCGGATGGAAACACGCAGTCCCTCTAGCATCCCAACAATATTATGGTCTAAGATAGATCGTTTAGTGTGTGCTAAACTAATTCCCAGGTATTGGGTCTCATCAGACCCCCAAGGAAGCCCCACAGGCAGGAGTTCCACCAGTGGTACTCCCGATAAGGATCCCAGTGGAAACTATTTAAATTTTGGCTGGCTTACGCGTAAGCCAAGATTTCCTCGAACGCCTGCATCATGGTTAGTAGTAATGGCATAGAATGCCCTGGCTGTCGCAAATAAATTAGGGCATCATCCGCATAGAGAGAAGACCATGTGAGTAGTCTCCCCAACTGTAATCCCCCGGGGACCCAACGCTGTGCGCAGTCTCCCTGCCATTGGCTCCATCGCTAGCGCAAACAGGAGTGGTGATAGAGGACACCCTTGCCTGGTTCTTATAGAGGCTGAAAAGTTCTGAAACCACACTTCCCGAGCGCACCCTGGCACAGGGGGCGGCATAAAGCAACTGTACACATTGTATATATTTACCTGCCCTGCCAGAGGTAATTCCAGTCTAGGGAGTCCAACGCTTGTTCTAACAATGCACCAGCATATGCACCCTTAAGCAGGTGTGGGGAATAAAAGACATGCGATAGCCGCCACAGGTTATGCAGGGTACTTTGTTTCGGGTTGAATCCTGATTGATCGGTATGGATGAGGAAAGGGAGGCAGGGGAGAAGACGAGCCACCAGTATGCTACTAAGGAGTTTGACATCGATATTTAAGAGAGAGATTGGTCTATACGCCAAGGCTACCGTCGGGTCCTTACCTGGTTTTGGCACCATTACTAAGGGCTTTGCGCAATGAGGATGGGAGGCTACCTGTCCGGAAAGCCTCTTCAAAGACATCCAGAAGCTTATCAGCCATTACATTGGTATACTTATGGTAGAACTCTGTGGGAAGACTATCGCTTCCCGTTATCTTCGCCGTTTTCAGCCTACAGATCGTGGAGAGAATCTCCTCCCACGTAATAGAACCATTCCAAGACTGCATGGTCATCCAGCTTGAGACACGAGAGTGGGACCCATTCTAAGTAGTCCTGAACATGATCCGCCGGACATCTCTCCCGCTCAGCATAGGTGGCCCATAAATTGGAGTGGAACACCCCAATAATGGCCTGTTGTGTGCAGACAGTGCAGCCCATTCGGTTGTGCAATGTAGGGATCAATGTCAATGGGCTTGTTTGCCTGACCAGTCAGGCGAGCATTGCACCAGTCTTATCACCTTCGGCGTGCAGTCACTGGCGATATGCGGAGTAGGTGTGTTTTTCGAGTCAACACCAGTCGTCTAGTAACAGTTTCGGGTCTTGCGCCAGTCCACTAACCGATCAGGGCGTTGGGGAAGCACAGCCTCCAAGTCCCTCGCTTGCGCAAACATATCTCACTCCAATTAGGGCCATATGTCATCTTGTGGCAGACCCCCTGGAAAACTATCTTCATCACCTTCCAAATGGTGGCCCTACTCCTCGATGTGCCCCAGTTCTCGTCAAGTTAGTGTGTCAATGCGTCACTAACCGTCCCCTCAAAAAGGGGGGCCCGTCAGCACCTCCACTCTTAGGCGTCAAAGAAGTATCGCAGAACGTCTGCACTCCCCACCAAATCCCATAAGAGCATGGGAATGGTCAGAAAGATAGTGGGCTTAGTAGGAGATCTCTGTTACCAGGTGTGCCACCTCCCTGTAAATCACGCAATAGTCTAATCGGCTATGGCTCCCTCCTGCGGGGGTGTTGTAGGATAACACCCTGTCACCTGGATTTCTGTCCCTCCAAATGTCGAGAAGGTGCAGTTTGCGCATCATGTTGCGTAGTGCGTCAGTGAGATGGGGTTTGGTAAGAGGTCTGGGTGGATCACGGTGCAAGGTGCTGCTGAGAACACAGTCTCCTGCCACAATAGTATCTGTAGCAAGGTAGGGTGAGGCAACGAAGTATGACAAACCTCCCTTCCAGGCCTAGGACGTGTCCCCTGTGAAGAAACGGGACTCTCAGGGCCACCCATGTCAGTACTCCCTGGGCATAACCAGAATATGAGGTGGCGAACAGCTGTCCCCCCTACTGTTTCCGGAGACAATGAATGCCATACCCTCATACATGCGTTCCTTGTAAAAATGCAATGGACACATTAAAACATTTCAAATAGGCGTGCACCGATCTACGCTTCTCACATTGGTGTATACCCTGGACGATCATGGACAAAGGCTTAGTCATGTGGCCCATCCTAGGTATGTAGAGGGAGTCTCCCCTCCTCGTCTAGCTGGTAAGTCAAAATCCACAACTCGTCCCTCAGCAAGGCAGACCGGTGGTAGTAGCTGATCCCCAGTGCACAAGAGCAACAGTCGAACCATTGAAAACAGAACTCCCACCCAACTTCCCCGCTCATGGGCAGCTGATCTAGAACCTCACTCACAACAGCAGGCCAATCGGGAGCCAGCTTCGGCCTCCCCATTCCCAAAGGTTAAATCAAAATGAAAACACGAACAGTGAAACTGTGTGCTCTGCTAGAGGTAAGGTCTCAGGAGGAGGAGCGAGGTCGAAAGCACTCAAGCCCCTTTCCCTTGTCTACTTTCTTCTTTTTCCTAGCGCCCTCTTGTCGGCAAACTATGAATGCAATATAGGCAAATACAAGAAATTGTAGTTTTCCACCTCCCCACACTCCTAAGATCAATGTGAAAACAGTCCCCAACAATGTACATCTGTTATCACAGGCGGCATCTGAACCATCGTTGGCCATGCTTGGGGGTATAGAAGTCTCTCCAGCAAGCGCCGCTTTGAGGAAGCACAGTACTTGCAGTCAGAGTGGCCGCTCAAAGGAATCACTCCAAGCCTTTGCTGTCACTGGCTGTACCACGGTCACTGCGGTGCTCTCGGAATGAGTCCCTCGAGTCCGGGATCCCGCCCATTGCCTGGAGCGTGCTGTCAGGACACACCACTATTTTCTCCAGTCTATGGGAGTCGTCCACGCTGCGCCGCCCGTCCCTCCGCTTCCAGATACGGGCAGATTGTCTTGGTGTGCTCGGGACAGCCGCACTCCGCCTCCCCGTGCTTTGACCTTTGGTGGTTTGCGCTAGATTGTCCATCCAGTTGTTGACTTCCGTAGACATAAAAAAGAACAGCAGCTTCCCATCATACTGTGCTCGAAGTTTGGTGGGGAAAATCAAACTGTATTTCAAGTTCAGTTCTCTCATGCTCTTTTTGACGTTAATAACCGTTTTATGTTGTTCTTCTTTGTGGATGCCCTTCAAACAGCAGGGAGCCCTGTTAGCGGACATATTGGAGAAGAGCATCGTGGTCACGAAAGTTAAATAGGCGGGCAATGATAGCCCTTGGCAGGGCTCCAAGCTGCAGCGGGGGAGCAAGCGCTCTTGATGGTAAAGAATTTGGACAGATTTTTAGGGAGAAGGGTCTTGGTAATATAGTCCTCCAAGGACAGTTCAGTCGATGGTCCCTTCATCCTTTCGGAGAACCCACAAAGCGCAGGTTGTTTCTTCGGGAACGCCCTTCGGAATCCTCTATGTGCTCGTCCAGTCAGACCGTCAGTTTCTGGAGGGTGGAGACTGTGGTGCGTAGGGTCTGGACCTCTTGCTGTAGGACGACCACGTGCTGCTCTGCCATGGTCACGCAATCCACCACCTTTCTGAGGTCCATCCGGATCAAAGTAACATCAATGGTGACAGAGTCAGTTTTAGTAATTATCTCGTTTCGGGAGCTCTGGATTATCACCAACAAGTCTGCAAGAGACTGGGCCGAGCCCGCTGACTCCCCCGCTTTTACCTTCGAGACCTCTCCCCGTCACCGACCAGGCCTCCAGGACTAATGCATGTATGTAATTGACTAATTTATTAGATTGCGCAGGCTTAGATCCCTTTTCTTTCATCATGGTGGTAGAGGGTCACCGCTGGGGTCAAGGGCACATGGGATAGTAGTTTTAAATATGGTCCTCAGGGGCCTGTGTGGTACTCGTCTAGAGTCAGCAGGGCCCCCAGCCACGCGGTGCAGGCAGTCTCCTCGCAGGGACTGTGGGTATATCCTCTGCAAGCGACAGCCAGGTCTGAGAATTCCTCTGCTCCTCTATTACACACACACAATCCGGGATCTCTCCAATCTCACAGAGTCTGGCGCCACTAGTACAGGCCACAGCACCACCAGACAGCCTCTACTCACTGTGTGCCCAGGGGATAGTTCTGTCATCCAAAGCTCCCAGGGCAGCAGCGGGCCCACACCACAGGGGCCCCCTGGGACAGCACAGGCAGCCCCAGAGGATTCAAGATCTCTCGGTCAGGCGAGTACGGGGTGCGCTGGACAGTCAGGCTCGGGCCCTGCTTCCATGGGTTCCAACAAACTGCAGTAGCTCCTCAGAAGCTGTTCTTGGCTGCACATAGTCTCCTGTGTTAAGACTTAGGGTTCTCCTGAACTGCAGGATAACCGCAGGGCTGTGCAGCGCTGCACTAGCGGCCTTACCAGCGTGGGTGAGCCTCCATAGGCCCCGCTCACCTTAGTTCCCCACCCCACACCACCAGGCACCATACAGGCAATTGGGGGCCAACAACCCCTGGGGCTGCCCTGGCAGTCTACTTCACTGTTACAGGTGTGATGCGGGTGCACCACGCGGCCCAGGCTTCAGAGCCGTCACACGCTGTTTCTGCTCCTGGGCAGTGTCATGCTGTATCCAGAAGGCCTCACTTTTCCCTGCGTTGCCAATGGACAGTCTCTGTACCAGAAGGGACCAGTGAACACCGTAGTGAGCAGGTACGGGCAATGCCACCCCCAATGTCCTGTCCAGCTCTCTCCTCCCGCTTGTTGGCTGTCCTACTCCCGGGCCTAGACACAGAGAGGCCTCACATGGCACAGCCTGCGACCGCTCTCCTCCGGCACAAAAAAAAGATCCTAGTGGCCACCGGGGTCCCCCTGCAAACAAAGTAGGCAGCAGGAGGAGCACCCTCGGGGTGGGGGGGGGTGGCATTGGAGTTAGCAGGATTTATGCAGGATAGTGTAGTTGCCGACGGGAGCTGCAATGAGAAGCGTCTACTCAGCCATGTTGGTTGGCCACGCCCCCATGCTTTCAGTGGTTGACATTCCACATTAGACAATGTGAAAGAACACTTGTATTTCCTTTCAGATGACATGGATTTGCAGGATTTTTTTGTTAAGTTATAGAAATCCAGGTCATAAACGCTTTTTGTATGCCCTGTATAACGAGTTATGGAAGGTGTCACAGCAGGAACCTGCTGAGCTGATACATGAGGTTGACAGAGTGAATTTAGAATGGGCTTTAGCAGTAGTTTACAATGGTATGACTACTTTATCCACTAGAATTTATTCTCTGAGTAACATTGTGTCATTAGCTATTGAGCTATTGACATCATACAGAGTGACACGTTCCTCTTACAAAATGGAGAAAGTCAGCTTAGATCTATCATGCTATTAAGCTGGACTTTACAAACCCTGAGGAATGGGCACGTGCCCTGGAAGCATTTGAACTTAACTGAGTTATTTCTGCTATTGAATTTAACACGAGAGCAGAAAATAGTAGCAAAAAAGGACGCAACATACACAATGTTAAACATAGTACGTCTAGAGAAATTACCATTTACTGTGGCGGACACGCCATCAGCCGATCGGATAATTCATGGATTTGTTTCTCTGCCAATTTCAACATTCCACTTTAGGTCCTGTTTAAAATACTTTCAGGTTGGTAGGTATGAAGCAATAGGGAAGGAATATGCCTCTTTTTCCCGCATACCATTCAATCAATCAATCAGGTCACTTATAAAGCGCACTACATACCCGCGAGGGTCTCAAGGCGCTGGGGGAAGAGGGGGGGGTGCTGCTACTGATCGAAGAGCCAGGTCTTGAGGAGTCTTCTGAAGGCCAGTAGGTCTTGGGTCTGCCGAAGGTTGGTGGGGAGGGTGTTCCAGGTCTTGGCGGCGAGGTGGGAGAAGGATCTGCCGCCGGCGGTCGTTTTCCGGATGCGGGGGACTGTGGCGAGGGCGAGGCTGGTGGAGCGGAGCTGGCGGGTGGGGGTGTAGAAGCTGAGTCGTCTGTTGAGGTAGGCTGGTCCGGAGTTGTGCAGTGCTTTGTGTGCGTGGGTGAGGAGCTTGAAGGTTATCCTTGTTGACAGGGAGCCAGTGCAGGTCTCTCAGGTGGGGTGTGATGTGGCTGCGGCGGGGGATGTCGAGGATAAGACGTGCAGAGGCGTTCTGGATGCGTTGCAGCCGTCTCAGGAGCTTAGCAGTCGTTCCTGCGTAGAGGGCGTTTCCGTAGTCCAGCCTGCTGGTGACGAGGGCCTGGGTGACTGTTTTTCTTGTTTCGGTGGGGATCCACTTGAAGATCCTGCGGAGCATTCGGAGGGTGTTGAAGCAGGATTACCCCGCATGCTGTTACAACGCGGCCCTAACAACGACCGCGTTGTGACAACGCTTACCATTACCCCGCAAGTCGTTACAACGACTTGCAGAGGGGGGGGCGCTGGATGTTGGAATAGTAAAATTTATTATTCCAACTCATGTCTGCGCGGACTGTAGGGAAGGTGTTGGATTTTAAATCCAATACCTTCTCCCCCCTCCGCAAGTCGTTGTAACGACTTGCGGGGTAATGGTATGCGTTGTCACAACGCGGTCGTTGTTACGACCGCGCTGTAACAGCATGCGGGGTTACGGATGCGGGGTGATGGTTGTTTACCATAGGGAAGAGATTTGTACACTAGACATGGGTCCTGCCTTTCGATTACAGGTGTATAAATGGAGACACTGAGGCTTTTCTTAGAGGTACAAACTGTGAGAATACTTTCGACCATTCTTTGGTTTGTAGGGAGGTTGCACTTCATGGAGTTGTAGTGTTCAAGGCAAACTTAACTTGTTATCTGAAGGGTTCCCCAGCTGCTGTAATTTGTCCGGCATTCAGATTATGTTCCTTTAGAAGTTATTCAAATTTGAATAACCAAGGTTGTTGTGGGATGAAACCAGGAGTGCCCAATGTAGTGACGATTTCTAGGGTTGTGACCTTTCGTACCAATGTGCTTTTTCCACCTGCTCGTACAGTTAGAGGGGTTACAGTTTGGCCTTCAATTCCTATTTTTAATGTTAACTTTTATAGTCTGAGCAGGCTGAAAGCCTTATTGTTTCAGAAGGAAGTTTCTTTAATATCTGCAAAAGAGATGTTTGATTTGCAAGTTGCAAGGTCTTCCTCTGAAATACAATCACTACCATGCACTACCTCCCACAACACTTCGGAGAACTTCTGGAAAGATGGCCGCCAGAAGAGGAGCCCCCCGAGGAGCTCCCGGTTTGGGGATCACCATCGGGTGAATATCCCCTGAAAAACCACCGCACCAGCCCACCACTTGCCCGCACCTTGGACCGGACAGTGGAGCCCTCCGAACCATCGTGCAAAAACGAAGTTTGGCAGCAAACCTACCCGGATTGTCGTCCTCCTCAGCCCAGATCGGCGCCCTCGCTGCCCGGACCCAGCTCCGCTCGACTTGGCTGGTGCCCAGCTCCCGGAGCAATCTGCGCGCTTCCCGGCTGATGCCCAGCTCCTTGGAAAGACGGATCTTTGGCGGTGAGACGCCTACGGACGGCATCGGATCTCCGGTCCCCTCCGTGACTGCCTCGGTGAAGCTAAACCACGGGAACAGCCGAACCCTGCAAATCACGCCGGGACCAAGATCGGCTCCTGCGGTGCTGTCCGTGCACTGCGTGCTTGCCCCCTCCTTCACTGGGACTGCGATTCTGGATCCCGGGAATAGCCTGAGCCCCACGACTTACACCGGGCTGAGACGGGCTCCTGCGGTGTTGTCCGGGCATTGCGTGCCTGCCTTCTTCCACGCTGAGGCTGCGCCCCACCGAGGCTGTCGCCTGATGCCTGAGCCCACGAGCTGCACCAGACCGATTTAGACGTAAGTCTGCGGCGCAAAGCGTTGGCGCCAGGATATTGTGCTGCATCTCCCCATTGTCTATCAATAAATGCTGCCTGGACCCAAAATGGCGACGCCCCGATAAATACGGAGATCATTGTTTCTCATTGTTCTCCCTGGACTCATGGCTTCATGGCTATCATCATTTGTAGGAACCGACGGTCATTTGTGGGAACCGATGGACTGATCCCCATAACTTTCATCATAACTTGCATCATTTGCAGTAACTGACGGCTGCCTGGTCCTAAAATGGCGGCGCTGCGGTAAATACAAGGACCACTGTTTCCCCCTGTTTGAATCACACAAACAGCATCGAAAATGAGCAGTTAGCAGTATGGAATCATATACTGCCTATCACCATCTGCGACCTTTGTCGAAATCTCCACAATTTCCTATATCTGCCAGACTGCTCATCGCCTGACCCTTAAATGGCGACAGTTTGAAGGCAATACAATCACCTTTCATTGCCTGACCTTGACATTGTCGAAATCTCCACAATTTCCTATATCTGGCAGACTGCTCATCGCCTGACCCTTAAATGGCGACAGTTTGAAGACAATACAATCACCTTTCATTGCCTGACCTCACACGGGCGAAAATCCTAAAGACAACCTGACTATCCTCACCCCCACTAGCTACTCCTCGAGAGCTGCCAACCAGTCTTCTTCATCCTCGCTAGATATTCTTTGAGTGCTAGGAACCATGATCTTACCTTAACAGTGCGCTCTCCCATGTTACTGACTCTGCTCAATTCCAGTTCCCGTATGGCGAGCAGCCCACTCCGCTGCAAAATTGTCCCTAGTGGTAACTGACCCTCGAGTAACCTACCCGAGCCAGCATGATAAGTCCTGGCCTATCCGCTACGGGGGCAAATTATTACACTGGTCTACCCCCCCAACCTCTCCAAAACCGCCGCCAAATCCTTCAAGCACTCCACCCTGAAAAGACACCCTGAGTCACTGATCTCTGACCTTCGTTACAGCGCGGACAAAGGCACAATCATTAACGACCTCATTTTCTACTCTAGAAGAACTGCTGCCTGGCGCAAAACCTTTGCCCACCTCCTCAATGTTCGTGCAACAAAGAACATCCCATACGGCACTAAACTAACAATAACACCCTCTCCAACCCTGCGAGCTGACCTCACCATCACCCTTTACAAAAATGGCATTATCTTGATCCAAGCCTCAACCAAAAACTTGGATAAATTTGCAGACCTTTTCACCCTCCTCAGAAACCACTTGCAAGGCTCTGGTTGGGTAACTAACTCCCGCCCCGATGAGTCCTCGTCCAGCCCACCCATCGTAACTAGCCACTCACATACCCCTCTCAGGTCTTCCAAGACAGACCCCCCTATCCACTCCAACACAGCGCCTGGCCTTGCCATCAGAAACACCCCTAGACCTTTGGCCCCTTCCCCACTAGCCCCCCAAGTAGACTATGCCACCGACACGCCCCCAAAGACCTACGATACAGATCGTGCTTGCCCTCCCAGCCCTCAACCCAACCAGCAAAGGGGCACCATTATAGATCTAACAACCTACAACACAGACCGTACTAGTCTGCCCTTCCTTTCACCTATACATGCCGACAGAACGGTTCCCGAACCACTGCCCCCCTGCCCTCTCACGTCTCCACCTGACAGGGACAGGGTTTCTCTGCTCTCCAGAGCTACCAAACTAACCCAGAGCATTCACATCTCCATCTTGGAATTAATGAACCTCCTTCACCTCGCTGAACTCTCCCTCGCCAACCTCATGCCCTTTCCAAATTCCACCCCCTCACTTTCAACAGAGCGCCCTAAACAACCTCTTCTGCTAGCCTTGAGACAGCTTCGCCTCCGTAAGCAACAACGTCACCTCTCAGAGGAAGAAACCCTCGCTCTGGTCCTCTCCTACACCCCTTCCCATGCCGCTCCAAGTCCACTAGATCTCACGGAAATGGAAATCTTGGCTTTCCTCCGAGACTACAACTCCACCCCAGCTACCCCTCATCCTTTCGAGGGGAATGCTGAACTCGCCATCCGCACGGTCACTATCAACCCCAACAGGCCTGCCACCCTCCGCAACAGAACGGCGGTCAAGAGTAATCTAGTACCCATTCTCCTGTCCGCCCAGACTCCCGAAACTCCGTCCAAATCTTCTCTGTCTGGTCTGTTAATCAATTGCCGATCAGCAGCTAAGCACGCTGCTGATATTGCCGATCTCATCCTTGGAAAAAACATCGACTTAGCAATCCTAACAGAATCATGGCTCAATGAATCCTCATCTCCATGCCTGGACCTCCTAGTCCCTCCTAAATACAACATCGCAAGGCTGGACAGACAATCGAACAAGAAAGGAGGAGGCATCGCCTGCATCTACCGCTCTAACCTTCGTGTCACGGAACTTTTGGCAGACTCCACCGAATCCTGCGAATACCTCGCCCTCACTATTTGCAGCAACTCCACCCAACTGTGCAACCTTCACATCTTCTACCACCCCCTGGCAGGAACGACTCCTTCACCGACCACCTCATGGAAATCATCACAGCTAAGTTTCCCACCAATGCCAAAGATATCTTCCTAGGCGACTTTAACTTACACTGGAACGATCCCAAGGACCCTCATGTCAACGCCATCAAAGACCTCCTGGCAGACCAAGCCCTAACCCAAGCCTGCTCACTACCAACTCACTCAAAAGGGGCCACCCTTGACTGGATCATCTCCAAAGAATCAACTGTCAAGCTTATCTCTATTGACCCATGTGACTGGTCTGATCATCATGCCATCACCTTCCATCTACCTGGCACCCTCAAGACAAAAGCAGCGCAACCGATGATTCCCAAACGCTGGATCAGAGACACCAAGAACTTGGACCGCAATGAACTTGAGGCCCGATGCAAATCCGACCTCCCCCCCCTACGCATATCACAACAGTCAGTGGCCTCAATGATCACTACTCCGCGACTATCTCACACATCCTGGACGATCTAGCCCCTCTTAAACTGAAAAGAACCCAAATCAAGGACAGAAATCCCTGGTTCACGGGATCCCTTAATAATGAGAGGAGAGCCCTCCGGCAAGCTGAAAGATCCTGGAGGCAGCACCCCTCCACCGCACATTTAAAACTCCTCCGCCAGGACAGAAATGTCTACAACAGGAACATACTCAACTCAAAAAAAGACTTCTTCAGAACTGAACTAGAGAAAGCCAATAACAGACCCCACAAGCTCTTCGAACTGGTCAAACACCAATCTAATAAACTAGCCAAAACATCGAAAGAAACCCCCAAATCTCTTATATCCTCAGAGGAATTCTCCTCTTTCTTCGCTGACAAAATCTTAGCCCTCGGAAACGAACTCAACTCCATCACATACCCTCATCCCCTTCCTGACCCGCCACCTCCCACCGCGACGCACCCACTGGCTCCACCCAAAAACCATGCTCACTGGACTGTCTTCAAAGACTATGACGAAGATTCCATCTCTAAAATCCTTTCTACCTTAAACCCGAACAACCACTTTAATGACCCGCTCCCTGCCAACTGCCTTGCTGCCGTCGCCCAATCCATTATTCCCAGCTGGACTTCAATAATCAACGCCTCCTCCAGCAGGGAACGATACCTGAATCTCTAAAAGCCGGCCAAGTCCTCCCCATTCTGAAAAAGCCGTCGCTGGATCCAGCCTCCCCGACAACTTCAGACCCATCTCCAACATCCCACTCTTAGCCAAAGTGCTGGAGAAATGTGTGCAACAGCAGCTAAATCACCACATCAACAACTTCCACCTGCTGGATGACTTCCAATCCAGATTTCGACCAGGGCATAGCACCGAAACCACCATGCTCCATATCGTGGATGATGCTCTCCAAGCCCTTGACCAAGGCAAAACGTGTCTCCTAATCCTCCTTGACCTATCCTCGGCCTTCGACACGGTCAACCATGAAAAACTTCT